>JAIFKI010000004.1:31703172-32303172 GCA_025389145.1 Misgurnus mizolepis | reverse complement strand
CTGACACTACACCACCACCCACTATGCTTATGAAACTATGAATTAAAATGTCACAACACTTTGTTTTTACTTTACACCCTTTTTGTGATGTTTTTGGTAAGTGAGGGAGCTAGATTGTAATTGTATTTCTTTTATTGTTTTTCAGTGTTAGTTACAAAGCATTAGTTCTGAGTAGGCAGGAAGTTAGAGAAATTTTGTTTTTATCTTTGTTTTCATCTTTAATTTCCCATCTTGTGTGGTGACTGCAGGTCCTGGTGTCTTTTTTAGATATAAAATCCAGGAGACAGATTGTCTAGCTCGGCCGCACAACTGGGGACAATGTAAAGATGTGAAATATACTATATAATACACATAGACACATATTACAAAACACAGATAACAGCACAACTTCACCTCAACGACTGCGCTAAAGAGTGTCTCAGATAGCGCCCCTGGTGACCGGAAAAGCTAGGGGTTCCTCTGAGAACGAAGATCCATTATTGCACAGCCACTGGAATTATAATCTTTGCACTAAAGTTATACACATTACCATTATATTATTAAACGTAGACTGTCTAGATATTTTGACTACTGATACATTACTGAATTGTTACTGCTGTATTACACTACTGTTGTATCTCTCTACCTGCACTGAGAACATCTTTAATTAATCAATATATATATAGTACTGATCAAGATGATGGACTTATTTTACTTGATATATATTTTTCTGCATTATCTTTAGCAGTGGCGAAGCTACGGGTGGGCCTGGCCGGGCCTGGGCCCGCCCACTTTGAGTTGTGGCCCACCCAATCAGAAGGCCATTTTCTAAAGAAATGTGTAAATAATTTAACAAAAATAAATACTAGTACTACGAATATACGTCTTATCACACTATAATTTATATTTGTAAATATATGTAATACAATTATAAGTATAATTAAAATATAAAATTTAAGTGCAAGTTTGCATGTTCAGTCAGTTTCGCAGTTTTCTTTTACCCTATTGGTGCACACGCTTGTCAACATGAAATGTTGAATATGATTCGTCAGTCATTGTTAGTTCCGCCTACGCGCGATTGAACTGAATTTGAAAACAGCGAGTCGCAAATCATCAAGTTTAACAGCCTTTCCACGATGACATCTGCTTATGCCTGTTTACTTTTGGAGACGGAGACTATTACATCACTCATGGAAATGTTGGATTCCTGAGGACATCTTTTCAAACGTCAACTAAATGAAACGAGCACGTATTACTTTGATAATGACTTCATGCTGTGTTGAAAGACTGTTCTTCACCATATATTGTATAAAAAACCTATAACGTTACGCTCATCGATGATAAATGCTCGTCTGAGAAATGTATTTCTGCTTTTCTTTGCGCGAAGGGACATTATGATCAAAGATATTGGACTTTGTTATTATGAACCAGAAGCCCCGTCTCAGACTAATTCAGGACATGTAATGGTGAGTTTAGACATTTTCTTAATGTTTATAGTGGTGTCATTATTATTTACAGTTTATAGTCAGTATAGGTCATATAGGCTGTATGATTTAATGTTGTTGGAATATTTACACTTAAATGGCAACACATGCAATTTTGTATTGCGCCATGTTGTTTGATGGCCATTGTCTCATTAAATAACAATCTTTCGAACGAGTTCTTTAGTAAAATCACTACCTGTTGAATCTGTAGTAGCCTATGACGCTTTCACGTCATGCATTTTGCTGAGGAGGAATGACATATTGTTCGGATCTACGTTCACGCAACGTAAATAACATAAAAACTAATTCCGTTACTAATTTAGTTTATATTGAGTTCTGTGTTTTCCAGTGGATTAATAATTTGGTGGGGCACTGCTCATAGACTGTATAAAACAGGCACAGCCCCACCTGCCCATATACTGTAGACAAGCTGGTTGGTTATTTAAGTTGTTTTATAAATTTCCCCTTGAAACATTGTGCTGCCTGCATGGCATTAGGGTAACTTGGCTTAGGTAGCGTGCACCAAAGCTTTTAAACGCGGCTGAAAACGCCTGGAGGACGCCAAATGCCAGCTGTTTTTTCAGCCAAGCGCTTTGGTTGCTGTGATACTTGAGCTGTGAGCCGGTTGGTTGTTGTGATATTATTCCCGCCCTTTCACCAACTGTGATTGGACGGCTGTGTGAGAACTTACATTGACAAGCTGAGCTTTTCATCCAGAGTTGAATATTTTTAGACCACAGCGCGGAAAAAATGGACAGCTGCTGGCTGTTTTGAAAAAAGCTGCACTTACATTGGGAAAAAATATACGCCGGCCATGGGCGTAAACACTCCCAATTTATGTACATTCTATGCTTTGCCCACCCTGTTTTATAAAGGCCCACCCACTTGAACATTTCTGGCTTCGCCACTGATCTTTAGTAATGTTAAGTTTTATACCTTTTAAAGTTACTGAATTTGATTTCACATGTGTCTTTCTTTTTTACAAATAATGAGATGTTAATTGTTTTTGCACATTTTCATTTTTGGGTTCCTTTAGTATGTACAGGGTCCAAGAATCTTTTTCCCTTCCTTTAAGCTAATATACTCACTAAAACAAACAAGAATGGTGCCATTTTGGGAAGGTTTTTGGTTCTTGTTCCCTTAAGGGAGTGAGTGCTGCATCTTAACTGCGTCTGTGTTAGGATCTGCATGGAAATTTTGATCCATGAAAGCTCTTAGCTAGTGTAACATCATGTGCGACAACGTTCTGCTGCAGCACTCTCATTATGTGATGGTTCTCTTAAAAGTACCCAGTAATGTTTGATGGACTTAGAAGTCCATGAGGGGGGAATATATAGTAGTTTTTGTTGGGTATATTACTGATCATATACTGTATTAATATTATATTAGGCCTAAGGCCTATTGCTTTTACACAAGGCTATAAAACACCCAGTTAAACTTTTGTTTTATGAGAAAAGGTCGAAACGACCGATAAACAAGAGGACGTCATTTCAGATTAGTTAACTTTCGTTTTCTCAGTTTCCTAATAAAAAGAGACCAGGTGCGATCCTGCCACTATACCCCGATTGTTCTTGCCACGATTATTTTGAGAAACAACGTCGGAACAATCAATAAACAAGAGTACGTCGTTTTAGATTAGAGAATTCGTCCAGCTGTACTTCGCTACGTTAACAATAAGGTATCTGTGCAAGCTAGGCCAAGGCCATGAGAACCAATAAGCTGAATATATTATTTTAGATACGAGGAAGGATTCAGCTGCACTTTTGCTACATCAAACAAATAAAATTCATTGTGGCAGACCGAGATCAATTAGAAGAGTATACGTCATCTCAGATAAGAAGTGTTTGATCTTACTGTATAAAAATGGAGTCAGATGTTGGGAGGGCAGATGATCTTTGAGCACCTCTATGAGGGGTGTTGATTGTCTCACTTTGTTGGCTCGAGCAAATAAAGTAATTTTTGTTTGGCACCTGGAACCTTTGTCTCCTGAGTATTTTAATTATGAAGATTCAAGCTAAGACTTTTTGCCACAACATTAGTTCCTAGAAGCCCATAGTGAGCCATTGAAATACATTGAGTTAGAGGCAAAGAGCTGTGATTTTTCTTAATTTATAGTCAAGAAACGTATTTTTTACAATATTTATATATCACATAAAAATGTGAAGGTAGTATTGTTATGTAGTAATATAAACAATGTTTTTTGACAAATTAAATTCACCAATATAGGAAGATTTGTATGGTCATCTGCTGGTATGTCCCTTGTTAACATGTTTTACGCTACCTTTTGTCAGGCTCAGAAAAAAACAGAAGATCCCGATGCAGTAAACAGAAAGTTCCCTTTCAGTCGGTCACTACGACGTCACGTCGTGACCGACGAATTGGGAACTCGCTTAGAGAGACCAATCTGCTTCGAATACTACTAAAACGCCAATGAACTTGGCATTGAGATATTTGCATAATGCTGGCGCCGCCCCGCCAGGTGCGTATATAAGCAGCAGGTGCAAATAGGGAAATTAGCTTTTATTCGCTTCGAAAGCCTGCAGTATCTGCTACTGAGAAGCTACTCTACTCTGTTGGGATCTGATTGCTGAAGTTGGTTGTACTAGCAGTACCACAGCGGACGCTTCGCTTATTCCACGGCTCTACATCTGTTTATTGTTTTGAGTTTAGTGTGTGCGTTGCCTTCCTGTGCGCTCATCAACTAAGCATCTGAGTGAATTTCCCTAAAAGAGTGATACGAGAGAGCTTTGTGCCTTGTTAAAGGCAGCCACTCTCTCGTATATTTCCGGACATCAGCGTCCTTTTCAGGATGGCTTTTCGTCCGTGCGATCTTGGGTGCGGCAAATACATGGGTCCGAAGGACGGTCACGAGCGTTGTCTTTCGTGTTTGGGCATCGAGCACGCAGAGGCAGCGTTCGCTGGGGGTAAGTGTTCTCACTGCGAGAGCATGTCCCTTGTGGATTTGCGGAGACGGTTGTCTTTCCTCCGGGAAAAGCGCAACCCTCGTCATGCGAGTGCTGAACGCCGCCACGGTGCGGCTGTGAAGCTCTCAAAGGACGACCTCCGCATCACTGTGCTGAGCCGGTCGGGGGATTCGTCCTCATGCTCTCAGCCTCCTCATCCACAGCCGGTTGATGTGCCGATGGAGACTTCAGCGTCGTGTTCTACGATGTCTCTAGAATCCATTGTGCCTCCCTCCGGGTCCACCGACGCCGCAGCATCCGAGGGTGGGCCTCCTCCCCCTGACGTGGACCCCGACGCCCTTCCTCCCTCTGGTCGGGTTGGGACGCCGGAGTTCGATCCAGAGATGGTGGCCGTGCTCGCTCGAGCGGCGGAGACCGTAGGGTTAGAGTGGGTTCCCCCCCCTCAGCCCGAGCCGTCCCGCCTGGATGATTGGTTCTTTGGAGCTGCCCGGGTGTCACAACCCTCTCCACCGGTGCCTTTCTTCCCCGAGGTGCACGAGGAGCTGACTAGAACCTGGAAGTCGCCGTTTTCCATGAGATTACGGCCGTTTCAGCCCTCCCCCCTCACCTCCCTCACCAGCGGAGCCGCTAAGGGTTACACGGGGATCCCTCCCGTGGAGCGTGCTGTCGCGATGCAACTGTGTCCGGCTCACGCTCCCTCTTGGAAGGACCGCCCAACCCTCCCCTCTCGTGCCTGCAGACAGTCCTCCGGTTTAACGGGCGCTGCCCACCAGGCATGTGGAGAGGCGGCTTCAGCCCTGCACGCAATGGCGTTGCTGCAGGTTCATCAAGCGAAGGCCTTGAGGGATCTGCACGAGGGAGGACACGACTCGCCTGTCCTTTCGGAGCTCCGGGCTGCCACTGATCTGGCTCTTCGCGCTACGAAGGTGACAGCGCAGGCGATTGGTCGTGCCATGTCCACTATGGTGGTCCAGGAACGCCACTTATGGCTATGTCTGGCGGACATGTCGGATGCGGAGAAGAACAAGTTCTTAGACGCTCCCGTGTCCCAGGCTGGTCTCTTCGGTGAGTCGGTGGAGTCTTTTGCCCAGCAGTTCTCCGCCGCCCAGAAGCAGACGGAGGCGATCGCTCAGATCATGCCCCGGCGCAAGCGACCTGCATCTCGCCCTCCAGCGCCGGCGGCCCCGTCTGCTCCTCGCCGAGGGCGCCCTGCGGCGGCTGCCTCCACCCCCCCCACTAGAACATCTTCCAGGACACGGAGGGGGAACAGCCGTCGGCAGCCCGCCCCGCCCGCCCCACCCGCTTCCCGTGGTAAACGGAGATCGAAGCGGCCCTGAGACGGGCGACCTGGATTCGGATGGGATCACTCTACGGGAGACGGTGATGGCATCGCTCCCTCCACCGGTAGAGGGCCGGGTGGAGAATCTTTGGTTTCGTTTTGTTCCGTTCCGCCGGCTTCTCAGCCGGCACCCACAAAACCACAAAAAGAGTGCATTCCTATTCCTTCTCCAGGTCTCCAGAGGATCGAGAGAGATGTGAGCGGGCATTTACGTGCTCTTCCTCCCTCTCCTCTGTCGCCAGCGGGTGTCCTGAGGAGTTCCAGCTCTCCGCTGAGGAGTCGGGACCACCAGCACCCTCCTCGGAGTCTGTGCTCTCCGCTGAGGAGACCAGACGACCGTCACCCTCAGCGGGCTCAGGTCAGTGTCACACACACATACTGTAGATGCTTATGCTGTCACAGCAGACGCACCGGCAGTCCCACCTGTCTCGCTTCGCTGCCCCACCGCGGGTACTTCGGTAGTGTCGTTAATTCTCCTCGTACGGTGCCTGGGTGCTTGGCTTCAGTTCCCAGCCCGTTTCGTTGGGTTTTACGCACAATCCGCCTCGATTACAAGATCCGGCACACCCCAAAATTCTCGGGCTTTCATTTCACTGTGGTGAAAGCGCCCGATGCACATGTACTGCGTGCAAAGGTCGATGTCCTGTTGGCGAAGGATGTATCGAGCCGGTCCCTCTTACCGAGATGATGATGATGATAGGGTTTTTCCAGCCTTTATCTCATAGTACCCAAAATACGCGGCGGGTTACGGTCGATTTGATTTACGCACCGGCTCTACAAAGGTGTTCTTTTGGACGATAACGCCGAGGCTCGTGTTTCAATATTCAGATCGTTTGCAGCCTTAGACCTGTAAGACGTGTACTTTATGTGTCCATCTCCCCTCGCTTTAGACCGTTTTTCGCTCTGCGTCGTGGGGTGGGCATATTAATACTAAGTACATCATTCGAGCTGTCTCTCTCTCTCCGTGTCTCCATGTGCTAGTCACGGCTTTAAAATATCAGAGAGAGGGTTGTTCGCATTCTGCTTTTATGTACGTCGACTTATAATAGCCCGTTCTTGGCAGACGTGCGCGAACACAGAGTTAATGCTTCGGCATCTCGCTCGTTTATATCTTCAGGTCGACTGGGAAAGAGTCCTTTGCCCCGTGCAGAGGATCCTTTTTCTCAGTATGGAAATTAGACTCGATCGACTAAATGGCGTGTTTTACAAGAGCGCGCAACCAGTCAGTTCTGACTTGCCTCGGTTTAATTCGAGGGAAGTACGCGGTCCCTCTGAAACAATTTCAGAAGCTCCTGGACATATGACAGCATGCTGCGGCTGTGACACCGCCCGAGCTGCTTCATATGAGACCGCTTCAGCGTTGGCTTACGATCGAGTCTCGAGGAGAGCGTGGCGCACCGGCATACACCGTGTAAACATTACACCTGCGTGTCATTCCAACTTCCCCGTGGTAGACCCGGCATTTCCGATAGACAATGCCCCCTGAAAGGTCTCCTGGCATTCTGTAGCATGTATGCCCTTAGCACGGGATGATCGCCACGTATGACGGGCTTGCAGTCTCAGGGGTGTGCATAGCACCCCAACTGCCGCGAGCGGTGCGCTGTATATCTGGGACTTGTACGCTCCGCTATGGAGATGCGAGGGAAGGATGTATTAGCCGACACCAATAACATTGCGACTGTTGCGTTATTTACCGTTAAGGCGGTTTTGCGCTCTCGTCACCTGTCGCATCTCGCTCGTCATCTCCTCCTTTGGAGTCAGAAGCATCTGAGGTCCCTTCGTGCCATTCACATTCCGGGCTCGCTCAATACAGCAGCGGACGCGCTTCTCGAGCTGCGCGCCCCGGCGAATGGCGACTCCACCCCCAGACGGTCCAGCTAATTTGGAAGAAGTTCGGTTGTGCGTAGATAGATCTGTTTGCGTCGCCGGACGATACCCACTGTCGCCTATTTTATTCACTAACCGAGGGCAGCCTCGGCGTGGATGCGTTGGCACACAGCTGGCCTCGGGGGATGCGCAAATACGCATTCCTTCCAGTGAGCTTAATCGCACAGACACTGTGCAAAGTCAGGCAGGACGAGGAGAGCCTTTTATTAATCGTCCGTACTGGACGACTGGAAATTGGTTTTTCATAGTTAATGCTCCTCGCGACAGCCCTCCCTGGCGGATTCCCCTGAGGAAGGACTTTCTTTCTTAGGAAGGGGCACATTGGCACTCGCGCCCCGACCCGTGGGATCTCCATGTATGGTCGTTGAGCGCGCGCAAGGTTTAGGTGATTTATCGCAAACGGTATCTAACACCATCGACGCGGTTCGAGCACCGTCCACAAGACGGGCTTACGCGCTTAATGAAACCTTTTTCGTCACCTGGTGCTCTTTGCAATGCGAGGACCCCAGAGAATGCCCCATTAACATTGTGCTTTATATCTTCAACATAGGTTAGATGGTAGGCTGTCCCTTCGCCATTAAAGTTGATATCGCCGCTATTTCTGCTCGTCACTCACTCACTTATCAACGGCAGATCAGTTGGCCAGCATGATTTGGTTATTACACTATAAGAGGCGCTCGCAGGCTAAACCCCTCGCGCCCTCCTTCTATTCCTCCTTGGGACCTGTCCATGGTGCTGAAAGCCCTTCAGGCCCCCCCGTTCGAGCCTTTGCAGTCTGCGAGTCTGAAGCTTTTATCAATGAAAGCTCTGACCCTGCTAGCTTTGGCCTCAATGAAGAGAGTAGGGGATTTACATGCATTCTCTGTTGACGACTCGTGCCTTCAGTTTGGTCCTGCTGCCTCAAGCGTAACATTGAGGCCCAGACCAGGCTACGTGCCCAAAGTTCCCACGACTCCTTTCAGAGACCAAGTGGTGAGCTTGCAAGCGCTGCCCCCGGAGGACGCAGACCCAACCGTGGCTTTGTTGTGCCCCGTACGCGCACTGCGACTCTACGTGGATCGCACGCAAAGCCTCAGGACCTCAGACCAGCTCTTTGTTTGTTATGGTGGCCAGCAGAAAGGGAAAGCTGTCACTAAGCAGAGGATGTCTCATTGGATAGTTGATACTATCGCCCTGGCTTATAATCTTCAGGGTATTCCTTGCCCCTTTAATTTGAGAGCGCACTCCACACGGAGCGTTGCCTCATCTTGGGCTCTAGCTCGTGGTTCCTCGCTAACAGACATCTGTAGAGCTGCTGGTTGGGCGACACCTAATACGTTCATTAGATTTTACAGTGTTCGTATTGAGCCTGTATCCTCTCGTGTTCTTTCCTCACCAGGGGGAGCACGGAGAACAGTCTCACAGGTCGGCTTGCAGCCTCCATCTGATGCTTCATAACTGTGTCAGTATGGAAGGCCTTCAGAACAAAAATGCGTAATGGTTTGAATTGTTCTTCCTCCGCTGCCTTGGCAGCCTTTGTTGCGGAGCATTGGCTGTCAGCCTTCACTAGCTGCATCCTCGCGAACCTACGTGTTGGCTCGGGCTCCACATTGTGTCCCACCGGGTTCCTTTGTGAGTATTTTTCCGTGGGGTTAATCCTACTAGCCCACGTTTCCCTTAGCAGAGCACTGCTTTGCTTACACAGCCACGGCTGTCATTTTACCTCAACTACGGTTGACTTTCGCCCACCATTAACCCTTAAGACGGGTGGTGGCTTCCGCAGCGTTCCTATCCCGCTCAGGTAGGGCGCTTCCCAGTCGCTGGCACTTCTGTGGGGTTAAAGGAACATCTAGTGCCCGGCCTTCTGCCTTAAAACCTAATTCTCCTTATCCTTAAGTGGAACCGGAGGGCTTTACGCAGACACTGGAAGAGGTCAGCCCCTAGTGGCGTTTTGGTAGGGATTCCCAATTCGTCGGTCACGACGTGACGTCGTAGTGACCGACTGAAAGGGAACGTCTCGGTTACGGATGTAACCCTCGTTCCCTGAAGGAGGGAACGGAGACGTCACGTCCCGTCGCCACAGGTGCTGCCACCTGCTGTTACGGCCGGTCACACTTTCCGGCTTTCTCAGCGAATAAGAAGCTAATTTCCCTATTTGCACCTGCTGCTTATATACGCACCTGGCGGGGCGGCGCCAGCATTATGCAAATATCTCAATGCCAAGTTCATTGGCGTTTTAGTAGTATTCGAAGCAGATTGGTCTCTCTAAGCGAGTTCCCAATTCGTCGGTCACGACGTGACGTCTCCGTTCCCTCCTTCAGGGAACGAGGGTTACATCCGTAACCGAGACGTTTTATTCAAATAATAATGAGTGCAAATAGACAATGGCACGTCTGGGCATTAAACCACACCAGGGCAGACGGCTGAGGAGGGGAGCACACACATGCACCGGGGAGGTAACCCACACACGTTCGGGCTCCGGTCAGACAGCGAACGGTGGGAGAGAGTATATATGGGGGCCAACCACAAAAGGCCAGGAATAGGGTGAAAGTCCGGCTACAGGCACTCGAGGCAGAAGATAAGAGGAGATCCTGCGGCAGGCAGAGAGAGAGAGAGCGTTAGTGGTGCTGAAGGGAGAAGCCGGGCAACTCCAGTGCTGAAGTGTCACAGGGTGACGATCATTGAAGGGCGGAACTAAAAGTTGGAGAGTTTTGTTCCGCCCGGAAGATCACTAACGCCGGAACTTCCGGTAAACCCCGCTGCGCAAAATCAGCGAATTCGTTGCAGGTGCGGCTGATTAACCGTAGCGGTTGGTGATTGGAGGAAACAACAGATCAGGGGAGTATACAGAGATCATCTCAAAACGTAGTCAGTGTCGTTTGCTGGAGTCTTTGTTGGCGTGTGTTGGTGTTGTGTTTGTATACTCTTCAGGCTGGGCTGGCGTGGCTGTGTGGGACGAAGGAAAGCATACTGCTGGAATCTGAAACGAAACCGAGAGAGAGAAATCAACGTCAGAGTGAGTAATAAATGATCCGAAGGAAACAAAAGCTACTGACATTACTGGGGTAAACATTGTGTTGTGTGTGTACACGCCAACTCGTCTGCTGCTGTGGATACGAGCCCGCGTGTGTGGAGAAGAGGCTGACAACGGAGCATACTGTACGGTGATTGTGAGTACAAACAAATACTTTTGGACACTGGTTGTTAACCCATTGTGTGACAGGGCGTTTAGTGAAAACAGGACGGCCCTACCGCGGAGCAGTGTGGTGGGAGTGCCGGATGAAAGCCAACTCGGTTGACTATAGCTCCCATGAACGTAGACTGCGTCATACAAACAACGCCATACCGAATTCCGGGAAGGAGGAGAAGACGGGGTTTCTCAGTGCTCACTTATAGTGTGGTGTGGTGAGTCTATATTGTGTGAAACCTTTCACTTGAAGTGGTGCAGTGTCCTTTCTTTTTGCTGTGTGTGTGTATCGTCTGCCAGACCCCCGCCTCCATCCTCTGAACTGTGGAAAGACGGAAAGGCTGTCGGCGTCAGTCGTTGTATTCTCCTAATCTATAATGTAGGTGAGCCTGAGTGGAAACGCTTGTTGTGGCTGGATATCGACGGACTTCCTGTGGATTTGGGTTGTGTGACAGAGAGGTGGTGGAGCGTTTGACCACAAGAAACTGTGTGAGTAACATGAAGGATACACAATTGCTTGTATGTTGTGATTCATAACCTTTGCTGTGCGGAGTGAGGCGGAGTCGATCTCATCTGTCCCGTAGCCTCTTCCAAAGGGTGCCCCTGTCTAGCGTTCGCTAGCTGACGGAGCAGAAAGGAGAGGGCAGCATTCGGCTCGGTGTGACAGAGTGAGTTGTGTCCCCGCAGTAACAGCAGCCGTCGAGAGGTGTTGCTACTCGACGCCATCATCGTCATCTTGCCTCGAGGCCTTCGGAGAGTTGGGGAACAACGGTCACTGTAAGTCCACCTTCTTCTTCTTCCACTCACCCAAACGAAACGCAGGCCTGTATTGATCGTTGACTATCCACGTGTGAAAATAAGAGAAAGAGAGAAGAGGAGCTCATACCTGCCATACTTACTGTATGTTGTGTTCGCTGGAGAGGTGAGAGAAACCCCCAGTTGTGTACTTAACCATTCTGTGTGTCCCGGCCAGCAGCCTGTGTAAAGAAAGAGAGAAGAGGAGCTTATACCTACCATACTTACTGTATGTTGTGTTCGCTGGAGAGGTGAGAGAAACCCCCAGTTGTGTGCTAACCATTCTGTGTGTCTCAGCCAGCAGCCTGTGTGAAGGGAGAGAGAAGAGGAGCTTATACCTACCATACTTACTGTATGTTGTGTTCGCTGGAGAGGTGAGAGAAACCCCCAGTTGTGTACTTAACCATTCTGTGTGTCCCAGCCAGCAGCCTGTGTGAAGAAAGAGAGAAGAGGAGATTATACCCACCATACTTACTGTATGTTGTGTTTCGCTGGAGAGGTGAGAGAAACCCCCAGTTGTGTACTTACCCATTCTGCGTGTCCTAGCCAGCAGCCTGTGCGGAGAAAGAGAAGAAGAGGAGACCATACTTACCATATTCGCTGTAGGTTGTGTCTGTTGGAGAGGTGAGAGAAACCCCCAGTTGTGTATTTGACTATTCTGTGTATCTCAGCCAGGAGCCTGTGAAGAGGAAGAGAGGGAAGAGGAGGCCATACTTACCATACTTGTTGTATGTTGTGTCCGCTGGAGAGGTGAGGGAAACCCCCAGTTGTGTGCATAACCCCTCTGTGTGTTCCACCAGCTACCTGCGAAGGGAGAGAGAGAGATACCAGTGATTAGGAGTACGTCCCAGACACCCACACGTTGTTGTTCCAGCTTTCATTGCTGCATTCTGTTCTGCCTCCAGGAGGAAGAGGAGGGCGCCACGGGTTCACGAGCCAGGCGGAGAAGCCTGAGGCACACCCCTCCCTTTGTGAAATATGTGCAAGTCCTGGGCCCGACCCCCTTCTATCCCCCCCCCTCTCCATTGGATCTGGGCCACGATCTACCTGGAGAACGGAAGTGGAGCATTAGTTTTAAACATCCCCTTTCCCCTGCCCTTTTTAAACGTCATTTTAATTAAATTAATAAAATATTATTTTTATACTCATTCACGCTTGTGTTGTTTGGTCATTGGGTTGGCTTTGGGGACCTCCTCGAGGTGGGAGTTAAACAGGGGTGTGGCCTAGTTAAATTTGTGGCCACCCCCGGCTTGTGACAGATTTTGGCGTAGTCGGCAGGGCCCCACGTCGAGTTGAGTAACCAAGGTCGCCCAATGGCCAACAACGAAGTGCCCGCAGCCCAACCCCGTGTAATGCCCGTGTTCATGGGTAACCCCTCACCGAGCAATATGGCGATCACACCCCCGTAGCTGTCCTCCGCTCCCAGTTTTTTAACTGCAAGCAGGGCCCCCGCCAACCTATTAGAGCTTTCGCTCTGAGACTGCGAGAGCAGTTTACCCGACTGCAAGGACGACATGACCATGGGCTGGGAGATGGAGAGGCCCTGTTACGTGATCAGTTTCTCTTGGGGATGCGAGAAGGCCCGGTAAGGCAGAGTCTGAGAGTGCAATTTCGAAGAGACCCAGGACTCACATTCGAGGATCTGAAGAAGGAAGCGGTGGCCTTGGAGAGTGACGAGACGGAGGTTAGGGAGCCCCCAGTGTGTGCGGAGGTGAGTGAAGTGACGACGGCAAAGCCTGAAGGTAGGGATTGGAAGCAGGCGTTAAAGACAGAGCTCCTGAAAGACGTGCAAGACCAGATGTCCGCACTGTCCAAAACCCTCTTGGGAGAGTTACGCCAAGGACGGGCGCAAGAGGAGATGAGGCCGGCTCCCCGAGACAGGGTGTACTCGGAAGGGGGCCGAGAGCCACACCGACGGCCAAACCGGTTCAATCGACCCCGGTTCGAATGGTATGAGCAAGGGAGACCCATCTGTAATCATTGTGGGGAGCCAGGCCACTACAGTCGCCAGTGTGGGCCCCGTAGAGCATCCGAAGGGGGTTTTTAGGTCGGCCGGCCACAGTGGGTCGTGTGGCCGGGACCCCCATAGAAGACCCTTTGGGAAGAGGTAGCTCTAGGAGCCAGATGATAGGGCATAGCCCGACAGCGGAAGTCAAGGTGTGTGGTAAGAAGATTCAGTGCCTGGTAGATACAGGCTCACAAGTCACTTTGTTCGCAGAGAGCCTCTCCCAAGAGATATTTGGAAGGCAAGGAGTCCATGGAACGGAGGCCCCCTGGCTCACCTTGAAAGGCGCAAATGGCCTAGATATCCCGTACATCGGCTATCGATTGGCAGACCTGGAAGTTCACGGCGTGGTAGTTCCCCAGAAGGGAGTGATAATTGTACAGGACCATTGCTTGGGCACACACCGAGCCCTCCTGGGGATGAACGTCCTTTCAGAATGCTGGGAGGAATTATTTCGGGCAAGGCCCTTTCAGAAAATACCACCCGCCAAGCGGCCTAAATGGGAACGTGTGGTAGCCGACTGCCAACGGGTACAAATGGCCCAGGTCCGAAGAGACCGAGAAGACGTGGGTAGAGTGGCATGCCGGTTTGCATTATCTATTCCTGCAAAGAGCGAGGCGATCGTATGGGTACGAGTGCCGCCGCGAGGGGTTGGCCCCGAAGAATGGGTGCTGATAGAGCCCCATGGAGACTGCCAGCAGGTGGAAGTGGCACGAGGTCTGGCGGCGGTCCGACGAGGACGGGTCCCCGTAAAGGTGTGAAACGAACACCCTTATGCAGTGCATCTGCACCGGCAGCAACAGTTGGCCCGGCTAACGACAGTCACGTCCCATCAGGTACGGGAAGGGAGAGACGTGAGTTTCCGTCAGGTGTGCCCCACCGTCGTTGAGGTGGCCCTGACACAGACAGACCTGCCCCCCAATGATGCCGAGAGAGGCCATATGAGGGGTGAGTCCCTACAGGAGGAAGATTTAGAGCGGGCCCAAACCCAGAAGCTCCAGGCACTACTCCGACGATGGCAACATGTCTTTGCAATGCACGACGAAGATTATGGGTGCACCCAGGTAGTAGAGCATCACATCCCCACGGGGGACGCAGGCCCCAGCCGAGAGAGGTACCGGCCTATTCCACCTACCCTATACACCGAGGTGCGTGCACTACTGCAGGGCCTGCTGGAGCGAGGCATTGTCCGGGAGAGTAGCAGCCCCTGGGCTGCCCCCATTGTACTCGTGCAGAAGAACACGGGGGCTTGGGGATTCTGTGTCGATTACCGTATGCTCAATTTAGTCACCAAGAAGGACGCCTTTCCTTTGCCGCGGATCGAAGATTCTCTGGCTGGCCTCACATAGTCTGCATGGTACTCCACCTTGGATTTGGCCAGTGGCTATTGGCAAGTACAGGTGGCCCGGGCAGATCGGGAGAAGACTGCATTTACAACCCCATTTGGATTATTTGAATGGGACCGGATGCCCTCCGGGCTCTGTAATGCTCCGGCCACCTTCCAGCGCCTGATGCAACGGTGTTTGGGAGGTCAGTTGATGGAGTCAGTACTAGTGTATCTGGATGATGTGATTGTCTATTCCCCAGATTTCGAGTCCCACCTCCGGCACCTGGAGGAAGTCTTTCAAGCTATGGAAAAATACGGGTTGAAGTTGCAGCCCGAAAAGTGCCACCTGTTACGCCGGAAAGTTAAGTTCTTGGGCCATGTGGTCAGTGCTGCGGGAGTGGCAGTAGACCCGGAAAAGGTCTCCGCGGTGGAGGATTGGAGTGCCCCGAAGACGGTGAGACAAGTACGGTCCTTTTTGGGCTTTGTGGGGTACTACAGGCGCTTTATTAAAGATTTCTCCAAGGTTGCCAAACCCTTGAACCAGTTGCTGGTTGGTACGGGCCGCCCCCGGAGCCGCGGGTCGCCCACGATCGAATGGAGTACAGACTGTGAGGCTGCCTTTAGAAAATTGAAACAGGAATTGTTGCAGGCCCCCATCTTGGCTTATGCTGATTTCTCAAAACCCTTTGTCCTTTATACAGACGCCAGCAACCTGGGACTGGGGGCGGTGTTGGCCCAACGACAAGACGGAGCTGAAAGGGTTATCGCATATGCTAGTCGGAGCCTCCATCAGGCGCAAAGGAACGACGCGAACTACAGCTCCTTTAAGTTGGAACTGTTGGCACTGAAGTGGGCCCTCAGTGAAAAGTTTAAAGACTATCTCTGGGGCGCAAAGGTAACAGTTATTACCGATAATAATCCATTGGTGCACTTACAGACGGCAAGATTGGGGGCAGTAGAACAGCGGTGGGTGGCCCAGATGGCAAACTTCGACTACCAATTACAGTACCGCCCTGGACGAGAACATACGAATGCCGATGTACTCTCGAGGCTCCTTGAAGTGGAGGACCCTAGGGGCCGGGTCGGGCCCGAAGCGGCGGACGCTGAGGTAGGGTATATGGTAGGAGTGATCGAAGCACCAGGAAGCCAGCGAGAGGCTGTGCCCGAGAATTGGGGATGGGACCCCCGCCGATGGAAGGAACGACAGGCCGAGGACCAAGAGGTGAACCGCATTCGAGAGTGGTTGGAGCGGGGCCGGCGGCCGACTTTGGAAGAGAGGAAAAGTCAGTCGGATAGAGGGAGAAGGCTGCTGGGACAGTGGGACAGGCTGGAGTTACAGGAAGGAGTGCTGTGCAGGAAGGTGAGGGACCCGAAGCTGGGCGAGGAGATGCGCCAGATCGTGGTGCCCGAAGACCAGGTGGCTGCATTGATCACGGCCTACCACGACCAGTTGGGGCACCAAGGACAGGAGAGGACTGTGTCCTTGCTGCGGCGACATTTCTATTGGGCCGGCATGGAGGCGTCCGTGCACGCCCTGATCCAGGCATGTCCCCGGTGCACGCTGTTTAACACTCTGGGGTCGGCTGCGGCGCGGGCGCCGCAAACTCTTTATTTTTCGATCACTCCCCAAAGAGACTTAGATAACTCTGCTGATTTTTGACATACAGATATGATTTATACATCATTTAAAACGTTAAATTGTCTAGTTTTTTTCTGTCCACTCCTAATAAAAACAGCATGTTGTGCTTTTCGCAAAATTAAGAAAATAAACATGATGCGCGTTTTGTTCTCTCTCCCTCAGTGAAGTCCTTTCAGAAACACGTCAGAAAAATTAACTGTAACTTAACGAATATTTGTCATAT
Source organism: Misgurnus mizolepis (assembly GCA_025389145.1). Classification (NCBI taxonomy): domain Eukaryota; kingdom Metazoa; phylum Chordata; class Actinopteri; order Cypriniformes; family Cobitidae; genus Misgurnus; species Misgurnus mizolepis. Next base: position 32,286,404 of record JAIFKI010000004.1, on the reverse strand, counting down.
AAACAAAAGATAAATGTCTACATAATGCTTGGAATGTCTGCTTTTGGAAGATGTAAGTGAAATCGAAAACAAATATTGTAATTCGTTGTTAACTGTATTAGAAGAGAGAGATGTACCGTCTTTCTTCTGTTGCTTCATTATCTATAATGAGCCACGCCCCGCTCCATTGAAGAAAAGAGCAGAGATCATCCATATTCATTAGTCAACCCCACAGTCAATGGACATTCCGTCTCTGCAGCCATTCACTGCTGTGTTGAGTTTTAATCCGAGTGCTGGAAACATGACATCTACTTGTTTACTTGTGACTGTAACTAAAGTTATCTCCAGACGCGAGTGTGACTCGATCGACGTCCAAACGCACACACAAACACACAATGCCTCATATTTGAAGCGCTTTGTGGTATCATTATAAAAGATGCGATTGCACACATCACATACTTGTTTACTCGCGCCTAAATCTCCAGACAGACGCGAGTGTGTGTGCTTCGTCAGTGTGACGGGATCGATGTCCGACATCTAAATCCTTATTTACTTGCAGATGTGTGTCAGTATCTCCAGACGCGAGTGTTTTCTTTGTCTTCCGTCAAACAGCTGAGGCGACGGGAATGCACATACACAAACACGCGAGTCAGGAAACTCGACGCGCTTTTTGGTATTCTTATAAAATACGCGATTGCAAACAGTACAATCCTTATTTAGTTGCGTCATATCTCCACACAGCAAGTTTATTAAACACAGGATCACTCGCATGTGCACACTTTCACTGCTTTCATGATCAACACGTGAGGTAATGGCGGCGGCTGTAAACAAACATTGATAAGTTTATCACGCGTGTCCCTGGTTGTGTTTCTACTATAATGATTACAAAAACACAAATAGGAGTCCAAACAACGATAGGCAGATGTTCTTTTGAGCTTTTTACTGCACAAAAGTAAACCTCTCGCTGGCCAACCAAACACAAACCCTGTGTTCACTTTATGATGGCCAAACAGTACCTTTACCATGATTAGGCTACTATGGTTTTTAAAAGGTAAGTTATACTTGTGATATTAATAGAAAATATTTCAATAGAAATATATATAATGTGTGTGTGTGTGTGTGTGTGTGTGTGTGTGTGTGTGTGTGTGTGTGTGTGTGTGTGTGTTTACATTATATTGAAAAGTAAACCTTATCATGGTTTTACTACAAAGAAAGTTATTCCTGTTGAACATCCCCACAAGGCTTATTAATGTGGCTCATTATTCAACTCTTTTGTCTCTCAGCTGTCAATCACTGATTATTCAGGAGCTTTCCCGCCTCCACGCATACAGCCTTTCCCAAGCGAAAGTGTCTTAGAAATTGTAAATCAATGTATCGCTTTATGTGATTGAGTAGGCCATATGATTTTCACATCATTTTGAAAAAAAAACTCTAGACTACTAGATCCTATTTTGAAAAGTCTTGGGAAAACATGTTTAGAATGAGTTTTGTGGTGTTATATCAGTGACTTAAAAATTTTGCTTTTTCAAAAACCACGCATAAATATTTTTCTCTCAAAAATACAAACATGTACATACATGTTGATTATATGATATTGTAGCCCAGTTTGTGATGAACACAGTGTTATGACACTTTTGCCATAAATATGTTTTCAAGCAACTGAAAAAAGCACAAATGTCAGTGCATGTCAAAACTTCCCCAGGCCCCTAAAAACCCTTTAGACCCCAGAGGGTTAAGACAAGAGGTGAGACCCGGGCGCCCATGGTACCCATTCACGCCAAAGCTCCCCTTCATATTATGGCCATGGATTACCTGACGTTGGGTCGACCCTCCGATCGCTACCAGAACATCTTGGTGATCACTGACCTGTTCACGAAATACGCATGGGCTGTCCCTACCCTTGACCAGACAGCGACCACCACTGCCACGGCCTTATGGAGGACGGTCTTCCAGACGTTTGGATGCCCGGAGTTTTTACACTCAGACCAGGGGGCAAACTTTGAATCACGGGTTATCCGGGAGCTGTGTAACTTGTATGGGTGTACGAAAACGCATACTACCTCTTACCATCCTCAGGGAAACGGCAGCTGTGAAAGGTTTAACCAAACCCTACTAGGGTAGTTGGGAACTCTGGACCAAAGGAGACAAGACAACTTTTTGCTTTACCAAACCTTCTCCAAGCATATAATAACAGTGTACACAGTACAACGGGGTATGCCCCTACTTACCTGATGTTTGGCAGACATGTTCGCATGCCCACCGACCTGGTGCTGGGAGTGGTGGCGAGTCAGGAGGAAGTGAGTGTGACCGAGTGGGTGGGACGTCACCATCAACGCCTACACTTTGCATACGAACAGGTGTCCATTCAGATCCAGAAGACAGGAGAGAGGAATAAGCGGCTGTATGATCGGACCGCTCGATACGCCCCCCTTCTGCCTGGCGAAAGGGTCCTGGTCAAGGATAATTGGAGACAAGGGAAAGGGAAACTGAGCGACCGCTGGGAGGCCGTTCCATATGTGGTCTGCAGGCAGCAGAGGCCAGGGCAGCCCGTGTATACGATCCGGCCCGAAGGAAGGCCTGGGCCCGACCGAGTAGTACACCTGAACATGATTCGCCCGTGCCCGAACTATCCTGAAACCGCAAGAGTAGCTCCTACGGAGCCAGTGCCCGTGGCCCCATGGGTAGGAGGCTGGGCTGTAATTCCGGAAAGCCCCGCAGCGGCGCCACCCCCGATTGCCCCGGTGGAGCCAGAAGCTATGCAAGCACACCCCTGCCCGTTATGGTGAGTGGACGACCCGAAGACGTTCTAGGGACTAGAACGCATTGGCGGGGGAGGATGTCACAGGGTGACGATCATTGAAGGGCGGAACTAAAAGTTGGAGAGTTTTGTTCCGCCCGGAAGATCACTAACGCCGGAACTTCCGGTAAACCCCGCAGCGCAAAATCAGCGAATTCGTTGCAGGTGCGGCTGATTAACCGTAGCGGTTGGTGATTGGAGGAAACAACAGATCCGGGGAGTATAAAGAGATCATCTCAAAACGTAGTCAGTGTCGTTTGCTGGAGTCTTTGTTGGCGTGTGTTGGTGTTGCTGTTGTGTTTGTATACTCTTCAGGCTGGGCTGGCGTGGCTGTGTGGGACGAAGGAAAGCATACTGCTGGAATTTGAAACGAAACCGAGAGAGAGAAATCAACGTCAGAGTGAGTAATAAATGATCCGAAGGAAACAAAAGCTACTGACATTACTGGGGTAAACATTGTGTTGTGTGTGTACACGCCAACTCGTCTGCTGCTGTGGATACGAGCCCGCGTGTGTGGAGAAGAGGCTGACAACGGAGCATACTGTACGGTGATTGTGAGTACAAACAAATACTTTTGGACACTGGTTGTTAACCCATTGTGTGACAGGGCGTTTAGTGAAAACAGGACGGCCCTACTGCGGAGAAGTGTGGTGGGAGTGCCGGAAGAAAGCCAACTCGGTTGACTATAGCTCCCATGAACGTAGACTGCGTCATACAAACAACGCCATACCGAATTCCGGGAAGGAGGAGAAGACGGGGTTTCTCAGTGCTCACTTATAGTGTGGTGTGGTGAGTCTCAATTGTGTGAAACCTTTCACTTGAAGTGGTGCAGTGTCCTTTCTTTTTGCTGTGTGTGTGTATCGTCTGCCAGACCCCCGCCTCCATCCTCTGAACTGTGGAAAGACGGAAAGGCTGTCGGCGTCAGTCGTTGTATTCTCCTAATCTATGCTGTAGGTGAGCCTGAGTGGAAACGCTTGTTGTGGCTGGATATCGATGGACTTCTTGTGGATTTGGGTTGTGTGACAGAGAGGTGGGGGAGCGTTTGACCACAAGAAACTGTGTGAGTAACATGAAGGATACACAATTGCTTGTATGTTGTGATTCATAACCTTTGCTGTGCGGAGTGAGGCGGAGTAGATCTCATCTGTCCCATAGCCTCTTCCAAAGGGTGCCCCTGTCTAGCGTTCGCTAGCTGACGGAGTAGAAAGGAGAGGGCAGCACTCGGCTCGGTGTGACAGAGTGAGTTGTGTCCCCGCAGTAACAGCAGCCGTCGAGAGGTGTTGCTACTCGACGCCATCATCGTCATCTTGCCTCGAGGCCTTCGAAGAGTTGGGGAACAACGGTCACTGAAAGTCCACCTTCTTCTTCCACTCACCCAAACGAAACGCAGGCCTGTATTGATCGTTGACTATCCACGTGTGAAAATAAGAGAAAGAGAGAAGAGGAGCTCATACCTGCCATACTTACTGTATGTTGTGTTCGCTGGAGAGGTGAGAGAAACCCCCAGTTGTGTACTTAACCATTCTGTGTGTCCCGGCCAGCAGCCTGTGTAAAGAAAGAGAGAAGAGGAGCTTATACCTACCATACTTACTGTATGTTGTGTTCGCTGGAGAGGTGAGAGAAACCCCCAGTTGTGTGCTAACCATTCTGTGTGTCCCAGCCAGCAGCCTTTGTGAAGAAAGAGAGAAGAGGAGATTATACCTACCATACTTACTGTATGTTGTGTCCGCTGGAGAGGTGAGAGAAACCCCCAGTTGTGCGCTTAACCATTCTGTGTGTCTCAGCCAGCAGCCTGTGTGAAGGGAGAGAGAAGAGGAGATTACACCCACCATACTTACTGTATGTTGTGTTTCGCTGGAGAGGTGAGAGAAACCCCCAGTTGTGTACTTAACCATTCTGCGTGTCCCAGCCAGCAGCCTGTGTGAAGAAAGAGAGAAGAGGAGATTGTACCTACCATACTTACTGTATTTTGTGTCCGCTGGAGAGGTGAGAGAAACCCCCAGTTGTGCGCTTAACCATTCTGTGTGTCTCAGCCAGCAGCCTGTGAAGAGGAAGAGAGGGAAGAGGAGGCCATACTTACCATACTTGTTGTATGTTGTGTCCGCTGGAGAGGTGAGGGAAACCCCCAGTTGTGTGCATAACCCCTCTGTGTGTTCCACCAGCTACCTGCGAAGGGAGAGAGAGAGATACCAGTGATTAGGAGTACGTCCCAGACACCCACATGTTGTTGTTCCAGCTTTCATTGCTGCATTCTGTTCTGCCTCCAGGAGGAAGAGGAGGGCGCCACAGGTTCACGAGCCAAGCGGAGAAGCCTGAGGCACACCCCTCCCTTTGTGAAATACGTGCAAGTCCTGGGCCCGACCCCCTTCTACCCCCCCCCCCCCCTCTGCATTGGATCTGGGCCACGATCTACCTGGAGAACGGAAGTGGAGCATTAGTTTTAAACATCCCCTTTCCCCTGCCCTTTTTAAAAGTCATTTTAATTAAATTGATAAAAGATTATTTTTATACTCATTCACGCTTGTGTTGTTTGGTCATTGGGTTGGCTTTGGGGACCTCCTCGGGTGGGAGTTAAACAGGGGTGTGGCCTAGTTAAATTTGTGGCCACCCCCGGCTTGTGACAGAAGGACCCTCCTGCTGGACAGCGGCAATGCCGCGGCGAGTGTGCGCTGCTGCAAGCACAAGAGGCAGTCAGTAAAGCAGGCAGGCATTTAAGCAGGCAGATGGAGAGTAGTCCGTAACTGGAGAATGAGAGCCGCCGAGTAAACAAAGTCCACAGCAAAAACTCCCGGGTAGCAGAGAGCACAGACTGGGGTAGGAGAGATAAAATCTATAAACTGGAAACAGAGACAGGACAGGACTAGAAACTAGCAGAGCTAGTAAATTGGCGAGAACACACAAAGACGAACTTGCAAAGAACAAAAAAACACACAGGGATTAAATACTAACCGATTGGGCATGAAAACAAGCTGCAGGTGAGGGACGCAGGTGAATGAAATGACACTAATGACACCCGTGGCGGAGACGCGCATGTGTGAAACTGACAACACAGAAACACCAACAGAGAAACCAAAATACAGCAGTCAATTAAACCGAAGTCATGACAGGACCCCCCCCATGACCGCCACCAGGCGGTCCATGGGAGGGCTCACCTCGTTGCCGACGGAAGTCCACAATCAGGTCAGGGTCCAAGATGTCCCGGGCCGGTACCCAACACCTCTCCTCCGGACCATAGCCCTCCCAATCCACTAAGTACTGAAAACCCCTGCCCCGCCGACGCACATCCAAAAGGGATTTGACAGTAAAAACTGGGGCACCGTCCAAAAGCTGCGGGGTGGGAGGGGTGGGAGCTGAGGGGACAGGGTTAAGGGGAGAAAAAAAACAGGCTTCAGTTTAGACACATGGAAAACTGGGTGAACCCGACCGAGAGCAGGAGGCAATCTGAGCTTGAGTGTCACCGGGTTAATAACCTTTTCAATACTGTATGGCCCAAGGAAGCGAGGTGCCAGCTTGCGAGATGGCCCTCGGAGAGACAGATCCTTGGAAGAAAGCCATACCTTCTGCCCACAGATAAAACGGGGAGCAGGTCTACGGTGACGATCAGCCGCGGCTTTGGTCCGTCTGGAAGTTTCGAGTAACGTAATTCTAGCCCTCCTCCAGGTGCGTCTGTAACGTCGAACGAAGGCTAGCGCAGACGGGACCACCGCATCGGGTTCTTGAGCTGAGAAAAGAGGGGGCTGAAAACCCATGGAAAGCTCAAACGGAGACATCTTAAGGGATGAAACAGGGAGAGAGTTATGTGCGTATTCTACCCAGGGTAACTGTTGGCACCAAGAGCTCGGATATTGAGATGTCAGACAGCGGAGCGCACGACCAAGATCCTGGTTAGCCCGTTCACATTGCCCGTTGGTCTGTGGGTGATAACCTGAAGACAAGCTGGCTGTGGAGCCGATCTGCCTACAGAACTCTTGCCAAAAACGGGAGATAAACTGAGGACCCCTATCAGAAACTACGTCAGTGGGCAGACCATGTAAGCGAAAGACGTGTTCTATCATGACCTGAGCCGTTTCTTTGGCAGAGGGGAGCTTGGGCAGAGGGACAAAATGCGCAGCTTTAGAGAAGCGATCGACAATGGTCAAAATTACGGTGTTACCTCTAGAACTGGGTAAATTGGTAACAAAATCAATGGCTATGTGAGACCAAGGACGGGAAGGGACAGATAAGGGCTTAACCCTCTGGGGTCTAAGGGGTTTTTAGGGCCCTGGGGAAGTTTTGACATGCACTGACATTTGTGCTTTTTTCAGTTGCTTGAAAACATATTAATGGCAAAAGTCTCATAACACTGTGTTCATCACAAACTGGGCTACAATATCATATAATCAACATGTATGTACATGTTTGTATTTTTGAGAGAAAAATGTTTATGCGTGGCTTTTGAAAAAGCAAAAATTTTAAGTCACTGATATAACACCACAAAACTCATTCTAAACATGTTTTCCCAAGACTTTCCAGACTGGATCTAGTAGTCTAGAGTTTTTTATTCAAAATGATGTGAAAATCATATGGCCTACTCTATCACATAAAGCAATACATTGATTTACAATTTCTAAGACACTTTTGCTTGGGAAAGGCTGTATGCGTGGAGGCGGGAAAGCTCCTGAATAATCAGTGATTGACAGCTGAGAGACAAAAGAGTTGAATAATGAGCCACATAATAAGCCTTGTGGGGATGTTTAACAGGAATAACTTTCTCTGTAGTAAAACCATGATAAGGTTTACTTTTCAATATAATGTAAACACACACACACACACACACACACACATTATATATATTTATATATATATATATATATATATATATATATATATATATATATATATATATATATATATATATATATATATATATATAATCTGTGTGTGTGTGTGTGTGTGTGTGTGTGTGTATATCTATCTATCTATCTATCTATATATATATATATATATATATATATATATATATATATATATATATATATATATATATTGAAATATTTTCTATTAATATCACAAGTATAAGTTACCTTTTAAAAACCATAGTAGCCTAATCATAGTAAAGGTACTGTTTGGCCATCATAAAGTGAACACAGGGTTTGTGTTTGGTTGGCCAGCGAGAGGTTTACTTTTGTGCAGTAAAAAGCTCAAAAGAACATCTGCCTATCGTTGTCTGGACTCCTATTTGTGTTTTTGTAATCATTATAGTAGAAACACAACCAGGGACACGCGTGATAAACTTATCAATGTTTGTTTACAGCCGCCGCCATTACCTCACGTGTTGATCATGAAAGCAGTGAAAGTGTGCACATGCGAGTGATCCTGTGTTTAATAAACTTGCTGTGTGGAGATATGACGCAACTAAATAAGGATTGTACTGTTTGCAATCGCGTATTTTATAAGAATACCAAAAAGCGCGTCGAGTTTCCTGACTCGCGTGTTTGTGTATGTGCGTTCCCGTCGCCTCAGCTGTTTGACGGAAGACAAAGAAAACACTCGCGTCTGGAGAAACTGACACACATCCGCAAGTAAATAAGGATTTATATGTCGGACATCGATCCCGTCACACTGACCAAGCACACACACTTGCGTCTGTCTGGAGATTTAGGCGCGAGTAAACAAGTATGTGATGTGTGCAATCGCATCTTTTATAATGATACCACAAAGCGCTTCAAATATGAGGTATTGTGTGTTTGTGTGTGCGGTTGGACGTCGATTGAGTCACACTTGCGTCTGGAGATAACTTTAGTTACAGTCACGAGTAAACAAGTAGATGTCATGTTTCCAGCACTCGGATTAAAACTCAACACAGCAGTGAATGGCTGCAGAGACGGAATGGAATGTCCATTGACTGTGGGGTTGACTAATGAATATGGATGATCTCTGCTCTTTTCTTCAATGGAGCGGGGCGTGGCTCATTATAGATAATGAAGCAACAGAAGAAAGACGGTACATCTCTCTCTTCTAATACAGTTAACAACGAATTACAATATTTGTTTTCGATTTCACTTACATCTTCCAAAAGCAGACATTCCAAGCATTATGTAGACATTTATCTTTTGTTTATATGACAAATATTCGTTAAGTTACAGTTCATTTTTCTGACGTGTTTCTGAAAGGACTTCACTGAGGGAGAGAGAACAAAACGCGCATCATGTTTATTTTCTTAATTTTGCGAAAAGCACAACATGCTGTTTTTATTGGGAGTGGACAGAAAAAAACTAGACAATTTAACGTTTTAAATGATGTATAAATCATATCTGTATGTCAAAAATCAGCAGAGTTATCTAAGTCTCTTTGGGGAGTGATCGAAAAATAAAGAGTTTGCGGCGCCCGCGCCGCAGCCGACCCCAGAGTGTTAAGCAGACCTACTGGGGCTTGATGAGAAGCCTTATTGCGGGCACAAACCTGACAGGCTAACACAAACTGTCTGACATCGGAGCCCATAGAGGGCCACCAAAATCGCTGACGGACGGCAGCCAGCGATCTCCGAACTCCAGGATGACAAACTAACTTGGATTCGTGACCCCACCGGATGACTTCGGAACGGAGTGACTTCGGAACCCAAAGCAGACCCGCTGGGCACCCCTCTAGCACTTCCCCCTCCCGTCCGGCCTCCCTCACTCGCTGTTCGATGCCCCAGCGCAGAGCACCCACCACTCGCCCCTCCGGGAGAATGGTGTCGTCTCTGCCAGAATCGGAAACATCGAACAGGCGAGAGAGGGCATCGGGTTTGGTATTCTTTGAACCAGGCTGGTACGAGAGGATGAAGTTGAATCGGTCAAAGAAGAGCGCCCAACGGGCCTGGCGAGACGTTAACCTTCTGGCTGAACAGATATATTCTAAATTTTTGTGATCCGTCCAGACCAGAAAGGGTTCCGAGGTCCCCTCCAACCAGTGACGCCACTCACCCAAAGCCAGTTTGACGGCCAGCAGCTCCCGATTTCCTATGTCGTAGTACCGTTCTGCTGGGTTTAGTCGGTGTGAGAAGAAATCGCAAGGATGCACCTTGCCATCCTTTCGTGATCGCTGAGACAGAACGGCACCAACCCCGACATCTGAAGCATCCACCTCAACAATGAACTGGGAGGTAGGATCTGGAATAGAAAGAACAGGAGCAGTGATAAACCGGGACTTTAAATTATCAAAGGCCTCCTGAGCCTCCTTACCCCAGACAAACCTCTCCTTAGTGGAGGTTAGAGCCGTAAGGGGTTGAGCAATCCGACCAAAGTTTCTAATGAATCGGCGGTAAAAATTGGCGAACCCTAAGAAACGTAGTAATGCCTTACGAGAGTCGGGGACAGGCCATTCAGCCACCGTTCTGACCTTGGCTGGATCGGGACGTATCTCACCTTCGGCTATCACAAAACCCAGAAACGAAACCGACCTTCTGTGAAACTCACACTTCTCCGCCTTAACATATAACTTGTTCTCAAGCAAACGGCATAAGACTTGGCGGACATTCTGAGTGTGTTCCTGCATGGAAGGGGAAAAGATGAGAATGTCATCAATGTACACAAAGACAAACTTGTTAATCATGTCTCTCAGCACATCATTAACCAAAGTCTGGAAGACAGAGGGAGCGTTACAAAGCCCGAAAGGGAGAACGCAGTACTCAAAGTGTCCGGTAGGGGTATTAAAGGCTGTCTTCCATTCATCGCCCTCTCTTATGCGCAATAAATGATAGGCGTTGCGCAAATCTAACTTGGTGAAGAACCGCGCTCCCTGCAAAAGCTCAAAAGCAGAAGACATTAAAGGAAGAGGGTACCTATTCTTAACAGTAATGTCATTCAAACCCCTATAATCAATACAGGGACGTAGGAAGCCGTCCTTCTTTTTAACAAAGAAAAACCCCGCCCCTGCGGGAGAGGTGGAGGGACGGATGAGACCAGCACGGAGGGCATCATTAATATAACGGTCCATAGCCTCTCTCTCAGGACCAGACAAGGAATAAAGTCTACCTTTAGGCGGAGAAGTGTCTGGGAGGAGTTCGATAGAACAATCGTATGACCGGTGGGGAGGAAGGGAGGTGGCCCGAGCTTTACTGAACACCTGACCGATATCGGCATACTCCGCCGGGACCCCGGTCAAATCAACCGCCGAAACCTGAGGGAGAGAAGAAACAGAACCCAAAACAGCAGAACCAAGGCAAGACACATGACAAGACGGAGACCAAGCTAAAATAACATTGTGTTGCCAATCAACGTGGGGATTGTGTTGTGCCAACCATGCATGCCCTAAAATAATGGGTGAGAGCGAGGCATGAAGGATGTACAACACAATCTCCTCACGATGATTGCCGGAAATAAAAAGGCTTACAGAGGGAGTGCAGTGCGTGATCTGTGCCATCTGCTGACCTCTGATGGACCAGACATCCAGGGGAACCTCTAATGGAACAGCAGGAATGCCGCAATCATGAGCCAGATCCTCACTAATAAAATTTCCCTCTGCGCCTGAGTCGAGCAACACAGTGGTGGGGTGATCGAGACCAGCAAAGGACAGGGTGACGGGAAGCTGAGTCGGAGAGGATTTTCTTGAAGTGGCGCCCACCAGGACTCCCCGGTTCACCTATGGGCAATCCCCTTTTACCGGACAGGACCTGGCAAAATGACCCGGCTTGCCACAATAAAGGCAGAGGGAGTTCTGAAGGCGACGCTCCCTCTCTCTCTGCGAAAGGCGCATACTACCCAGCGGCTCACACTCCAAAGTTAAAGGGACACTGCATTGACTGGACTGAGAGATCTCACTCTGATTGACACGGTGACGAAGAGTGCGGCGTTGATCGCGAAACAGCATCCGGGCTTCCACCCTTAAAGCTAGCTCGATGATGCCGCCTAGAGAGTGGGGCAGATCGTGGGTAGCGATCTCGTCCTGAATGCAGTCGCTAAGACCCTCAAGAAACTGTTCCCGGAGTGCAGCCTCGTTCCAGCTGCAGGTCGCTGCCAAAGTCTTAAACTGGATAGAGTAGTCGGTAACCGAACTCGCTCCCTGCGCGAGGCGGGCCAGCTGGGCAGCGGCGACATCTCCGCGGGCCGAGCGGTCAAAAAGCTTTACCATCTCCTCCCGGAATTCCTCAAAAGAATAACAGCAAGGGTCCTGGGCGTCCCAAACAGTGGTGCCCCACTGGCGTGCTTTCCCTACCAACAGGGTGATGACGTAGGCGATCCGAGTGCGCTCAGTCGCATAGCGGCGAGGCTGAAGAGCAAACACCAGTGAACACTGGGACAGGAACGCTCGACAGGAGGAGGGATCACCGTTGTACGGTGGAGGGTAGGCGGCATGAGGCTCCGAATCGCGGGAATGGTGAGTCCGGTCCAGACGTGATGAGAGCTCATTAAGACGAGCGGATAAATTCTCCACCTCCCGGGCTGTTGTCGAGAGCTGATCGGTGTGTCTACCCAGCCAAGCCCCTTGTTGAGCGATCGCTGAGCGAACAGAATCTGCGTCTGCGGGATCCATGATGGCAAGTTCATCCTGTCAGGCTCAGAAAAAACAGAAGATCCCGAAGCAGTAAACAGAAAGTTTTATTCAAATAATAATGAGTGCAAATAGACAATGGCACGTCTGGGCATTAAGCCACACCAGGGCAGACGGCTGAGGAGGGGAGCACACACATGCACCGGGGAGGTAACCCACACACGTTCGGGCTCCGGTCAGACAGCGAACGGTGGGAGAGAGTATATATGGGGGCCAACCACAAAAGGCCAGGAATAGGGTGACAGTCCGGCTACAGGCACTCGAGGCAGAAGGGAAGAGGAGATCCTGCGGCAGGCAGAAAGAGAGAGAGCGTTAGTGGTGCTGAAGGGAGAAGCCGGGCAACTCCAGTGCTGAAGGACCCTCCCGCTGGACAGCGGCAATGCCGCGGCGAGTGTGCGCTGCTGCAAGCACAAGAGGCAGTCAGTAAAGCAGGCAGGCAGTTAAGCAGGCAGATGGAGAGTAGTCCGTAACTGGAGAATGAGAAACAGTCTCAGAGAGCCGTCGAGTAAACAAAGTCCACAGCAAAAACTCCCGGGTAGCAGAGAGCACAGACTGGGGTAGGAGAGATAAAATCTATAAACTGGAAACAGAGACAGGACAGGACTAGAAACTAGCAGAGCTAGTAAATTGGTGAGAACACACAAAGACGAACTTGCAAAGAACGAAAAAACACACAGGGATTAAATACTAACCGATTGGGCATGAAAACAAGCTGCAGGTGAGGGACGCAGGTGAATGAAATGACACTAATGACACCCGTGGCGGAGACGCGCATGTGTGAAACTGACAACACAGAAACACCAACAGAGAAACCAAAATACAGCAGTCAATTAAACCGAAGTCATGACACCTTTAGTAACTTTAAAGCTTTAAAATGCATCACACTGTGTACTAATGTAAGTTTGCCTGTTAATAATATACAAAGTGAATGTGCTGTGTATGTAACTCATACTGGTTTAATTTATTAATATACAAAGCACAACATAAAAAAAGACTTACAAAGCACTTTGTTTAATTTATTATAAATTATAATAATATTTCTGGCTTAGTGTAGTTTTCTTTTTGTTGTTAATATAAACATCTGATGGGAAATAACATCATCTTTACTTTAAATGATTACTAATCTCTTAACTATGTAAGTATACATTTGACAAGTTATTAATAAATTAATTTATTTTATTTTATTTATTAACCAGCAAAACCACAGTGTCAAAAACACTCCACCCATACGTTTGATGCATAAATATGCACTTTATACCAGCATCACTTTATTTAATAGCCTCTCTAATTACACAATATTTACAATAATGGATGAATCTGCATAAAAAAAAAACAAAATTTACCAATAAAAGGCTGTTCGTGGTTTGCTTCAAATACATTGAAGTATTCACTACATTGAAGTGAAATTGTACACTTATTATAAATCTTATAATGTACTTAAGTTACTTGAGCAATCAGTACAGGACATCGCTGGTTTATTTTGGCTTATATAGTAAGTTATATCAAGTTATGTAACTTACCAGCTCGGGTTAGCTGATAAAGTAGCATTAGAGTATATAAACATTTGTGCTTGCCTTTGAGTTGTGGGATGACCCTCCTGCAATCGCGCATCACTTTTGTTTTGATTGTAGCATCACAAGTTTAACAAAGGGTCCCTTGACTGAAGCAAATGTGATATGCATCCATATGTTTGCTCTTTATCTCGTCTCTCAGATAAGACGCTAACTTTTCTCTACAGTTTATGACATACGCAGCACGCAGATGTCCCGCTACGGTGGCTCAATGCAAGCCATTCAGTGTTTGACATCAATGTACCGCGAAACCAGACTTCTCCATATGAATTTGATTCGCTCTCGCAGTACTTTGATTTCATACGATTGCCCTGCGTAGCAGCAATGAAGTCCCTCAGTTGTGTGTGTGTGTCTAACCTCGCGACCACAGATTCTATCCATCATCACTCTCTGACACTTTCGTCTCGTTTTTATTTGACGAATAAACAATGTAGCGAGTAATGGTAAGTGTTATTTCAAATGTAGTGGAGTAAAGAGTAAAAATACCCAATCAAAAATGTAATTGAGTAGAGAGTAAAAGTTGCCTATATTTTTGATACTCAGTACAAGTAGCCTACAAAGTAGACCCCGAAGCCGCCGCCAGGCACCGCCATTTGCGCCATTTAGAAGTTCAGCCGCCATCAGCCAATAATTTCCTAAGCCAAATTGAGCCGCCAGCTGATAAAGTTTGGCTGAGCCGGCTAGAATTATTTGCAATCAAATAATAATTCTATCACATAAAGACATACACACACAAAATATATAAACAATACACGAGATCCATTTTCCGATTGGTTTCATAACAGCACAGTCTTGTGCTCGCTCGTTGCTACAATACACAAAGGGGTTGCAACCTGTGGAGGTTGCATATGCAGGCTGCAAACGTCATCAAGCCTGGTTTATTTAAGTTAACTGAGCATTACATTCGCAAGCCATACGCATATTACAACAATTTACGATTAACTTATAATAAGAATAAACTTTATAATTGTTGATATTTTGAAATAAGACAGTGTTGATGACGTAGGCAGCGTAAAAATGCGACCTCCGGAGGCTGCAGTCTTCGGATTGGGAAATTAAAATTGCTCGTTTTCCGTACAGAAGAAGTGATGCATTAGTAACGTGCGCGTCACGACAATGCATTTCAAAAATAGACTGTGTTATTTTTATTTTTGACCAATGCGCGCGACCAGCATCCACACAGGAAAAAGCTGCCGGTAAAATTTTGTATGTCTGTTTCCGGGTGCTGTATGCAGCATGTTCATTATTACTTTAATTTTGTATTGGAACTGCGATTTGGAATCGGTGAAGTCAAATATAGACACGTTTCTTATAAGAGCGTTTCTTCTGGGAAGTCCGTGGCTGTATAACATTTCGTAAGTCCTAGAAACGAAATTCTCCGTCAAACGACGTCATTTTCCGTCATGAAAATTTTTCCGCCATTTTGATTTATTCGTAAAACCTACTTTTGCGAACTCGTCCTAGAGCTTTTGCCCGATTTCCACGAAAATCGGTATGTAGCATCTACAGACCCTCACGGCAAAAAGTTATGGAATTCATGTCAATTCGTCAATTTGTTTTCGTAAACCGCGTCAACAAATTTTACGTAGAGCGCAAAAAAACGGATTTGAGGCTGTATCTTCGGCAAACTTAAGCCTATTGACACGATACTTGGTACTTGTGATGCCAGTCAGGAACTACGAGTGCATGCAGAGTTTCGTCACAGTGCCACCTAGTGGTCAGACTTATGCTTTACACGCCTATAACTTTGGCTCCGATTGACGTATTTTCACGGGACTTGTTTCTTTGGAGTTCTGAGTAGTTGCCGAGTCCAACGGTACCAAACATGCCAGAATTCGCCTTACGGTTAACCCTGCGCGGCAAAATAGCACTTAAAAAACACGCTCGAATATTTCCGCGAGCGTTATTCCGATCGACTCGAAAATGCCATAGGAAGAACATTGCATTACCTTCTGAACAAAAAACTCTATTGGCGTTATATTAAAATTTTCATCAGAAATGGCCGAAAATTGCAAAAAACGAAAAATTACCTTTACATTTTGTGTTTTTTAAACATAAATGGTTATAACTTCGCAACGAAAATAGATTTTTCACCATATTTGATACCCTGATGTATGAGCATATTCTGAGGCCACACAAAAACAATTGTATGCTTGCACCACTAGATGGCCTTATAATTGAACAAAACCTTTGATATCAAGCCAGCCCTATGGTCATACAACTGTTTCTTCACTAAACTAAAGTGTATAGTCATAAAACTAGCTAGATGTGACACAATAATGACCTGATGTTGCATGCACAATGTTGTCATTGCGCCACCTACTGGTTTTGAGATAGAATATGGTATTTTTGCCTAAAACTACTGCAACAACACTTTTAAAACCATGAGTCATCATGGATTATTCCTTTCATTGCTTTGACTATAATCACTGATGGTTGCCAATTCACTCCCTAGCAACCAATGAGAATACCTTATCAACCGTTTTTGCAAAAGCTATATCTCTGCATCGGAACATCGTAGAGACACGGGGGTGGGCTCTTTTGACTAATTAAACTTGGTTTAACTAGGTTCTTCAGTCTGCTTATCCAATCTCAATTTTACATCCTTTTGGGCCCTTTTCGGCTTGACCCCGGTATTGCTGCTTGCAGCTATATTTAGGGGTCAAGCCCCGAAGGGGCGAAGACCCCTATTGTATTTATTAGTTTTCTTATTAGGGGTCAAGCCCCGAAGGGGCGAAGACCCCTATTGTATCCGTTAGTTTTCTTTTTATTATTATTAGTTATTCTTCTTCCGCCATTGCGGTCTATGGCAGCCCATAGAACCGTACGTAGGAAAGTAATGAAATTTGGCACACTGATAAAGGACACTCCAATGTGTCCCCACAGCAAATTTGGAGTCTCTATGTCTAACCCGCTAGCGCCACCAACAGTCCAAAGTTGCACTTATGTTTTTGCTTATAACTTCTGATCCGTAAGTCCTAGAAACGAAATTCTTGTTTCCTCTGATTCCTTGGCTCAAGACGATTCGATTGGACCCTATGACGTCAATTTCCGTCATGAAAATTTTTCCGCCATTTTGAATTATTCGTAAAACCTACTTTTGCGAACTCGTCCTAGAGTTTTTACCCGATTGCCGCGAAAATTGGTATGTAGCATCTAGAGACCCTCACGGCAAAAAGTTATCAAAAGAATTTCGATAAACCAATCCGTTGTTGTATAGCGCGTCAACAAATTTTACGTAGAGCACAAAAAAACAGATTTTAGGCTGTATCTTCGTCAAACTTAGGCCTATTGACACGACACTTGGTACTTGTGATGCCAGTCAGGAACTGAGTGTGCATGCACAGTTTCGTCACAGCGCCTCCTAGTGGCCAGACAGATGTTTTTTACACCTATAACTTTGGCTGTGATCAACGTATTTTGACGGGACTTGATTTTTAGGAGTCCTGAATAGTCGCCGAGTCCAACGATACCAAACATGCCAGATTTCGCCTTACGGTTAGCCCTGCGCAGCAAAACAGCACTTAAAAAACATGCGCGAATATCTCCGCGAGCGTTATTCCGATCGACTCGAAAACACCATAGGAAGAACAACGCATTACCTTCTGAACAAAAAGTTCTATTGACGTTATATTAAAATTTTCATCAGAAATGGCCGAAAATTGCAAAAAACGAAAAATTACCTTTTACAATTTGTGTTTTTATACATAAATGGTTATAACTTCGCAACGAAAAGAATTTTTTTCACCAGATTTGATACGCTGATGTATGAGCAGAGTCTGAGGCCACACAAAAAAATTGGTATGCCTGAACCACTAGGTGGCCCTATAATTGAACAAAATATTACATATCAAGCAAGCCCTATGGTCATACAACTATTTCTTCAATAACCTAAGGTGTATAGTTATAAAACAAGCTAGATGTAACACAGTTATGAACTGAGGTTGCATGCACAACTTTGTCATTGCGCCACCTAGTGGTTTTGAGATAGAAATATGGTATTTTTGCCTAAAACTACTCCAACAGTACATCTAAATGTATTATTCCTTTCATGGCTTGGAGATCATGGGTGCATGCCAATTAACTCCTTAGCAACCAATTAGGATACCTTATCAATCCTTTTTACAAGAGCTATATCTCTGCATCAGAACATCGTAGAGACATGGGGGTGGTCTCTTTTGACTCATTAACACCACTGTAACATTTTGTGAGCTGAGAATTGCCACTGCAAGCACCACTCACATTTTCTTCAGTGTTCTAGTTGTCAATGCTCCTCGAAAAGAGAGGGAGAGATTACACTGAATGAAAACACAGCTTTTTGCTGATAACTGTTATTTTACTTAGTCTGAAATCAAGAGATTTTCTTAGGTTCTTTAAACTGATCATCCGAATTCAACTTTACTTTCTTCTGTGCCCTTTTTGGCTTGACCCCGGCATTGCTGCTTGCAGCTATATTTAGGGGTCAAGCCCCGAAGGGGCGAAGACCCCTATTGTATTTGTTAGTTTTCTTATTATTATTATTAGGGGTCAAGCCCCGAAGGGGCGAAGACCCCTATTGTATTTGTTAGTTTTCTTATTATTATTATTAGTTATTAGGGGTCAAGCCCCGAAGGGGCGAAGACCCCTATTGTATTTGTTAGTTTTCTTATTAGGGGTCAAGCCCCGAAGGGGCGAAGACCCCTATTGTATTTGTTAGTTTTCTTATTATTATTATTATTATTATTCTTCTTCTTCTTCTTCTTCCGCCATTGCGGTCTATGGCAGCCCATAGAACCGTACGTAGGAAAGTTATGAAATTTGGCACACTGATAAAGGACAGTCCAATGTGTCCCCACAGCAAATTTGGAGTCTCTAACTCCAACCCTCTAGCGCCACCAACAGTCCAAAGTTGCACTTACGTTTTTGTTTATAACTTCTGACCCGTACGTCCTAGAAACGAAATTCTTGTTTCCTCTGATTCCTTGGCTCAAGACGATTCGACTGGACCCTATGACGTCATTTTCCGTCATAAAAATTTTTCCGCCATTTTGAATTATTCGTAAAACCTACTTTTGCGAACTCGTCCTAGAGCTTTTGCCCGATTTCCACGAAAATCGGTATGTAGCATCTACAGACTCTCACGGCAAAAAGTTATGGAATTCATGTCGATTCGCCAATCTGTTTGCGTAAACCGCGTCAACAAATTTTAAGTAGAGTGCAAAAAAACGGATTTGAGGCTGTATCTTCGCCAAACTTAATCCTATTGAAACGACACTTGGTACTTGTGATGCCAGTCAGGAACTGAGAGTGCATGCCCAGTTTCGTCGCAGCGCCACCTAGTGGTAAGACGAATGTTTTACACACCTATAACTTTGGCTGTGATCGACGTATTTTCATGGGACTTGTTTCCTTGGAGTCCTGAATAGTTGCCGAGTCTAACGATACCAAACATGCCAGAATTGGCATTACGGTTAACCCTGCGCGGCAAAATAGCACTTAAAAAACACGCGCGAATATCTCCGCGAGCGTAATTCTGATCGACTCGAAAACATCATAGGAAGAATATTGCATTACCTTCTGAACAAAAAGTTCTATTGGCATTGTATTAAAATTTTCATCAGAAATGGCCGAAAATTGCAAAAAACGAAAAATTACCTTTAAATTTTGTGTTTTTACACATAAATGGCTATAACTTCGTAACGCAAAGAGATTTTTTCACCATATTTGATACGCTGATGTACGACCACAGTCTGAGGCTACACAAAAAAAATTGTATGGTTGCACCACTAGTTGGCCTTATAATTTAACAAAACCTTTGAAATCAAGCCACCCTATGGTCATACAACTGTTTCTTCACTAAACTAAAGTGTATAGTCATAAAACTAGCTAGATGTAACACAGTTATGACCTGAGGTTGCATGCACAATTTTGTCATTGCGCCACCTACTGGTTTTGAGATAGAATAACGCATTTTTTGCCTAAAACTACTGCAACAACACATCTAAAACCATGAGTCATCATGGATTATTCCTTTCATGGCTTTGACTATAATCACTAGTGGATGTCCATTTACTCTCTAGCAACCAATGAGAATACGTTATCAACTGTTTTTGCAAGAGCTTTTTCTCTGCATCAGAACATCGCAGAGACATGGGGGTGGGCTCTTTTGACTCATTAACACCACTGTAACATTTTGTGAGCTGAGTATTGCCACTAGAAGCACCACTCATTTTTACGTCAGTGTTCTAGTTATCAATGCTCGACGAAAGAGAGGGAGAGATGACACTGAATGAAAACACAGCTTTTTAGCTGATAACTGTTATATTATTTAGTCTGAAATCAAGAGATTTTCCCAGGTTCTTTAAACTGCTCATCCGAATTCAACTTTACTTTCTGCTGTGCCCTTTTTGGCTTGACCCCGGTGATTGCTGCTTGCAGCTATATTTATTAGGGGTCAAGCCCAGAATGGGCGAAGACCCCTATTGTATCCGTTAGTTTTCTTTTTCTTTTTCTTTTTCTTTTTCTTTTTAAATATTATTCTTCTTCCTGTTCCATTGCGGTCTATGGCAGCCCATAGAACCGTACATAGGAAAGTTATGAAATTTGGCACACTGACAGAGGACAGTCCAAATAATATCCCTAGCAATTTGGAGTCTCTATCTCAAACCCGCTAGCGCCACCAACAGTCCAAAGTTGCACTTACGTTTTTGCTTATAACTTCTGATCCGTAAGTCCTAGAAACGAAATTCTTGTTTCCTCTGATTCCTTGGTTCAAGACGATTCGATTAGACCATATGACGTTATTTTCCGTCATGAAAATTTTTCCGCCATTTTGAAATATTCGTAAAACCTACTTTTGCGAACTCCTCCTAGAGTTTTTACCCGATTGCCACGAAAATCGGTATGCAGCATCTAGAGACACTCAAGGCAAAAAGTTATTAAAAGAATTTCGATAAACCAATCCGTTCTCGTATAGCGCGTCAACGAATTTTACATAGAGCGCAAAAAAAACTGATTTTAGGCTGTATCTTCGCCAAACTTAGGCCTATTGACACGACACTTGGTACTTCGAGATGCCAGTCAGGAACTGAGGGTGCATGCACAGTTTCGTTGCAGCGCCACCTAGTGGTCAGACGAATGTTCTATACGCCTATAACTTTGGCTGCGATAAAAGTATTTTCACGGGACTTGATTTTTTGGAGTCCTGAGTAGTCGCCGAGTCCAACGATACCAAACATGCCAGGATTCGCCTTACGGTTAGCCCTGTGCATCAAAATAGCACTTGAAAAACACACGCGAATATCTTCGCGAGCGTTATTCCGATCGACTCGAAAACACCATAGGAAGAACATTGCATTACCTTCTGAACAAAAAGTTCTATTGGCGTTATATTAAAATTTTCATCAGAAATGGCCGAAAAATGCAAAAAAACGAAAAATTACCTTTAAATTTTGCATTTTTTACACATAAATGGTTATAACTTCGCAACGAAAAGAGATTTTTTCACCAGATTTGATACGCTGATGTACGACCACAGTCTGAGGCTACACAAAAAATTTTTTATGCTTGCACCACTAGTTGGCCTTATAATTGAACAAAACCTTTGAAATCAAGCCACCCTATGGTCATACAACTGTTTCTTCACTAAACTAAAGTGTATAGTCATAAAACTAGCTAGATGTAACACAGTTATGACCTGAGGTTGCATGCACAATTTTGTCATTGCGCCACCTACTGGTTTTGAGATAGAAATATGGCATTTTTTGCCTAAAACTACTGCAACAACACATCTAAAACCATGAGTCATCATGGATTATTCCTTTCATGGCTTTGACTATAATCACTGGTGGTTGCCAATTCACTCCCTAGCAACCAATGAGAATACCTTATCAACCGTTTTTGCAAGAGCTATATCTCTGCGTCAGAACATCGTAGAGACACGGGGGTGGGCTCTTTTGACTCATTAACACCACTGTAACATTTTGTGAGCTGAGTATTGCCACTGCAAGCACCACTCATTTTTACGTCAGTGTTCTAGTTATCAATGCTCGTCGAAAGAGAGGGAGAGATTTCACTAAATGAGAACAGCTTTTTTGCTGATAACTGTTATATTGTTTTGTCTGAAATCAAGAGATTTTCCTAGGTACTTTAAACTGCTCATCCGAAGTCAACTTTACTTTCTGCTGTGCCCTTTTTGGCTTGACCCCGGTGATTGCTGCTTGCAGCTATATTTATTATTTTATTCTTCTTCTTCTTCTTCTTCTTCCGCCATTGCGGTCTATGGCAGCCCATAGAACCGTACGTAGGAAAGTTATGAAATTTGGCACACTGATAAAGGACAGTCCAATGTGTCCCCACAGCAAATTTGGAGTCTCTAACTCCAACCCTCTAGCGCCACCAACAGTCTAAAGTTGCACTTACGTTTTTGTTTATAACTTCTGACCCGTACGTCCTAGAAACGAAATTCTTGTTTCCTCTGATTCCTTGGCTCAAGACGATTCGACTGGACTCCATGACGTCATTTTCCGTCATGAAAATTTTTCCGCCATTTTGAATTATTCGTAAAACCTACTTTTGCGAACTCGTCCTAGAGCTTTTGCCCGATTTCCACGAAAATCGGTATGTAGCATCTAGAGACCCTCACGGCAAAAAGTTATGGAATTCATGTCGATTCGCCAATCTGTTTGCGTAAACCGCGTCAACAAATTTTACGTAGAGTGCAAAAAAACGGATTTGAGGCTGTATCTTCGCCAAACTTAAGCCTATTGAAACGACACTTGGTACTTGTGATGCCAGTCAGGAACTGAGAGCGCATGCCCAGTTTCGTCGCAGCGCCACCTAGTGGTAAGACGAATGTTTTACACACCTATAACTTTGGCTGTGATCGACGTATTTTCATGGGACTTGTTTCCTTGGAGTCCTGAATAGTTGCCGAGTCCAACGATACCAAACATGCCAGAATTGGCCTTACGGTTAACCCTGCGCGGCAAAATAGCACTTAAAAAACACGCGCGAATATCTCCGCGAGCGTAATTCTGATCGACTCGAAAACATCATAGGAAGAATATTGCATTACCTTCTGAACAAAAAGTTCTATTGGCATTGTATTAAAATTTTCATCAGAAATGGCTGAAAATTGCAAAAAACGAAAAATTACCTTTAAATTTTGTGTTTTTACACATAAATGGCTATAACTTCGTAACGCAAAGAGATTTTTTTACCATATTTGATACCCTGATGTACGACCACAGTCTGAGGCTACACAAAAAAAATTGTATGGTTGCACCACTAGTTGGCCTTATAATTTAACAAAACCTTTGAAATCAAGCCACCCTGTGGTCATACAACGGTTTCTTCACTAAATTAAAGTGTATAGTCATAAAACTAGCTAGATGTAACACAGTTATGACCTGAGGTTGCATGCACAATTTTGTCATTGCGCCACCTACTGGTTTTGAGATAGAATATGGCATTTTTTTGCCTAAAACTACTGCAACAACACATCTAAAACCATGAGTCATCATGGATTATTCCTTTCATGGCTTTGACTATAATCACTAGTGGATGTCCATTTACTCTCTAGCAACCAATGAGAATACGTTATCAACTGTTTTTGCAAGAGCTTTTCTCTGCATCAGAACATCGCAGAGACATGGGGGTGGGCTCTTTTGACTCATTAACACCACTGTAACATTTTGTGAGCTGAGTATTGCCACTAGAAGCACCACTCATTTTTACGTCAGTGTTCTAGTTATCAATGCTCGACGAAAGAGAGGGAGAGATTTCACTAAATGAGAACAGCTTTTTTGCTGATAACTGTTATATTGTTTTGTCTGAAATCAAGAGATTTTCCTAGGTACTTTAAACTGCTCATCCGAAGTCAACTTTACTTTCTGCTGTGCCCTTTTTGGCTTGACCCCGGTGATTGCTGCTTGCAGCTATATTGGCAATTGTTTCTGTTAGTAAATTTTTCTTCTTCCGCCATTGCGGTCTATGGCAGCCCATAGAACCGTACGTAGGAAAGTTATGAAATTTGGCACACTGATAGAGGACAGTCCAAATAATATCCACAGCAAATTTGGAGTCTCTATCTCAAGCCCACTAGCGCCACCAACAGTCCAAAGTTGCACTTACGTTTTGTCTTATAACTTCTGAACCGTAAGTCCCTAGAAACTGAAATTCTTGTTTCCTCTGATTCCTTGGCTCAAGACGATTCGATAGGACCCTATGACGTCATTTTCCGTCATGAAAATTTTTCCACCATTTTGAATTATTCGTTAAACCTACTTTTGCGAACTCGTCCTAGAGCTTTTGCCCGATTTCCACGAAAATCGGTATGTAGCATCTACAGACCCTCACGGCAAAAAGTTATGGAATTCATGTCGATTCGCCAATCTGTTTGCGTAAACCGCGTCAACAAATTTTACGTAGAGTGCAAAAAAACGGATTTGAGGCTGTATCTTCGCCAAACTTAAGCCTATTGAAACGACACTTGGTACTTGTGATGCCAGTCAGGAACTGAGAGCTGCATGCCCAGTTTCGTCGCAGCGCCACCTAGTGGTAAGACGAATGTTTTACACACCTATAACTTTGGCTGTGATCGACGTATTTTCATGGGACTTGTTTCCTTGGAGTCCTGAATAGTCGCCGAGTCCAACGATACCAAACATGCCAGAATTGGCCTTACGGTTAACCCTGCGCGGCAAAATAGCACTTAAAAAACACGCGCGAATATCTCCGCGAGCGTAATTCTGATCGACTCGAAAACATCATAGGAAGAATATTGCATTACCTTCTGAACAAAAAGTTCTATTGGCATTGTATTAAAATTTTCATCAGAAATGGCTGAAAATTGCAAAAAACGAAAAATTACCTTTAAATTTTGTGTTTTTACACATAAATGGCTATAACTTCGTAACGCAAAGAGATTTTTTTCACCATATTTGATACGCTGATGTACGAGCATAGTCTGAGGCCTACACAAAAAAATTGTATGCTTGCACCACTAGTTGGCCTTATAATTGAACAAAACCTTTAATATCAAGCCAGCCCTATGGTCATACAACTGTTTCTTCACTAAACTAAAGTGTATAGTCATAAAACTAGCTAGATGTAACACAGTTATGACCTGAGGTTGCATGCACAATTTTGTCATTGCGCCACCTACTGGTTTTGAGATAGAATATGCATTTTTTGCCTAAAACTACTGCAACAACACATCTAAAACCATAAGTCATCATGGATTATTCCTTTCATGGCTTTGACTATAATCACTGAGTGGATGTCCAATTCTACTCTCTAGCAACCAATGAGAATACCTTATCAACCGTTTTTAAAAGAGCTTTCTCTCTGCATCAGAACATCGTAGAGACATGGGGATGGTCTCTTTTGACTGATTTAACTTGTTGTAACATGTTGTGACCCATGTTATGCCACTGCAAACATCACTCACATGTCCTTCAGTGCTCTAATGTTCCATGATTGTCAATAACAGAAGGACGATTGCAGTAGACAAGAACATAGATTATTTTTGTTGATTACTTTTGCGTTTTTTTTCATTGAAATCATGAGGTTTACCTAGGTTCTTCAGTATTCTTATCCAAACCCAACTTTACACCCTTCAGTGCCCTTTTCGGCTTGACCCCGGTATTGCTGCTTGCAGCTATATTTAGTTATTCTTCTTTTTCTTCTTCCGCCATTGCGGTCTATGGCAGCCCATAGAACCGTACGTAGGAAAGTTATGAAATTTGGCACACTGATAAAGGACAGTCCAATGTGTCCCCATAGCAAATTTGGAGTCTCTATGTCTAACCCGCTAGCGCCACCAACAGTCCAAAGTTGCACTTACGTTTTTGCTTATAACTTCTGATCCGTAAGTCCTAGAAACGAAATTCTTGTTTCCTCTGATTCCTTGGCTCAAGACGATTCGACTGGACCCTATGACGTCATTTTCCGTCATGAAAATTTTTCCGCCATTTTGAATTATTCGTAAAACCTACTTTTGCGAACTCGTCCTAGAGCTTTTGCCCGATTTCCACGAAAATCGGTATGTAGCATCTATCAGACCCTCACGGCAAAAAGTTATGGAATTCATGTCAATTCGTCCATCCGTTTCCGTAAACCGCGTCAACAAATTTTAAGTAGAGCACAAAAAAACGGATTTTAGGCTGTATCTTCGCCAAACTTAAGCCTATTGACACGACACTTGGTACTTGTGATGCCAGTCAGGAACTAAGGGTGCATGCACAGTTTCGTCGCAGCGCCACCTAGTGGTCAGACGAATGTTTTACACACCTATAACTTTGGCTGTGATCGACGTATTTTCACGGGACTTGTTTCTTTGGAGTCCTGAATAGTTGCCGAGTCCAACGATACCAAACATGCCAGATTTCGCCTTACGGTTAACCCTGCGCAGCAAAATAGCACTTAAAAAACACGCGCGAATATCTCCGCGAGCGTTATTCCGATCGACTCGAAAACACCATAGGAAGAATATTGCATTACCTTCTGAACAAAAAGTTCTATTGGCGTTATATTAAAATTTTTATCAGAAATGGCCGAAAATTGCAAAAAACGAAAAATTACCTTTAAATTTTGTGTTTTTACACATAAATGGTTATAACTTCGCAACGAAAATACATTTTTTCACCAGATTTGATACGCTGATGTATGAGCAGAGTCTGAGGCCACACAAAAAAATTGGTATGCCTGCACCACTAGGTGGCCCTATAATTGAACAAAATATTTCATATCAAGCCACCCTATGGTCATACAACTGTTTCTTCACTAAACTAAAGTGTATAGTCATAAAACTAGCTAGATGTAACACAGTTATGACCTGAGATTGCATGCACAACTTTGTCATTGCGCCACCTAGTGGTTTTGAGATAGAAATATAGTATTTTTGCCTAAAACTACTCCAACAGTACATCTAAAATCTTGGGTCATCATGTATTATTCCTTTCATGGCTTGGAGATCATTGGTGCATGCCAATTAACTCCTTAGCAACCAATTAGGATACCTTATCAACCCTTTTTGCAAGAGCTATATATCTGCATCAGAACATCGTAGAGACATGGGGGTGGTCTCTTTTGACTCATTAACACCACTGTAACATTTTGTGAGCTGAGAATTGCCACTGCAAGCACCACTCACATTTTCTTCAGTGTTCTAGTTGTCAATGCTCCTCGAGAAGAGAGGGAAGAGATGACACTGAATGAAAACACAGCTTTTTTGCTGATAACTGTTATATTATTTAGTCTGAAATCAAGAGATTTTCCCTAGGTTCTTTAAACTGCTCATTCCGAATTCAACTTTACTTTCTTATGTGCCCTTTTTGGCTTGACCCCGGCATTGCTGCTTGCAGCTATATTTAGGGGTCAAGCCCCGAAGGGGCGTAGAACCCTATTGTTATTGTTAGTTTTCTTATTATTATTATTATTATTATTATTTTTCTTCCTCGTTCTTCCGCCGAAAGTCAATGGCAGCCCATAGAACTGTACATAGGAAAGTTATGAATTTTGGCACACTGATAAAGGACAGTGCAATGTGTCCCCACAGCAAATTTGGAGTCTCTATCTCTAACCCTCTAGCGCCACCAACAGTCCAAAGTTGCACTTATGTTTTTGCTTATAACTTCTGATCCGTAGGTCCTAGAAACGAAATTCTTGTTTCCTCTGATTCCTTGGCTCAAGCCGATTCGACTGGACCCTATGACGTCATTTTCCGTCATGATATTTTTCCGCCATTTTGAATTATTCGTAAAACCTACTTTTTCGAACTCGTCCTAGAGCTTTTGCCCGATTGCCGCGAAAATTGGTATGTAGCATCTAGAGACCCTCACGGCAAAAAGTTATCAAAAGAATTTCGATAAACCAATCCGTTGTCGTATAGCGTGTCAACAAATTTTACGTAGAGCGCAAAAAAACTGATTTAGGCTGTATCTTCGTCAAACTTAGGCCTATTGACACGACACTTGGTACTTGTGATGCCAGTCAGGAACTGAGTGTGCATGCACAGTTTCGTCGCAGCGCCACCTAGTGGCCAGACAGATGTTTTTATACACCTATAACTTTGGCTGCTGATCAACGTATTTTGACGGGACTTGATTTTTAGGAGTCCTGAAGTAGTCGCCTGAGTCCAACGATACCAAACATGCCAGATTTCGCTTTACGGTTAGCCCTGCGCAGCAAAACAGCACTTAAAAAACACTGCGCGAATATCTCCGCGAGCGTTATTCCGATCGACTCGAAAACACCATAGGAAGAACATTGCATTACCTTCTGAACAAAAAGTTCTATTGGCGTTATATTAAAATTTTCATCAGAAATGGCCGAAAATTGCAAAAAACGAAAAATTACCTTTAAATTTTGTGTTTTTACACATAAATGGCTATAACTTCGCAACGAAAAGAGATTTTTTCACCAGATTTGATACGCTGATGTATGAGCAGAGTCTGAGGCCACACAAAAAAATTGGTATGCCTGAACCACTAGGTGGCCCTATAATTGAACAAAATATTTCATATCAAGCAAGCCCTATGGTCATACAACTGTTTCTTCACTAAACTAAAGTGTATAGTCATAAAACTAGCTAGATGTAACACAGTTATGACCTGAGGTTGCATGCACAATTTTGTCATTGCGCCACCTACTGGTTTTGAGATAGAAATATGGCATTTTTTGCCTAAAACTACTGCAACAACACATCTAAAACCATGAGTCATCATGGATTATTCCTTTCATGGCTTTGACTATAATCACTGATGGTTGCCAATTCACTCCCTAGCAACCAATGAGAATACCTTATCAACTGTTTTTGCAAAAGCTATATCTCTGCGTCCGAACATCGTAGAGACACGCGGGGTGGTCTCTTTTGACTCATTAACACCACTGTAACATTTTGTGAGCTGAGTATTGCCACTGCAAGCACCACTTATTTTTACTTCAGTGTTCTAGTTATCAATGCTCGTCGAAAGAGAGGGAGAGATTTCACTAAATTCCTGTTACATTTAGAATAGACTTTAAAGTATTGTTACCCGTTTATAAATCACTTCATGGCTAAGGACCCAAATACATGACAGATATGCTAACTGAATATAAACCTAAAAGATTACTCAGATCATTAGGATCCGGTCAGTTAGAAATACCAAGGGTTCACTCAAAACAAGGTGCGTCAGCATTTAGTTATTATGCCACCTCTAGCTGGAATCAACTTCCAGAAGAGATCAGATGTGCTTCAACAGTAAACACTTTTAAATCTAGATTAAAAACACATCTGTTTAACTCTGCATTTACTGAATGAGCACTGTGCTGCTTCACACTGACTGCACTTTTAACTCAAGTCACTTTTACTCCTGTTTTATTCTTTTTAATATTTTAAACTGTTTTATTAAAATCACATTTATTTTCTTTAATTGTTATTTAAAATTCTCATGTCTTTATTGTGATCTTATCGTGTATATCTTATTTTTACATTTTCTTTTTCTTTTTTATATATTGTTTTCTCATCTCTGTGTAAAGCACTTTGAATGACCTCTGTGTATGAAATGTGCTATACAAATAAACTTGCCTTGCCTTGCCTAAATGAGAACACAGCTTTTTTGCTGATAACTGTTATATTGTTTTGTCTGAAATCAAGAGATTTTCCTAGGTTTTTTAAACTGCTCATCCGAAGTCAACTTTACTTTCTGCTGTGCCCTTTTCGGCTTGACCCCGGTGATTGCTGCTTGCAGCTATATTGGCAATTGTTTCTGTTAGTAAATTTTTCTTCTTCCGCCATTGAAGTCAATGGCAGCCCATAGAACCGTACGTAGGAAAGTTATGAAATTTGGCACACTGATAGAGGACAGTCCAAATAATATCCACAGCAAATTTGGAGTCTCTATCTCAAACCCGCTAGCGCCACCAACAGTCCAAAGTTGCACTTATGTTTTTGCTTATAACTTTTGATCCGTAAGTCCTAGAAACGAAATTCTTGTTTCCTCTGATTCCTTGGCTCAAGACGATTCGACTGGACCCTATGACGTCATTTTCCGTCATAAAAATTTTTCCGCCATTTTTAATTATTCGTAAAACCTACTTTTGCGAACTCGTCCTAGAGTTTTTACCCGATTGCCACGAAAATTGGTATGGAGCATCTAGAGACACTCAAGGCAAAAAGTTATTAAAAGAATTTTGATTAACCAATCCGTTGTCGTATAGCGCATCAACAAAATTTACGTAGAGCGCCAAAAAACAGATTTTAGGGTGAATCTTCGCCAAACTTAGGCCTATTGACACGACACTTGGTATTTGAGATGCCAGTCAGGATCTGAGGGTGCATGCACAGTTTCGTTGCAGCGCCACCTAGTGGCCAGACGAATGTTTTATAGGCCTATAACTTTGGGTGTGATCGACGTATTTTTACGGGACTTGTTTTTTTGGAGTTTTGAAGAGTTGCCGAGTCCAACGATACCAAACATGCCAGGATTCACCTTACGGTTAGCCCTGTGCAGCAAAATAGCACTTAAAAAACATGCGCGAATATCTCCGCGAGCGTAATTCCGATCGACTCGAAAACACTATAGGAAGAACAATGCATTACATTCTGAACAAAAAGTTCTATTGGCGTTATATTAAAATTTTCATCAGAAATGACCGAAAAATGCAAAAAACGAAAAATTACCTTGAAATTTTTTATTTTTACACATAAATGGTTATAACTTCGCAACGAAAAGAGATTTTTTCACCAGATTTGATACACTGATGTATGAGCAGAGTCTGAGGCCACACACAAAAAATGGTATACCTGCACCAGTAGGTGGCCTTATAATTGAACAAAACCTTTGAAATCAAGCCACCCTATGGTCATACAACTGTTTCTTCACTAAACTAAAGTGTATAGTAGGGGTGGCACGGTCCATGAAAAAAATCCGAACCGTTCGGTTCGCTTGTCTCGGTTCGGAGCGCGTGTGTACCGCACGGTTCAACGGTTCATGGCATGCGCAATGTAGTCTCATGCCCTGTATGTGACCTCAGATAGCGTGTTTCCCTTTCGCGCGAAAGAAGAGGTGACTGGTTTTTTGTATAAGTACTGCGGGTTATGTTACGTGTAGAAATGGCAAGTGGGAGAGAAATGGAAGTCTGCCCGCAGTTGGAGGATGCGCCAGCGTCGTATAAGTTTGGTGTGTGGAAACACATTTTTATTTCATGTTACTTATGATGACAGCGGAAATAAAACAATAGATAGAACTGCAGTCTATGGGTTGAATATGCTCCAACAGCCACAGGAGATCGCCTTCTCTCCGACCATTTATCTAATCTGAGGTATTGACAACAATGTTTTACGTCTTTTCATATTCAGCGCTATTTTTAGCCTTTCATTGATAAAATTAAAGCGGCTGATTTCCGCGTAGTTTCATTTTGCTAGCATGTGAAAGTTGCACGATCTTATTTTAGAAATTGCCCCTCAAAGTAATCAGAAGTGGTCAAAAGTGGACAAAAGACACTTAAAGAGATTTTAATATTACAGGTGCAAAGGTTATGTTTCTCTCTCGTCCACATAAACTCTCAGTATTAAAGCAGCCCCTCAGTGATAAATCTGAGCTACACTGAAGTTGGCATTTTAATAAATGCAAGTTATCTTTGTGTGCTAAAAATGCACATAAAGTTTATGTAGATGGCAATACACATTCTCTTTTTTGCCAATTAAATGAAAAGCATGTTGAAAATCATCAATGTCTTCCCTCTTGCTCTATCAAAATCTCATCTGGCTTTCCTCAGAGATGGTCCAATGTGCTTAAAGTCAAATTCAGTTTGTGCATGATTACATGATATAACTTTTTTTAATACTGTATCCTAAATTATGGATAATTAATACATTAATAAGATAATACATTTCTGGAGTGTTAAAAATGTAAAGAAAAAATAACAACAAGAACCGTACTGAACCGTGAACCGTGACCATAGAACCGTGATACGAACCGAACCGAGGGTTTTGTGAACCGTGCCACCCCTAGTGTATAGTCATAAAACTAGCTAGATGTAACACAGTTATGACCTGAGGTTGCATGCACAACTCTGTTATTGCGCCACCTAGTGGTTTTGAGATAGAAATATGGTATTTTTGCCTAAAACTACTCCAACAGTACATCTAAAATCTTGGGTCATCATGTATTATTCCTTTCATGGCTTGGAGATCATTGGTGCATGCCAATTAACTCCTTAGCAACCAATTAGGATACCTTATCAACTGTTTTTGCAAGAGCTATATCTCTGCGTCAGAACATTGTAGAGACATGGGGGTGGTCTCTTTTGACTCATTAACACCACTGTAACATTTTGTGAGCTGAGTATTGCCACTGCAAGCACCACTCACATTTTCTTCAGTGTTCTAGTTGTCAATGCTCCTCGAGAAGAGAGGGAAAGATTACACTGAATGAAAACACAGTTTTTTTGCTGATAACTGTTATATTATTTAGTCTGAAATCAATACATTTTCCTAGGTTCTTTAAACTGCTCATCCGAATTCAACTTTACTTTCTTCTGTGCCCTTTTTGGCTTGACCCCGGCATTGCTGCTTGCAGCTATATTTAGGGGTCAAGCCCCGAAGGGGCGAAGACCCCTATTGTATCCGTTAGTTTTCTTTTTATTAGGGGTCAAGCCCAGAATGGGCGAAGACCCCTATTGTTTCTGTTAGTTTTCTTTTTAGGGGTCAAGCCCAGAATGGGCGAAGACCCCTATTGTTTCTGTTAGTTTTCTTTTTCTTTTTCTTTTTCTTTTTCTTCTTCTTCCTTCCGCCATTGCGGTCTATGGCAGCCTATAGAACCGTACGTAGGAAAGTTATGAAATTTGGCACACTGATAAAGGACAGTCCAAATATTATCCACAGCAAATTTGGAGTCTCTATCTCTAACCCGCTAGCGCCACCAACAGTCCAAAGTTGCACTTATGTTTTTGCTTATAACTTTTGATCCGTAAGTCCTAGAAACGAAATTCTTGTTTCCTCTGATTCCTTGGCTCAAGACGATTCGATTGGACCCTATGACGTCATTTTCCGTCATGAAAATTTTTCCGCCATTTTGAATTATTCGTAAAACCTACTTTTGCGAACTCGTCCTAGAGTTTTTACCCGATTGCCGCGAAAATTGGTATGTAGCATCTAGAGACCCTCACGGCAAAAAGTTATTAAAAGAATTTTGATGAACCAATCCATTGTCGTAAAGCGTGTCAACAAATTTTACGTAGAGCGCAAAAAAACAGATTTTAGGCTGTATCTTCGTCAAACTTAGGCCTATTGACACGACACTTGGTACTTGTGATGCCAGTCAGGAACTGAGTGTGCTTGCACAGTTTCGTCGCAGCGCCACCTAGTGGCCAGACAGATGTTTTATACACTTATAACTTTGGCTGCGATCAATGTATTTTGACGGGACTTGTTTCCTTGGAGTCCTGAATAGTTCGCCGAGTCCAACGATACCAAACATGCCAGAATTCGCCTTACGGTTAGCCCTGCGCAGCAAAACAGCACTTAAAAAACACTGCGCGAATATCTCCGCGAGCGTAATTCTGATCGACTCGAAAACATCATAGGAAGAATATTGCATTACCTTCTGAACAAAAAGTTCTATTGGCAGTGTATTAAAATTTTCATCAGAAATGGCCTGAAAATTGCAAAAAAACGAAAAATTACCTTTAAATTTTGTGTTTTTACACATAAATGGCTTATAACTTCGTAACGCAAAGAGATTTTTTCACCATATTTGATACGCTGATGTACTGAGCACAGTCTGAGGCCTACACAAAAAAAATTGTATGCTTGCACCACTAGGTGGCCCTTATAATTGAACAAAATCTTTGAAATCAAGCCACCCTATGGTCATACAACTGTTTCTTCACTAACTAAAGTGTATAGTCATAAACTAGCTAGATGTAACACAGTCATGAGGTTGCATTCACGATTCTGTCATAGCGCCCCCTAGTGGTTTGGAGATAGAAAATAGCTATTTTTGCCTAAATCTACTGCAACAGCACATCTAAAACCATGAGTCATCATGGATTATTCCTTTCATGGCTTTGACTATAATCACTGGTGGTTGCCAATTCACTCCCTAGCAACCAATGAGAATACCTTATCAACCGTTTTGCAAGAGCTATAACTCTGCGTCAGAACATCGTAGAGACACGGGGGTGGGCTCTTTTGACTCATTAACAACACTGTAACATTTTGAGAGCTGAGTATTGCCACTGCAAGCACCACTCATTTTTACGTCAGTGTTCTAGTTATCAATGCTCGTCGAAAGAGAGGGAGAGATTTCACTAAATGAGAACACAGCTTTTTTGCTGATAACTGTTATATTGTTTTGTCTGAAATCAAGAGATTTTCTTAGGTTCTTTAAACTGCTCATCCGAAGTCAACTTTACTTTCTGCTGTGCCCTTTTTGGCTTGACCCCGGTGATTGCTGCTTGCAGCTATATTTATTCTTCTTCTTCTTCCGCCATTGCGGTCTATGGCAGCCCATAGAACCGTACGTAGGAAAGTTATGAAATTTGGCACACTGATAAAGAACAGTCCAATGTGTCCCCACAGCAAATTTGGAGTCTCTAACTCCAACCCTCTAGCGCCACCAACAGTCTAAAGTTGCACTTACGTTTTTGTTTATAACTTCTGACCCGTACGTCCTAGAAACGAAATTCTTGTTTCCTCTGATTCCTTGGCTCAAGACGATTCGACTGGACCCTATGACGTAATTTTCCGTCATGAAAATTTTTCCGCCATTTTGAATTATTCATAAAACCTACTTTTGCGAACTCGTCCTAGAGCTTTTGCCCGATTTCCACGAAAATCGGTATGTAGCATCTACAGACTCTCACGGCAAAAAGTTATGGAATTCATGTCGATTCGCCAATCTGTTTGCGTAAACCGCGTCAACAAATTTTACGTAGAGTGCAAAAAAACGGTTTTGAGGCTGTATCTTCGCCAAACTTAATCCTATTGAAACGACACTTGGTACTTGTGATGCCAGTCAGGAACTGAGAGTGCATGCCCAGTTTCGTCGCAGCGCCACCTAGTGGTAAGACGAATGTTTTACACACCTATAACTTTGGCTGTGATCGACGTATTTTCATGGGACTTGTTTCCTTGGAGTCCTGAATAGTCGCCGAGTATAAGATACCAAACATGCCAGAATTGGCCTTACGGTTAACCCTGCGCGGCAAAATAGCACTTAAAAAACATGCGCGAATATCTCCGCGAGCGTAATTCTGATCGACTCGAAAACATCATAGGAAGAATATTGCATTACCTTCTGAACAAAAAGTTCTATTGGCATTGTATTAAAATTTTCATCAGAAATGGCTGAAAATTGCAAAAAACGAAAAATTACCTTTAAATTTTGTGTTTTTACACATAAATGGCTATAACTTCGTAACGCAAAGAGATTTTTTCACCATATTTGATACGCTGATGTACGACCACAGTCTGAGGCTACACAAAAAAAATTGTATGGTTGCACCACTAGTTGGCCTTATAATTTAACAAAACCTTTGAAATCAAGCCACCCTATGGTCATACAACTGTTTCTTCACTAATCTAAAGTGTATAGTCATAAAACTAGCTAGATGTAACACAGTTATGACCTGAGGTTGCATGCACAATTTTGTCATTGCGCCACCTACTGGTTTTGAGATAGAATAACGCATTTTTTGCCTAAAACTACTGCAACAACACATCTAAAACCATGAGTCATCATGGATTATTCCTTTCATGGCTTTGACTATAATCACTAGTGGATGTCCATTTACTCTCTAGCAACCAATGAGAATACGTTATCAACTGTTTTTGCAAGAGCTTTTTCTCTGCATCAGAACATCGCAGAGACATGGGGGTGGGCTCTTTTGACTCATTAACACCACTGTAACATTTTGTGAGCTGAGTATTGCCACTAGAAGCACCACTCATTTTTACGTCAGTGTTCTAGTTATCAATGCTCGACGAAAGAGAGGGAGAGATGACACTGAATGAAAACACAGCTTTTTAGCTGATAACTGTTATATTATTTAGTCTGAAATCAAGAGATTTTCCCAGGTTCTTTAAACTGCTCATCCGAATTCAACTTTACTTTCTTATGTGCCCTTTTTGGCTTGACCCCGGCATTGCTGCTTGCAGCTATATTTATTATTATTAGGGGTCAAGCCCCGAAGGGGCGAAGACCCCTATTGTATTTGTTAGTTTTCTTATTATTATTATTATTCTTCTTCTTCTTCTTCTTCTTCCGCCATTGCGGTCTATGGCAGCCCATAGAACCGTACGTAGGAAAGTTATGAAATTTGGCACACTGATAAAGGACAGTCCAATGTGTCTCCACAGCAAATTTGGAGTCTCTAACTCCAACCCTCTAGCGCCACCAACAGTCTAAAGTTGCACTTACGTTTTTGTTTATAACTTCTGACCCGTACGTCCTAGAAATGAAATTCTTGTTTCCTCTGATTCCTTGGCTCAAGACGATTCGACTGGACCCTATGACGTCATTTTCCGTCATTAAAATTTTTCCGCCATTTTGAATTATTCGTAAAACCTACTTTTGCGAACTCGTCCTAGAGCTTTTGCCCGATTTGCACGAAAATCGGTATGTAGCATCTACAGACCCTCACGGCAAAAAGTTATGGAATTCATGTCGATTCGCCAATCTGTTTGCGTAAACCGCGTCAACAAATTTTACGTAGAGTGCAAAAAAAACGGATTTGAGGCTGTATCTTCGCCAAACTTAAGCCTATTGAAACGACACTTGGTACTTGTGATGCCAGTCAGGAACTGAGAGTGCATGCCCAGTTTCGTCGCAGCGCCACCTAGTGGTAAGACGAATGTTTTACACACCTATAACTTTGGCTGTGATCGACGTATTTTCATGGGACTTGTTTCCTTGGAGTCCTGAATAGTTGCCGAGTCCAACGATACCAAACATGCCAGAATTGGCCTTACAGTTAACCCTGCGCGGCAAAATAGCACTTAAAAAACACGCGCGAATATCTCCGCGAGCGTAATTCTGATCGACTCGAAAACATCATAGGAAGAATATTGCATTACCTTCTGAACAAAAAGTTCTATTGGCATTGTATTAAAATTTTCATCAGAAATGGCTGAAAATTGCAAAAAACGAAAAATTACCTTTAAATTTTGTGTTTTTACACATAAATGGCTATAATTTCGTAACGCAAAGAGATTTTTTCACCATATTTGATACGCTGATGTACGACCACAGTCTGAGGCTACACAAAAAAAAATTGTATGGTTGCACCACTAGTTGGCCTTATAATTTAACAAAACCTTTGAAATCAAGCCACCCTATGGTCATACAACTGTTTCTTCACTAAACTAAAGTGTATAGTCATAAAACTAGCTAGATGTAACACAGTTATGACCTGAGGTTGCATGCACAATTTTGTCATTGCACCACCTACTGGTTTTGAGATAGAATAACGCATTTTTTGCCTAAAACTACTGCAACAACACATCTAAAACCATGAGTCATCATGGATTATTCCTTTCATGGCTTTGACTATAATCACTAGTGGATGTCAATTTACTCTCTAGCAACCAATGAGAATACGTTATCAACTGTTTTTGCAAGAGCTTTTTCTCTGCATCAGAACATCGCAGAGACATGGGGGTGGGCTCTTTTGACTCATTAACACAACTGTAACATTTTGTGCGCTGAGTATTGCCACTAGAAGCACCACTCATTTTTACGTCAGTGTTCTAGTTATCAATGCTCGACGAAAGAGAGGGAGAGATGACACTGAATGAAAACACAGCTTTTTAGCTGATAACTGTTATATTATTTAGTCTGAAATCAAGAGATTTTCCCAGGTTCTTTAAACTGCTCATCCGAATTCAACTTTACTTTCTTATGTGCCCTTTTTGGCTTGACCCCGGCATTGCTGCTTGCAGCTATATTGGCAATTGTTTCTGTTAATAAATTTTTCTTCTTCCGCCATTGCGGTCTATGGCAGCCCATAGAACCGTACGTAGGAAAGTTATGAAATTCGGCACACTGATAAAGGACAGTCCAATGTGTCCCCACAGCAAATTTGGAGTCTCTATCTCTAACCCGATAGCGCCACCAACAGTCCAAAGTTGAACTTATGTTTTTGCTTATAACTTCTGATCCGTAAGTCCTAGAAACGAAATTCTTGTTTCCTCTGATTCCTTGGCTCAAGCCGATTCGATTGGATCCTATGACGTCATTTTCCGTCATGAAAATTTTTCCGCCATTTTGAATTATTCGTAAAACCTACTTTTGCGAACTCGTCCTAGAGTTTTTACCCGATTGTCGCGAAAATTGGTATGTAGCATCTAGAGACCCTCACAGCAAAAAGTTATCAAAAGAATTTCGATAAACCAATCCGTTGTCGTATAGCGCGTTAACAAATTTTACGTAGAGCGCAAAAAAACAGATTTAAGGCTGTATCTTCGTCAAACTTAGGCCTATTGACACGACACTTGGTATTTGTGATGCCAGTCAGGAACTGAGTGTGCATGCACAGTTTCGTCGCAGCGCCACCTAGTAGCCAGACAGCTGTTTTTTACACCTATATCTTTGGCTGTGATCAACGTATTTTGACGGGACTTGATTTTTAGGAGTCCTGAATAGTCGCCGAGTCCAACGATACCAAACATGCCAGATTTCGTCTTACGGTTAGCCCTGCACAGCAAAACAGCACTTAAAAAACATGCGCGAATATCTCCGCGAGCGTTATTCCGATTGACTCGAAAACACCATAGGAAGAACATTGCATTACCTTCTGCACAAAAAGTTCTATTGGCGTTATATTAAAATTTTCATCAGAAATGGCCGAAAATTGCAAAAAACGAAAAATTACCTTTTACAA
Source organism: Misgurnus mizolepis (assembly GCA_025389145.1). Classification (NCBI taxonomy): domain Eukaryota; kingdom Metazoa; phylum Chordata; class Actinopteri; order Cypriniformes; family Cobitidae; genus Misgurnus; species Misgurnus mizolepis. The sequence continues at coordinate 32,247,698 of JAIFKI010000004.1, read as the reverse complement.
TTTGTGTTTTTATACATAAATGGTTATAACTTCGCAACGAAAAAAATTTTTTCAACAGATTTGATACGCTGATGTATGAGCAGAGTCTGAGGCCACACAAAAAAATTGGTATGCCTGAACCACTAGGTGGCCCTATAATCTAACAAAATCTTACATATCAAGCAAGCCCTATGGTCATACAACTATTTCTTCACTAAACTAAAGTGTATAGTTATAAAACTAGCTAGATGTAACACAGTTATGAACTGAGGTTGCATGCACAACTTTGTCATTGCGCCACCTAGTGGTTTTGAGCTAGAAATATGGTATTTTTGCCTAAAGTTACTCCAACAGTACATCTAAAATCTTGGGTCATCATGTATTATTCCTTTCATGGCTTGGAGATCATTGGTGCATGCAAATTAATTCCTTAGCAACCAATTAGGATACCTTATCAATCCTTTTACAAGAGCTATATCTCTGCATCAGAACATCGTAGAGACATGGGGGTGGTCTCTTTTGACTCATTAACACCACTGTAACATTTTGTGAGCTGAGAATTGCCACTGCAAGCACCACTCACATTTTCTTCAGTGTTCTAGTTGTCAATGCTCCTCGAGAAGAGAGGGAGAGATTACACTGAATGAAAACACAGCTTTTTGCTGATAACTGTTATATTACTTAGTCTGAAATCAAGAGATTTTCTTAGGTTCTTTAAACTGATCATCCGAATTCAACTTTACTTTCTTCTGTGCCCTTTTTGGCTTGACCCCGGCATTGCTGCTTGCAGCTATATTTAGGGGTCAAGCCCCGAAGGGGCGAAGACCCCTATTGTATTTGTTAGTTTTCTTATTATTAGGGGTCAAGCCCAGAATGGGCGAAGACCCCTATTGTTTCTGTTAGTTTTCTTTTTCTTTTTCTTTTTCTTTTTCTTTTTCTTTTTCTTCCTCCGCCATTGCGGTCTATGGCAGCCTATAGAACCGTACGTAGGAAAGTTATGAAATTTGGCACACTGATAGAGGACTGTCCAAAAAGTCTCCACAGCAAATTTGAAGTCTGTGTCTCTAACCCGCTAGCGCCACCAACAGTCCAAATTTGCACTTATGTATTTGCTTATAACTTCTGACCCGTAAGTCCTAGACACTAAATTCTTGAATCCTCTGATTCCTTGGCTCAAGACGATTCGATTGGACCCTATGACGTCGTTTTCCGTCATGAAAAATTTTCCGCCATTTTGATTTATTCATAAAACCTACTTTTGCGAACTTGTCCTAGAGCTTTTGCCCAATTGCCACGAAAAATGGTATGTAGCATCTGGAGACACTCAGGGCAAAAAGTTATTAAAAGAATTTTGATAAACCATTCCGTTTTCGTATAGCGCGTCAACAAATTTTACGTAGAGCCCAAAAAAACAGGTTTTAGTGTGTATCTTCACCAATCTTATGTCTATTGACGCCACACTTGGTAGTTGTGATGCCAGTGAGGATCTGAGGGGGCATGCAGAGTTTCGTAACAGCACCACCTAGTGGTCATACGAATGTTGTACATGCTTATAACTTTGGCTCTGATCTGTGTTTTTTCACGGGACTTGTTTCGCTGAAGTCCAGAATAGCTGCCGAGTCCAACGTTACCAAACATGCCAGATTTCGCCTTACGGTTAGCCCTGCGCAGCAAAACAGCACTTAAAAAACACGCGCGAATATCTCCGCGAGCGTAATTCTGATCGACTCGAAAACATCATAGGAAGAATATTGCATTACCTTCTGAACAAAAAGTTCTATTGGCGTTGTATTAAAATTTTCATCAGAAATGGCCGAAAATTGCAAAAAACAAAAAATCACCTTTAAATTTTCTGTTTTTACACATAAATGGTTATAACTTCGTAACGCAAAGAGATTTTTTCACCATATTTGATACGCTGATGTACGACCACAGTCTGAGGCTACACAAAAAAAATTGTATGCTTGCACCACTAGTTGGCCTTATAATTGAATAAAACCTTTGAAATCAAGCCACCCTATGGTCATACAACTGTTTCTTCACTAAACTAAAGTGTATAGTCATAAAACTAGCTAGATGTAACACAGTTATGACCTGAGGTTGCATGCACGAATTTTGTCATTGCGCCACCTATTGGTTTTGAGATAGAATATGGCATTTTTTGGCCTAAAACTACTGCAACAACACATCTAAAACCATGAGTCATCATGGATTATTCCTTTCATGGCTTTGACTATAATCACTAGTGGATGTCCATTTACTCTCTAGCAACCAATGAGAATACGTTATCAACTGTTTTTGCAAGAGCTTTTTCTCTGCATCAGAACATCGCAGAGACATGGGGATGGTCTCTTTTGACTCTTTTAACTTGTTGTAACATGTTGTGACCCATGTTTGCCCACTGTAATCATCACATACATGTCCTTCAGTGCTCTAATGTTCCATGATTGTCAATAACCGAAGGACAGTTGCAGTAGACAAGAACATAGATTATTTTTGTTGATTAGTTTGCATTTTTTCATCTGAAATCATTAGGTTTACCTAAGTTCTTCAGTCTGCTTATCCAAACGCAACTTTACATCCTTCTGTGCCCTTTTCGGCTTGACCCCGGTGATTGCTGCTTGCAGCTATATTTATTATTCTTCTTCTTCTTCTTCTTCTTCCGCCATTGCGGTCTATGGCAGCCCATAGAACCGTACGTAGGAAAGTTATGAAATTTGGCACACTGATAAAGGACAGTCCAAATATTATCCACAGCAAATTTGGAGTCTCTATCTCAAACCCGCTAGCGCCACCAACAGTCCAAAGTTGCACTTATGTTTTTGCTTATAACTTTTGATCCGTAAGTCCTAGAAACGAAATTCTTGTTTCCTCTGATTCCTTGGCTCAAGACGATTCGACTGGACCCTATGACGTCATTTTCCGTCATGAAAATTTTTCCGCCATTTTGAATTATTCGTAAAACCTACTTTTGCGAACTCGTCCTAGAGCTTTTGCCCGATTTCCACGAAAATCGGTATGTAGCATCTACAGACCCTCACGGCAAAAAGTTATGGAATTCATGTCGATTCGCCAATCTGTTTGCGTAAACCGCGTCAACAAATTTTACGTAGAGTGCAAAAAAATGGATTTGAGGCTGTATCTTCGCCAAACTTAAGCCTATTGAAACGACACTTGGTACTTGTGATGCCAGTCAGGAACTGAGAGCGCATGCCCAGTTTCGTCGCAGCGCCACCTAGTGGTAAGACGAATGTTTTACACACCTATAACTTTGGCTGTGATCGACGTATTTTCATGGGACTTGTTTCCTTGGAGTCCTGAATTGTTGCCGAGTCCAACGATACCAAACATGCCAGAATTGGCCTTACGGTTAACCCTGCGCGGCAAAATAGCACTTAAAAAACACGCGCGAATATCTCCGCGAGCGTAATTCTGATCGACTCGAAAACATCATAGGAAGAATATTGCATTACCTTCTGAACAAAAAGTTCTATTGGCATTGTATTAAAATTTTCATCAGAAATGGCTGAAAATTGCAAAAAACGAAAAATTACCTTTAAATTTTGTGTTTTTACACATAAATGGCTATAACTTCGTAACGCAAAGAGATTTTTTTACCATATTTGATACCCTGATGTATGAGCATATTTTGAGGCCACACAAAAAAAATTGTATGCTTGCACCACTAGGTGGCCCTATAATTGAACAAAACCTTTGATATCAAGCCAGCCCTATGGTCATACAACTGTTTCTTCACTAAACTAAAGTGTATAGTCATAAAACTAGCTAGATGTAACACAGTTATGACCTGAGGTTGCATGCACAATTTTGTCATTGCGCCACCTACTGGTTTTGAGATAGAATAACGCATTTTTTGCCTAAAACTACTGCAACAACACTTCTAAAACCATGAGTCATCATGGATTATTCCTTTCATGGCTTTGACTATAATCACTGATGGTTGCCAATTCACTCCCTAGCAACCAATGAGAATACCTTATCAACCGTTTTTGCAAAAGCTATATCTCTGCATCGGAACACCGTAGAGACACGGGGGTGGGCTCTTTTCACTAATTAAACTTGGTTTATCTAGGTTCTTCAGTCTGCTTATCCAATCTCAATTATACATCCTTTTGGGCCCTTTTTGGCTTGACCCCGGTGATTGCTGCTTGCAGCTATATTTAGGGGTCAAGCCCCGAAGGGGCGAAGACCCCTATTGTATTTGTTAGTTTTCTTATTAGGGGTCAAGCCCCGAAGGGGCGAAGACCCCTATTGTATTTGTTAGTTTTCTTATTATTATTATTCTTCTTCTTCTTCTTCTTCTTCTTCCGCCATTGCGGTCTATGGCAGCCCATAGAACCGTACGTAGGAAAGTTATGAAATTTGGCACACTGATAAAGGACAGTCCAATGTGTCTCCACAGCAAATTTGGAGTCTCTAACTCCAACCCTCTAGCGCCACCAACAGTCTAAAGTTGCACTTACGTTTTTGTTTATAACTTCTGACCCGTACGTCCTAGAAATGAAATTCTTGTTTCCTCTGATTCCTTGGCTCAAGACGATTCGACTGGACCCTATGACGTCATTTTCCGTCATGAAAATTTTTCCGCCATTTTGAATTATTCGTAAAACCTACTTTTGCGAACTCGTCCTAGAGCTTTTGCCCGATTTCCACGAAAATCGATATGTAGCATCTACAGACTCTCACGGCAAAAAGTTATGGAATTCATGTCGATTCGCCAATCTGTTTGCGTAAACCGCGTCAACAAATTTTAAGTAGAGTGCAAAAAAACGGATTTGAGGCTGTATCTTCGCCAAACTTAATCCTATTGAAACGACACTTGGTACTTGTGATGCCAGTCAGGAACTGAGAGTGCATGCCCAGTTTCGTCGCAGCGCCACCTAGTGGTAAGACGAATGTTTTACACACCTATAACTTTGGCTGTGATCGACGTATTTTCATGGGACTTGTTTCCTTGGAGTCCTGAATAGTTGCCGAGTCCAACGATACCAAACATGCCAGAATTGGCCTTACGGTTAACCCTGCGCGGCAAAATAGCACTTAAAAAACACGCGCGAATATCTCCGCGAGCGTAATTCTGATCGACTCGAAAACATCATAGGAAGAATATTGCATTACCTTCTGAACAAAAAGTTCTATTGACATTGTATTAAAATTTTCATCAGAAATGGCTGAAAATCGCAAAAAACGAAAAATTACCTTTAAATTTTGTGTTTTTACACATAAATGGCTATAACTTCGTAACGCAAAGAGATTTTTTTACCATATTTGATACCCTGATGTATGAGCATATTTTGAGGCCACACAAAAAAAATTGTATGCTTGCACCACTAGGTGGCCCTATAATTGAACAAAACCTTTGATATCAAGCCAGCCCTATGGTCATACAACTGTTTCTTCACTAAACTAAAGTGTATAGTCATAAAACTAGCTAGATGTAACACAGTTATGACCTGAGGTTGCATGCACAATTTTGTCATTGCGCCACCTACTGGTTTTGAGATAGAATAACGCATTTTTTGCCTAAAACTACTGCAACAACACTTCTAAAACCATGAGTCATCATGGATTATTCCTTTCATGGCTTTGACTATAATCACTGATGGTTGCCAATTCACTCCCTAGCAACCAATGAGAATACCTTATCAACCGTTTTTGCAAAAGCTATATCTCTGCATCGGAACACCGTAGAGACACGGGGGTGGGCTCTTTTCACTAATTAAACTTGGTTTAACTAGGTTCTTCAGTCTGCTTATCCAATCTCAATTTTACATCCTTTTGGGCCCTTTTCGGCTTGACCCCGGTATTGCTGCTTGCAGCTATATTTATTATTATTATTCTTCTTCTTCTTCTTCTTCCGCCATTGCGGTCTATGGCAGCCCATAGAACCGTACGTAGGAAAGTTATGAAATTTGGCACACTGATAAAGGACAGTCCCCACAGCAAATTTGGAGTCTCTAACTCCAACCCTCTAGCGCCACCAACAGTCTAAAGTTGCACTTACGTTTTTGTTTATAACTTCTGACCCGTACGTCCTAGAAATGAAATTCTTGTTTCCTCTGATTCCTTGGCTCAATACGATTCGACTGGACCCTATGACGTCATTTTCCGTCATGAAAATTTTTCCGCCATTTTGAATTATTCGTAAAACCTACTTTTGCGAACTCGTCCTAGAGCTTTTGCCCGATTTCCACGAAAATCGGTATGTAGCATCTACAGACCCTCACGGCAAAAAGTTATGGAATTCATGTCGATTCGCCAATCTGTTTGCGTAAACCGCGTCAACAAATTTTACGTAGAGCGCAAAAAAACAGATTTTAGGCTGTATCTTCGTCAAACTTAGGCCTATTGACACGACACTTGGTACTTGTGATGCCAGTCAGGAACTGAGTGTGCATGCACAGTTTCGTCGCAGCGCCACCTAGTGGCCAGACAGATGTTTTTTACACCTATAACTTTGGCTGTGATCAACGTATTTTGACGGGACTTGATTTTTAGGAGTCCTGAATAGTCGCCGAGTCCAACGATACCAAACATGCTAGATTTCGCCTTACGGTTAGCCCTGCGCAGCAAAACAGCACTTAAAAAACACGCGCGAATATCTCCGCGAGCGTAATTCTGATCGACTCGAAAACATCATAGGAAGAATATTGCATTACCTTCTGAACAAAAAGTTCTATTGGCACTATATTAACATTTTCATCAGAAATGGCCGAAAATTGCAAAAAACGAAAAATTACCTTTAAATTTTGTGTTGTTACACATAAATGGTTATAACTTCGTAACGCAAAGAGATTTTTTCACCATATTTGATACGCTGATGTACGACCACAGTCTGAGGCTACACAAAAATTTTTTTATGGTTGCACCACTAGTTGGCCTTATAATTGAACAAAACCTTTGAAATCAAGCCACCCTATGGTCATACAACTGTTTCTTCACTAAACTAAAGTGTATAGTCATAAAACTAGCTAGATGTAACACATTTATGACCTGAGGTTGCATGCACGAATTTTGTCATTGCGCCACCTACTGGTTTTGAGATAGAATATGGCATTTTTTGCCTAAAACTACTGCAAGAACACATCTAAAACCATGAGTCATCATGGATTATTCCTTTCATGGCATTGACTATAATCACTAGAGGATGTCCATTTACTCTCTAGCAACCAATGAGAATACGTTATCAACTGTTTTTGCAAGAGCTTTTTCTCTGTATCAGAACATCACAGAGACATGGGGATGGTCTCTTTTGACTTTTTTAACTTGTTGTAACATGTTGTTACCCATGTGCCCACTGTAAGCATCACATACATGTCCTTCAGTGCTCTAATGTTCCATGATTGTCAATAACCGAAGGACAGTTGCAGTAGACAAGAATATAGATTATTTTTGTTGATTACCTTTGCATTTTTTCATCTGAAATCATTAGGTTTACCTAGGTTCTTCAGTCTGCTTATACAAACGCAACTTTACATCCTTCTGTGCCCTTTTCGGCTTGACCCCGGTATTGCTGCTTGCAGCTATATTAATAATTATTAGGGGTCAAGCCCCGAAGGGGCGAAGACCCCTATTGTATTTGTTAGTTTTCTTATTATTATTATTAGGGGTCAAGCCCAGAATGGGCGAAGACCCCTATTGTATCCGTTAGTTTTCTTTTTCTTTTTCTTTTTCTTTTTCTTTTTAAATATTATTCTTCTTCCTGTTCCATTGCGGTCTATGGCAGCCCATAGAACCGTACATAGGAAAGTTATGAAATTTGGCACACTGACAGAGGACAGTCCAAATAATATCCCTAGCAATTTTGGAGTCTCTATCTCAAACCCGCTAGCGCCACCAACAGTCCAAAGTTGCACTTACGTTTTTGCTTATAACTTCTGATCCGTAAGTCCTAGAAACGAAATTCTTGTTTCCTCTGATTCCTTGGTTCAAGACGATTCGATTAGACCCTATGACGTTATTTTCCGTCATGAAAATTTTTCCGCCATTTTGAAATATTCGTAAAACCTACTTTTGCGAACTCCTCCTAGAGTTTTTACCCGATTGCCACGAAAATCGGTATGCAGAATCTAGAGACACTCAAGGCAAGAAGTTATTAAAAGAATTTCGATAAACCAATCCGTTCTCGTATAGCGCGTCAACGAATTTTACATAGAGCGCAAAAAAACTGATTTTAGGCTGTATCTTCGCCAAACTTAGGCCTATTGACACGACACTTGGTACTCGAGATGCCAGTCAGGAACTGAGGGTGCATGCACAGTTTCGTTGCAGCGCCACCTAGTGGTCAGACGAATGTTCTATACGCCTATAACTTTGGCTGCGATAAAAGTATTTTCACGGGACTTGATTTTTTGGAGTCCTGAGTAGTCGCCGAGTCCAACGATACCAAACATGCCAGGATTCGCCTTACGGTTAGCCCTGTGCATCAAAATAGCACTTAAAAAACACGCGCGAATAACTCCGCGAGCGTTATTCCGATCGACACGAAAACACCATAGGAAGAATATTGCATTACCTTCTGAACAAAAAGTTCTATTGGCGTTATATTAAAATTTTCATCAGAAATGGCCGAAAAATGCAAAAAACGAAAAATTACCTTTAAATTTTGCATTTTTTACACATAAATGGTTATAACTTCGCAACGAAAAGAGATTTTTTCACCAGATTTGATACGCAGATGTACGACCACAGTCTGAGGCCACACAAAAAAAAAATGGTATGCCTCCACCACTAGGTGGCCCTATAATTGAACAAAATCTTTCATATCAAGAAAGCCCTATGGTCATACAACTATTTTATTGCTTAACTAAAGTGTATAGTCATGAAACTAGCTAGATGTAACACAGTCATGACCTAAGGTTGCATGCACAGTTTTGTCATAGCGCCACCTAGTGGTTTTGAGATAGAAAATGGCTATTTTGCCTATAACTACTGCAAAAACACATCTAAAACCGTGAGTCTTCATGGATTATTCCTTTCATGAATTGAACTATAATCACTGGTGCATGTTCATTTACTCTCTAGCAACCAATGAGAATACCTTATCAACCGTTTTTGCAAGAGCTTTTTCTCTGCATCAGAACATTGTAGACACATGGGGATGGTGTATTTTGACTCATTTAACTTGTTGTAACATGTTGTGACACCATGGGCGTAGATTTAGGGTGGGACGCTAGGGACATGTCCCTACCAATATTCAGAGAAGACTGAATTGTCCCTAGCAATAATTTCGACCAAACATTTAATCTGTATTCATATATAACCACTAATGTCCGTCTTGTTCTTGTGTTTTCTATTTTTTACTTATTATATTTTTGTCAGAAATCATTTAAATTAGATTAGAAATCTTTTGCAATCCCGTTCTGTAAAAATAACGCTCTATGTGGTACACAAACGGTTAACAGCTTTTGTTCTCTGCAATGCCCGCCTCCGTAAGTCACATCGCTAATATGATTGGCTTTGCATTTCTTTAGTCCCGCCTCTCTAACGCACATTGCTAATATGATTGGATTAGCATTCTTGAGTCCCGCCTCTCTAACGCACATCACTTTTTGATGGGCTTGTCTTTACTCGCTACGTGTGATAGGATGGTTTCACTTTGTACAACGCGCCAAAGTTCACTCAACAAGACGTGCGTGATTATTCGGGCGACAGGTAAGTGAGGAAGAAAGAATTATTATACCCACTGTAACTGTTTCATGCACAAAAAAAGTTGTGCCACATAATGATTCAAGGACAGTGTTTTCACCAATACAGGACAATCCCATGTTAACCCTGAGGAGTTGCAAACTTGTGTCAACCTTTTATAAATGGGGTGGCAAGGTTATTTAGAGGGTCCCTAATCCATGAAAGAAAATAACCCCAACATGGTAAAAACATGAATTCATGTCATGATTGCTGAATACTTTGCCACTGCAAACATCACTCACATGTCCTTCTGTGCTCTAATGTTCCATGATTGTCAATAACATAGATTATTTTTGTAGATTACTTTTGCGGTTTTTTCATCTTAAATCATGAGGTTTACCTAGGTTCTTTAGTATTCTTATCCAAACTCAACTTTACACCCTTCTGTGCCCTTTTCGGCTTGACCCCGGTATTGCTGCTTGCAGCTATATTTATTATTATTAGGGGTCAAGCCCAGAATGGGCGAAGACCCCTATTGTATCCGTTAGTTTTCTTTTTCTTTTTCTTTTTCTTTTTCTTTTTCTTTTTAAATATTATTCTTCTTCCTGTTCCATTGCGGTCTATGGCAGCCCATAGAACCGTACATAGGAAAGTTATGAAATTTGGCACACTGACAGAGGACAGTCCAAATAATATCCCTAGCAATTTTGGAGTCTCTATCTCAAACCCGCTAGCGCCACCAACAGTCCAAAGTTGCACTTACGTTTTTGCTTATAACTTCTGATCCGTAAGTCCTAGAAACGAAATTCTTGTTTCCTCTGATTCCTTGGTTCAAGACGATTCGATTAGACCCTATGACGTTATTTTCCGTCATGAAAATTTTTCCGCCATTTTGAAATATTCGTAAAACCTACTTTTGCGAACTCCTCCTAGAGTTTTTACCCGATTGCCACGAAAATCGGTATGCAGCATCTAGAGACACTCAAGGCAAAAAGTTATTAAAAGAATTTCGATAAACCAATCCGTTCTCATATAGCGCGTCAACGAATTTTACATAGAGCGCAAAAAAACTGATTTTAGGCTGTATCTTCGCCAAACTTAGGCCTATTGACACGACACTTGGTACTCGAGATGCCAGTCAGGAACTGAGGGTGCATGCACAGTTTCGTTGCAGCGCCACCTAGTGGTCAGACGAATGTTCTATACGCCTATAACTTTGGCTGCGATAAAAGTATTTTCACGGGACTTGATTTTTTGGAGTCCTGAGTAGTCGCCGAGTCCAACGATACCAAACATGCCAGGATTCGCCTTACGGTTAGCCCTGTGCATCAAAATAGCACTTAAAAAACACGCGCGAATAACTCCGCGAGCGTTATTCCGATCGACACGAAAACACCATAGGAAGAATATTGCATTACCTTCTGAACAAAAAGTTCTATTGGCGTTATATTAAAATTTTCATCAGAAATGGCCGAAAAATGCAAAAAACGAAAAATTACCTTTAAATTTTGCATTTTTTACACATAAATGGTTATAACTTCGCAACGAAAAGAGATTTTTTCACCAGATTTGATACGCAGATGTACGACCACAGTCTGAGGCCACACAAAAAAAAATGGTATGCCTCCACCACTAGGTGGCCCTATAATTGAACAAAATCTTTCATATCAACCAAGCCCTATGGTCATACAACTATTTTATTGCTTAACTAAAGTGTATAGTCATGAAACTAGCTAGATGTAACACAGTCATGACCTAAGGTTGCATGCACAGTTTTGTCATAGCGCCACCTAGTGGTTTTGAGATAGAAAATGGCTATTTTTGCCTATAACTACTGCAAAAACACATCTAAAACCATGAGTCTTCATGGATTATTCCTTTCATGAATTGAACTATAATCACTGGTGCATGTTCATTTACTCTCTAGCAACCAATGAGAATACCTTATCAACCGTTTTTGCAAGAGCTTTTTCTCTGCATCAGAACATTGTAGACACATGGGGATGGTGTATTTTGACTCATTTAACTTGTTGTAACATGTTGTGACACCATGGGCGTAGATTTAGGGTGGGACGCTAGGGACATGTCCCTACCAATATTCAGAGAAGACTGAATTGTCCCTAGCAATAATTTCGACCAAACAATTAATCTGTATTCATATATAACCACTAATGTCCGTCTTGTTCTTGTGTTTTCTATTTTTTACTTATTATATTTTTGTCAGAAATCATTTAAATTAGATTAGAAATCTTTTGCAATCCCGTTCTGTAAAAATAACGCTCTATGTGGTACACAAACGGTTAACAGCTTTCGTTCTCTGCAATGCCCGCCTCCGTAAGTCACATCGCTAATATGATTGGCTTTGCATTTCTTTAGTCCCGCCTCTCTAACGCACATTGCTAATATGATTGGATTAGCATTCTTGAGTCCCGCCTCTCTAACGCACATCACTTTTTGATGGGCTTGTCTTTACTCGCTACGTGTGATAGGATGGTTTCACTTTGTACAACGCGCCAAAGTTCACTCAACAAGACGTGCGTGATTATTCGGGCGACAGGTAAGTGAGGAAGAAAGTATTATTATACCCACTGTAACTGTTTCATGCACAAAAAAAGTTGTGCTACATAATGATTCAAGGACAGTGTTTTCACCAATACAGGACAATCCCATGTTAACCCTGAGGAGTTGCAAACTTGTGTCAACCTTTTATAAATGGGGTGGCAAGGTTATTTAGAGGGTCCCTAATCCATGAAAGAAAATAACCCCAACATGGTAAAAACATGAATTCATCTCATGATTGCTGAATACTTTCATTACTGCACTGTGGTCATTACTTGCACATATGTAGACATAATGTTGCATTTTAAACAAACTATTTTTTTCACACTGATTAACTGTCTGTTAATGAAAAGAAGATTTAATGTAAACTACAGAAACGTTAATAAACTGTGTTCAGGAAACAGCATGATATATATACCTACTTCAACACTGGGATTTTTTGGCAAAATTAAATTAAGAATTAAATATTAATTGCATATTCTTCAATATTATAAAGTTAATATGGATTCATATATGTTACTATGTGATTTTCTTTTTTTGACAAAGACTTAAACAGCTACTGTTTATTAGGCTCTAGGACATAACGAATTGTTTATTATAGTACATTAAATTTGGGATGGCACCGGGGGTGGCGAGTCAGATGTCACTGAGTAAAGTGCATACTGAGTTGTCTGTTGTTTATGTCAAGTAAACGGTGATAAACAGTTTTTGCAATGCGACCATTTTATTTATGTCCCCACCAATGCCAGAATCAAACCTACGCCCTTGTGTGACACATGTTTTGCCACTGCAAATATCACTCACATGTTCTTCAGTGCTCTAATGTTCCATGACTGTCAATAACAGAACGACGATTGCAGTAGACAAGAACAGAGATTATTTTTGTTGATTATTTTTGCGTTTTTTCATCTGAAATCATTAGGTTTACCTAGGTTCTTCGGTCTGCTTATCCAAACTCAACTTTACACCCTTCTGTGCCCTTTTCGGCTTGACCCCGGTATCGCTGCTTGCAGCTATATTTAGGGGTCAAGCCCCGAAGGGGCGAAGACCCCTATTGTATTTGTTAGTTTTCTTATTATTATTATAATAATTATTCTGCTTCTTCTTCTTCTTCTTCTTCTTCTTCTTCTTCTTCCGCCATTGCGGTCTATGGCAGCCCATAGAACCGTACGTAGGAAAGTTATGAAATTTGGCACACTGATAAAGGACAGTCCAATGTGTCCCCACAGCAAATTTGGAGTCTCTATCTCTAACCCGCTAGCGCCACCAACAGTCCAAAGTTGAACTTATGTTTTTGCTTATAACTTCTGATCCGTAAGTCCTAGAAACAAAATTCTTGTTTCCTCTGATTCCTTGGCTCAAGACGATTCGATTGGACCCTATGGCGTCATTTTCCGTCATTAAAATTTTTCCGCCATTTTGAATTATTCGTAAAACCTACTTTTGCGAACTCGTCCTAGAGTTTTTACCCGATTGCTGCGAAAATTGGTATGTAGCATCTAGAGACCCTCACGGCAAAAAGTTATTAAAAGAATTTTAATAAACCAATCCGTTGTCGTATAGCGTGTCAACAAATTTTACTTAGAGCGCAAAAAAACTGATTTTAGGCTGTATCTTCGTCAAACTTAGGCCTATTGACACGACACTTGGTACTTGTGATGCCAGTCATAAACTGAGTGTGCATGCACAGTTTCGTCGCAGCGCCACCTAGTGGCCAGACAGATGATTTATACACCTATAACTTTGGCTGCGATCAACGTATTTTGACGGGACTTGATTTTTAGGAGTCCTGAGTAGTCGCCGAGTCCAACGATACCAAACATGCCAGATTTCGCTTTACCGTTAGCCCTGCGCAGCAAAACAGCACTTAAAAAACACGCGCGAATATCTCCGCGAGCGTTATTCCGATCGACTCGAAAACACCATAGGAAGAATATTGCATTACCTTCTGAACAAAAAGTTCTATTGGCGTTATATTAAAATTTTCATCAGAAATGGCCGAAAATTGCAAAAAACGAAAAATTACCTTTAGATTTTGTGGTTTTTACACATAAATGGTTATAACTTCGCAACGAAAAGAGATTTTTTCACCAGATTTGATACGCTGATGTATGAGCAGAGTCTGAGGCCACACAAAAAAATTGGTATGCCTGAACCACTAGGTGGCCCTATAATTGAACAAAATATTTCATATCAAGCAAGCCCTATGGTCATACAACTATTTCTTTGCCGAACTAAAGTGTATAGTCATGAAACTAGCTAGATGTAACGCAGTCATGACCTGAGGTTGCATGCACGATTCTGTCATAGCGCCCCCTAGTGGTTTGGAGATAGAAAATAGCTATTTTTGCATAAATCTACTGCAACAGCACATCTAAAACCATGAGTCATCATGGATTATTCTTTTCATGGCTTTGACTATAATCTAGAGCTGTAATCGGGCCTTAAAAGTTAGGCCCGAAATGTCCGGAGCCCGACAGAATGCAGCCCGAACCCGAACGTACATTTAGATTGACAGCTTTTTAAAAGCCCGAACCCGTTTACAGCCCGACATTATTTAAATGTGCGCACACACACAGCTTTCGTCAAGAATGAGAAATTTACACAGGTTTTAACATTATTTATTCATGACTAATAATCTACACACCACTTGGAAGTTGAAACAAAGAAATAAAATAAGTCATCTGTAACATTGTAACATCTCATTCTAAATAGGCTTATGCAATACACTATAAATATGCCAATAAAATTATTATTTCTTAACGAATTAAATTAAGATAATACATTCTGAATTAAGATGGGTATTTGGCAATAACGAAATTAAGAGGCAGGCTCCGCGGGATTTGCGTCGGCACTTCTCTCCATTACTACTGCCAACATTAGTCTATATCCTCTGTCTAAATTATGTAAGACTCGATTCATATTTAGTTATACATTGAAAAACCTACTCACCAAGATTAGGCTACATGTTTTTGATGAGGAAAATCATTAAATCCAATCCACTGTAAATGAATTCAGCGCGATCCTGCGCTACTGATTTGAACTTGACCGCTCATTTACCTCACAAAGCCGGAGCGGAAGCCCGAGCCCGCCCCGAGCCCGTGTAAAATGTTAGAAATGAAGCCCGAACCCGCCCGAGCCCGTCGGGTCCCGACGGGTCCCGTCGGGTTCGGGCAAAGATCTTCAGCTCTACTATAATCACTGGTGGTTGCCAATTCACTCCCTAGCAATCAATGAGAATACCTTATCAACCGTTTTGCAAAAGCTATATCTCTGCATCAGAACATCGTATAAACATGAGGGTGATCTCTTTTGACTCATTAACAACACTGTAACATTTTGAGAGCTGAGAATTGCCACTGCAAGCACCACTCATTTTAACGTCAGTGTTCTGGTTATCAATGCTCGTCGAAAGAGAGGGAGAGATTTCACTAAATGAGAACACAGCTTTTTTGCTGATAACTGTTATATTGTTTTGTCTGAAATCAAGAGATTTTCCTAGACTCTTTAAACTGCTCATCCGAAGTCAACTTTACGTTCTGCTGTGCTCTTTTTGGCTTGACCCCGGTGATTGCTGCTTGCAGCTATATTTATTATTCTTCTTCTTCTTCCGCCATTGCGGTCTATGGCAGCCTATAGAACCGTACGTAGGAAAGTTATGAAATTTGGCACACTGATAAAGGACAGTCCAAATATTATCCACAGCAAATTTGGAGTCTCTATCTCAAACCCGCTAGCGCCACCAACAGTCCAAAGTTGCACTTATGTTTTTGCTTATAACTTTTGATCCGTAAGTCCTAGAAACGAAATTCTTGTTTCCTCTGATTCCTTGGCTCAAGACGATTCGATTGGACCCTATGACGTCATTTTCCGTCATGAAAATTTTTCCGCCATTTTGAATTATTCGTAAAACCTACTTTTGCGAACTCGTCCTAGAGTTTTTACCCGATTGCCGCGAAAATTGGTATGTAGCATCTAGAGACCCTCACGGCAAAAAGTTATTAAAAGAATTTTGATGAACCAATCCATTGTCGTAAAGCGTGTCAACAAATTTTACGTAGAGCGCAAAAAAACAGATTTTAGGCTGTATCTTCGTCAAACTTAGGCCTATTGACACGACACTTGGTACTTGTGATGCCAGTCAGGAACTGAGTGTGCTTGCACAGTTTCGTCGCAGCGCCACCTAGTGGCCAGACAGATGTTTTATACACTTATAACTTTGGCTGCGATCAATGTATTTTGACGGGACTTGATTTTCAGGAGTCCTGAGCAGTCGCCGAGTCCAACGATACCAAACATGCCAGATTTCGCTTTACGGTTAGCCCTGCACAGCAAAACAGCACTTAAAAAACATGCGCGAATATCTCCGCGAGCGTTATTCCGATCGACTCGAAAACACCATAGGAAGAACATTGCATTACCTTCTGAACAAAAAGTTCTATTGGCGTTATATTAAAATTTTCATCAGAAATGGCCGAAAATTGCAAAAAACGAAAAATTACCTTTAGATTTTGTGGTTTTTACACATAAATGGTTATAACTTCGCAACGAAAAGAGATTTTTTCACCAGATTTGATACACTGATGTATGAGCAGAGTCTGAGGCCACACAAAAAAATTGGTATGCCTGAACCACTAGGTGGCCCTATAATTGAACAAAATCTTTCATATCAAGCAAGTCCTATGGTCATACAACTATTTCTTTGCCGAACTAAAGTGTATAGTCATGAAACTAGCTAGATGTAACGCAGTCATGAGGTTGCATTCACGATTCTGTCATAGCGCCCCCTAGTGGTTTGGAGATAGAAAATAGCTATTTTTGCCTAAATCTACTGCAACAGCACATCTAAAACCATGAGTCATCATGGATTATTCCTTTCATGGCTTTGACTATAATCACTGGTGGTTGCCAATTCACTCCCTAGCAACCAATGAGAATACCTTATCAACCGTTTTGCAAGAGCTATAACTCTGCGTCAGAACATCGTAGAGACACGGGGGTGGGCTCTTTTGACTCATTAACAACACTGTAACATTTTGAGAGCTGAGTATTGCCACTGCAAGCACCACTCATTTTTACGTCAGTGTTCTAGTTATCAATGCTCGTCGAAAGAGAGGGAGAGATTTCACTAAATGAGAACACAGCTTTTTTGCTGATAACTGTTATATTGTTTTGTCTGAAATCAAGAGATTTTCTTAGGTTCTTTAAACTGCTCATCCGAAGTCAACTTTACTTTCTGCTGTGCCCTTTTTGGCTTGACCCCGGTGATTGCTGCTTGCAGCTATATTTATTCTTCTTCTTCTTCCGCCATTGCGGTCTATGGCAGCCCATAGAACCGTACGTAGGAAAGTTATGAAATTTGGCACACTGATAAAGAACAGTCCAATGTGTCCCCACAGCAAATTTGGAGTCTCTAACTCCAACCCTCTAGCGCCACCAACAGTCTAAAGTTGCACTTACGTTTTTGTTTATAACTTCTGACCCGTACGTCCTAGAAACGAAATTCTTGTTTCCTCTGATTCCTTGGCTCAAGACGATTCGACTGGACCCTATGACGTAATTTTCCGTCATGAAAATTTTTCCGCCATTTTGAATTATTCATAAAACCTACTTTTGCGAACTCGTCCTAGAGCTTTTGCCCGATTTCCACGAAAATCGGTATGTAGCATCTACAGACTCTCACGGCAAAAAGTTATGGAATTCATGTCGATTCGCCAATCTGTTTGCGTAAACCGCGTCAACAAATTTTACGTAGAGTGCAAAAAAACGGTTTTGAGGCTGTATCTTCGCCAAACTTAATCCTATTGAAACGACACTTGGTACTTGTGATGCCAGTCAGGAACTGAGAGTGCATGCCCAGTTTCGTCGCAGCGCCACCTAGTGGTAAGACGAATGTTTTACACACCTATAACTTTGGCTGTGATCGACGTATTTTCATGGGACTTGTTTCCTTGGAGTCCTGAATAGTCGCCGAGTATAAGATACCAAACATGCCAGAATTGGCCTTACGGTTAACCCTGCGCGGCAAAATAGCACTTAAAAAACATGCGCGAATATCTCCGCGAGCGTAATTCTGATCGACTCGAAAACATCATAGGAAGAATATTGCATTACCTTCTGAACAAAAAGTTCTATTGGCATTGTATTAAAATTTTCATCAGAAATGGCTGAAAATTGCAAAAAACGAAAAATTACCTTTAAATTTTGTGTTTTTACACATAAATGGCTATAACTTCGTAACGCAAAGAGATTTTTTCACCATATTTGATACGCTGATGTACGACCACAGTCTGAGGCTACACAAAAAAAATTGTATGGTTGCACCACTAGTTGGCCTTATAATTTAACAAAACCTTTGAAATCAAGCCACCCTATGGTCATACAACTGTTTCTTCACTAATCTAAAGTGTATAGTCATAAAACTAGCTAGATGTAACACAGTTATGACCTGAGGTTGCATGCACAATTTTGTCATTGCGCCACCTACTGGTTTTGAGATAGAATAACGCATTTTTTGCCTAAAACTACTGCAACAACACATCTAAAACCATGAGTCATCATGGATTATTCCTTTCATGGCTTTGACTATAATCACTAGTGGATGTCCATTTACTCTCTAGCAACCAATGAGAATACGTTATCAACTGTTTTTGCAAGAGCTTTTTCTCTGCATCAGAACATCGCAGAGACATGGGGGTGGGCTCTTTTGACTCATTAACACCACTGTAACATTTTGTGAGCTGAGTATTGCCACTAGAAGCACCACTCATTTTTACGTCAGTGTTCTAGTTATCAATGCTCGACGAAAGAGAGGGAGAGATGACACTGAATGAAAACACAGCTTTTTAGCTGATAACTGTTATATTATTTAGTCTGAAATCAAGAGATTTTCCCAGGTTCTTTAAACTGCTCATCCGAATTCAACTTTACTTTCTTATGTGCCCTTTTTGGCTTGACCCCGGCATTGCTGCTTGCAGCTATATTTATTATTATTAGGGGTCAAGCCCCGAAGGGGCGAAGACCCCTATTGTATTTGTTAGTTTTCTTATTATTATTATTCTTCTTCTTCTTCTTCTTCTTCTTCCGCCATTGCGGTCTATGGCAGCCCATAGAACCGTACGTAGGAAAGTTATGAAATTTGGCACACTGATAAAGGACAGTCCAATGTGTCTCCACAGCAAATTTGGAGTCTCTAACTCCAACCCTCTAGCGCCACCAACAGTCTAAAGTTGCACTTACGTTTTTGTTTATAACTTCTGACCCGTACGTCCTAGAAATGAAATTCTTGTTTCCTCTGATTCCTTGGCTCAAGACGATTCGACTGGACCCTATGACGTCATTTTCCGTCATTAAAATTTTTCCGCCATTTTGAATTATTCGTAAAACCTACTTTTGCGAACTCGTCCTAGAGCTTTTGCCCGATTTGCACGAAAATCGGTATGTAGCATCTACAGACCCTCACGGCAAAAAGTTATGGAATTCATGTCGATTCGCCAATCTGTTTGCGTAAACCGCGTCAACAAATTTTACGTAGAGTGCAAAAAAACGGATTTGAGGCTGTATCTTCGCCAAACTTAAGCCTATTGAAACGACACTTGGTACTTGTGATGCCAGTCAGGAACTGAGAGTGCATGCCCAGTTTCGTCGCAGCGCCACCTAGTGGTAAGACGAATGTTTTACACACCTATAACTTTGGCTGTGATCGACGTATTTTCATGGGACTTGTTTCCTTGGAGTCCTGAATAGTTGCCGAGTCCAACGATACCAAACATGCCAGAATTGGCCTTACAGTTAACCCTGCGCGGCAAAATAGCACTTAAAAAACACGCGCGAATATCTCCGCGAGCGTAATTCTGATCGACTCGAAAACATCATAGGAAGAATATTGCATTACCTTCTGAACAAAAAGTTCTATTGGCATTGTATTAAAATTTTCATCAGAAATGGCTGAAAATTGCAAAAAACGAAAAATTACCTTTAAATTTTGTGTTTTTACACATAAATGGCTATAATTTCGTAACGCAAAGAGATTTTTTCACCATATTTGATACGCTGATGTACGACCACAGTCTGAGGCTACACAAAAAAAAATTGTATGGTTGCACCACTAGTTGGCCTTATAATTTAACAAAACCTTTGAAATCAAGCCACCCTATGGTCATACAACTGTTTCTTCACTAAACTAAAGTGTATAGTCATAAAACTAGCTAGATGTAACACAGTTATGACCTGAGGTTGCATGCACAATTTTGTCATTGCACCACCTACTGGTTTTGAGATAGAATAACGCATTTTTTGCCTAAAACTACTGCAACAACACATCTAAAACCATGAGTCATCATGGATTATTCCTTTCATGGCTTTGACTATAATCACTAGTGGATGTCAATTTACTCTCTAGCAACCAATGAGAATACGTTATCAACTGTTTTTGCAAGAGCTTTTTCTCTGCATCAGAACATCGCAGAGACATGGGGGTGGGCTCTTTTGACTCATTAACACAACTGTAACATTTTGTGCGCTGAGTATTGCCACTAGAAGCACCACTCATTTTTACGTCAGTGTTCTAGTTATCAATGCTCGACGAAAGAGAGGGAGAGATGACACTGAATGAAAACACAGCTTTTTAGCTGATAACTGTTATATTATTTAGTCTGAAATCAAGAGATTTTCCCAGGTTCTTTAAACTGCTCATCCGAATTCAACTTTACTTTCTTATGTGCCCTTTTTGGCTTGACCCCGGCATTGCTGCTTGCAGCTATATTTATTCTTCTTCTTCTTCTTCTTCTTCTTCTTCCGCCATTGCGGTCTATGGCAGCCCATAGAACCGTACGTAGGAAAGTTATGAAATTTGGCACACTGATAAAGGACAGTCCAATGTGTCTCCACAGCAAATTTGGAGTCTCTAACTCCAACCCTCTAGCGCCACCAACAGTCTAAAGTTGCACTTACGTTTTTGTTTATAACTTCTGACCCGTACGTCCTAGAAACGAAATTCTTGTTTCCTCTGATTCCTTGGCTCAAGACGATTCGACTGGACCCTATGACGTCATTTTCCGTCATGAAAATTTTTCCGCCATTTTGAATTATTCGTAAAACCTACTTTTGCGAACTCGTCCTAGAGCTTTTGCCCGATTTCCACGAAAATCGGTATGTAGCATCTACAGACCCTCACGGCAAAAAGTTATGGAATTCATGTCGATTCGCCAATCTGTTTGCGTAAACCGCGTCAACAAATTTTACGTAGAGTGCAAAAAAAACGGATTTGAGGCTGTATCTTCGCCAAACTTAAGCCTATTGAAACGACACTTGGTACTTGTGATGCCAGTCAGGAACTGAGAGTGCATGCCCAGTTTCGTCGCAGCGCCACCTAGTGGTAAGACGAATGTTTTACACACCTATAACTTTGGCTGTGATCGACGTATTTTCATGGGACTTGTTTCCTTGGAGTCCTGAATAGTCGCCGAGTCCAACGATACCAAACATGCCAGAATTGGCCTTACGGTTAACCCTGCGCGGCAAAATAGCACTTAAAAAACACGCGCGAATATCTCCGCGAGCGTAATTCTGATCGACTCGAAAACATCATAGGAAGAATATTGCATTACCTTCTGAACAAAAAGTTCTATTGGCATTGTATTAAAATTTTCATCAGAAATGGCTGAAAATTGCAAAAAACGAAAAATTACCTTTAAATTTTGTGTTTTTACACATAAATGGCTATAACTTCGTAACGCAAAGAGATTTTTTCACCATATTTGATACGCTGATGTACGACCACAGTCTGAGGCTACACAAAAAAAATTGTATGGTTGCACCACTAGTTGGCCTTATAATTTAACAAAACCTTTGAAATCAAGCCACCCTATGGTCATACAACTGTTTCTTCACTAAACTAAAGTGTATAGTCATAAAACTAGCTAGATGTAACACAGTTATGATCTGAGGTTGCATGCACAATTTTGTCATTGCGCCACCTACTGGTTTTGAGATAGAATAACGCATTTTTTGCCTAAAACTACTGCAACAACACATCTAAAACCATAAGTCATCATGGATTATTCCTTTCATGGCTTTGACTATAATCACTAGTGGATGTCCATTTACTCTCTAGCAACCAATGAGAATACGTTATCAACTGTTTTTGCAAGAGCTTTTTCTCTGCATCAGAACATCGCAGAGACATGGGGGTGGGCTCTTTTGACTCATTAACACCACTGTAACATTTTGTGAGCTGAGTATTGCCACTAGAAGCACCACTCATTTTTACGTCAGTGTTCTAGTTATCAATGCTCGACGAAAGAGAGGGAGAGATGACACTGAATGAAAACACCGCTTTTTAGCTGATAACTGTTATATTATTTAGTCTGAAATCAAGAGATTTTCCCAGGTTCTTTAAACTGCTCATCCGAATTCAACTTTACTTTCTGCTGTGCCCTTTTTGGCTTGACCCCGGTGATTGCTGCTTGCAGCTATATTTATCTATTATTATTCTTCTTCCGCCATTGCGTCTATGGCAGCCCATAGAACCGTACGTAGGAAAGTTATGAAATTTGGCACACTCAAAGAGGACATTCCAAATAGTCAACACACCAAATTTGGAGTGTCTATGTCAAACCCAATAGCGCCACCAACAGTCCAAATTTTCACTTACATTTTTGGTTATAACTGCTGACCCGTACGTCATAGAAACGCAATTCTTGTTTCTTCTGATTCCTTGGCTCATGCCGATTCGATTGCACCATATGATGTCATTTCGGTTATGCTATTTATTTTGATATTTTGAATTGTTTGTAAAACCTACTTTTTCGAACTCGTCCTAGAGCTTTTGTCCAATTTGCGTAAAAAATGGGTGTGTAGCATCTAGAGACACTCATGGCAAAAAGTTATGGAATTCGTGTCGATTCGCCAATCCGTTTCCGTATACCGCATCAACGAATTTTACGTAGAGTGCGTAAAAACGGATTTGAGGCTGTATCTTCGCCAAAGTTACACGTATTCACACGAAACTTGGTAGTTTTGATGGCAGTCATGACCTGAGGGTTCGTGCCCAGTTTCATCACAGCGCCACCTAGTGTTCACGAGATTTGAAAAATGGCTATTTTTGCTTATAACTACTGCAAACTTGAGTCTAAAATTATACAAGTGCTATTGTTAGATTCCTTGAGGCATGCCGAGTCACACGATACCAAATGGTTTTCAGTCGGCCATTTTGGGGGTCGGCCATTTTGATTTTTAACTTTTTTTGTCGGAAAGTTATGAAATTTGGCACAGTCAAAGAGGACATTCCAAATAGTCCCCACACCAAATTTGGAGTGTCTTTGTCAAACCCTATAGCGCCACCAACAGTCCAAATTTTCACTTGCATTTTTGGTTATAACTGCTGACCCATACGTCATAGAAACGCAATTCTTGTTTCATCTGATTCCTTGGCTCATGCCAATTCGATTGCACCATATGACGTCATTTCCGTTATGCTAATTATTTTGATATTTTGAATTGTTTGTAAAACCTACTTTTTCGAACTCGTCCTAGAGCTTTTGTCCAATTTGCGTAAAGAATGGGTGTTTAGCATCTAGAGACACTCATGGCAAAAAGTTATGGAATTCGTGTCTATTCGCCGATCCGTTTCCGTATACCGCGTCATAACATTTTACGTAGAGTGCGAACAAACGGATTTGAGGGTGTATTTTTGCTTATATCTAATGCTAGCTTGATATTAAAATCATGGATTTGTGGCTATATCTTCGCAAAAGTTTTGCACATTAATGTGTGCATTGCCAGTGGTTCAGTGGTTAGTGAAGGTTGTCTACAAATCGGAAGGTTGGTGGTTCAAACCCCAGCTCCACCTGACCAAGTGTTGAGGTGTCCATGAGTGAGACATCTAACCCCAACTGTTATATGTCATCAAAGTCATTAACAGAGGGTGCATGGAGCGGTTTATCACAAGGCCACCTAGTGGTCACGAGATTTGAAAAGTGACTGTTTCTGTTTTTATGCTGCAAAATTGAGTCTAAAATCATGAAATTGCTATTGTTAGATTCCTTGAGGCATGCCGAGTCAAACGATACCAAAATTTTTTCGGATGGCCATTTTCAATTACAAAGCATACCAACTTTTTCAAACTCCTCCTACAGCGTTCATTTGATTGGCTTGGATTTGGTACACACAATCTAGACTCTAGACAAAAAGTCATAAAAAGATTTTGATAGACCAATCAGTTATTGTATAGCGCATCAACAAATATTATGGCGAGCACGCCGGAATGGATTTGAGGCTATATCTTTGCAAAAGTTTTGCATATTAATGTGCGTATTTCCAGTGGTTCAGTGGTTAGTGTAGGTTGTCTACAAATCGGAAGGTTTGTGGTTCAAACCCCAGCTCCACCTGACCAAGTGTTGAGGTATCATTGAGAACCCCAACTGCTCCTGATGAGCTGGATGGCTCTCGCATGGCTGACAGTGTATGAATAGGTGAATGTTTCACAACTTGTAAATGTCATGAACTGAGGGTGCATGGAATAATTTGTCACAGAGCCACCTATTTCATCAGCATTTTTTTGAAAGCCCTTGTAAACTTTTCTGTGCCCCCTAGTGGTTAAGAGTTTTGAGGCTTTATCTCCAGATCGCTTTATTGTGTGTACACCATATTTGGTGGGTGTCATCACAATTATGACCTGAGGCACCATCAATTGTTTTGGTGCAGTGCCCCCAGTGGTCAAGTCATTTGAGGCTATATCTCAACATTGCTTAATCATATGTATATAAAATTTGGTGGGTGTCATCACAATCATGACCCGCGGCACCATCTATTGTTTCAGTGCAGCGCCACCAAGATAAAGAAGATTTGAAAAATTGCAATTTTTGCCTTAATCTACTGAAAACTTAGATTTAAAATCAAGACAGTCATTATTGATACTTCATTCTGTGCCCTTTTTGGCTTGACCCCGGCATCGCTGCTTTGCAGCTATATTTTCTTGTTTGTGTTTGGATCGACTTTTTTCTTAGTTTAACTGTTGGATGGATAGCCATGTTCTGTGGTAAGTCCTTACATTAAAAAAAATTTATATGCAAAAGCGAAGTTGTAAGATAAGGCAACATGCATGTTTATTCTGTTTCATGTTTATTTCGTTTCGTTTTGTATAGCCCTTTTTATTTCTTTATTTCTGCACCCGTTGCAACTGCGAGCAGCAGAGCAACCTGTCTTCGCTTTTTAAAAATAGTATGTGTTGATAATAAACGTTTAAACTAACATTGTGATATGCTGAAAAAAATTATTTAAATAGTTTGTTATTATAGGCAAGTGTTGATTTGAGAGGCTCAATTCATCATACATGTCGTCAACTTGCTGTCGGCCGCTAACTACTAGTTATCATAAAAACTTTAACAAACAAAAACTGCTCTAAAATGTAAATAAAAAAGAAATATAACTATTTTGCAATTTAAAACAAAACTGAACTGCTTTAATTGCTGCAAGAGTACAGCTGTACAAGCTGTGTAAGCAGTTATTTTTTGCTATTTCTGCGGATTTCTTTTGCAAAATCTATGCAGAATTTTGCAGAATGATTTAAAATGTTTTAAAACGATCCGAGAGAATGTGTGCTGTGAATATTACAAAAAAATAAAATATTTTATAACATATTATACATTTTATTAAAGGATTACCCTGAATTAAACTAGACCAACATGAACCAACAGATAATGGATAATGTGCTTTCACGACCATAGAGTTTTATATAATATACATATATTACTGTCTACAGTGTAACAGTAAAAAGAAAAGGCTTCTCATAATAAATGTAGCGTATATAGCAAGATAATTTCATCAGTTTAACAACACAATGTATATATATATATATATCTTGTAAACGGATTTGAAATAATAAATAATTGTCGCGTCACGTAGCAAGAGAGACGATAGAGATCTCATTAACTTCTCCGCAGTAAGTTTTATTTAAAATTCAAGTTTTACATATTAAATAGACTATTAAAAAGTTTGTGCTGCTCTCATAAAAACCTCACTGCAGACAGCACAGACTTCTACTCACAAACATACGCGATGCAGTAACTATATCTGCGGAAACAGATTCCTAATGGGGAGAATTAAAAAGTTCGGACTCGGGTCGGACTCGGGCTGAGAATTCTGGGCTCTACTACTTTTGTGTCAACTTGATTTTAATAATTTAAATGAGGAATTATATTTAAAGAAGAACAGACAGAAGCACTTTTAGTTGTGAGTTGCATTTAATAAATGTTATTTTCTGGGCTGTTTCTGATTGTAAAATTATTACTTGATAATATTGTTTAATTTATTTAAATAATTTCAGCCTACTTTTGCGTCAACTTGATTTTAATGATTTAATTGAAGAATTCTCTTTAAAGAAGAGCAGAAAGAAGGACCTTTTGTTGTAAGTTTTATTAAATAAATGTTATTTTCTGGGCTATTTCTGATTGTAAAATTATTTGATAATATTGTTTAATTTATTTAAATAATTTTAGCAATTTAAAGGAGCATTTCACCCATAGAAACATTAATCTTTATTGAAAGTGTGTCATATTTGTAGTCGAAATGTAACATACATTTAGAATTTGGTGCCTATTTGACAGAGAAAAGGGGTGTTTGTAGTCTCACTCCCTCAACAAAGACATTGCACTTCCTTCTTTCAATGATGCAAAATGATGATTTTTACATCATTGAAAGAAGGAAGTGCAACACTGAAATTTGTATTTCTCCTGTCTTAGCGGCAACTGAGGAAATGATGCATGACCATTCAAAAACATGACTGGGGTTCTAACTATACAAAGCTTAATGCAAATGGGTGAAGTGTCCCTTTAATGTTGCACATATGCTGTAAAAAACACTGGATTTACTAAAAAATATAGACACTAAAAATTTTTTAGCAATGGGGCACTTAGTAAATCCAGCCTTTATTTTTTTCAGTGTATATTGGGGGGCCTAAAACCAGCGTTAGCCCAGGGCCTCACAAAGGCTTAACCCGGCACTGGGTACGGGTTGCAACCCTATCTCACGGCAAATTCGTAATAATTCAAACGATTTAACCAAGTGGCTAAATCGTATGAAATCATACGAGCTGGCTCGTACGAAATCGTACGATTAGTTCATCGCATTTAACACAGACCTGTGTTGCAGGGATTTCGTGCTAATTAATACGAATAGATTAAATCGTACTATACCATACGATTTTGTTCATCGCATTCAAGAAGCGTGACCCGTAGCCAGAAAAAACCTCTGGGTGTGCATCTGAAAATCTGCGTGTGTCACAGGCAAGATAAGCAGAAACGCTGGGGAATTCAGGGCTGCGTTCAGCCCCGACAAAACGTTGCACAACGTTTATTAAACAGAAACGGTGATGCATTGAACACCCTGTTGTGATGACGCAAGAGTTGCAACTACGGTAGCTGAGAGGCCATTCTTTGTGTTCTTTTTTAAATGTTTCTGAAGCCTGATGAAATCATTATAAATGTGTGTTTAATACTGTAAAATACCCTCGATGTTACAGTCACTGACCTTGCCGTCCAGAATGAAAGACAACATTCCAACTTGAACCCATTGAGAGAGCTGTCTCTTTACTATCGCGTGGTTTTATACATCTTGCCGCTGATTGGGCGGACATTTCTGACACACCCACCAAACAAGAGAAAACGCTTCTAAAACCTGTTGCATTCCGTTGCACACCGTTTCAAGGAAACATGTCGTTCAACCCGGAAACCGTAGCAAAACGTTGCGCACCGGTGTGAGATTGAACGTGCCCCAGGTGCTGTAAATCCGGTGGACAGGACTCATCTCGTTATAGATCAAGATAATTTATAAAGATCTTTAAACGAAGGATTGGAATATCAGATAGTTGACATGGTAAGCAAGTTAGTTAATATTTTAATTTAAAAAAAGGAAAAAGGAAATAAAACGAATAGAATACATTATTGTTGTTGCGGTGTGTCACGTGACAATCATGACCCGTAGCCATGGACA
This sequence comes from Misgurnus mizolepis, assembly GCA_025389145.1. Taxonomy (NCBI): domain Eukaryota; kingdom Metazoa; phylum Chordata; class Actinopteri; order Cypriniformes; family Cobitidae; genus Misgurnus; species Misgurnus mizolepis. The sequence goes on along the minus strand of JAIFKI010000004.1, from coordinate 32,219,522 downwards.
CAAGGGGTCAGATAAAATATTTTTAACTTACGCGTGAAAGGGTTGATTTTAAATATATATATATATATATATATATATATATATATATATATATATATATATATTCTAAGTAAACAACAACAGCCCAAGTTTAGTACAAAAAAAATATTGAAACTATAAATAAATATTCTGCATCAATTTTAGGTGTGCTACTGTGGGTGGCTCCGGCACACCCGTGGCTACGCCCCTGCCGTGACCCAAATCTCGTTCGCACATCATCGCGATATGTATCATCTGTTTACAAACGTTGCCACATCTCGGTGAGTATACCATAAAGTGTCTGTTTGTTTGATATTAAATTCATTATATGTTCTTTCTTAATCCAGATCGGCTTCTAAATGTTCTCTGAATTGTATTGGTCATCTATATTACATTCTTTCTTTTTGTTCAAAATAAGTTAAACACATAATCAAGCAGTGGGTGATTGATTAGCGCGTGATTAAAAGCTAGTCACTGTTAGAAACGACACAATTCTGAATCCCAAAGCAGAAGGTTTAATGAAAGTATCTGGTATGTATAATAGCAAAACACTCAATGTCTGTGGGTATGTATAATAGCAAAACACTCAATGTCTGTGGGTATGTATAATAGCAAAACACTCTATGTCTTCATGAAAAGGCAGAACACTCGAAGTGGGAAACCCAGCAGGGCTGTAGGACATCCACTATCCGTCCACACTCGAAACGACCCGTCACGGGGCACAGAGAGAGTTCCAGGCGGGGCACGGCGAGAGAGAGAGAGGCGCTACAGTGACTTCAGCAGAGTTCGTGCTGGACAGCGCTCTGGCAGTCCGTGAGAAGCGCAGAATTACGCGCCCGAAAGCGCACTGCGGCCGGACAGCGCAAAGAGTGGGCAGGCGCTGGGAGAATCCACGGACAGAGTGTTGGCTGAGGCTGGACGGAGAGACACCAGACGGGAGAGATCAGCAGCAGGGCGGGGAATCTGAAGAGGTAAGGCAGCAGAGAGCACGGTAAATAATCCAGACAAAACTACACACAGACACTCGACACGACAGGACTAGAACTAGCCAAGCTAGCGGGCATGTACATACAAAGACGAACTTGCAAGGAACAGAGGAAACGAGGGGAATTTAAATCAAACCGGATGGGCAAATAATAAGGATCAGGTGTGGGACGCCGGTGAGAAGAGTCGGAGATAATGAGGTCACCAGGTGGAAGACGCGCACGTGTGGAGCTGTCAAAACATAAACACAACACAATACATGGTGAAACAAAGACACAGCGGCCAATAAGACCGAACTCATGACAGGACTCCCCCCCCACGACCGCCACCGGGCGGTCCATGAGGAGGCTCACCCCGTCGCCGGCGGAGATCCTCTATCAGCCCAGGGTCCAGGATGTCCCGGGCCGGTACCCAACACCTCTCCTCCGGACCATATCCTTCCCAGTCAACGAGATATTGAAATCCCCTACCCCGGCGACGCATATCCAGTAAAGACTTAACCGAATACACAGGGGCACCATCTATAAGCTGAGGGGTGGGAGGGGTGGGGGCAGAGGGAACAGGGTTAAGGTGGGAAAAATACACAGGCTTCAGTTTAGACACATAAAAAACTGGATGAACCCGACCGAGTGCTGGGGGCAATCTGAGCCTGACTGTCACGGGATTAATGACCTTAACAATGCTGTATGGCCCAAGGAATCGTGGAGCCAGCTTGCGAGAAGGCTCACGGAGAGGTAAATCCTTGGACGAAAGCCATACTTTCTGCCCACAGATAAAACGGGGCGCAGTTCTACGGTGACGGTCGGCTGCGGCTTTGGTTCGTCTGGAAACCTGATGTAATGTAAATCTAGCTTTTCTCCAGGTGCGTTTGCAACGACGGACAAAAGCCAGCGCAGACGGAACCACCGCATCGGGTTCCTGTGATGGGAATAAAGGGGGCTGAAACCCCATGGACGCCTCAAAAGGGGACATGTTAAGGGAAGAAACAGGGAGAGAATTATGGGCGTATTCAACCCAGGGTAACTGTTGGCACCAGGAGCTCGGATATTGTGATGTCAGACAGCGGAGAGCTCTACCTAAATCTTGGTTAGCCCGTTCACATTGCCCGTTGGTCTGAGGATGATACCCTGAAGACAAGCTAGCTGTGGAGCCTATTTGTCTACAAAATTCCTGCCAGAAACGAGAAATAAACTGAGGACCCCTATCTGAAACAACGTCTGTGGGCAGACCATGTAAGCGAAAGACGTGTTCGATCATAACCTGGGCAGTTTCCTTGGCAGTGGGCAACTTGGGCAAAGGGACAAAGTGAGCCGCCTTGGAGAAGCGGTCGACAATGGTCAAAACTACAGTGTTTCCCTTAGAACTAGGCAAATTGGTTACAAAATCGATGGCGATATGTGACCAAGGACGAGAGGGAATGGGTAGTGGTTTAAGCAGACCAATAGGGGCTTGATGAGAGGCCTTATTACGGGCACAAACCTGACAGGCTAACACAAACTGTCTGACATCGGGGCCCATAGAAGGCCACCAAAAACGCTGACGTACGGTAGCCAACGTTCTCCGAACCCCCGGATGGCAAACAAACTTGGACTCGTGACCCCACCGGATGACCTCGGAGCGAAGCGCATTCGGAACCCACAATCGACCCGCTGGGCACCCTTCTGGCACTTCCCCCTCCCGGCCGGCCCGTCTCACCCGTTGTTCTATTCCCCAGCGCAGGGCACCCACCACCCGCCCCTCCGGGAGGATGGTTTCGTCCCCAGCGGCACCGGGGCTTTCGAACAAACGAGAGAGAGCATCGGGCTTAGTATTCTTGGAACCGGGCCGGTACGAGAGGGTGAAGTTAAATCTGTCAAAGAAGAGCGCCCAACGAGCCTGACGAGAAGATAACCTCCTGGCTGAACGGATGTATTCGAGGTTCTTATGATCCGTCCAGACCAGGAAGGGCTCCGAGGTCCCCTCTAACCAGTGACGCCACTCACCCAAAGCCAGTCTGACCGCCAGCAGCTCCCGATTGCCTATGTCATAATTTCGCTCTGCTGGGTTTAACCGATGGGAGAAGAAGGCACAGGGATGCACCTTGCCATCCTTAGCGGACCGCTGAGACAAAACGGCGCCTACCCCGACATCCGAAGCATCCACCTCCACAATAAATTGAGCAGCCGGATCTGGAATAGAGAGAACAGGAGCAGAGATAAACCGGGACTTTAAAATATCAAAGGCCTCTTGAGCACTGGAATTCCAGACAAACCTCTCCTTAGTGGAAGTGAGAGCAGTAAGAGGTTGAGCAATCTGACCATAATTTCTGATAAATCGCCGGTAAAAATTGGCGAAACCCAGAAATCTTAATAAATCCTTACGGGAGTCGGGGACTGGCCATTCGGCCACCGCTTTGATCTTGGCTGGGTCGGGACGGATCTCACCGGGGGCAACAACAAAACCCAGGAACGAAACTGACTTACGATGGAATTCGCACTTCTCCGCCTTGACATACAGCTTATTTTCTAACAGCCGGCGTAAGACTCGGCGAACATGCTGAGTGTGCTCCTGCATAGAGGGAGAAAAGATGAGAATATCATCTATGTACACAAAGACAAATTTGTTAACCATGTCTCTCAGCACATCATTGACCAGAGTTTGGAAGACAGAGGGGGCGTTACAAAGGCCGAACGGCAGAACGCAGTACTCAAAGTGTCCGGTAGGGGTGTTAAAGGCTGTCTTCCATTCATCTCCCTCTCTTATTCGCACCAAATGATAGGCGTTGCGTAAATCTAGCTTAGTAAAGAACTGCGCCCCCTGCAGGAGCTCAAACGCAGTAGACATTAAGGGAAGGGGGTACCTATTCTTAACAGTAATGTCATTTAAACCCCTATAATCAATACAAGGGCGCAGGGAGCCGTCTTTCTTGCCAACAAAGAAAAACCCCGCCCCTGCGGGCGAGGTGGAGGGACGGATGAGACCAGCACGCAGGGCATTATTAATATACTGGTCCATAGCCTCTCTCTCAGGACCCGATAACGAATAAAGTCTACCCTTAGGCGGAGAAGTGCCGGGGAGGAGATCAATAGCGCAATCATATGGCCGGTGAGGAGGCAGGGAGGTGGCCCGGGCTTTACTAAACACCTGAGCGATATCCGCATACTCCGCCGGGACCCCGGTCAAATCGACCGCCGGAACCTGGGGAAGAGAAAGAACAGAACCAGAAACAGCAGAACCAAGACATGACACATGACAAGATTGGGACCAAGACAAGATAATACTATGCTGCCAATCAACGTGAGGGTTGTGTTGCGCTAACCATCCATGCCCTAAAATAATAGGAGATAGAGACGCATGAAGGACGTGCAACACAATCTCCTCACGATGATTACCAGACACAGAGAGACTCACAGGAGAAGTGCAATGTGTAATCCGCGCCATCTGCTGCCCCTTGAGGGACCAGACATCCAAAGGGGATAGGAGAGGAACAACCGGGACACCCCAGGCGCGCACCAGCGCTTCATCAATGAAGTTGCCCTCCGCGCCAAAGTCGAGAAGGGCAGTGGACGGATGGTCGCGCCCGGCGAAGGACAACATGACGGGAAGTTGGGTACTAGAAGCAGGGGAGAGCTTTGAAGAAGTGGCGCCCACCAGGACTCCCGTATTCACTGGTGGGCGGCGGCTTTTAACGGGCAGGTCCTGGCGAAATGTCCGGGCTTTCCACAATAGAGACAGAGGGCATTCTGCAACCGCCTCTCTCTCTCCTTCTGTGACAGGCGCATGCGCCCTAGTTGCATAGGCTCCGACTCGACAGATGGTGACAAAGGGGCAGAGGAAGGAATGGAGGCCTCATCCATAAACACCCGCTGGCGCAGAGAACGGCGCTGGCTGCGAAGCATCCTCCGGGCCTCGATCCGGAGAGCCAGATCTATGATGGCATCGAGAGTGGGAGGGAGATCGTGAATGGCGATTTCATCTTGGAGCCCGTCTGACAACCCCTCAACAAACTGAGCTCGAAGTGCCGCTTCGTTCCAGCGGCAGGCAGCCGCTAGGGTCTTGAATTCAATAGCGTACTCGGTGACAGAGTGTCTTCCTTGCATCAAGTGTGCCAACCGAGCCGCAACGGCGTCCCCGCGAACGGAGCGGTCAAAAAGCTTTTCCATCTCTTCTCGAAACTCACCGAAGGACCGGCAGCAAGGATCGTCGGCATCCCAGACGGCTGTAGCCCATTCACGAGCCTTGCCAATCAGCAGTGTAATAACGTACGCTACCCGGGTGCGCTCAGATGCATATCGACGAGGCTGGAGGGCAAAGACAAGGGAGCGTTGCGATAAAAACGCTCGACAGGAAGCTGGATTGCCATCATACGGTGGTGGGGCTGAAGCGTGAGGCTCCGTCTCAGACTGCTGACTGGTTTGCGAGGTGTTCTGCCGAACCTGGTCAAGTCGAGAGGAGAGGTCGGACATGCGTGAGGATAAATCCTCGACCTCCTGTGAAGTGGTGGTGAGACGGGCTGAGTGTTGGCCTAACCATGAGCCCTGCTGGGCGAGTGCCGACCGGAGAGCATCAACCTCCGCGGGATCCATCTTGGCAAGTTCGTCCTGTTAGAAACGACACAATTCTGAATCCCAAAGCAGAAGGCTTAATGAAAGTATCTGGTATGTATAATAGCAAAACACTCAATGTCTGTGGGTATGTATAATAGCAAAACACTCAATGTCTGTGGGTATGTATAATAGCAAAACACTCTATGTCTTCATGAAAAGGCAGAACACTCGAAGTGGGAAACCCAGCAGGGCTGTAGGACATCCACTATCCGTCCACACTCGAAACGACCCGTCACGGGGCACAGAGAGAGTTCCAGGCGGGGCACGGCGAGAGAGAGAGAGGCGGTCAGTGACTTCAGCAGAGTTCGTGCTGGACAGCGCTCTGGCAGTCCGTGAGAAGCGCAGAATTACGCGCCCGAAAGCGCACTGCGGCCGGACAGCGCAAAGAGTGGGCAGGCGCTGGGAGAATCCACGGACAGAGTGTTGGCTGAGGCTGGACGGAGAGACACCAGACGGGAGAGATCAGCAGCAGGGCGGGGAATCTGAAGAGGTAAGGCAGCAGAGAGCACGGTAAATAATCCAGACAAAACTACACACAGACACTCGACACGACAGGACTAGAACTAGCCAAGCTAGCGGGCATGTACATACAAAGACGAACTTGCAAGGAACAGAGGAAACGAGGGGAATTTAAATCAAACCGGATGGGCAAATAATAAGGATCAGGTGTGGGACGCCGGTGAGAAGAGTCGGAGATAATGAGGTCACCAGGTGGAAGACGCGCACGTGTGGAGCTGTCAAAACATAAACACAACACAATACATGGTGAAACAAAGACACAGCGGCCAATAAGACCGAACTCATGACAGTCACGTTAGTCACCATTATCATAACGTGACATATCCTCGATCATTTATTATATTCATATTTTTGGAATTAACTACTAGTGTACTACTACTGTGGTATTTTGTGTTTATAGTACACAAATCGTACCATGTTTTTACTGCAGTTAGTCTACTTCTATTGTGGTATTTTGTAGTGCAGTAACAGCAAACCTTATGCTTTTACCACAGTAGTTCAGCCTTTTTATTCATAGTAAAAAACAGTAACACCAACAATATGCTTTTAATACATTTGATGTACAAATCTGAAATCTTTAGACATTCAGATCTTTCTTTTTTGGTCAGTTTTATTATATTGCCGTTTTATTTATTTATTTATCTTATTATATAGTCTTATGATAGTAGGCGGATCTTGGGGTTTGTTGTAAATAGTTATACACATACAATGTTTAGTAAATAAAGAATTTAAAAACTATATCCCACTCACTCACTCTCCAACTCACTCACTCACACACTGACACACACATGGCACCTGGATCCAGAACACGCCAGTGTAGTGCTTGCTACAAAGAAATTGGCGGTGCCTTCAAAACCTGCAAATACTGTGGAGTAAAGATTATACAAAAGAAAAACTTGAAAGCCCCAAAAGTAAATTTTGATGATGAGTGGGCAGCCAAATAAAAAAACATGCCAATTCTAACAAAATTATGAACTGTGTGGACTTGCTTGTAAGTTTCATTTATAAAATATATTTTTATTTATTTATTATAATTATTACAACTACAATTCAGTTCAGTAAACAAAAAACTAATATTTATTTAAGTAGATAGTGGATAAGAGCATAGTTTTTCATTTGACTGTGTACTCTTGTTTAAAACTGTCATGAATTCGGTCTTATTGGCCGCTTTGTCTTTGTTTCACCATGTGTTGTGTTGTGTTTATGTTTTGACAGCTCCACACGTGCGCGCCTTCCACCCGGTGACCTCATTATCTCCGACTCTTCTCATCGGCGTCCCACACCTGATCCTTATTATTTGCCCATCCGGTTTGATTTAAATTCCCCTCGCTTCCTCTGTTCCTTGCAAGTTCGTCTTAGTGTGTTCCTGCCCGCTAGCTCTGTCTAGTTCATGTCTAGTCTAGTTCTTGTTGTGTCTAAGTTTATTCTTAGATTATTTTCACCGTGCTCTCTGCTGCCTTTGCCCCGTCAGATTCCCCGCCCTGCTGGCTGTCTTCGGATTCTCTCGGTCAGAGTACTCTTATCGATATCTACACCTTTCGCTGTCCAGCCGCAGTGCGCTCATGTGCGCGTAATTCTGCTGAAGACGCTGACAGCCGCAGTGCGCTCTAGCGCGTAATTCTGCTGATCACCCAGACTGTTGCAGTGCGCTGTCCAGCGCGCGTGCTGCTGAAGACTCTGACCGCTTCTCTCTCTCTCTCTGTACCCCGCCAGGAACTCGTCTCTGTTGATTGGCAGCATAGTATTATCTTGTCTTGGTCCCAGTCTTGTCATGTGTCATGTCTTGGTTCTGCTGTTTCTGGTTCTGTTCTTTCTCTTCCCCAGGTTCCGGCGGTCGATTTGACCGGGGTCCCGGCGGAGTATGCGGATATCGCTCAGGTGTTAAGTAAAGCCCGGGCCACCTCCCTGCCTCCTCACCGGCCATATGATTGCGCTATTGATCTCCTCCCCGGCACTTCTCCGCCTAAGGGTAGACTTTATTCGTTATCGGGTCCTGAGAGAGAGGCTATGGACCAGTATATTAATGATGCCCTGCGTGCCGGTCTCATCCGTCCCTCCACCTCGCCCGCAGGGGCGGGGTTTTTCTTTGTTGGCAAGAAAGACGGCTCCCTGCGCCCTTGTATTGATTATAGGGGTTTAAATGACATTACTGTTAAGAATAGGTACCCCCTTCCCTTAATGTCTACTGCGTTTGAGCTCCTGCAGGGGGCGCAGTTCTTTACTAAGCTAGATTTACGCAACGCCTATCATTTGGTGCGAATAAGAGAGGGAGATGAATGGAAGACAGCCTTTAACACCCCTACCAGACACTTTGAGTACTGCGTTCTGCCGTTCGGCCTTTGTAACGCCCCCTCTGTCTTCCAAACTCTGGTTAATGATGTGCTGAGAGACATGGTTAACAAATTTGTCTTTGTGTACATAGATGATATTCTCATCTTTTCTCCCTCTATGCAGGAACACACTCAGCATGTCCGCCGAGTCTTACGCCGGCTGTTAGAGAATAAGTTGTATGTCAAGGCGGAGAAGTGCGAATTCCATCGTAAGTCAGTTTCGTTCCTGGGTTTTGTTGTTGCCCCCGGTGAGATCCGTCCCGACCCTGCCAAGATCAAAGCGGTGGCCGAATGGCCAGTCCCCGACTCCCGTAAGGATTTATTAAGATTTCTGGGTTTCGCCAATTTTTACCGGCGATTTATCAGAAATTATGGTCAGATTGCTCAACCTCTTACTGCTCTCACTTCCACTAAGGAGAGGTTTGTCTGGAATTCCAGTGCTCAGGAGGCCTTTGATATTTTAAAGTCCCGGTTTATCTCTGCTCCTGTTCTCTCTATTCCAGATCCGGCTGCTCAATTTATTGTGGAGGTGGATGCTTCGGATGTCGGGGTAGGCGCCGTTTTGTCTCAGCGGTCCGCTAAGGATGGCAAGGTGCATCCCTGTGCCTTCTTCTCCCATCGGTTAAACCCAGCAGAGCGAAATTATGACATAGGCAATCGGGAGCTGCTGGCGGTCAGACTGGCTTTGGGTGAGTGGCGTCACTGGTTAGAGGGGACCTCGGAGCCCTTCCTGGTCTGGACGGATCATAAGAACCTCGAATACATCCGTTCAGCCAGGAGGTTATCTTCGCGTCAGGCTCGTTGGGCGCTCTTCTTTGACAGATTTAACTTCACCCTCTCGTACCGGCCCGGTTCCAAGAATACTAAGCCCGATGCTCTCTCTCGTTTGTTCGAAAGCCCCGGTTCCGCTGGGGACGAAACCATCCTCCCGGAGGGGCGGGTGGTGGGTGCCCTGCGCTGGGGAATAGAACAACGGGTGAGATGGGCCGGCCGGGAGGGGGAAGTGCCAGAAGGGTGCCCAGCGGGTCGATTGTGGGTTCCGAATGCGCTTCGCTCCGAGGTCATCCGGTGGGGTCACGAGTCCAAGTTTGTTTGCCATCCGGGGGTTCGGAGAACGTTGGCTACCGTACGTCAGCGTTTTTGGTGGCCCTCTATGGGTCCCGATGTCAGACAGTTTGTGTTAGCCTGTCAGGTTTGTGCCCGTAATAAGGCCTCTCATCAAGCCCCTATTGGTCTGCTTAAACCATTACCCATTCCCTCTCGTCCTTGGTCACATATCGCAATCGATTTTGTAACCAATTTGCCTAGTTCTAAGGGAAACACTGTAGTTTTGACCATTGTCGACCGCTTTTCCAAGGCGGCTCACTTTGTCCCTTTGCCCAAATTACCCACTGCCAAGGAAACTGCCCAGGTTATGATTGAACACGTCTTTCGCTTACATGGTCTGCCCACAGACGTTGTTTCAGATAGGGGTCCTCAGTTTATTTCTCGTTTCTGGCAGGAATTTTGTAGACAAATAGGCTCCACAGCTAGCTTGTCTTCAGGGTATCTTCCTCAGACCAACGGGCAATGTGAACGGGCTAACCAAGATTTAGGTAGAGCTCTCCGCTGTCTGACATCGCAATATCCGAGCTCCTGGTGCCAACAGTTACCCTGGGTTGAATACGCCCATAATTCTCTCCCTGTTTCTTCCCTTAACATGTCCCCTTTTGAGGTGTCCATGGGGTTTCAGCCCCCTTTATTCCCATCACAGGAACCCGATGCGGTGGTTCCGTCTGCGCTGGCTTTTGTCCGTCGTTGCAAACGCACCTGGAGGAAAGCTAGATTTACATTACGTCAGATTTCCAGACGAACCAAAGCCGCGGCCGACCGTCACCGTAGAACTGCGCCCCGTTTTATCTGTGGGCAGAAAGTATGGCTTTCGTCCAAGGATTTACCTCTCCGTGAGCCTTCTCGCAAGTTGGCTCCACGATTCCTTGGGCCATACAGCATTGTTAAGGTCATTAATCCCGTGACGGTCAGGCTCAGATTGCCCCCAGCTCTCGGTCGGGTTCATCCAGTTTTTCATGTGTCTAAACTGAAGCCTGTGTATTTTTCCCACCTTAACCCTGTTCCCTCTGCCCCCACCCCTCCCACCCCTCAGCTTATAGATGGTGCCCCTGTGTATTCGGTTAAGTCGTTACTGGATATGCGTCGCCGGGGTAGGGGATTTCAATATCTCGTTGACTGGGAAGGATATGGTCCGGAGGAGAGGTGTTGGGTACCGGCCCGGGACATCCTGGACCCTGGGCTGATAGAGGATCTCCGCCGGCGACGGGGTGAGCCTCCTCATGGACCGCCCAGTGGCGGTCGTGGGGGGGGAGTCCTGTCATGAATTCGGTCTTATTGGCCGCTTTGTCTTTGTTTCACCATGTGTTGTGTTGTGTTTATGTTTTGACAGCTCCACACGTGCGCGCCTTCCACCTGGTGACCTCATTATCTCCGACTCTTCTCACCGGCGTCCCACACCTGATCCTTATTATTTGCCCATCCGGTTTGATTTAAATTCCCCTCGCTTCCTCTGTTCCTTGCAAGTTCGTCTTAGTGTGTTCCTGCCCGCTAGCTCTGTCTAGTTCATGTCTAGTCTAGTTCTTGTTGTGTCTAAGTTTATTCTTAGATTATTTTCACCGTGCTCTCTGCTGCCTTTGCCCCGTCAGATTCCCCGCCCTGCTGGCTGTCTTCGGATTCTCTCGGTCAGAGTACTCTTATCGATATCTACACCTTTCGCTGTCCAGCCGCAGTGCGCTCATGTGCGCGTAATTCTGCTGAAGACGCTGACAGCCGCAGTGCGCTCTAGCGCGTAATTCTGCTGATCACCCAGACTGTTGCAGTGCGCTGTCCAGCGCGCGTGCTGCTGAAGACTCTGACCGCTTCTCTCGCTCTCTCTGTACCCCGCCAGGAACTCGTCTCTGTTGACGGACTGTTGTGGTTGTCTTGCAGTCCGGCTGAGTTTTCCCACACCTGAGGCCGACGAGAGGATATCGTTGTGTTTCGCCTCTCCAGTGTTTCCAGTTCCCCGCACCTTTTTCACATTAACACTGAGTGTTTTCTCTTATACATTTTGCATTTTTATCTGAAGTCATTGAGTGTTTTTCTCGTATACATACCATCTGAAGACATTGAGTGTGATCTCCTATACATACCATTAAAACCCTCTGCTCTGGGATTCCGTGTTGTGTAGTTCCTAACAAAAACATTTTGTTCTCTCTTCTCAGCTTCGTAAGATGGAATTACTGGACTTCTCTCCAATGCTCTATTACAACGCAGAGAGGCCAGCATCGCTCCACAAAAGTTTTTGTTAAAAACGTCAACGTTCAGAGGCATCACTCAGTACCAGTCATGCAGAGACTTTATGAGGCTGTTGTAAGAGGTATTTATTTGTACACATGCATTTACCAATTGAAAAGCTCTTTGTATTATAATGGTCTTTTTTCACAGACTGTGATGATGCATTTCCACAGTTATTAACATGGTAAATCTACAAAGTTTATGAATGATAATTCCCCTGTTTGATTCTAGCTATTCATAAAATGCCTAAAATAGCATGACCCTAACATAAGCCATATTTTATTAACATTTTTAGTCACCAAATATAATTGTGAAACTTTTCAGCAATTTTATAATATTCACTTATACAAGAAAACATGAAAAATGTTTAGAATTATTCTGAGTGCTTTTATTGAGTATTTTGGTATTGAATGTCATGCTGGAGATTGTATAATTATTTTTCACGTTTCCTCAGTATAAAGTGTTTTATCATTCACATTTTTGTGTTGAAATAGGTTAGCCTATCCCTTGTATGTCACTGATGCACTACTTCAAAGATGTGAGGACATACACCTGCGAGTAGTCTATGACATTGCCTGTGTTGTTGCCTTACATTTGCAGGTAAGTACCCTTTTTTCTGTGTAAAACTGAATTATTGTTTTTAAGAAAAGACCTTTAACTTATTTATGTCATACTATGTTTAATCAGAAATCAGGGGAGGGCATACCACACAACATCTCCTTAGACTTACCAGCATTTCATGTTTATGGGCACAAATTGCCCTGCCAGGTAATTCATTGACTTTATAGGGATATCAGGACATATAACACACATCATTCACTCCCTGTTTGGCCTCAAATTTTCTTGTCTATGCACTGCAAAGCTGAAATTAGCCAGAAATGCCTAAAAATAATCTTTAATCTAACATTTTTCCAACCTGACGTTTTTCTAAACTTGTTTCAGAGATGCAATGTGTAAGACAATCCAGTGGAAACCGTTTATCTCAAATCTGTCTGGGTCAAACTAATCACTATAAGCAGAAGATTGTTATAACCAAATTGGTTTCCTTTGTTTCTTTTTATGCAGATTAACTAATTTGTATAATAATTACATTAATATAAAGTAAAAAAAAACAGCTTTGCTATTTTTACAAATTAAAAGATAAAATACCATAAGATCACTATAAGCAGTAGGATCATGCTTCGTGTCAGTGTACAGTATGTGATATTTTATCACTTTGCTTTAATCATAGATCAAGTACAGTACCAGATGGCTTGATGGGTTTGGGCTCACAGACGGGGAAGGAATGGAAAGGCTGTGGTCTTTCCTCCAAAGATTTGCCAGAGTCACAAAGGAGATGACTCCATCTCATCGCCTTGGCTTGACCTACTGACTGATGTCCGCCTTGACGGAGGAAATCAACTGACCTAGGTGTGTCTTCTGCTGTATAACCTTTCAAAATTCTGTGCTGGTGGTTCACTGTTTATACATTTCATATTTTCTGGAGTGAAGCTGATCACACACAAAATGGTAAGCATACTATAAGTAGATTAAACTGTCTTTTCAGAGGTGCAGCTCCTGCAAAGAGTAGACAAAGCAGAGAAAATATTGATTCTTGCTCAAGAAGATATCTCATCTGTCATCAGATAGGTACCAGGTAAACAATGCACATAAGAAGCAGGTAACAATTAGTTGTAGATGGGAGAATATTACATTCCATTTATAAGTGCATTTAGGATTGATGTGTGTCTTGTTTTCTGTTATTGTTGTTGTATAGTGTTGATTTCTGAAGGAGACATGGCGAGATGGAAAAAAGCTAGCCCAACAGAAACCAATAAGTAAGGAACTGAAGTTAAAGTCTTAAGTACTGTAAGAATGTCATGAATACTATTAACAAAGAATATTGCCAATGTAATACTTACCTTTCCGTGTACAGTAATAAAATATAATCATGTTAAGAAGTAACATGAAATTACTGACTTTATTAGAGTGGTAGTGATGTCGTCTTTTCTTCAGACACTGTCTGTAGATGGAAAAGGGACTACATCATCAGACTGATTCAGTTCTACAAGTTCAAGTAAGAGTTTAATGTTTTTATGTAAGACTATGGTAATTACAGACGTCTTTAAAGGAAAACACCACCGTTTTTCAATATTTTACTATGTTCTTAGCTCAACTTGGATGAATTAATGCATACCTATCTTTATTCAATGCATGCACTTTTAGTCTTTGTTCAGCACTTCGTGAATGTGTTGGCATTTAGCCTAGCCCCATTCATTTCTATGGCTCCAAACAAAAGTTTTATTTTGTGCCACCATTCTTACTCGTGTAAATACATGAAAGTGTTTGGTGGCTTCTAAATTCATCTCTGTTTGGAGCCATATGAATGATTGGGGCTAGGCTAAACGCTTATACATTCACAAGGTGCTGTACAAAGACTAAAAGTGCACGCATTGAAAAAAGATAGGTATGTATTAATTCGTCTAAGTTGAGGTAAGAACATAGTAAAACAGGGCTATTCAAATCTTACCCTGGAGGCCTGGAGCACTACAGAGTTTATGTACCATTAACTACCTGTGATTTTCTAGTGATCATGAAGACCTTGATTTGCTTGCTCAGGTGTGTTTGATCTGGGTTGGAGCTTAACTATGCAGTACTCTGGCCCTCCAGGGTAAGATCTGAATAGCCCTGTAGTAAATTATTGAAAAACGCTGTTGCTGATGTGCTTCAACGTGTGATTATAGTAAAGGCATAGTTTTGAAGGAAACTGTCACCAGTGGTTATAAATTAAAGTATTGCAGCATTATTGCAAATCTTCATGTGGTGTAATTAGTAATCTATTACCACCAAGGCCTTACTTGTAACATATGTTTGGTCAGGTGTACCACGGTAATGCTTTCTGCTTGCTAGCTACTGAACTTTTGTGCTGTACTTTTTGTAATGTGTAGATATTAGAATTGAGGACTCTGCTGAACATTGAGGAAGAATACCGTATTGGGAGAAGATGGCAAGAGTCTGATTCAAACTTCCAGTCTACCCTTAAAGATGTGGACCGTGAGCTCGGAGTCCAGCTGCAAGGCTAGAACTGAATCAAGGGAGAGAGCAGTCCTCCTCCACCTGAGAAGAATATATCCAGGAATATCTACTTATAAGTGGATAAGGAGATACAATATGACATTAGGTTTGAACTTAAAAAGGACTATAATACAAACTAATACATTTATTTTTCTGCATGCTTGTTTCCTAGCTTTGCTTCAGATGGGCAGGGCATTGCCATTAGACTCACCAAGCAGGTAGCGACAATTGATTTTCAGGATATCATGTGATCCCTCTTGGCATGTCTACTTCTGCTTTGATGACACTGTAAGTATAATTACTTTACCCTAGTAACCACACAGCAGTCACTCTAGTAACCATCTGACAAACTAACTACCTGCAAATCATATTAGAAACCACCTGGTAACATAACATAGCATTTTGTTTTCTTTTGTCTTCTAGATTGAAGAAGATGATGTTTCGCGGAGTCTAAAAAAGCGAGGAATTGATGCCTTACATATGAAGACTTGTGCGAAAGCTGCTCTCATTCAACGCTTCCAACAGCTGGAAAGAAAACTACATCAAGCCATTGTGATGTTTCACCCACATGTATCAGACTTTGTTTCTGCAGACAACCCCCACTTGTGTCAGGCCCTCCCCATGCCAAGCATACAGACACTGGTATACAATGATAAGAGTGATAATGATGACAATGTGGATAAATATGATAACTAGCAGGGGCGGAGTGGCAATCGGGACGAACGGGAGTTTTCCCAGTCGGCCAGCCGGTGTCATGAGCAATTGAGTCCCCCCTGGCAATTCTGTCCCCCTAGGACCCCGCGTAATTCCATTGGCTGAAAAAACCATAGATATGTATATAAAGGCTAGATGGCTCGTCCGCGCTGATGGCCAATTGAGTTGAACGTCCGCATTTTGGCGGCCATCTTAGGACAGGGCGCTCGCTCACTCGTAGCATTGAGTTTTAATGATGCAGGTACATTTAAATGACCATAACTTGCTTAATTTTTTACCGATTTTCAAACGGATTGGTTTGTTATAAACGTCAAAGATGTACCTATGACACTGAATACGTATACTAAAAATAAATAAAAAAATTCATGAAACATGTTAAAGCATCCATAATTATAGCCACGTTAATAACGTTTGTAAAAAACCAAACCGTTTGTAAATCCGTCAAGAATTCAGCAAGTTACGAGCATTTTAGTTGGCGTATGTCACTCACCTTCCGTCCACAGCAGCAGGGAGCAGCACTATGGCAGCACTGACCTAAGATGGCCGCCAAGTGACGACACAGCTGACTCCGCCTTGAGCCATCTAGCCTTTATATACATATCTATGGAAAAAACTCCTCATGGGTAGCCTTTGTAGCGCCTTATTACAATTCCTTCAAAATTTCGTGATGATTTATATCGTTAGAATGTTGTTAAAATTACAATTGTTGTATTTTAAATTATCCGTTTAATATAGTAGTATATAACTGATGCTCTAGGTGGTGAGATCTACCAAATCTCGTTCTAAGATTTTTTTAATTAGCTTAACGTGACGTACCAGCTTAGCATACAGCTATCGGGTAAGATAGCTTAACACAAACACCAGTTGCACTCACCGTAATAACGTAATGTCATTTTTTTTTTGAATCCTTTGAGGTTTAAAAAATATGTTTCACGTTCAGATAACTTAGTAATCAATAACATAAAATTGAAATGTGTTTTTGTTGTGTATTTAATAAGGCAATTAATTGGGTTTTTAGGCGATTACGTGTGTCATTTTGTTATTTAGATATTATATACTTTAGTCTACCTTTTCCACTTTTGTACTGTGTAAACTTAATAAATTACTTGTATGCAACAGAATGTCAATGTGAAGTTACAACAATCCATATCTTCAATATTGTTTAGTCTTTATTAAGAATAGTTAATTTAATGTTACTATTACGTTAAAATTATTATGCTTATTAAAAGGTCAATAATGTTTCAAGCATATACACAATGTAATCGACATCATGCTACACATTTTAGGGGTGTGCTATGAGTTAACAATTATTACAAACAGTAATATTGCTTACTTTTACACAGCATATAAAGTAACATCATAACTAACATTACATTATTTATACAAAATGTAAAGCTTTATGAACACTTTTATTCCAAGACATTTAGTGTCAGGAATCACGAGGCGGAGAACCCAGATGCAGACGTTTTACACAAAACTTTATTAACAATAACATAAAGGCCCACGAGGGAGCAAAATAACTCACAAGACAGGAAACATGGCATACATGAGACAAACGAACCAGCACAGGACAGCAAACACAAGGACACTAAATAGGGGAGCAAATCAAGAGGGAACAGGTGACATGAATCAAACTATAATTAGGTGATTAACAAGGAGACAAGGGGGCGGGGTTATAGACAAGACAGGCAAGGCACATGGCCAGATAAACAAAGCCAAGTGCCTTAACATAAAACACATGGGCTGTCATGATCCTGCCACAAGGAACAAAACTATGACAAGAAGGCAGGACCATGACATTTAGAGCTTTTCAGAATGCATAACATTTTAAAGTGTTTTATTGGAAAACATACTGTAATATCTGTATTACTGTATCTACAATTTTTCAACAGTTAGTTCCAGTTGATTTGTTTTGTCAAGATCTTTGAGTCTTCACATAATCAGTAAGCATGCCACATGCAACCATGGCAAGTGAAGACAAAAACTTTGAAATACTGATTTTGAAATAAAAACCATTGGAGAAACCAGAATACACTGTGAATACACTTTCCTCTTGCTAATCAATCTAAAACATAATGAAAGTTAAATGTATTCTTTCAGCTGTAATTTTTTAAGACTTATTGTGCCATGTACAGTCAGATTTTATTCTGTTGACTAGATGACGCTTAAATGCAGGCAGTGGTCAGTGAAGAAAAATGTTACCTTATTTATTTATTTGAGACATTGCAGAGTATGAGAAATGTAAGGTATTTTTGTTACAAGATACAAGAACAAATTCCAAGTAACAAAACATAGTGTGATTCAATATTTACATAATATGGCATACATAAGAGGGCATAAAATAATACTACAATCATTAAATTAGAATATCAAATGTTTATATTTTTAATAGCTTTCTTATTGACAGATATTGAAATTTATTGAAGTATGATTATGATGTAAACTTTGTTGAGTAGTTACATTCAAGTACAAGTCAATTAACATTTATGTAATAAAGCGGCTTTACAGGAGGACACAAAAGTACACATGTAAAATACACATTAAAAACACATTTCTAATTATTACAACTTAAAACATTGTAAACAGTTTATGATCTAGAGAAGGCATTGTCTGAAGTCCTATAGGGCCGGTGTCATCTTTCAATTCAATTCAATTTTATTTATATAGCGCTTTTCACAAGTGTTAATTGTTGCAAAGCAGCTTTACATGAGAAGATGTAGAGGAGAACACAGAAAATCAATAGATAATATAAGAAGTAGAACATAGCGGCTAAGGTTAAACCATACAAGCAAGCGTATTAATAATGTCACGTATACAGTAAAGTGCTAAGCTAAGCCAAAGTTGGCTGACTCTCCCTGGGATGAAAAACCCCCTAGGAAAAAACCTGGTGGGAAAAACTCCTAGAAGGACAAAAACCCTTGGGAGAAATTAATATAAGTATATATATATATATATATATTGGGTTTATACAGAGTTCCACTCCACTTACATGCAATGATAAAAAAAATAATTAAAGAACAAGGTGGCACACAGACAAATTAGATAAATAATAATGAGAGAAAAGAACATGAATTCAGAAGCATAATTCACCTAATATAATTAACTTAAACTTAGAGATGTAAAAGGATAAAGTTGAAAGTAAATGTAAAGTTAAAGAATAAAAAAAGAAAATAAAGAACAGCATACAAGGATAAGTAGACTTTAGTTTACTTTGGGATAATGAAAGAAAAACTGTCATTGTAACATCAAAAGGTCTTTCAAGAGTTTTTTAAAGAGAAACAGTGAAGACATGGATCTTAAGAACAAACTTAATTCACTCCAAAGTTGTGGACCTCTAAAACAAAGGTCCGTTTTATGACCTGAAGTTCTAGAGAACGGTAAGACAAAATTAATTTCACTATGCCTTGTATGATGGATATGAGAATCAGAAATGAAAGTAAAAAAGTGTTGGAATGTTTGTGGGAAATCTTCTCTCTTATAAATAAACTTATGCATAAATATACATGATAGATAGACATTAACTTTTTCAACTGATAAAATGTTATATCTGAGAAATAAAGGTGCGGAAGGAGCATATTTAGAAGAGTGGGAGATCATACGCAAGAACTTCTTCTGAATTTTAGAAATTTTAGCAAGATAAGTGGGAAAGGTAGCACCCCAGACAATATTACAATAGTTCATAAAGGGAAATAAAAAGCTATAATAAAGCGTTAAATGCGCAGATGAATGGATTGAAGGAAAAACAATTCTTAGTATATTTAACATTTTAGAGGATCTTGTACAGACTAGATCAACATGTTTGGACCAATTTAAACTTTCATCAATCATAACACCTAGAAATTTTGTTGAAGCCACTTGAGTAACTGGTACTCCGTCGATTTCTACGCCAGCATGTTCTTTAGGATATAATTTATTAATGTTGTGAAATATCATAAAATTACATTTTTTAACATTGAGCGTTAGCTTATTTGTATGAAACCAATTAGATAATATTTTTAACTCGTCATTAACATGTTGAATCAAGGTGCCAAAATCCTCATGTACTGCAATAAGATTAGTGTCATCTGCAAATAGTATTGGTAGGAAATGATCACAACAAAGAAATAAATCATTAATGTAAACTAAAAACAATAAAGGACCCAGGATAGAGCCCTGAGGAACCCCAAATGAAATTTTAGAAGTTTTAGATAAGACACCATTAACAGAAACAAATTGTTCTCTGTTAATAAGGTAATTACAGAACCAAACTAAGGCAGATATATAGATATATATAGATATGGTAGGGATAGGAAGCGGGCAAGTGGATTAAACTGGTTCAGCCGGTGGTCGTTGGTCGCGCATCGGCTAGGCATCACGTTGAAGGACAGCCAGTAGATCAGTGGTGCGATGACCTTCACAGCAACAGGAACTGGGTCTGTTTGTCTCATTTCCAAATGTTTGGTCATCTGATGGAGGGAGGAGGGTCCAGAGGCAGGAGGGTCCAGAGGCAGGAGGGTCTAGAGGGAGGAGGGTCCAGAGGCAGGAGGGTACAGAGGCAGGAGGGTCCAGAGGGAGGAGGGTCCAGAGGCAGGAGGGTACAGAGGCAGGAGGGTCCAGAGGGAGGAGGGTCCAGAGGGAGGAGGGTACAGAGGCAGGAGGATCCAGAAGGAGGAGGGTCCTGACAGACAGAAAGTTATTCTTTGTAAGTGTATGTAGGAAACTATTTAGCTAATACCAAATGCATGTTTTATCAAGTTGTTGTCAGATAAACAAAGGGGTTGAAAATTCAAAGTGAATAAATATATAAACTCATGTATTAGTATGTATTAGTAGTATATGAAAGGAAAGATCATAACACATGAAAATCATTTGCAATGTCTGTGGACCTTACAACTACTACACTGAAGTTACCGTAAAAAATATTGTATACAATTTATAGCTACAGATCATTGAAATCTTAGTTTTCAAAATGTTTTTCATTACATTTAGAAACTTTAATAATTGTATAATACATTTTGTGAAATAAACAGTAACATCACTTACAGCTTAAGTAGTCTGAAGTTTTCAAGAAGGCATAATGTCAGAATTGTCCTTGAGTATAACTTCATCACATCAACGTTGCTCGGCAGTCATTGACCAGGCACAAAGTAAATGAGAAATTATATGATTAGTATTGAAATATACTTTCTTATTAATGCTTGTTTTTTTTCCTCAAAAAGTTAATCATACCTTAGATTTGTTTTGTGTTCATACGACTTCATCACATGTCACTATCAGCTGATATCCAAGGTGCTCAGCAGTCATTGTCCAGGCACAAAGTAATGAAGAAATGATTTGATAAGTATTAAAATATACTCTCTTATTAAAGACAGGATAGGCATGAATTATCTAAAAAAACTTCTTTACAAATTTGTTTAAACTGTCTTTATATATCAATACATAAGTAAAATGTAAGTACTCTGAAAAAGAGAGTATAAAAATTGAGTGTCTGTAGACCTCTCACCACTGTTTTAAACACAGCTCATTTTCCATTCACTCCACCCCCTCCCTTCTGGGTTTCTTCTAAAACCACGCCCCCAAAACACATGAACGCGGGACACTGACAGCTCTGCTGGGAGGAGGATTTACCTCAGACAAGCGGAGAGGAAGGAGCGCGGTGCATGTAATAACATCATGTCACAATCACATGTAATAATACACCTAACTTTATCAGTAGGAATATAAACAAATAGGATGGCTTTTAGTACTCACTATTAAGCCAGTGTTTTGCATGGAAGAGTTTCCGTGATGAAAGCATTGTTGACTCTGATGAGGACTACACTCCGCAGACAATACATCTAAGTTACCGCATCATCGACTCGAGGAAAAGCCACGTGATATTTACTCGCGTTTGATTGCTTCGTTTATTCCCTTTTTGCCTTCGCTGACTGGATATGCAGGTACTGTGACTTCTGAATGCACTTTCTGTGAGTTGTGAATGCTCTTTCTAGAGTGCCTCGTGCACGTTCAAATCAATCGGGTGTGCGCATGTCTGGGCAGATCCCATAACAACGGGTGGTGACATGGTCGCGAGAGAGAGTGATATTCGCGCAAGCTAATCATTTGTTTCGTCCCGAATGGAAATAATTAACTGTGTTTAAAACAGTCGTGAGAGGTCTACAGACACTCGACGTTTATATTCTCTTTTTCAGAGTACTTACATTTTAATTACGCATTTGTATAGTTTAAACAAATTTGTAAAAAAGTTTTTTAGATAATTCCTGCCTACCCTGCCTTTAATGCAGTTTTGTTCTTAAACACATTTTATCTTACCTTTGACTTGTTTTGTTTTGAGGAGGATTTTATTGACTTTGACTTTGATGGCAGAACTGTGAACAAAGTAAAATAGAAATGATTTGATAAGTATTAAATATACTCTCTTATTAATGCAGTTTTGTTCTTAAACACATTTTATCTAACCTTTGACTTGTTTTGTTTTGAAGAGGATTTTGATGACTTTGACTTTGATGGAGAACTGTGAACAAAGTAAAATAGAAATGATTTGATAAGTATTAAATATACTCTCTTATTAATGCAGTTTTGTTTCAAACATATTTTATGTTACTTTTGACTTGTTTTGTTTTGAGGAGGATTTTATTGACTTTGACTTTGATGGAGAACTGTGAACAAAGTAAAATAGAAATGATTTGATAAGTATTAAAATATACTCTCTTATTAATGCAGTTTTGTTTCAAACATATTTTATCTAACCTTTGACTTGTTTTGTGTTGTGGAGGATTTTATTGACTTTGATGGCAGAACTGTGAACAAAGTAAAATAGAAATGATTTGATAAGTATTAAAATATACTCTCTGATTGGTTTTATTGTTTACAGCTGGATACCTATGTATTCTCTATATAATTGTCAATTGTTTAATTAAAACAACAGTATACAGGTCCTTCCTTGCCAAATAAGCACTTACAGTTTATACAAAAACAGTCAATGTTTTGTTTTTTATTGAACAAGATACAAATACACATACACATGTTTATGAGATAATATTGGAATATTACAAATAGCATGGGCAATTTGCTTGAGCAATCGGGTCTCCCTTTTACCCCAAAAATAGAAGCCAGACGATGTGCCTGTCTGCAAAACAGGCCCGCTGCAGACAGTATTTATGAGCAAAGGAAGCAAGGGGGGAAAAGGACGCAACAAACACAAAATGTACATTACTAAAAATAAGGTTTGATTTGTGGAGACGTGTGGTATGATAAGATGGGCTTTGATTAGTTTGGCCCAAGCAGGCGGTGCCATGGCTGACCTAAGCGAAGGGGTGACTATCAATTGAGGTTATTTTCCTAGTAAATTCCATTACAGTGCATAATTTCCTTCGCAGACACGCACGTACAGTTTTACACGATGCATAATCGATGTAAAAAAATTAAACATCTGTTCAAATAGCGTTGAAAACTGTCTTGAGCAATCGGGTCTCCCCCAAGGGGAAGTCGGACGAGGTGCCTGTCTACAAAATGGGACCGCTGCGGTCTTTATGACCAAAGGACACAACAAACATAAAAATGTACATCACTAAAAATAAAGGTGTGATTTGTGGAGACGTGTGGTATGATAAGATGGGCTTTGACTAGCTTTGCCCAAGCAGGCGGTGCCATGGCTGACCTTGGAGGGTGGGTAACAGAGGGGTGATTATTATTATTTATTAATCCAATATTCTTAACAGTGAACAGAGTATTAAATACATATATCAAATCTAACACATATAATGATAGACAAATACAGAAATTAAAATAAAAAAGACATTCGCATTGAGTATTACAAATTCAGTCAAATGACAGATTTAAGGCTTTGCAATAACTTTAAGTCTTTTTTGTTTTGTTATTTCTTTATTGCAGTCTTACAATAGTTTAGATTCAGCGCGAAAGTGAGAAAAAGGTAAGTCAACATCCGTTTGTCTGCAGCATCATATCTGGCTAGTAAATTGATGCCACGGTTACAGTACGTACAGTAAACTTACGTTCGACGTTTAAGGTGACTAAGTTAACATTGCATCGATGAAATGAAAACGTAAAACCTTCGAAATACCATTCACATTCGAAATTGTGCGTTACTACTGTTAGTACTCGCGATCGAACTAATATTCCAGATAAAAATACATTAGTACTGTAATAGTTAATACTATAGTGTTTTTAACGATACTATAGTGAAGTACTTGAATCAATTTGTTGTGGTATATAGTTGCTGGGGTAATATAACAACTACAGTAATGTAAACAAAGTACAGTTAACTGTAATATAAACTACAGTTGTCAGGAATTGCCAGGAGACAGAACCCAAGCGCAGACAGACTAAGGGAACAAGGGTAACTTTATTAAATAAAACTGGAAAACAAAACCCACGAGGGGGCAAAAACAAGATCTGACAAATGACAGACTAAACACTAAACTAGATAATAAACTTGACTGGACTAGACTGAAAACAAACAGTGAACATAATAATAATCTTTACAATGAACAAGACTTGACTAGACTATGTGACAGGCAAACACAACCTCCACATAAACAGACGATCGAGCACAGGACAGCAAACACAAGGGCATTAAATAAGGTAGCAAATCAAGAGGGGAACAGGTGACATGAATCAAACAATAATGGGATAATAAACGAGGAAACAAGGGGGCGGGGTCAGGAGACGAGACAGAAAGCACATGGCTAGGAAAAACAAAGCCAGTGCTCTCACACAAAACATTGGGCTGCCATGATCCTGTCACTATGACTAGAAAACTGTGACCTGAAGACAGGATCATGACAGGACCCTCCCCTTAAGGGACGCCACCTGGCGTCCCACAAGGGAACACACTAGACACGAGACAGGACATACTGTGAAACAGAGAAAAACCAATAAAACATAATGCACAAACACAACGGCAAACAACAACTTACAATAACAGGGTTAGGGTGACTTAACAAAAACATCATTAAAGGGAGGGGGGGTGGGGGAACAAAAAAGTTCACACTAGGAAGTCCAGGTTGGGTGGAGCTAGAGGGTTTGGGACGAGGAGTCTGGGCAGGCTTGGGGGTCCTGGTAGGTGGGGTAGGTCCAGAGGGGGCAGACTGAGGAAAGACTGAGGTGGGGAGGACTGGAGACACAATGGGAAACAAGGCAGGGTCTCTGGACAATAAAGGGGTAGACACAGGAGCCAAGACAGGGGACGCTGCGGCCGGCAGCGGAGACGAGACAGGGACCACGACAGGGGGCGCTGCGGCCGGCAGCGGAGACGAGACAGGGACCACGACAGGGGGCGCTGCGGCCGGCAGCGGAGACGAGACAGGGACCACGACAGGGGGCGCTGCGGCCGGCAGCGGAGACGAGACAGGGACCACGACAGGGGGCTCTGCGGCTGGCTGCCGCTGCGCGGAGGGCAGCGGCGGCTGGGCTGGCTGCGCGGAGGGCAGCGGCGGCTGGGCTGGCTGCGCGGAGGGCAGCGGCGGCTGGGCTGGCTGCGCGGAGGGCAGCGGCGGCTGGGCTGGCTGCGCGGAGGGCAGCGGCTGCCGGGCTGGCTGCGCGGAGGGCAGCGGCGGCCGGGCTGGCTGCGCGGAGGGCAGCGGCGGCTGGGCTGGCTGCGCGGAGGGCAGCGGCGGCTGGGCTGGCTGCGCGGAGGGCAGCGGCGGCTGGGCTGGCTGCGCGGAGGGCAGCGGCGGCTGGGCTGGCTGCGCGGAGGGCAGCGGCGGCTGGGCTGGCTGCGCGGGCTGGAGAGCCGAAGATCCCTTCTTCCGCTTTTTCCTCCGAGGCCGCGGTGCAGAGAGTGTGGTAGGCAGAGGAGACACTGTGGTAAGCATGACAGGTTCAGAAGAGGATCCCTCTGATGCCGACTCCCAAGAAACCCTCCGCTCTCGCTTTCCACGGAGACCAACGGGCTGGGCTAAACTCTCAGTGACAGGAACGGTACCCAGTGCCATAACACTGATGACGCGACCCTCTGGGATTGGAGACAATGGGCCAGAACCGGATCTTGCCAATGACTTGGCAGTCTGGGACCGTTGTCGCTGTTCGAGGCGGTCCACCATCTCCCAGTAGGGTAAACGGGTCAATTCCGTCCGCTCTCGCAGTGGTGGTGGGTCATTAAGAGCTGCAATAAAATAGGAGTTTGCCAAGTTCTCAGGGATGAAACACCTATTCCTTTCCATGTTTTTCGCAAAGTCTCTGAGGGAAATTTCCTTCTGTGGTGGAAACGGCCCGCCACCAGTAAGAGTCTCTGAAATCAGATCGTTCCACCACTTTGAATCCGACATGGTGAGGACTGTCTGCTGGGTTCAATTTTGGCTCGATCGTTCTGTCAGGAATTGCCAGGAGACAGAACCCAAGCGCAGACAGACTAAGGGAACAAGGGTAACTTTATTAAATAAAACTGGAAAACAAAACCCACGAGGGGGCAAAAACAAGATCTGACAAATGACAGACTAAACACTAAACTAGATAATAAACTTGACTGGACTAGACTGAAAACAAACAGTGAACATAATAATAA
Source organism: Misgurnus mizolepis (assembly GCA_025389145.1). Lineage (NCBI taxonomy): Eukaryota > Metazoa > Chordata > Actinopteri > Cypriniformes > Cobitidae > Misgurnus > Misgurnus mizolepis. Next base: position 32,193,486 of record JAIFKI010000004.1, on the reverse strand, counting down.
TCTTTACAATGAACAAGACTTGACTAGACTATGTGACAGGCAAACACAACCTCCACATAAACAGACGATCGAGCACAGGACAGCAAACACAAGGGCATTAAATAAGGTAGCAAATCAAGAGGGGAACAGGTGACATGAATCAAACAATAATGGGATAATAAACGAGGAAACAAGGGGGCGGGGTCAGGAGACGAGACAGAAAGCACATGGCTAGGAAAAACAAAGCCAGTGCTCTCACACAAAACATTGGGCTGCCATGATCCTGTCACTATGACTAGAAAACTGTGACCTGAAGACAGGATCATGACAACAGTACACTTACATTATTTATTACAGTTTATCAGTTCACTATGATCAATACTACAGTAATTTTTAATTATGCTGTTATATTCATTAACAAAGTGTTGTAAATACTATAACATTACAATATAATAAACTATAGAATTTTATCATGCTGGCTATTACACTGTGCTTTACTGGTGTTTGATGTTAACCGATTGCCAATGCCAACTATTCGTTTACTGGTTTAGTAAATCATTTTTAGGTAGTTTAGGAATATTTATATATTAAGATGAAATAAAGTACAGTAACCATGCTTAATCATACATTAATTATACATTCATAACTATTAATTTTATGTAATGATCAGCACACTGACTGACTGACTGACCATCTGTAATTCATCTTTGCACATGAATAGTTAGGATGATTTTGTGAGGTTATTTATGAGGCTTAATTTTATTATTTTTTTATGGCATACAGAATAGTTACCTTCAAGGTTATTATTTCAGTGTACCTTGATATGACTAATTCAGTCATCCGCCTTCAAAACCCCACAGCCCCAGCGGATCGTCAACAGGCCTTATTGGTGGCGACAAACGAGGCCCAGGCCCACAAGGAGAGGGAGGACTTTTCCTCTGCCACCTGCCCAGCTGGATTCCAGCACCATCACGACAGCAGTATCTGGGGAAGTTGGTGCTGCCATTCGGACTATATCTGAATGACACATTTCGCTGGCTTGTGTCAAATGATGTGGGCTACATAAAGTAGTAAGTACATCCTATTAAATTTTTTAATGAAACTTAAGTTGTCATTTAAAAAAACATTACTGATAGCAAATAATTGTCATGAATTCGGTCTTATTGGCCGCTTTGTCTTTGTTTCACCATGTGTTGTGTTGTGTTTATGTTTTGACAGCTCCACACGTGCGCGCCTTCCACCTGGTGACCTCATTATCTCCGACTCTTCTCACCGGCGTCCCACACCTGATCCTTATTATTTGCCCATCCGGTTTGATTTAAATTCCCCTCGCTTCCTCTGTTCCTTGCAAGTTCGTCTTAGTGTGTTCCTGCCCGCTAGCTCTGTCTAGTTCATGTCTAGTCTAGTTCTTGTTGTGCCTAAGTTTATTCTTAGATTATTTTCACCGTGCTCTCTGCTGCCTTTGCCCCGTCAGATTCCCCGCCCTGCTGGCTGTCTTCGGATTCTCTCGGTCAGAGTACTCCTATCGATATCTACACCTTTCGCTGTCCAGCCGCAGTGCGCTCATGTGCGCGTAATTCTGCTGAAGACGCTGACAGCCGCAGTGCGCTCTAGCGCGTAATTCTGCTGATCACCCAGACTGTTGCAGTGCGCTGTCCAGTGCGCGTGCTGCTGAAGACTCTGACCGCTTCTCTCTCTCTCTCTGTACCCCGCCAGGAACTCGTCTCTGTTGACGGACTGTTGTGGTTGTCTTGCAGTTCGGCTGAGTTTTCCCACACCTGAGGCCGACGAGAGGATATCGTTGTGTTTCGCCTCTCCAGTGTTTCCAGTTCCCCGCACCTTTTTCACATGGACACTGAGTGTTTTCTCTTATACATTTTGCATTTTTATCTGAAGTCATTGAGTGTTATTCTCGTATACATACCATCTGAAGACATAGAGTGTGATCTCCTATACATACCATTAAAACCCTCTGCTCTGGGATTCCGTGTTGTGTAGTTCCTAACAGGACGAACTTGCCAGAATGGATCCCGCGGAGGGTGAGGACTTATCTGCCCGTATGTCGGACCTTTCATCACGTTTGGACCAGCTCAGTGCCGATGCCACCCAACTCAGCCTGCCATCGCAGACGGAGCCTCATATTACTGCCCCACCTCCATACGACGGTAATCCTACCTCCTGTCGGGCTTTTTTGACTCAATGCTCTTTGATCTTTGCCCTCCAGCCCCGCCGCTATTTCTTGGAGATCACCCGGGTTGCATTTGTGATCACCCTTCTGATCGGCAAGGCGCGTGAGTGGGCTACGGCCGTGTGGGACGCCCGCGATCCTTGCTGTCGGTCGTTTCAGGAGTTTCGCAAGGAGATGGAGAGGCTTTTCGACCGTTCAGTGCGCGGGGACGCCGCTGCGGCTCGGTTGGCACATCTGGTTCAGGGAGGACACACAGTCACCGAGTACGCCATCGAGTTTAAGACCCTAGCGGCTGCCTGCCACTGGAATGAAGCGGCTCTCCGAGAGCAGTTTGTCGAGGGGTTGTCTGATGATCTCCAGGACGAGTTCGCTGTCCATGATCTTCCTCCCTCATTGGATGCTATCATTGACCTCGTTCTTCGGATCGAAGCCCGGAGATTGCTTCGCGAGCAGCGGCGCTCCATTTGCCAGCGAGCGTTTTCGGACAAGACCACCACTTCCCCCTCTTCATCATCTTCACCCTCTGCCGTGTCTGAGCCCATGCAGCTGGGGCGCATGCGCCTGTCACAGAGAGAGAGAGAGAGACGCTTGCAGAAGGCTCTGTGTTTATATTGCGGGAAATCCGGACATTTTGCTAAGACCTGTCCGTTAAAAGGCCGCTGCCCATCTGTGAATACGGGAGTCCTGGTGGCGCCACTTCATCTAAGCTCTCCCCTGCGTCTAGTACCCAGCTTCCCGTCATGTTGTCCTGCGCCGGGCGTGACCATCCATCCACTGCCCTTCTCGACTCTGGCGCGGAGGGCAACTTCATTGATGAGGCGCTGGTGCGCGCCTGGGGTGTCCCGGTTGTTCCTCTCCAATCCCCTTTGGATGTCTGGTCCCTCAGGGGGCAGCAGATGGCGCGGATTACACATTGCACTTCTCCTGTGAGTCTCTCTGTGTCTGGTAATCATCGTGAGGAGATTGTGTTGCACGTCCTTCATGCGTCTCTATCTCCTATTATTTTAGGGCATGGATGGTTAGCGCAACACAACCCTCACGTTGATTGGCAGCATAGTATTATCTTGTCTTGGTCCCAGTCTTGTCATGTGTCATGTCTTGGTTCTGCTGTTTCTGGTTCTGTTCTTTCTCTTCCTCAGGTTCCGGCGGTCGATTTGACCGGGGTCCCGGCGGAGTATGCGGATATCGCTCAGGTGTTTAGTAAAGCCCGGGCCACCTCCCTGCCTCCTCACCGGCCATATGATTGCGCTATTGATCTCCTCCCCGGCACTTCTCCGCCTAAGGGTAGACTTTATTCGTTATCGGGTCCTGAGAGAGAGGCTATGGACCAGTATATTAATGATGCCCTGCGTGCCGGTCTCATCCGTCCCTCCACCTCGCCCGCAGGGGCGGGGTTTTTCTTTGTTGGCAAGAAAGACGGCTCCCTGCGCCCTTGTATTGATTATAGGGGTTTAAATGACATTACTGTTAAGAATAGGTACCCCCTTCCCTTAATGTCTACTGCGTTTGAGCTCCTGCAGGGGGCGCAGTTCTTTACTAAGTTAGATTTACGCAACGCCTATCATTTGGTGCGAATAAGAGAGGGAGATGAATGGAAGACAGCCTTTAACACCCCTACCGGACACTTTGAGTACTGCGTTCTGCCGTTCGGCCTTTGTAACGCCCCCTCTGTCTTCCAAACTCTGGTTAATGATGTGCTGAGAGACATGGTTAACAAATTTGTCTTTGTGTACATAGATGATATTCTCATCTTTTCTCCCTCTATGCAGGAACACACTCAGCATGTCCGCCGAGTCTTACGCCGGCTGTTAGAGAATAAGTTGTATGTCAAGGCGGAGAAGTGCGAATTCCATCGTAAGTCAGTTTCGTTCCTGGGTTTTGTTGTTGCCCCCGGTGAGATCCGTCCCGACCCTGCCAAGATCAAAGCGGTGGCCGAATGGCCAGTCCCCGACTCCCGTAAGGATTTATTAAGATTTCTGGGTTTCGCCAATTTTTACCGGCGATTTATCAGAAATTATGGTCAGATTGCTCAACCTCTTACTGCTCTCACTTCCACTAAGGAGAGGTTTGTCTGGAATTCCAGTGCTCAGGAGGCCTTTGATATTTTAAAGTCCCGGTTTATCTCTGCTCCTGTTCTCTCTATTCCAGATCCGGCTGCTCAATTTATTGTGGAGGTGGATGCTTCGGATGTCGGGGTAGGCGCCGTTTTGTCTCAGCGGTCTGCTAAGGATGGCAAGGTGCATCCCTGTGCCTTCTTCTCCCATCGGTTAAACCCAGCAGAGCGAAATTATGACATTGGCAATCGGGAGCTGCTGGCGGTCAGACTGGCTTTGGGTGAGTGGCGTCACTGGTTAGAGGGGACCTCGGAGCCCTTCCTGGTCTGGACGGATCATAAGAACCTCGAATACATCCGTTCAGCCAGGAGGTTATCTTCGCGTCAGGCTCGTTGGGCGCTCTTCTTTGACAGATTTAACTTCACCCTCTCGTACCGGCCCGGTTCCAAGAATACTAAGCCCGATGCTCTCTCTCGTTTGTTCGAAAGCCCCGGTTCCGCTGGGGACGAAACCATCCTCCCGGAGGGGCGGGTGGTGGGTGCCCTGCGCTGGGGAATAGAACAACGGGTGAGACGGGCCGGCCGGGAGGGGGAAGTGCCAGAAGGGTGCCCAGCGGGTCGCTTGTGGGTTCCGAATGCGCTTCGCTCCGAGGTCATCCGGTGGGGTCACGAGTCCAAGTTTGTTTGCCATCCGGGGGTTCGGAGAACGTTGGCTACCGTACGTCAGCGTTTTTGGTGGCCCTCTATGGGTCCCGATGTCAGACAGTTTGTGTTAGCCTGTCAGGTTTGTGCCCGTAATAAGGCCTCTCATCAAGCCCCTATTGGTCTGCTTAAACCATTACCCATTCCCTCTCGTCCTTGGTCACATATCGCAATCGATTTTGTAACCAATTTGCCTAGTTCTAAGGGAAACACTGTAGTTTTGACCATTGTCGACCGCTTTTCCAAGGCGGCTCACTTTGTCCCTTTGCCCAAATTACCCACTGCCAAGGAAACTGCCCAGGTTATGATCGAACACGTCTTTCGCTTACATGGTCTGCCCACAGACGTTGTTTCTGATAGGGGTCCTCAGTTTATTTCTCGTTTCTGGCAGGAATTTTGTAGACAAATAGGCTCCACAGCTAGTTTGTCTTCAGGGTATCATCCTCAGACCAACGGGCAATGTGAACGGGCTAACCAAGATTTAGGTAGAGCTCTCCGCTGTCTGACATCGCAATATCCGAGCTCCTGGTGCCAACAGTTACCCTGGGTTGAATACGCCCATAATTCTCTCCCTGTTTCTTCCCTTAACATGTCCCCTTTTGAGGCGTCCATGGGGTTTCAGCCCCCTTTATTCCCATCACAGGAACCCGATGCGGTGGTTCCGTCTGCGCTGGCTTTTGTCCGTCGTTGCAAACGCACCTGGAGGAAAGCTAGATTTACATTACGTCAGATTTCCAGACGAACCAAAGCCGCGGCCGACCGTCACCGTAGAACTGCGCCCCGTTTTATCTGTGGGCAGAAAGTATGGCTTTCGTCCAAGGATTTACCTCTCCGTGAGCCTTCTCGCAAGTTGGCTCCACGATTCCTTGGGCCATACAGCATTGTTAAGGTCATTAATCCCGTGACGGTCAGGCTCAGATTGCCCCCAGCTCTCGGTCGGGTTCATCCAGTTTTTCATGTGTCTAAACTGAAGCCTGTGTATTTTTCCCACCTTAACCCTGTTCCCTCTGCCCCCACCCCTCCCACCCCTCAGCTTATAGATGGTGCCCCTGTGTATTCGGTTAAGTCGTTACTGGATATGCGTCGCCGGGGTAGGGGATTTCAATATCTCGTTGACTGGGAAGGATATGGTCCGGAGGAGAGGTGTTGGGTACCGGCCCGGGACATCCTGGACCCTGGGCTGATAGAGGATCTCCGCCGGCGACGGGGTGAGCCTCCTCATGGACCGCCCAGTGGCGGTCGTGGGGGGGGAGTCCTGTCATGAATTCGGTCTTATTGGCCGCTTTGTCTTTGTTTCACCATGTGTTGTGTTGTGTTTATGTTTTGACAGCTCCACACGTGCGCGCCTTCCACCTGGTGACCTCATTATCTCCGACTCTTCTCACCGGCGTCCCACACCTGATCCTTATTATTTGCCCATCCGGTTTGATTTAAATTCCCCTCGCTTCCTCTGTTCCTTGCAAGTTCGTCTTAGTGTGTTCCTGCCCGCTAGCTCTGTCTAGTTCATGTCTAGTCTAGTTCTTGTTGTGTCTAAGTTTATTCTTAGATTATTTTCACCGTGCTCTCTGCTGCCTTTGCCCCGTCAGATTCCCCGCCCTGCTGGCTGTCTTCGGATTCTCTCGGTCAGAGTACTCCTATCGATATCTACACCTTTCGCTGTCCAGCCGCAGTGCGCTCATGTGCGCGTAATTCTGCTGAAGACGCTGACAGCCGCAGTGCGCTCTAGCGCGTAATTCTGCTGATCACCCAGACTGTTGCAGTGCGCTGTCCAGCGCGCGTGCTGCTGAAGACTCTGACCGCTTCTCTCTCTCTCTCTGTACCCCGCCAGGAACTCGTCTCTGTTGACGGACTGTTGTGGTTGTCTTGCAGTTCGGCTGAGTTTTCCCACACCTGAGGCCGACGAGAGGATATCGTTGTGTTTCGCCTCTCCAGTGTTTCCAGTTCCCCGCACCTTTTTCACATGGACACTGAGTGTTTTCTCTTATACATTTTGCATTTTTATCTGAAGTCATTGAGTGTTATTCTCGTATACATACCATCTGAAGACATAGAGTGTGATCTCCTATACATACCATTAAAACCCTCTGCTCTGGGATTCCGTGTTGTGTAGTTCCTAACAATAATATCTATATATTAACAGAACTATGTGGTCTTTAACAAAGTGTAGCGTTAATCTGTTGATCTTTGTAAAGTTTCAGTGCTAATTTTCCATAAATGTCATTGCAGGTGTTTGACAAGCACAGAGAAGAACTTCCAAAAAAACTTGTGAAGGGGAGCACACAAAATTACTGGCTAAAAGACTGTCTGGCTGAGTATGCAGAGAGCTTTCCACAAGTAGCTATCACACTGGAATCCAGCATCCACAAATGTGTTTTTGGGCAAAAGGGGTTTAAGAATCATACCTTTCAGGGGATGTGGGAGCTCTACAGCCAATACTCTTTCCAAAAGGTCAGGCCAGACGATTTTAGTGTGACCCAAAGGGATTCCAGCCAGAAGGCCTACAACTCTGTCAGCCGGTGGCTAAATACACCTGTAACCCATATCATGAGTGTACAAATGAAAAGATTTAGGAAGTTCATTTATGACAAAAAGAGTCAATTAAATTGTCTGGATCACATCATCTTAATGTTTTAGCACATTACATTTTCATGAAAGAAAAATTATAATTACAATGTTATGACTTATATCTTTGTTTCACAGATGTCAAGCTCCACACACACACACACACACACACACACACACACACACACAATCTTCCTCATCCACACACACACACCATCTTCCTCATCCAAAGCCGCACACACATCATCGGCAAAGAGGTCCTCATCCATACCATCATTAAAGAAGTCCTTGTCCACACCATCAAAGACATCCTCATCTATGTCATGTACCAGAACCTCTGGAACCTTTGCAGAGTGACACCCCAGTGAGTAAAGCATATTTGTATTTTTACACATAATTATTATGTATGTAAATGTGTGTACTTTTGTGTTCTGACGTGTTTCAGGTTGAGCTGGAAGGTTGGGTTAGACTTTGGTAAAATCCCAATGGATTTTCACCTGCTGACCTCTCCTGGGTAAAGGAGGACCCACAGCAAGGACAATTTAGGCCCGGTTCAGGTGTACCTTGGTACTGCTGGTGTATTGAAGAGGCGTAGAGCTGCAACTATCGACTATTTTTTCAACCGATTAATCTATCGATTATTTTTTCGATTAATCGAATAGTCTAATGATTTTTTTATACATATAATTCCCCAACAAATAATAAATGTAACATCTGCCATTAACGCCAACATTTTATTTAAGCATTTTCTTAATTAAACAAACACACAAACCAAAATTTTCAACATGAAAAATAAAGTGGCAGTGCCACTTTAAAAGAGGCATTATTCACCTTAAACAATAAAATAGGCATATATTAATATTTTAAACATTAGTTTATGATTAGTACATGCATTAACTCAGCATTAGTTCAGACTGAAGTAAAAATAAGTTCATTGTGATTCATGAACCCTTATATAAGATGTAATGGTTATATTATTACTGTTAATATTATTACTATTAGTAGTACTGCATTCTCATTTAACTTTAACTTTAACTTCATTTAACTTTAACTTTTCTTAAGTTCCGGGTAAAAAACAAGTTCAGTTAGTATGATCTTCTAATATTTTATAAACGGCGTTTACGCCGCTGTTACTGTAAATAATGTCAGGAATACCTTACAAGACGAGCTTCTGTAATATCTGCGCACATATTCGCAAAAAAGACGTTCATTGGGAACTCCGCACTGCCAGCTGGCGTTCAGTGCACGCGGGCACATGCCTATCAGTTCTCAATGTGACAGTAACTTATTATTTCATAACTTCTTAATATAAAAACATGTCCTGCTCTTTATTTACTGTTTCAACATACTGCCCAGAAGCGATGCAATGTCACGTCTGTCAGGCGTCTCGCAGCTCGTATTAAACGAAGATGTAAACGCAGCTGTATTAAGCACAATATGTATTGATTCTATTGTTTATAGAGTAAGTATAAAAACTTACTGTAATAGTTCAAATTCTTACGCTGACGTCTCGTCATTTTGAGGTCGGAGAGCTCCAGGTTTTCTTCTTTTAAGATGATCATACACAGGTGTTGCGGTGCTGTGGTATGCCATTTCAGTTTTACACAGTATGTGTTTTATTTGGTCTCTGCTTAAAGTATTCCCACACTTTTGATCGCGTTCTGTCTGTTTGGTATAACACTTGTATCACCCGGTCGGAGCTGAAGCCGCCTTCATTTAAAAATGTAAACAGTGCGACGCATCGACGCATTTCCGGCAAATCGACGTAATTACGTAATCGACTACGTCGACGCGTCGTTCCGCAGCGAATAATAAAATCAGACCGGTTCTGGTTTTACCCACCAGAACCTCCAGGATACATCAGTGGGAACGTGCCCACTCCACATCTCTTTTTTCGAAGTCGCGTCTTTGTGTGGCGGCCCGTTGGAGTGTGGAAATACTCACTGAAGTGTCCTCGGTGTGAAGAATGTGTGGGTCAAGAAAAGGATGTTTACCTCTACAAATCTGGCTACCACACTAGGTATTACATGATTTTTAATTTGATTAGTTAAGGTTTAGTTTACACAATGAAACTTCAGTCAATAATTACTCACCCTAATGTTGTTCCACATCATTAAGAACTTTCTTCATCTTCAGAACACAAATTAAGACTTTTATCACCCTGTAGCCCAAGACAGCTTGCCCACTGAAGCTAAGCAGGGTTGAGCCTGGTCAGTACTTGGATGGGAGACCACCTGGGAAATCCAGGTTGCTGCTGGTAGAGGTGTTAGTGAGACCAGCAGGGGGTGCTCACCCTGTGGTCTGTGTTGGTCCTAACACCCCAGTATAGTGACGGGGACACTATACTGTCAAAATATACTTATACTTTCGGATGAGACGTTAAACCGAGGTCCTGACTCTCTGTGGTCGTTAAAAATCCCAGGATGTTATTCGAAAAGAGTAGGGGTGTGCCCCGGCATCCTGGCCAAACTTGCCCATTGGCCTACTAATCATCCCCCATAGATAATAATCATTAGCTATATCACTCTTCTCTCCAATAATAAGCTGGTGTGTGGTGGGCATTCTGGCGCAATATGGCTGCCGTCGCATCATCCAGGTGGATGCTGAACATTGGTGGTGGTTGAGGAGATCTTTTTTGTACTTATTGAAGAGTTTTTTTTTTTCTTTTCTTTCATGTCTTAATAGAAGTATTGTGAGCAATTATTGTTGATGGTACAGTCACTGGAACAGGATAGCATAAACATGTGACGACTGTCTTATTGGTTAATAAATGTAATTGCGGCTTAATGGTATAAAAGGGGGTAGGTGTTAATAAGCTTAAGCTTCTACCTACCCCTTTTGAGCATCATTTCTATTTTTTCTTTATTTCTCTCTTTTTTTTGTCTTTCTTTTTTTTTTTTTTTTACTTGTATTGTAATGAAATTTGTTATTTTGTTGATTTTATGTATTAGATGCTCAAATAAAACTAAATGATGATGATGATGATGATTCCCCCATTCATATGTAAAGCGCTTTGAGTACTGAGAAAAGTGCTATATAAATGTAACTAATTATTATTATTATTATTATTATTATATCTGGAACACAACAATGAAATTATATGTTATTATGTAAATAAACCTACAGATGAAATATAACCATGCCTTGCTGTTTTTTATATTGCAGGTTCGTCACATTTGTGATGTGTCTAGCTGGTATTGCATGCTAACAGAGGTCCTTTGCTGCGGACCATGCACAAAAACAGGCAGGGGTGGTGGCAGTGGCAAGGTCGGCCGCTGGTTAGCATGGGATTCTGTCATTCTGTGTCAACTCAGTGATGCTCATGTTTCCTGCTGTCCTTACATGCAGGTGAGTTCACTGAGCATTGGTGTAAACCTAACATGTATTGAATTAGTTGTGCCAATTACTGGTATATGAAATTGATTATCACACTATCACAGGCGTGGAGTGGACAAAAATGTGGTCTGGATTCTGCGTGACCGGACTAAGGGGAACACCATGATAAAGGTGTGGCGATAAAATCCGGAAAAATCATTTTGAGGAATACCTGCAACGCAAAGATCTTTACACCACACTCCTCATGACACTTATGAAGCCTGGGGGGATTGTGTCTGCCCTTGGACACCAGTTTGAAGCTCCACCTCCTCCACGAGAGCTGCCTTCAGCTCGTCTCCTTCGCCACGCCTTCCTGCTGTTAGAAGCCAGCAATGTGCAAGATTATAGGACCCAAATTCTCTCCACTCTTAAAAATGGACTGCACTAAAAAGGTGCACACAACAAAGTGTGTTGTTTCAAAGCTGCATGCCTTTATTTTTAACACTGGAAGACATGCATAAAGTAATTTAGAAGCATTTTTTTTAGATTTAACTAAGGTATTGTTAATTAACCTGAATATGGTAAAAAGTGACCAGAAAGGTAAGTTTAAAGTAATGTTAGATTCAGTAAAAATGACAGAACACAAACTTTACTTTTAAACCTGTCACATACCAGTTTGCATATACATGTATTAACAAGACCATCTTCAGTCTATCACATCTCACAGATGTGTTGCATTTTGCAGGTGGTGAGGAAGTTGTCTAGAGAGGGTAAAGGCACAGCTAACTGGCTTACCAGCATAGGGAATGAGCATTCCCAGATTGTCTAATTTGTTCTTACCTGTGAGGAGTCCGCTGAGCGTCTGCAGCCCATGTGCCATGGAGTGATGGACAGATTTGCACAGGCCAATCAATCTGTTCCAAAAATCTTGTATGTCGACTGTGGGTGCCGTCGAGCACAAGGGCGAACTGCTGTGGAGACCCTGTTCAAAGATTGGGTGGACAGTGGAATGGTCGTCCGTCTGGACATATTTCATTGGATTCACCGTTTTGATATAACCATTCACACTGACAGCCATTCCAAGTATGCTTTGTTTAAGTCTGTCCTATCAGGAGCAGTGCTGGCATATAATCGCACAGACTTGGAGCTTCTCATCAAAGCAGTCAAAGAACCCAGGATATTTGAACTCTGTCTCCGATGAAGAAATGGTGCGACTTTATGTGTCAACAGAACAAATGAAACACCATGTTCGCAGAGTCACACTTGGCGCTCAATAGACCTTTCGGCTCATCCAGATAGCCATAGATGAGCTCAAAGGTCCTGCTGGACTAGATGAAAGCGGAGTCAGCCTCTTTAAGTCACCAGGTATATAATCTGATGCAACATATGAAAATGTTATCGTGCATATATAAGTGTGTGTGTGTGTGCATACTGGTGTTTCCTATGTCCCAAAAAGTATAGTAGAGTGAGTGAGTTTGTTTGTGTGTGTAATTTTTACCTGTTTATAATACTTATTTAATAATAATTTTTTAGAGGCCATAGACAGTGTGTAGGAAAGCCAGCAGCGACACTTGGAGTGCCTTCAGGATCCTCCAGACATGAATATGTACAGAGTAGCTCGAACCAGTACTATTAATGGCGTGAAGCAACAGCCTGGAGGGATTCCACAAAGTTCTGCCCAACATGATTCCTGGTACATGTTAAATTGAAGCAATACAAAGGGATAGTTCACCAAAAAATGACAATTCTGTCATCACATACTAGGGCTGCACGATAAATCGCATGTGTTTGTCACGCGCATCACGTCAGTAATGTCCGGTTCCTTGATTAGTATTAAATCGCCATCAGCTGTTTTCAGATGGAGCAGCTTTAACTGCACAGAGCCGTAGTTCCCTGACAATCGGGGCAATTTCGCATTAATTATCGCGGACGTATCGCCTGCGATATGTATGCGATATGGCCCAAATTGTCAGGGAACTACGGCTCTGTGCAGTTAATGTCGCGCCATCTGAAAACAGCTGATGGCGATTTAATACTAATCAAGGTGTCACGGTAGGAAATCCTATGTTTCCTCTGTGTCATGTTTTGTGTTTGTGTTTGTACTCACGTTGTGTCCATGTGCTCGTTTGATTAAGTGTTGTCACCTGTGTAGTGATTACTCGCTCCAGCTGATCCTCATCACCCATCTGCTACTTATACTCACCCAGTTCTCTTCCTGTTGTCAGATCCTCATTTCATGTTGCTGCTACCACTTGGATTATCGTCTCTCGTCGTCGTGTTTGGATGTGTGTTCGTGTTGTCGTCTCCGTGTGAGTGTTTGGTTTGTTCCTGGTTTCATCCATTGGCCATCATCACACTCATCACCGACTTCACGATTCAACACTCTTCACGCCACCGTAGACCTTCGATCACCATTGCCAACATCCTGGACTCAGTCACTTATTCTGTTGTTTCACTGTATTACCATCATTCTTAAATAATCTGTGTTGATCGCCTGCGCTTGCTTCCTCCACATTATTGTGTCGTTACAGAAGGATCTGACCATCATGGAAGCAGCAGGCGATCGCTCCCCATCTCATCTGGAAGAGTTTTTGCAACGCACCGTGGGTCGTATGGATCGTCAAGAAAAGGCGATAGATGAGATGGGTCGAGCTTTCCAAGCGATGGTGACGAAGGTTTCCGAGCTCGCTCTCCAGGCTCAACAACATCATCCACCGCCGCCCACTGCGCCCCCCACGCCCCCCACACCGCCGATCACCACTGGGGGTTCTCCCCAGTCCGAGCCACGCCTCCCCATTCCTGAGAAATATGCGGGTGAGCCCAAATTTTGTCGATCTTTTCTTTCTCATTGTTCTCTGCACTTCGCCTTGCAGCCCCGTACGTTCACCACCGAGGAGATGAAGGTGGCGTTCGTTCTCTCCCTACTCACGGGGAGGGCTGCCCTCTGGGGGACGGCGGTGTGGGAGAACCAAGATCGCTGCTGTGCTTCGTTCCACGCCCTTTCGGAGGAGATGAGACGGGTCTTCGACCGCTCCGTCGCCGGGAGGGAGGCGGCCAGGCTTCTAGCGGACCTACGGCAGGAGGATAGGTCCGTATCAGATTATTCCATCGAGTTCCGCACCCTGGCGGCGGAGTGTAAGTGGAACGAAGAGGCGCAGTGGGATCATTTCCTGCATGGGTTGGCTGACCGCATCCAACAGGAGATCCGAGCCGTGGAACTTCCCTCTTCGCTTAATGGTTTAATCGATCTCACCATCCGGATTGACAACCGGCTAGACCAAGCAGCCAGACGGAGGGGGAGGACCACTCGCACAACCAGTCCAGAGGTTCAGCATCGGCGGCCAGAGGTTGCGGTCAGCCCACCTGGAGACCTGGAACCCATGCAGGTGGGGCGAGCTCGGCTCTCCCGGGAGGAGAGGATCAGGCGGAGATCCCTTGGACTGTGTTTATACTGTGGCAGCCCAGAACATCACATCCAGCGCTGTCCAGTAAAAGATCAAGCCCGATAGTAAATCTGAGGCTACTATCGGGTGGGATCTCTGCCAGGAAGACCTCATCAACATCGACACTCCTTCCGGTGAGACTACGGTGGTCCACCCACACACTGGATCAGCACGCTTTGGTGGATTCGGGGGCCGAGGGTAGCTTCATGGATTTCAACTTCGCATGTAAGATCAAGATTCCTCTCACCTCCCTCAAACACCCCATCGCACCTTTTGCACTTGATGGACACAAGCTTCCAGTCATCACTCAGACCACCATTCCTGTTTCACTCATCACATCTGGTAATCACACGGAGAAGATTTCATTCCTCATCACAGACTCACCTCAGACTCCCATTGTTCTCGGTCACACTTGGCTCCATAGACACAACCCCAGGATTGATTGGCGTCTCGGATCTGTGGTTAGCTGGAGCGAGGAGTGTCATTTGTCTTGTCTTTTGTCTGCTGGTGTTAATGTTTCTGAGTCTGTGTTTCAGGGGGAAGCAGTGGATTTGACTAACGTGCCCGCGGAGTACCACGACCTGAAGGAGGTGTTCAGTAAGTCGCGGGCTGATTCTCTTCCTCCTCATCGTCCCTATGACTGTGCGATAGAGTTATTGCCAGGTACCTCTCCGCCTAAGGGCAAGTTATATTCCTTGTCTATTCCAGAGACGGCGGCCATGGAGAAATATATATCCAGTTCTCTAGCAACGGGGTTCATTCGCCCTTCCTCTTCTCCAGCGGGGGCGGGGTTCTTTTTTGTGGGTAAGAAGGACGGATCCTTGCGACCTTGTATTGACTACCGAGGGTTGAACAACATAACGGTAAAGAATACTTATCCTTTGCCGCTTATGTCTTCAGCTTTTGAGAGGTTGCAGGGAGCGTCTCTCTTCACTAAATTGGACTTACGTAACGCTTATCATTTGGTCCGCATTAGGGAGGGGGACGAATGGAAGACTGCTTTTAACACCCCTCGTGGCCATTTTGAGTACTGCGTGATGCCTTTCGGGCTATCTAACTCGCCAGCAGTCTTCCAAGCACTCGTTAATGACGTGTTGCGAGACATGGTCGATCAGTTCATATATGTTTACCTGGATGACATATTGATTTTTTCTTCGTCTCTCCAGGAACACGTGCAACACGTACAACGAGTGCTTCTGCGGTTGCTAGAGAATGGATTGTTTGTCAAGGCGGAGAAATGCGTTTTTCATGCACAGTCTGTTTCTTTTCTAGGACACATCATTTCGACTGAGGGTGTTCGCATGGATCCTGAGAAGGTTAAGGCTGTGGTAGATTGGCCATCCCCAGAGTCTCGCAAGGCCCTGCAGAGATTTCTGGGGTTCGCCAATTTTTATCGGCGTTTCATTCGCAATTTCAGCCAACTAGCCGCACCTCTGACCGCTTTGACCTCCCCTAGTTTGACGTTCAGGTGGTCAGACGCAGCTGAGGCTGCGTTTGCCAAACTGAAAAGCTGCTTTGTTTCAGCTCCTATTCTTGTCACCCCTGATCGCTCACGTCAATTCATAGTGGAGGTCGACGCGTCAGAGGTGGGGGTAGGAGCAGTGTTATCCCAGCGCGCATCCTCAGACGGAAAGGTTCATCCTTGCGCGTATTATTCTCATCGTTTATCTCCTGCGGAAGTTAACTATGACATTGGCAATCGGGAGTTGTTGGCCGTCAAATTGGCACTGGAAGAGTGGCGTCACTGGCTTGAAGGGTCGGGTGTACCTTTCATTGTATGGACGGACCATAAGAATCTCGAATACATTAGAACTGCTAAAAGACTTAACTCCAGGCAGGCTCGGTGGGCATTGTTTTTCGGTCTTTTCGATTTTACACTTTCTTACCGGCCGGGTTCCAAAAACATCAAACCCGATGCTTTATCCCGTCTTTTTGAGCGTTCCGATCGTACTGCTACTCCCGAGCCCATTTTACCGGAGACCATCATTATCTCCGCGCTCAGATGGGAGGTCGAATCGAAGGTTTTGACTGCCTTAGAAGGGGTAACGCCCCCGGCTCGTTGCCCACCGAACCATTTATTTGTGCCGGAGGGGTTAAGGTCAGACGTTCTCCAGTGGGGTCATTGTTCCAGTGTTGCTTGTCACCCAGGGGTTAGTAGAACTAAATTTCTAGTCAAGCAACGATTTTGGTGGCCTGGTATGGCTCGCGATGTCCACGACTTCGTCTTGGCTTGCTCGGTCTGTGCTGTTGGTAAGACTTCCAATCGACCTCCAGATGGGTTACTCTTACCGCTGTCGGTCCCTTCGAGACCCTGGTCCCACATCTCGCTAGATTTCATTACCGCCCTCCCACCCTCCAAGGGTAATACGGTGATTTTAACCGTAGTAGACCGGTTCTCGAAGTCGGCCCATTTCATCCCCTTGCCCAAATTGCCATCAGCCAAGGAAACAGCGGTAACTGTCATTGACCACGTCTTCCGTATACATGGCCTTCCGACAGACGTGGTTTCTGACAGGGGTCCCCAATTTGTGTCCAAATTTTGGCGTGAATTTTGTAAATTGTTAGGGGCGACTGTTAGTCTTTCATCCGGGTTCCATCCCCAGAGCAATGGTCAAACCGAGCGAGCCAATCAGGACGTCGAAAGGGCATTGCGGTGTTTGGCCTCCAATAATCCTTCATCCTGGTGTCAACAACTCTCAATTGTGGAGTACGCACACAATTCTCTGCCAGTGTCATCTACGGGCATGTCTCCATTTAAGTGTAGTTTAGGGTACCAACCACCTAATTTTGTCAGTACTGAATCCGAGGTGTCGGTTCCCTCCGCAAACGCACTAGTCCAGAGGTGTCACCGCACCTGGACCAGAGCTCGTAGAGCTCTGCTCCAGGCAAGGTCGCGCACCAAGGCTAAGGCCGATCGCCACCGGTCGAAGCCTCCCCGTTACGTCGTCGGTCAAAGAGTGTGGCTTTCAACCCAGAACATTCCGATGCGTTCCGTTTCGAATAAGCTTGCTCCCAAATTTATTGGCCCGTTTTCTGTTACCAAAATCATTAATCCGGTAACAGTGCGTCTTAGCCTTCCACCGGCGTACAGGAGGGTTCATCCCGTGTTTCATGTGTCCAAAATTAAACCGGTGATTTTTTCCCGTCTTAATCCGCCTGCCCCGGTTCCCCCCCCGCCTCGTATCGTTAATGGGGAGACCACTTATTTGGTTAATCGCATTCTGGACTCTAGACGGAGGGGACGCGGTTTTCAGTACTTGGTGGATTGGGAAGGTTACGGTCCGGAGGAGAGAAGGTGGGTTCCTGCTCGGGACATACTGGATCACCGCCTTATTGATGATTACAATCTTCAGGTAAAGCAGGCTGGGAACGCCAAGGGGCGTTCCTAGGGGAGGGGGTACTGTCACGGTAGGAAATCCTATGTTTCCTCTGTGTCATGTTTTGTGTTTGTGTTTGTACTCACGTTGTGTCCATGTGCTCGTTTGATTAAGTGTTGTCACCTGTGTAGTGATTACTCGCTCCAGCTGATCCTCATCACCCATCTGCTACTTATACTCACCCAGTTCTCTTCCTGTTGTCAGATCCTCATTTCATGTTGCTGCTACCACTTGGATTATCGTCTCTCGTCGTCGTGTTTGGATCTGTGTTCGTGTTGTCGTCTCCGTGTGAGTGTTTGGTTTGTTCCTGGTTTCATCCATTGGCCATCATCACACTCATCACCGACTTCACGATTCAACACTCTTCACGCCACCGTAGACCTTCGATCACCATTGCCAACATCCTGGACTCAGTCACTTATTCTGTTGTTTCACTGTATTACCATCATTCTTAAATAATCTGTGTTGATCGCCTGCGCTTGCTTCCTCCACATTATTGTGTCGTTACACAAGGAACCGGCATTACTGACGTGATGCACGTGGTATCGCATGTGATTTATCGTGCAGCCCTATCACATACTTACCATCATTTTGTTCCAAACCTGTATGAGCTTCTACCGGTTGTATATTTGATATTTTAAAGAATGCTGGTAACCAAACAGTTTAGCTATAGAATTCAATGCTTACCCTCACCTGTCTCATTGTCATTTGTGATCATGTCATAACTTTAATGTAAATTATTGTGATTTAAAGGTCCGCAATGTGCAGCACGTCCCTATCAGGTTTACCTGATTAGTGGAATCGCTCGCTGGAATTCAGACCGCAGTTCTGATGCCGTGTACGGTGAAAAAGGTAGACGACACAGGACATACTCAGCACCTCTGACCGGTCGCCTTAACTCCAGATGCCAGCAGCTGTTTGGAGAGACTGTAGAGGAGAATTTCCATCCACCTGCTCATGTGATGACAAATGAGCTGCTTGGCTTAGAATATCTATTCAGCCAAAGCACGGGTGAATCTGTTCCCTTCAGCCTCTCCGACATCTGAAAGGATGGACCTGGTCCGGAGGAAGAGGTGGTCCAGCCTGGCCAGCATAACCCAGATGAGGATGAGGCATATCAGAGTAATCCAGAGGCAGGTGACAACATAGTGACAGCCATACCAGCTCACATAACCCTGACAACTGAAGAGACCCGTGCAGCTCACCATCCAGCCTATGTGAGTAATTAAACTACCTATACTAGAATGACATATTAGCTGTAAATTTTATTTATAAATGCAGCCAGTCTATGGAAAGTCTAGGCATTTTATCTTAACTTGCAATTACTGTACTCTTTAACAGTTGGAGAAGTTCTGTTCTCTGCTGGTGGAGGTTGGCCTGACTGAAGACAAGCTGAGCCTTACTACAGATCAAAGAAATGCCATCAATGATGCATGGAATAAGGTGGAGTAGCATGACAAACAGCCACAGAAGTTTCAACAACTCTATAAAAATCACTGGGGTAATACACTGTATTGCCGCACAAGGAGGGATGACCTCGTTGAAGCTGCCCTGGCTCAGCGTGTTAAGATGTCCAAGCGCTATGCGCCAACTTAACAAAACATCAGCGCTCAACATAACGGGTTAATGTACACCATTGTGAAACATCTGTGGCTGGGGTCACCTCACAGTTCCCAGAAAAGCCCTGAAAAAAGAAACATCACAAAGGCCTATGAGAGAGTTTAACATACCATATTGGCAGAGGATTCAGTGTTGAGAGAACTGGGTGTTCCTCTATCCAAAATGAACACTAAAACTGTCTGTGATTTTATACGTCGTCAGGAAAGGCTTCTCAACTTGCAGGCAACAAAAATGCCATCTGCCACCATATCAAAGATGACATCAATCTCTTCAAAAGAGCTGCCTCCAGCACCGTGCCAGCCTCCGGTCCTCCCTCCACCTGACTACCTGCCGATGGTTATCAACATATTCCTAGCAAAACAGGGACCACGATTTTAAAAGAAAGAACAGACTCTTTGATGCCTGTTACAAAGGCTCTTTTCCAAATACAACAGAATATGCCTGCACTGATGCCACACCTACCACTGCCAGTGAGAGAACCTACAAGGAGGAACCCAAAGTTCACTTCCACTACACCAAACCTCCACCATCTACCTCAAAAACGACCCCAGGTACTTCCACCAGCACAACACCATTGACGATGTCTGCCAGCACATCTATCACTGACACATCACAGGGTGCTGACACACTTTCAGCCTGGTCCAGGGCAACACAGTATATAAGAAAACTATCAGGCGACCTCACAAATATTGGAGCCAAGCAATCACGCATACAAAACTTGCCCATTTGTACAATTTGCAACAAGCCAACTCAGGGACACAAAAGGTACAAAAAGAAGAGATTCTGCCCTGTGAAGATGATGTTGACCTCAAAAGGACTGGACAACAGAGTTTACACCAGTTATGAACATTTTACCTCAGTTGTAGACTCACTGTAGTAACTTTTTAAGCCCAAACATCTGTGTGTCTTTATAATACAGTATTACAGGTGTACACCTTCCCAATGTTCATTTGAAGAGTTTACATTGCTTTTATTGAAAATTGTTGATCAACTATCATAATAATCTTAATATGTTCTGTTCTATGTAACTAGTGTTCATTTAAACTGTGTTTCCACCATTCTATGGTGTAATATTTCTATGCCATTTAGCCTCAACATTCTATCTATCTGCCTATACCCATCCATCAATCTCTGCACTGTTAACAATTTTACTAATCTGGTTTCTCATTAAAGGTGTCAGATTTATGTGGATCTTTACTATATTTATTTAAAATGTTTACAGTTTTGTTTATTGTATTCATATTCTTATTTAATGTTTGTTCTATTTACCTTAATAAAGTGATCTTTAAACCTAAAAGTTACATGTGTACATCTTACAAGGGCAACTTTTGAATAATTACAAGGGATAACATTACATTGTTCCTCAATGAGGTCAAATGTCATTGTCATTGCTAAGAAACAACTACAATATTATGATATTACATTAAATAATGAATAAAATCCATAGTAAACCGATTTACTTTATTAATGTGAAAAATTGGAGTGCACTTAAAAATCAGCACAGAACAATATGTAGAAAAAGAATGCTTTGTTATAATATTAGTATACACGGTGTATAACAATACAATGCATAGAATACCAAAACATTACAACAATAGAATACTGTACGTAGAAAAACAATAAATAATATCACTATATACAGTGTATAATAAACAACACATAGAAAACTGATATAGTACAAAATATAACACGTAAAAAATATAATATTAGTATATACAGTGTATAATAAACAATAGTAAAACTGCAAAAAGCCATAACAGTTTTTGTTTTTATGTACAATCTTGTTCTACTTTGGGACATAGATTTTTTTTTTGCCGAAAGGTGATATGCTGTGTTTATATGTTCATTATGATTCAGTCATTATATGTATTGTAATACTTACTGTTTATTTAAGAAGACATAAAGAGACATTGCTTCTTAAGATAAAGTACATAATGCAGCAATTAATAACAAAGCATCAACAACCTTTTATACCCTACACTGAAAGCAATGGGGTGCCTTCAACTTGACCATGAACAAGATGTTTCTTTGGAAGAATAATTGACCCATAAAAACTCAGTCCTTGTTCAGACAGAAAAGGAATGTGTCTTTGTCCTCTCAACCTCTGAAGTAAGGATTTGGGACCCATGGAAGTACTGGAAGTACTGTCATCTAAAAAACAATTAGAAAATAGTGGTAATTACTATATTTCATGACAAACATCCATTTTTTATATTGCTCATATACAGGGTCATTGAAGTACATTACAGTGATAGTTAAAATCAATATGGCCAGCATTCACTCACTATTATGTACATCCTACAGCATGTATGTTTTATTTTTTTTATTAAACATTATAAAGAATGTTGAGAACAATTGCTGGAATGTAGTTCAGAATGGATACTATTTCTAAGTACATTGTATTGACAATTGCAGAGTAAATATTGACTACTTTTATTTTTGGGTGTATACCTATACAGAATAATAACAATTTAATTAAAAAAAATCAGTGCCATAATAAATGTTTAATGTTTTTACCTTGCTGCATTTCCTGAAAAATGTCTTATGGGGTGGTTCATCATGACATTCTCATCCTGTGCACTGTATAAGCTCTTTTCACTGAACTCTGCATGGCAAAGTCTGTATACACCTGCTAAGTAAAAGAAGAAGACCTATTAAAAACAAACTCCAAATTAAAGCCTAGTCTCATATAGAAAGCAAATAGTTTACATCTGGTTCTTGTCTTCCCTTACGAAAATTAACCATGATTTTATTGTGTATTGATTACTATAAGCAAAAGCATGATTTCACTACACTAACCATGGTTTATGGTTTTTGATAACCATGGTTATTTTGTAGTTACTATGGTTTTACTACAATAACCATAGTTTTTTAACTGTAGTAAAACCATGACTAATTTTCGTAAGGGTTTATTCTACGTAATGTTAAAGCTACTATGCTGCGTTGTGTGAATGGTTTGTTTTAATGATCAATGATCTTTGTTCACTGTTCCAAATCGGTATCTAAACAGGTTAATTAAATGTCAATTAATTTCCTTTATTATATCACTTTCATAATATTGGCGTTGCTGGAATATCAAAAGCAATATGATATGCAAGCAACTGAGAATCAAATATTATTTAAATGATTTTCTCACGCATTAGCAATCAAGCGTATTACAGCATTCATATACATTTTTTTTTTACAAATAAAATATATCTCATAATTTCAAACTCACTTAACGTGACCAGTGTCAATAATATGGTCGATAACTTACCTGTAAATACATGTACATGATTACTACATAGTTGAATTACACTTTTAAATTATAATGTATAAGCCATGATTACTACACTTTTGTTATAAAAAAACGTAAGGTATGTTAATATTTACAAAAATAAAAGTATTGTTTCTGTAAAGCAGAGGATGACACAAAGCTGCTCACGAGTCTGCAACATGAATATTAGTTCATTAATTATATTATTTTTGTAAGCTTTTATTTTAAAAATATTTTGTATGCTTCTATTTTGTAAAAAGTACCTAGCTTGCTACACCACTAACGCAGCTTCGATTAGCCATTAGCATCAAGATATCGCGATGACAAGTTTTTGACCAGGCATTACTGCTAGGTACCAATTGGGGTCCTAGGGGGGCAGAATTTTTTTTTTTTTTTTTATTGCAATCAAACAGAAAGATACAGCGACATATAGTCAATTTCAAGTAATAAACAAAAGTAATCATCAGATAAGAGAAGTACATGGAGTTTTGATGAAATTCACATTAAGATCATGAAGGGAAAAAAATATACAAATAATAATAATAATAATTAAAAAAAAAAAATAATGATAGAGAGGGCAATTTACAATCAAATTAAAGTAAAAGATTGAATAACTTACAAATTTTAGTAGTTTTTACAGCTTTCTTATTAACAGATGTCGAAATTGTATCCAAATATAAACTAAATTCTTGTTTGAAGACATTGAAGTGGGGATTATTTTTTGTACATTTACATTTATGGATATGAAACTTTCCAGTAATTAAAATAAGATTGATACAAAAGCTTGCATTGTATAGTGTCTTGTCATCATCATAAAAACCAAAAAGAATGTGTCTATAAGTTAAAGAAAAGTTTGGAAGAATATTTTGAACAATTAGAAATTCAATATCACTCCAGAAAGACTTAGTTAAAGGACAGTCCCAATACAGGGCTGCGTTCAGCCCCGACAAAACGTTGCACAACGTTTATTAAACAGAAACGGTGATGCATTGAACACCCTGTTGTGATGACGCAAGAGTTGCAACTACGGTAGCTGAGAGGCCATTCTTTGTGTTCTTTTTTAAATGTTTCTAAAGCCTGATGAAATCGTTATAAATGTGTGTTTAATACTGTAAAATACCCTCGATGTTACAATCACTGACCTTACTGTCCAAAATGAAAGACAACATTCCAACTTGAACCCATTGAGAGAGAGCTGTCTCTTTACTATCACGTGGTTTTATACATCTTGCCGCTGATTGGGCTGACATTTCTGACACACCCACCAAACAAGAGAAAACGCTTCTAAAACCTGTTGCATTCCGTTGCACACCGTTTCCAGGAAACATGTCGTTCAACCCGGAAACCGTAGCAAAACGTTGCGCACCGGTGTGAGATTGAACATGCCCCTGATGATTTATAGTTTCAGAAGAAACTTGACAAAATGAGCAGGATGTATCAATGTCTTTTCTAAATTTTTGTAAAAAGTGTTTGACGGGATAAAATCTGTGGATAATTTTATAAGATATATTTAACTTTATTTGTTAAGAAAAATTTTTGGGGAAGTGACCATACATATGTCCACTGTATATCATCAAATATATTGTTCCAATATGAAATAGTGGATGGTATAGAAGTAATCAGATCTAAGAATAATGACCTTATTACCTAGGGGGGCAGAATTGCCAGGGGGGACTCAATTGCTCACGACACCGGACTTGTGGTCCTCCTCAGAGTCCTCCTCCACACTTTGATGACATCACGTAGTCCAGACTTTAGGGACCCTCAATGTGAGTCCACGTGGGTGCAACGGAGTCGTATTTTGGGACAGACTCGAGCGTCACACCGGAAATAGGTAGAAAAGTTGCCCGTCAGTGTGAGCTCCTCCCTTCCGTCGTCTGATTGGTCTGATTGCTCTTTCGCAAGGAATTCTGGGTTGGTAAAGTGCGCGAAGCCTGCTGCAGTACGGGCTTCGCCAAGTTTGGCCCTGTCCCAAATGGCGCACTTCATGTGGACTTTCGGTCTCGTGGCCTTAAATTGCGCATTCTCGCTAAGTCTACGAGTCCGTAGGGTGTCCCATCTGTCATTTTTACGCTTTGAAGTGTGCTCATCAGCGCCTCCTTTGCCCCCTTGATGCGGTCTTCAGCGAAGCCTGCACTGCAGCAGGCTTCGCGCACTTTGCCAACCCAGAAGTCCTTGCGAAAGGGCAATCGAACCAATCAGACGACGGAAGGGAGGAGTTCACACTGACGGGCAACTTCTCTACCTATTTTCCGGTGTGATGCTCGAGTCTGTCCCAAAATACGACTCCGGAGCACCCACGTGGACTCGCATCAAGGGTCCCTAAAGTCTGGACTACGTGATGTCATCAAAGTGTGGACTCTGAGGAGGACCACAAGTCCGGAGTGTGCCATTTGGGACAGGGCCTATGACTCGCTGCAGCCTGCGGTGGACATCCAACCCCGCCCACATCCAAGTGTCACGCCAGATGCCACGCCCATGTCCAATACGTCACAGCGTGACTCCCATATATGGCAAAGCGTGGTTCCCCACGGAAACCCGCTGATCCAATCGAAGTATTTTAAAGCAGTTTATTGCAATCTTAGAATCTAATTAAAAGGTTATATTTTGTTTTAACAATACACGTATTCTTATATTTGTAAACGATATCCAAACTAATATGACATACATTAAATCTAGGCCACCCTCCCCCAATTTCATAAAAACATTATAAACGGAGCTAATTTAATTGGTTAAACAATAACATATGTTTGCTTTACCTTATTCCTTTACAGCATGTAATGATATAAATTCCCATTTAATATGATCGATTGTAACATAGCCAAAACAAGTTTACATTTAAGTGGACATTACTTTTTAGTATTGTAAATGTAATGCTTAACATATTTTCATGAGTTTATTTTCATTTAATTTTCTAAACATTTGTTCCACTTCATCATGAAGTCTAAATATGTCAATTATAGGATCAATATGCAAAAGCATACACAATATACATACATATAGACTAAATAGAGAAATTACTTGTTTTGATAGATTATATAAGATCTTTATTTTCACTGTACATTTGCAATGACATTCTGGTGGAGCAAGCTTCAGATGCCTTCATGATAAATACAAATATATCAGTTTTCATGTTTAAAACTATACACAAGTTTCATACACTAGACTAGAAGCACTAAGCATGACTGTACAATTTACAATATTCACAACAATATTACAATATACAGTATAATCACAACGAAGTAGCCAATATAGTATAAAACACAACACAATACAGCATAGAGCATAAATGTTCATAGATGTAAACATTGTATGTTTCATTGTGCAATGAAACACAAAGTGGTTGTGTTACAATTGACAGTGGAGCATAGACGCCAAATGTTAATAATGGAAACATTGTGTACTGAGACCAAAAGTGGCATGTGCTAGAATGTCATATTGTACTTCAGTAGAAGTTTAGTAACATGGCATTGACCTTCAGAGGTTTTGTTCTTTAACAACTTGACATGAATATGTCCAGGTCACCCAGATACTTAAAGATAAATTAAAAGACACTTCTTGCTTCACTGGGCATTTTTGTTTTTATTATTGAACAAGAATATTTCATGGCCCTTACAGGCCTTGTTTCTCATAACAGTTTGAAATAAACGTGTTCAGATCCTCCAGATAGTGATGGACGTTTTCGAAGCACTGCTTCATGAGGCTTCGAAACATTTACGAATCTTTTGTTTCGAATCAGTGGTTCGGAGCTTGTTTCAAACTGGCCCAAGTCACGTGATTTTAGCAAACGAGGCTTCATTACGTCATAACTGTTTCGAAACGTTTCGAAAACCCGATGGTTCACCACTAGGGGGAGTTGATCACATGACCAGTGTCTAACAAGTTTAGGTGAACTCGGGTCAGTTTTATTATGAAAGTTCATAAAACATCCATCCTTCTGAATAATAACACTGCCATGTTGTCTACTTTTTGTTTATAGACAGATTTAATGACAAAAATGTGCATAATTAAAATGGTAGTTAGTTTTATTCATTTGTTTGCCCTAAATAAAACTAAAAACACGTAATACACTTTTAACTATTTCTTAATTAAGTTAAATAATTTTTTTTAACATATTTTAATAAAAATCTTGCTATTGTTTTGTAAAAAAAAGTGTAAAATGTTTTGACACATCTGCTTATACACTATTTTGACCAGCAGGGGTCGCCAGCGTGTGTGGGTTTCGAACTGCTTCGAAAAACTGAATCAATTTTCGAAGCAATTGGTTCAATTGATTCGAAGCTTCGAAAGGCTTCGTTTCTCCCATCACTACCTCCAGATATTCGAAAACAAATCCATCTGGAGAAAGGCAGGGTCCATCACCTCTCCAAGGAATATCTTGCGGTGACTCTCTACCCAGGACCATGCTGGACCGATGTTCCTTATGAACTTCCACTTTATGTTCTTTCTGTAATCCTGTAATAAAAAATAAATAAAGGTTTATTTGTGGAGCATGCAGCTACAGAGGGAGCTGAAGATGCCGTAAGTGCTTCTGTCATAAAGCATTTGGCATTTCCTTGCATACTACAGTCTGGCTGCAGTTCAAACAGTAAAAATGGGATGTGGTCCTGCACAGTTCAGTTCTTTTTTTTTAGATAAAGTAACCTGTAGGAATGTATCAACAAATTGATCAACACTGTTGAACGTTAATAACGTGCATGTGTGAAGTTCAACTAGGCATATCAAGCTGTATGTGCATAAACTACACAAATGACCCACAGTTTTTAAGTTATCAATGTTTTACATTTTAACAATTTCTCAAAACAAGCTACCATTACGTTTTATTTCACTTTGGCTTGACAGATATCTGATACGTAAAGTTAACAGCAGCAAAAGAGGTTACGTGCACCACAGTACAATCCTTGTAAATATATTGATCGTATGATTTTATCAAGCATAAATATATGTATTAATATAAATAAATTTTGGAATTACATTAGGCTTTCCAACCAAATACTTTTACTTACCGACGTGGTAAACAACCTTAGTACTTCAACTTCGTGCTTTCTCTCTTCTTCGGGAAGCACCAACATAAGGTACATTATCGCCATCTACTGTGTTGGAGTGAGATGTAAATGGACGTGGTAACTGACGTCACGCCTGGATGTGGGCGGGGTTGGATGTCCACCGCAGGCTGCAGCGAGACGTTACTCGGCTTCGCTGAAGACCGCAACAAGGGGGCAAGGGAGGCGCTGATGAGCACACTTCAAAGCGTAAAAATGACAGATGGGACACCCTACGGACTCGTGGACTAAGCGAGCACGCGCAATTTAAGGCCACGAGACCGAATGTCCACATGAAGTGCGCCATTTGGGACAGGGCCAACGTTGTTCCTCCTTTCCACTATCCGTATACGATCCTTGACTACCGATTTTCTTCCTTTTCCGATTAACTATTTTCCACCATTCGTTTCCTCCAGCATTCCCGCTACAGGATTCATCCTCCATTTCCGGATCACTATCAGAACTAACTGTTAGCGTCATTTCCTGCCATCAGTGCTCCAGTCACAGCTCAGTGCTGCCAACCGCCCCCGACGACAAAGATGCCGTGAATCCCACTATAACGATCGGGTATTTAACTCGGTTTTTGTGTTGTTTTCTTTTGTTTACACGAAGCTAAATCGCTAACCACCAACCGCATGTGCTGCTGCTGCAAAAGTGTGTATCTTTGCGTGTGACGTCATAGGTGTGCTTAAAGGTGCAGTTCTGAGACTGAACTGCAGGGGCGCTGAAGAGCACCGCCTGAAGATAGCAGTCAGTTCTGGGCCGATTCTGGCTTTTTTCCGCCAGTGTCGGCTGAAAGCCGGACAGATTTTTAGTGTATGCGCCAGAACTGGCCTAGATGAGGAAATAGTATACCAGTAGTTAACACTATTTATAGTGTATATTTATTAATATTTTATTAATGTTTGAGTAGTGTCTCAGTGTAATCGGGCCGAATCTGGCATTGTGTAGTCGGACCGACTACATTGCATTGTGCCTGGACCGATTACGGTTTGATATGATACTGCCAAGATGTGTATGATGTCAGAAATTCAGTATGTGGCCCGATGCCAGTGGAACTGACACATGCCAGTTGTAACGCTGTATGGCAGCAATTTAAAAATGTTTATGCTTCAGACGGACAGTATACAGTACACGGCCCGATTCCGTGATGTGGCAATCAGCCCTCTAGCTGTTGAACGGCAACATCACGACTGCTGTTATGATTTGAATCAAGCACAGCACAAAGCTGAGCTCCCATTCGACACAGACACCATCATCAATAACTGGTAAGTCACTGATTTCGTTTTTATATGTTAAAAATGCATGATAACAATAAAAAGGAATTGTTTGCTTCATATTCAAAACCGTGAATTTTCCTGCACATTTAGCCAGCTATCTAGCATTGCCACCCGTCCAGGGGCCCGTTTCAGAAAGGTGGTTAAGTGAAAACTCTTGAGTTTGTTAACCCTGAAATGAGGGAAACTCTGAGTTTTCTGTTTCAAAAAGGGAGGTAGGTTAAACCTGAGACAGCGGGGTAAGTCAAGCCTGTTTCAGAAGGAGAGGTAACTTATACTCAGAGTCTGTTTCCGGGGTAACTTACTCTCTGAACCTAACCTGGTCGGGAGCAGGTTTTATCCTGTAAACTCTGAGTTTCTTGTGGTCTCCTCCCCTTTTTTAAAGGAGTAGCGGTGTTTAATCTTGTTAGTTGCTTTAGTACATTCATTCATTGCGCAAATTTTTATTATGTACATTTTAAAATATTTTTAGCTGTCTTTAAGTTATAATTAAATTGCCAGTGCAAATCATTTTAACTTACTACTTTATATTTTTATATATTACACTAAACTTTCAACAAAAAAATTAAAACAGTAAATTGAAATGCCTTGTAAAGCTAATATGATATACTTAGGTGCATAGATCGTGTTAGTGACTAAAATGTCAAGTACTTTTATAGAGGATCCTGTAGATGATGATGTTGCATTCATTTGTAGAAAGTTAGATTTATGTCGCGAGAGGATTTTGAGACCCCGGTTTTTTGTCATATCCACTTACATTTATGTGAGTGAAATTATTATATTTTTGCAGTCATTTTAGATATATAAATATCCTTATATATGACTAATATCAGTCTTTGTGGTGCTCTTACATCTATACAGTTGTCTTGACATTTCTTACATATCCACTCGTCATTATCGCTGGTCCAGTGGGTAGTGCTGTGTGCCGTGGTTTGGGCAGATGTGCTGTCGGCGATCGAAGTTCGAATCCCGGCTCGGCGGTTTTTTTTTAATTCATGACAAACATTTGTAAAGTTCGTAGCCTCATATTACAAAGTATTATGCTTGATTTCATTTTTAGCTGAGCAGCTGTCATCTTTTTGTCCATGGGATTGCATCTGCATGTAAATTAATATAATAACGTACAGTCCTCAGTTTATTTACTTCGGATATTTTAACTATGATGAAAAATTAAATGTACGCATTTACTAGAGTAGCAATTTACAAAAACAACTCTTTTCTTAAAAATATATGCTCGTAGTTGCTGTACACTTGCAGTAACTTTCAGTTTTAGTAGTAAAAATGATTAAGACCTCTTTGTCACGTGCTGTTGCCATGGTAAATCGTAATATCTGAGCTCCATTGATGATGGCTTTTCATTGTGGCTGTGCACGCGCTTAACTCAGAGTAAACCTACTCAGAGTTGATTGAACTAACTCAGATCAGCTTTTCTGTAACCGAAAACTCAGAGTTTCCTATCTCAGAGTAAGTCAACTCAGAGTTCAAGTTTAAAATCAGAGTTGGTTGAACCTCCTTATTGAAACGGGCCCCTGGTTTTCCCGGGATTGTTCTCTTTTTTGAGTCACAGTCCCGGAAAATTAATATTCTTTCCCGGGACACGAATTGTCCCGTTTTTTTGTGAAAATGAACTTTTAAAGCAGAATTTCCTGGTTTCAAATTAAAGTGTTTCCTTCCACTGTTTCTGTGTTCATCCAATCCTGTGTCCGTAACCGGGTAAAATAGAAGAGGTAACACAGTGGATTGGCCAGGCGTTTACTTTTATTTGATTGGAAGCTCAGCTTATCGCCTAGCAACTACCTATGCTGTCGGTTGGTCGCACGCGTCGCATCCACAGATTCCACACACACATCCTGGATGAAATAGTTTGAGTTAAGTTGCTAGTCAGCTTTTAAAACGATCAGTGGGGTTGGTCAAAGCTGAACTTCAAGTTAGATTAAACTTTAAATTATCATGCTTGGAGTTTAAACATTCATTGAGGGACAGCCGAGACTTCTGCAGGCAGCAAAAGGGATGAGGAATACACATGGAAAAAGAGGTGAGAAATGTCAGTTTTAGGTTGCCCAAATTTAATAAGTTAACAAAAACAAAAAGTTGTTTATAATTTATTATAATACATGTAATCATGTTTTAATTGCTAAAGAATATATCCTATATTTGTACAAATGATTATATTTTATAATAGAATATAATTATGCAGTATATGTTTTAGTGATAGACGGCCCGATATTTGCGAGTTTTATGTGTATTGGCATCGGCCGATACATGGCTGCCGTGTTTGCCGATTTTTCCGGCATAATTTACAGACAGAGTGCTGGAACCCGCAAGCAATTGCAAGTCATGTGACTAAAAACAACCAACCTTTTCACGACAACATCGAAAGCTCGGCTTAACAGCTGATCATAGCTGAACAAAGTGGGGTTTTTTTTCATCTCTATGGGGCGGTTTCCTGGACAGGGATTAGACTAGTCCTAGACTACAATAAATGTAAGAACTGTGCAAACTAATAACATCTCTTTTTAACAACATGCCATTTTTTACATAATTTTTATGATGTAAATTGAGTGAGCAAAACCAGTATCGGCTCCAAATATCGGCTCAAGAAAATCGGCAGCCTGTATCGGTCATCGGCTAATGGGCGATTTATAGTCGTGCGTAGGTCCTACGGCGTAGCTACGTGGACCGTAAGCGCTGTGATTGGTCCACCAGAACCCCTCCCGTCAGGTAAAAAAACTGCGTCATAGGTATTTCCGTTTGAGACGGTGAAAACAAAGATGAGCCAAGTTGAGGAGTGATTTAACTCAAACTGAAACATATGTCGCTGTTTATTTACTTCCATCATTGCTGGTCTTCTCAAATTATACACAACAAGTTGCTATTTCTTCTTCGTTTGTGGGTTAACTTGCTTAGCTTCTTCTTCTGTGACGACTTCTGCTGCTACTGTGGTTACACTCGTGAT
This sequence comes from Misgurnus mizolepis, assembly GCA_025389145.1. Lineage (NCBI taxonomy): Eukaryota > Metazoa > Chordata > Actinopteri > Cypriniformes > Cobitidae > Misgurnus > Misgurnus mizolepis. The sequence goes on along the minus strand of JAIFKI010000004.1, from coordinate 32,161,716 downwards.
TACTGCCAACCAGCGGTTTCGCGTGTCTTTGCACGTCGACGCGGACGGCGACGCACAAGTATAAATGAAAACCGACGCGGAACCTACGCAGTCGCTGCTACGCCGTAGGACCTACGCACGACTATAAATCGCCCTTAAGGCTGATGAAACAAAAATCGGTATCGGCATCGGCACTGAAAAATCCATATCGGTCGATCCCTAATATGTTTACACAATGTTTATACAAAAGTGTATTTAATGTATGTATTTAATGTAGAAAGGAGTGCATCTACATCAGGGAGTACATCTACTTCAGGGAAAGCCTCTATGTCAGGACAAATATAGGTAAGAGAGGGAATAGAGTCCTACAACTGTTAACATAGTATATTTGCAAATATTATTGACCCCCCTCCAAAAAACAAAACAAAAATAAATTTCATCTGAGTGTCCCGGTTTTTCACAAATCAAAGGTGGCAACCCTACAGCTATCACGTTAGCTTAAATATTGTTGTTAGTAAGCTGAATCCATTTAGAAAGATGTAAATAACCAGTCGTCGTCCTCATGCAGGTTGACAGGTTTTTAATAATCAAGCAGAGAATTCAGACACAGCATGGGAATTATGCTGGTCTTTGCTGGTGGTCACCAGCATAACAGCACCAAAACACAACATATGCTGTGGCTTGCTGGTATGACCAGCATGAGATGCTAGTGCTAATGCTGGTTTAGTGATGGTGCTGGTTTGAGGCTGTTTTAGCTGGTGTTCACTAACAAACCAGCACCAAAACACAACATATGCTGGTCTTGCTGGTATGCTGTTTTTTCAGCAGGGCACATATTTTCAGATACACGAATTTACACACCCTTTGATGTGTAAGTGTTAGAGACATGTGAACGATGTGCAAATGTACAAAACACTACACTGTAAAAAATTAGCTGTAATTATGCAGCTGGTTGACAGTAAATTACTGTAGAAGTTAAAGACTGAAAATGTTTCATGTTCATTTAACTTTGAACAAACTGTTGCCAGTAAATAACATAAATGTCAAATCTACAGTAAGTTACTGGCAGCTAGTTGCCAGTAATACCCAGTAATACTGTAATTTCTACAGACATTTTTTACAGTGTAAGTAAACAATGACGCCAGTTATCTTCAACTTAAATCTCTTCTTGGACTACAACAAACACACAACAGTTTACTTCTATGGATTGCACACAACTTTTCTTAAATTAGCACACAAAAAATTAGCCTGGTAGAACCATCCTCTGCTATTTTGCTTCGCTTCATAGACAGAGTCTGGCTGGGCATAATTGACAATCGTTTTCCTTCTCATGGGAGGGGCTTGTCTGAAGTTTAAAATCATTGGTCTAAACGTAAGCCAATCACATAACGTTTGGATATGATGTGCGTTATGCGCCAGCTCAGCCGCATCAAATTTCTGCTGTAAAACACACGCATGATGTGAAAACAAACCCATCGAGCGAAATACCGAAGTTAACATGGCTATGAACGACTTCTGCAGATTATGTAAAGTAAATCGGGCCAGAGCTAGTTGAACACTATCCTTACGGTGTCTTTCCACTCACGTCTAAGAACGCCCCTCTCTCCTCTCAAACTCTTCCACCAGACGGCCATAACCATATGTAAATTAAATCTTCCTACCTTTTTTTCTGGTTAATCAGGAACGTCACCAAAGAATGTTTGCCCACGCGTCCTCCACCATTAACTGTGAACAATGAAATTTCCTTCCATGATATCTCGATTGTTGTGCACGTCAAGCTGTGCTGCACACAGTTTCTCGCTGACGATCGATAATAGTTGATAAATTAAACTTTTCCCAAAACCTGTCGGGAGTAGGGCAACAACATAATCTCCATTCAAAATGTTTAACAAACACTTTTCTTGTTCGGGATTAAGTTGGCAAGTGCCGGTTCTCCACAACAGAGCAAATAGCTTTCTGTGCCTCCATGTCCACTACAAACTACAACCGTACGTTCGGCGCTTAGCGTCTACGTCACGGCTCTCAGCCCGCCCTCTGTTCATTGATTCGCCGGTTGTTTTGAGACCTGAGGAAAACGGTTTGAATGGGAGGTATCTCAGACTGAGTACAGAAGCGTAATGAAATTTAGCGGAAGTACAAAGTCTGACGTAGTCAGGCTAACAAAAAATAGCATGCATCACCTCTTTGATATAAGCAATCAACTACTGTATGACCTGTGTCCTGTATGAAACTATGACCAACTATTAAGACTATAAATCTGTTTCAGGTTAACTGGTTGGGGCTTATTGGCGGGACAGATGTACGAGACTGCACATGGCATGTATTGAAGAGGGCGACCAACAACTCCCTGGCTTAAAACCTCAACTGGATGGAAAAGACTTTATTTGCCACCCTCCAACTCAGAGAGGTAGTGATTGGTAAATATATCTGTTAATGCGGCCGGCACACAGCCAGCAAAACTTCCTGAAAATGGGGAATGTGTTTATCCAATGAATCGATTGCAGGTCAAGTCTATTTACAAGAAATATATATATTTTTTTTATTGAACAAAATGAATAATTACAATCAACAATTATGAATAACATTATAAGAAAAGAACAAAAAATACCAACAAAAATAAAACAATTATAATGGCTCATATCAGATAAAAGAAAAAGTATACATTTACAAGAAGGCGAGGACATTATAAAATTTAAGAGACATCACAGATCAAAAACATTGAAAAGATTAAAAGTCGTGCAAATTTGTTTTGATTGCTTTCTTGTTGAGAGAAAACAAAAATTTTTTTAAATTCTGTTTAAACTCTTGCAAGAATACAACATAAATCTACAGTTAGAAAATTTGCATTTATGTATATAAAACCTACACAAATACAAAATCAGATTTATTATAAAACACACATTTGAGTCTCCTTCAAAAAAACCAAAAATAACAAATTTAGGACTCATGAAAAAACCTTTAACAATATTATTTGAAATAAATAAACCAACATATTTCCAAAACTGCTGAGTATAATTGCACAACCAAAACATATGAAGAAGTGTTTCAGTGTCATTCTGACAAAAGGTACATATGGTGTCGAAATTAGAGTTGAATCTTTTCCTTAGAAAATCTTTGGAAGGGTATATATTATGAAGTAATTTAAAAGAAACTTCTTTTACTTTGTTTGTAAGTAAAAATCTTTGTTGCAAGGGCCATATGTTATTCCAATTTAAATTATCAAAAAGTCTATTCCAATATGAAACTGCAGAGGGAGCACAAGCAACATTTTCAATGAGTATAGCTCTTATTTTATGGTTTCTTCCTTTCTTTTCCACAAAACATATCTTCCCGATAGGAGTGTTCACAGGCTCCGGTAATGAAATTGAACTCATAGTTAATGTGTAATTTTTGAAAAGCATGTATAAACCAGATGGTATGGCATCCATAACAATGGCAAACTCTTTAGGAGTTACTGGTATATTGTATTTCAAAAGAAATTCAGCATATCTGAACAATATGCCTTCTTTATCAAAGAGCTGCCCCACAAGATATATTCCATTATCAAACCAGTGCTTATAGAACAAAGACTTATTTTTAAATAAAATATTCCTATTGTTCCAAATATAACACCTGTGGGGGGGAAAATTATGCTTGTACATAAGATTCCAAGCCAAAAGAGCCTGTTTGTGAAAGTTAGAAAGTTTAACAGGAAGTTTTTGAATATCATAATTGCACATTAAAACAAAATGTACTCCACCCAATTGTGAAAAGACAAAGTGAGGGAATATATTCCACACAGAGGTTGGGTTATTAAGGAATCGACTTAGCCAATTGATTTTAATTGAGCTGTTTAATGTATTGAAATCAATAAAATTTAGTCCTCCATTTTTGTGAGAGTTTATTATGACTGCCTTCTTTAAATAGTGGGGTTTGTTTTTCCATAAAAACTTAAACAAAATACTATCTATTAATTTGCAAGTGGATTTGTCAATATGCAAAGATTGAGCAGCATAAGTGAGGCGAGATAAGCCCTCAGCTTTGACAAGTAAACTTCTGCCTTTTAAAGAAAGGTCCCTTTGCAACCAGCAGTTAAACCTTTTTTTAGTTTTTGTTATAATTGGATCAAAGTTAGCAGAGCACCTTAACTTGTCTTCAATTATCTGTATACCTAAATAAGTAACACTATTTTTAACAGCAATACCATTAATTGAAGAAGTCAAGCACATTTTTAACTGAAAGAAGTTCACACTTATTAAGATTAAGGTGTAGACCTGAAGCTCTAGAGAAAAGCTGGAGAGTATGGAATGCAATCGGAATTTGAAGAGAGTCTTCCAAAAATAAAACAGTGTCGTCTGCCAATTGACTAATAATTATCTCTGAATTATCAACACTTACACCTTTTAGATTACTTGTTTTGATATACAAACTTAAAAATTGGGTTGCAATTATGAAAAGATAGGGAGATACTGGACATCCTTGTCGTACACCACGTTTTAAAAAGAATCTAGGAGAAGTGCTATTACCTAACTTAATGGAACTATTACTATTTCTATACAGCATTTGGACCATTTTACAAAAAGTTTCACCAAATCCAATTCTATGCATCGCCTGAAACAGGAAATCATGTTCTAGTGTATCAAATGCTTTATAATAATCTAAAAATAACAAAAAGCTTTCTTTTGGAAGTAAATGTGAGTAATCCAAAATATCTAATATTAAACGTATGTTGTTTGAGATATGTCTATTAGGCATAAATCCTGATTGTGTTTCATCTATAATAGAATTTAGTACTGATTTAATTCTTTTAGCCATTACTAAGGTAACTATTTTGTAATCATTATTTAGTAAGGTGATTGGGCGCCAATTGTCTATGAGAAGGGGGTCTTTGTTTGGTTTTGGGATTAAAGTTATTATTCCTTGACATAAAGTAGGTGGAAGAAAAGATTTTTCTATGCTTTCTTTGAAAACCTCTAATAAAAATGGTGCTATGTTTTCATTAAATAATTTATAGAATTCTGAAGTGAGTCCATCGGTTCCTGGAGATTTTCCATTTTTTAGTAAATTAATCGCATCAACAATCTCTTTCAGATTGATAGGGGCATCACAAAAGGCTTTATCTACCATATTCAGTTGTTGTACATTCTGAATAGAATCAAAGAAGTTATTCACATCTTGATGGCAGACTTGTGATGAATATAGCTTGCTATAAAATTTTGCACAGAATTGTCCAATAATTTTCGGGTCCTCATTTATTGTACCATCAATTATAAGTTTTTTTATATTGTTTTTGTTAGCTTGTTCTTTTTCTAGTCTAAAAAAATAAGCAGAGCTTTGCTCACCTTCTTCCAGCCACTTTCTGCGAAAACGGATGTAAGCCCCTTCAGCTTTATATTCTTTCTATTTACAAGAAATATAGGGAGATAAATGAGCGCCCCTCTCGTCTAATGGCATGACCCAAAAGATAATATTGTTCGACTTCAACCGACGGCCGGCCCGGATGACGTCAAAGTTCCGCGAGAGCGTTTAAAAGCAACTCCTCGTATGATATCGTGAATCGCTCTCGCGGTACTTTAACGTCATCCGGCTGTCGATTCTTGCGGCGCCGGATGAAGTCGGAGTCAGTCAAGCCTATTGCATACGTCAGACAAGAGAAAGCGAGCAAGTTTGAGTAAAAGTACATTTTTGGCAGTCAGGATTGGAAGGATTAGCGTGGTTTCTTGCTGTTTTAACAATACCCATTACCTATGGAAGGCAAGAAGAGAAAGGATAAAGGAGGGGCCGAAAAGGCCAGAATGAAGAAGAAGCAAATGCTGCAGTTGGATGCATCAAAGTGCTCAAAAATTACGGATTTTTTTCGTAATCAGGCCGCGTCGTCAACGACGAGTGTTGCAGGTGATTACAGAAATTTATTGCTAGTCAAATGTTGGTAATAATGACTAATTAGTGTGTGGATTGTATGTATTATAACTTGTATGAAGTCGTTTATAAGTGGTTAATGATAAACTATCGCCAATAATTTACAAAACATTCATAAATGATTAGCAAGTTATATGCTAACATTTTAGGTAACGTTATGTTTTGTAAATTCTGTTACAAGTAATTTACAAGTGATTAGTAATGATTAACTAGTCATTTAAGAAACATGACTATGCGTTTATAATTAATAAGTTATATTGGTATGTTAATTATTTTATGTTTGCATTTCATAAATGTTTAAATAAATGATGTTACTTCTTTTGTATGTATTATCTCACATCAGGTGCACAGTGGTAGTTAAGGACTCTATTTGTTAATAAGACAGCTGTCTATATAGACCGTTTCAGCAGAAACAACATAAACAAGCGGCTGTCGCGGTCCGCACGTAACTTCCGGTAAACTCCGTTAAGAATAAATAACAACAAAGTTCTTTAAACATAGTTTATTTATATAACAAGCAAAAAAACAACACATAGATTACCTAGGAAACCAAAACATTTGTTATTTTCGACGATGCATTCGTTCAAGAGATCAGTTTAGTAACTAGTCAGACCATTAAAAAAACGAAACCGGAAGTAAGGTTCGGATCCAGACGTGTATTACTGCGTCCGATGAAACCGTCTATACCCTCAGCAGTCAGCACTTACACTGCAGTACACACTACTACAGTGTTCAACACCTGTTAAAGATGATGTGTAAACCCATGAAAAAAATAATTTACAAAACTTTCTACATCCCCTAATCTAAAGTGTAAACTATTCATCACTTGTAAATGTGTTACACATCATTCGCAGATTACCACTTAAAGAGTCAATAAGACCTACAAATCTTATCTACAAATGAGTTAACATTATTATACTGCATTAACCGTGTTTTGTAACACATTCATTTCATTCTCACATTCAAGCCAGACCTTTCAGATTGTTGGGAGATGGGTGAATGGTATACCCCCAATGCGCAGCCTATATACTCGGGGGGGAAAACACAATTATTGTTATGCTGTAAAAAGTTTAATTTGTATGCACCTGTTCTGATTTTTCCACACAGTCTCAGAATTCAGTCAGACTCAGCCCACCGATGATGCTGATCAGACAATGCTAGGAGAAGTCACGTCTAAAAGTACAGGTGTGCACACATTGCACAATGTTATAGGTACACCAGAGGACAGAATGCAGTGTATAGGCTAAACAAAATGCAGAAGTTCATTAGTGAAATATAGGGAAATGTAATGATTGCAACATATGAAGAATAAAATATTATATTGGACAGACATGCTGTCTCAGTGTAACATGAGTGTGGATAATTCATATGCAACTATTTTTATATATAATTTATGCAATCGTGTTGCATTTAACCATGTAGTGGTAATACTGTTGATAATAGCTGTTTTTATTTTACGTTAACCAGACAGAGAGGAAGATGCTGGGCTCTATCTTACACCCGGCGCAATGCAGCGCAATGCGCGACGCAAGTGTCTTTCGCTAGTTTCCACCCTAATTTTCACGTTTAGCGCCGCGTTGTTTAAATAGCAAATGCATTTGCGCCCCCTTTTGCGCCCATGGGCGTTCTGGTCTGAAAATGAGGTGTGTTCAGGCGCATTGTTGGCGCGTTGCTATTTTGAGGCAACTAAAATAGACTACGCCATTGACCAACAAAAACCTGGTCTAAAGTCTAAAGTCAATGGCGCAATGTGTTTTATGTTATTTAAAGAGCGCATTAGTAAAATGCGCCTATACACGGAAGGACAACGCGGGTTTGCTTATCACAAGGTACATGAATGCGCAGCAGCACAAAAATGCTTTTAAATATGAAAGATTAAAGGATTGAATGTAAAAGATTATTATTGAGTCTCTTGGACATAAATGAGGACTAATTATGAGACGTTAGAAGGCGCAAAGAGCTGCTTCACCTGGTAAGTAAATAAATGCTTTGCTTTGAACAAATGCGTCTGTTTTTAAATGTTTTTTTTAATGCTACCTCACGGATTTATTGTATATGATGACTCTGTACCTGCGGATATGGTGAGATGAGAAACATTTTTAAGTAATGCTTAAAAAAACTCTTTGCTAAAAAAAACGCTGTCCAAAGTGCTGAAACGTGAGGAGAGCCGTTTGTAAATTCTTTATCTCCTGTTTGTTACAAATAAAGTATTTTTAGAGTACAAACCTTATCTTATATACTTGTAAATTATTTTTTGATGATATTGGATAGCCATACATTTAAAGCAATTAGAAGCCTGCTTTTTACTTCCATGACTAAAAGAAAACGGGTTTTAAAGGTTTTGATAAAAAAATAACAATTTCAATACAAGTGAAAAACAACACAATTATTTAACATTAATCTTAAACTGGGGATCTTCTTCCTCCGCTTATTTTTTCAGTTTACAAAGTCCGTCATCTAAATAGGGATTAGACATAACGCCAGCGCAACTAGCTTTTAAAGGGGATGAGAGCAGAGACTCTCATTGGTTTATTGCACGTTACGCCCAAAATACTCCCATTACAATAGGACCTACCCTTTTCGACCATGCGCTCGGCGCAAAATCCATTTTTCCCGTCGTTAAATTAGCAAAAGTGGATTCGGACACGCCCATTTAGATGTTGCGCTGTGCGCTTTAGACAATGCGCTTAGATCGTTAAAATAGGGCCCGCTTTGTCAGTCAGTGAAATCTCACTGCAGCATGGGGACATCAGTGCTGTCTTCGCAAGGAATGATGCTCGTCTCACCATTGAGGGTCATCTCATAGTCATTCTTCAATGATGAGAACTGCTTATTGGCGATCTTCAGGGTGCCTTTGGAAATGTAGAAGACCTGAGGATGGCAACAGGGAAGAAATCAGGCGACTGATGACTTTATTTAACTAAAAACGTAGGGAAAGTAAAGTGCAAGGAAAATGTACATGGCTGTTGATTACTGGTTATAGTGATTTTTAACTATCATTTTTTAAATGTACAGGTGCTGGTCATATAATTAGAACATCATCAAAAATGTGATTTATTTCACTAATTCCATTCAAAAAGGGAAACTTGTATATTATATTCATTCATTACACACTGACTGATATATTTTCAAATGTGTATTTCTTTCTCAGTCCAAATTTAGCATCTCAGAAAATTCGAATATTACTTAAGACCAAGCGTGCCACACAAGCTCTGAAAAGTGAAGCCAAAACGTCTCAAATCAACTGTGTCCCATAATCTTAATGCTTAAATTTCACAATCACAATAAAAAAGACCTAAACAGTAGTTTACAAAATTAATTGAGGGAGCCGTAATTGTAATGTGCATATATTAGAGAAAACAAAGCCTTACTTTTCCCTGCTCAATGAGGGAGTAAAATTTATCCACTTCCTGATTAAATCCAGTTGCTTTTATCTCTCCCTTTAATCAACAAAACAACAATTATTAGATCATACTGTACATCAACAACATAATAATCTGTTTCACCATTCATTGTCATTTAATGCTTACGCTCTCATGAACAAGCTCCATAGAGAAGAGAATGCCATGCCCCCAGGAGTTGCTCCATGTGTGGATGCTGCTTTTGTTGGTGACACGAGCTCTAATAGTCCATCTGAAGAAAAAAATTACTTTTTAATTATAAAAGCAAAAAAGAAAGTGAGAGATAAAGGCGTTTACATGCAAGAATATCAGACTGACTTTGACTGGTACGGGTTAAGGCTGGCAATGGGCACTACTTTGGAGCTGCCACCTGGAGTGTTGGGGGCAGCCATGGGCTTCTTGCCAAAGCTGTGAGCAGGTCCTCCATGTATTGAACCTAATGAGGGCAGAGAAGAAATTACAGATACCTGCAAACAGGGCATACCTGAGGGCATGGCATCTGATATAGAGATCAAAAGATCCAATCTGAGCAGACGCATATGAATAGTAAATAAATGCACAAATCTGCTTTCCACATACTATTTAAGTGTTGGCTTTACATCTTTAATTGTAGCATTAGTTTAAAGCGGAACTTTTTCGTGATGCCATTTTTTAAAAACTTCAATTGGTGTGTAAGGTTGCTGTTAAAGCATAAATAATGCATGCAAAATTATAACGCTCATAGTTCAATGCTAAGCAATCTTTTTTTTTAACAGAATTCGCTTTTCAAGGACTACAAAGAACGGCTGGTTTGGACTACAGCCCTCTACTCTTCAGAGATGAGTGTTTTTGACTAACCTCCGCCTGCAGTAATACACCAGTCGCCACCTTAACTAAGCTGCCGTTTTTAGGACAGTGAAAACAGCGGTATAGAGATATGTAAATTGTTTACACACAAAACATTAGCACATGTTATATTCACAATCAAAGCTTTGAAAACACCGGAAAAACAGGACCTTAAGCATTTAAATTATACATTTACATGGTCATGAAACAAACTCTGCCTACTGTGAGAGTGTAAAGATGCATGTATGCGTGTACGCTGCCTTCAAACTAATCAAGTTCTTTTAGCATCTTCATACCGTTTCCACTAATTCCCTCTGCATAAATATATTCAACAGATGTTGCAAAGCTAATTTGACTTTTACTTCGAACAAATTGTTTGTTAGCCTGCTTAGCTTAAGAAACCGTTGGTTAGTATTTAAATTAGTTACCATGGTAACCATCTGCATCTACAGTGCAGTGCAGCTGACACTTTGTAAATCTGCAACTTTTAAAGGAGACATATCATGAAAGTGATGTTTAAGTACTATAATTGGGTCCCCATTGCTTCTATCAACCTAGAAAATGTGAAAGAGGTCAACCCAGTAACTTAGTTTTGGTAAACCATTCTCTGGAAGCATGTGGAAAAAATAGGTAATTGAAATTTGGCTCCCCTGTGATGTCAGAAGGGCATAAGACCACCCCTTAATCTGCACTATCGAACCACGGCACTGCCATTTAGTGCAGAGATCAGCTCATTTGCATTTAAAAGGACACACCCAAAACGGCACATTTTTGCTACAAAATGGCAATTTTAACATGTTTTAATAAATTATCTATATGGTATTTTAAGCAAAACTTCACATATGTCCTCTGGAGACACCAAAGATTTATTTGACATCTTATTCGTTTACATTAGCTTCCCCATTAGGTGACATGAAGAGCTCTCTCTGACACAGTAATCTTAATAATATCCTGTAGTGCAGTATAATTTAACTAACATCATGTGCGGTGCTGGTGTCATTATGCTTTTTGCGCCACAGGGAGCAAAATATTTCAGTCGACCGTTCATGCATTTAAAAGGCATCGAAACGAGGCACCGAAATCTGGGTTTTGATTCGGTCTGGTAGGTACCAGCCATATTACCCAACCCTAGGTGTAAACAGCGTAAATGTGTCCAGTGGCCGGTTGCATAAACATAGCCGTGACGTTAAGACTGCGTCTTAAGTATGATTCTGACTAACTAGCAATTAGTACGTTTAAAAATGCGTCTGCGCTCCAGTCAGAGATAGAGAGAGAGAGAGAAAGAGGTGAGTCCATCAGATAAACAGAGTGGATGTGGCCGCGGATGATAAGAGAAGAGGAAAAGAACGATTGACAACTTTTTCGTTAAGAATGTTAAGTTGCCTGATCCGTCCGAAGATCATAACCAATGCTCTGACATCAACCTCCCGTCACATCAGGTCCGAACCCAAAGACGGAATTAGGTAATGAGCCTCTTACAATCGAGTCAGAGACAAAGCACAATTCTTTTGAAGAAAATTATTTGAACGTAACCCCGAACAGCAATGCCGCGTGCCGTGCGCCAAATTTATAGAAAAAAGCCAGGAGTCAGGACCGCTGTTTTCTTCATAATCTTACTTCCAAATCTAATCCTATAAACTTTTCGGTGTTTGCTGTATCGCTATCACCGCCCTGCCAGACTGTCTTAAATAGAGAAATAAGTTAATTCCTTGATTTGCATTGTTGATTCATTTATAAAGTATTCCACAAGGGTTTAGTTTATGCGCAAAAAAACATTAAAATGAATAAAACATGATGATTACATCTTTCTTTTGTGAAAAAATAATAAAATAAATAAGCCTTCATGAAATGTGTTTAACTTAAATATTAGCAAATTAACAAAACTAATTCAAAAGTAGCCTATATGAGTTTATTTATTGTGTGATGCGCTCCAAATCCGATGCAGCACAAAAAACTTTTTTATGCAATCTCATCACGCGTTTCATGCCATCACCGGCGCGGGTTTACACAGGGCAGCGAGAAAAATACATTAAACTTTAAACATTTAACATTCTACTTGAGTTTTTTTGGACATCCCTTTAGAATCACTGCAATCATATCATCAATTTATAAGGTAATAATAAATATAAGCGCAGCGCTTATGAGTGTTCAAACACTGCTGACCGCTTAGCTGTCAATCAGCCGACCCTCACAAAGTTTCACATTAAATGATAATATATTTGAACAAGCATGGTCCTGTGCTTATTTCTGTCAATGTTCTGCATGAAGATCTTTAAAGGTTTCTACTTACATCACGATTTGCGGTGCGGCCGGTCGCAGTCTTTATGTAAAACGGGCGGGTATGAAATAAATCGATGCTGATGTCGGATAACGGGTCAAGTGTTATTTTAATTGCGCGGATTTTCATAAAACATTTTTCCACATAATGTACTTACCCCCATGTCATCCAAGATCTGTATGCCTTTCTTTCTTCAGTCGAAAAGAAATTAGGTTTTTTGAGAAAAATATTCCAAGGTTTTTATCCATATAGTGGACTTGATTGGACCCCAATGATTTGAAGTTTAAAATTGCAGTTTAATTGCAGCTTTAAAGGGCTTTAAACGATCTTAACTGAGGCATTAGGGTCTTATCTAGCGAAACATCCACATTTACGAAAATAAAATAAAATTAATGTGTACTTTATAACGGCAACTTTGCGTCTTGCCGTTGCCGGGCGATGCGCGTTCACGACCATACGCATTACGTAGTCGCGTCCAAGGTTACCGTTAACGTTAGTGTTTACAATTGTTGAGAAGTACCGTTCAGAAGTTGTTAGCTGTGGAGGGACACAAATTAAGTTGTTTGTGTTGTCAATTTATTGTTTGAAATGGTTCGTACGTGTGCGTATCCTAGATGTGGCAATATATTGAAAAAGAAAAGATTACTTTCGCTACAAAAACATTGAGAGAACTACAGTCGTTGTTGATCTGTAAATGCATTTAATAGTACTTTTGTAGTTTACTGTTGGTATGGACTGAATATTTACACTAAAACAAAAATATTTTTACCAAAGGTACATTTAATTTTCCCTCAATAACAAAAACCCTGTAACAAAAAACATAAAAACAGTAACAATAACATTTTACATTGGACCCCTTCCAAATCTTGATACGCGCTTTGCAATTACGTCCTGCTTGTCAGGCCTTGGTTTTAGGGCTATGTTCTGTGGCAATGCAGCTTGACTTAAATGAGAAGAACTGTCCTTAAAAACAATGCTGGGGTTCTGTCGCCGCAGTAGAACTTTCTCAAGCAGTGTCTCTCTGAAGTTTTGAGTGGTGGGTTTGTAAATCACTTTGGCAATCCATTCTTTGGTATGTTTTGGGTAGACAATGTTGTACCGAGGTACTCCTATAAAATAACAAATCAAACAAAGCATAATCCATTATACTACCTGTATTGATCATATCAGAACTACTGAACTTTCCATTTTGTTTCTCGTGTTTATGTACTCAAATCTATTGTCATGATCTAACATTGCGAGTAATTTTTTAAATAATTATGCACAGTATGTTGTTTCCTGCTCACCAGTAATTGTTGCGGCTTGCTGACGACCTACATTTTCATTATGGTCAAGGACAGCTAGCTGTGTTCTTGCAACCATGGAAGTGTAGTGAAAGTGGAGGCTCTTTGAGCAGTACTTCAGCAAGGCAGAATGGAACACCTCAAGTTCTCCTATAAACACAAGGAAAACATGATGATCAGGTGTACCTACACTGACAATAGTCATCATTGTGTACAAACAGTAAAAGGTTCTATATGTGTGTGTGTGTGCGCGTGTGTGCGTACGTACGTACGTACATATGTATGTATATATGTATGTATGTATACACACACACACACACACACACACACATACATAATATATATGCATACCTGTATATACACACATATATACATAGACCCTTTTACTGTTTGTACACAATAATGACGTGGCAGCGTATGCGTGTGCATTTAGCCAACGGAAGTATTGCAAGAATCAGCAGTGAAGCAACACAGAAAGTTATTTTAAAAGGTTGACTTTATCAACTTTTTCAACACAGCTACCAGATCCGTGTCCTATAGGGGAGTGGATAGAAGACGTTAGCAGATGGCTAAAAATAAAGTTGCCAGATACATATATACGTATATTAGTATATTATATTAGTGCAACCAAACGCAACAAGCAGACATTTTGATGCTCGGAAACCGTTTTAATAAACTTTCTGAGTTGCTAACAAATTAGAACCAATGGGGAATAAAACCACCTCACCTTGCCTAAATGCGTGCAGGCTATTTGATCACGTGACCTGTAAAAGGGTCTATATGACTGACTTACCAGTGTGTTTAAAAAGAGCCATCTGCCTCAAATCATTTAGAAGCCTTTTATCCAGGACAAGGCCTTCTAGTGTGCGGTAGGCATGTGATTCTTTCTGAAGCCATTTCTTTTTCCGTTGCTGTTCAGGATTGAGATCGTTGTGGTCACATTTTTTCGTATTTCCTTCTTCAATCCAACTGTGCACACCTACTATGTGATAAAGAATGGACTTCCACTTCACTAGCAACTCCTGTATCATTACATAAATACAGAAACATTGAAAATTGTAATAATAATAATAATAGAACTACAAACATTGGTAAATAGTTGTGGTTCATCAACCCCACTATTTTAAACATTTTCAAGAACAACATGTAGGTGTTAAATATAAACTAAATGTATGTGCCAAAGATAAGTTTGCATAGAAATGAATCTATAAAATAAACAATGTGTATATAAAAAATTATGTTATGTTTTTTCCCTACAATCTTATTTTAAATGTGAAGTTCTTTAGCATGTATTAAACAATCAAATGTCACAATCAAACATTATCAATTTGACCCAAACATTAAAAGTGTTGCTAAAATTTAAACAGGAGGGTTAACAACAAAAAATAAACATGCTAATTGTATCTAGTAATGGTTCAGGGACTGAAATGATTGAGGACTCGAATATAACATGACTACAATATGAAAGCTAAGCAATTACAGCTATATATTAGTATAACATTGAAGAACTTACATTTGGGTCACCTCCACAAGTGCCACAGGAATACCATAAATGATTGCAAATACTGCGTATCCATGGCTGCAGCTCCTGATTGTCTTTGTGTCTTGAAATGGACAGCAACTTTTTGAAAAATCCTAAAGAAAGGTATTTGTAATTTTAAAACTCTGATCATGCAGGGAGAATAGACACCAAATCTAACCCTTTCCCCACCATTGACAAGTTATCTTGTTAATTAAGAGAAAATGCTTCAGTGCCAATGACGAGTTAATACTGCAATGCATATTTCTGCTACCATCCACTAGATGGCACTTCTATTCAACTTATAAAACACTACTTATACATCTATAAATCCAAAAGCAAGAAATACTCGATGTACTGTATGTTTTGATCACAACTCTGAATCTGATCTCTAACTAAAGTCCTTGACAAAAATGCAATGATCTCAGCTTTTCTTCAAAATTGGTATTTGTTTTAAAAAACCTACCCATATTTGATATGGAAGGCATTCAACTTTTGTGAAAATCAAAAAAAAAAAAAAAAATGCTGGTGCTTGCTGGCAACTGTGTAAAAAATGCTGGCGGGGACTAATTTTAATAATTCACAGATTATTGTAGCAATTTGATGGTACATGCAAACAAAATATTTTCATCTAGCTTAATAAACTTTGTACTATGCAACTTTTTCAACAAACTATGATACATTCATATTTAGAAATTTTCGGCTATTAATTTTTTGTAATACAGTTACCTTTGACTACATGCCAGATGTCAAATTCGTGGTGAATGTTCGGATATTCCACATGCATAATCTTTCTAATAGATGGCGATCTGTCTGTTGTCAGCACATCTATTTGGATTCCTTGCTCAAGTAGTTTGTCAACACCTCTCCTTAAGCCTATAGGCTCCATGGCCACAGAACTGTATGCTTCAGAAACCTGACAATGAAAACCATGAAAGACAACCAAGGTGAAAATGACATATTTTGCTATGTGCCCTCTGCATTTAACTGTGCATGAACATAAGCACTACAAGTCATGAACACACACCCAAAGCACTGAGCAATGGGAATCAATGGGGTACATGTGGCTTGCTCAAGGGCATTTAAATTACAATCTGCCAGCCGTGAGACTCAAACCAGGAACTCTGGTTACATGACGACTCTCTTACCTCAACGCTATGACTGCCTAGTGGTTAAGTAAGGAATAATTGACAAAAGCAGTTGAATTAAAAGGAAATAATGCACACACAAGTTGCATCGTGCCGTTACACCGCACATGTCTATTATTTTCAAATAATTCAAAGGACCCGAGTCAATTATTACGTTATACCATGGTTACCACAGACATTGATCTGGTGGTTATTTTAAAGGGGTCATTTTATAAATTTTTTAAGATGTAAAATAAGTATTTGGTGTCCCTAGCATACATATGTGAAGTTTTATCTCAAGATAGCAAACTTAAAATTTCCACTTTGTAGGTGCAAGCAAAAATGTGTCGTTTTGGGGTATGTCCTTTAAAATGCACATGAGCTGTTGAAACGCAAACACTAATCACAATGATGGTAGTTTGTTGATGTTAAAAACTAAATTGTGCTGTCAATTATCTGTTCTCTCTCTCTTTCTCTATGCAGACCTGTGGTATAAGGTGTGAATTATCATTATTGTTATACACACTATTAAGTGGTTAGAAAGTTGGACTCGCAACCCAAAGTTCGCAAGTTGGTAGTCTCACAGCAGGTGGGTTATGACTGTGGTGCCCTTGAGCAAAGCACCTTAACCCCAGTTGCTCTCCGGGTGCTGTAGTGATAGTTGTCCACTGTTCTGGGTGTGTATGTGTGTTCACTACCCACTGGGTTAAATGCAGAGGTCACATTTCAAGTATGCATTACCATAAATTGACAATTACTTTCAATTCTGCACCACTTGAAAATACTAAAGACTTACTATGATTACTTTTAATTTATTACATATGACATAAAATGTGTGTCATGTAAACTGACCTGCACCAACTCAAAGTGCACAATCTTGTCTGTTTTGTCATCCATTAAAGAGTAAGTGTTATATTTGGCCGAAAAACCAGGGCTGAAAGAAACACAAATACAAAACATTTTATAAGTGTTACTTGCAATTGTCCCAAAATATAATAAAATAAAATAATTTGTTAATTTACTTGCCTGTCTGACCTCCCATCCCCTGACAAATGAACTGGATTACAGAGTTCATTTTGCACATGCAAGTCATTAATTATGGCTTTCTGTTGTTCTTCATATTCTTCATTAATAATTGGTATAAGGTAAGAAGACTGAATTTCATAGAAAGTAGATTTCTTTGGTAATTGCAGGTGAAGTATAGAGGCCCAATCGTTGATGTCAGTATATGTTGCTCCAGTGACTAGTGTGCTTGCAGAAACAAGAAGGTTATTAACAGGCATTCCTCTAACATCAGCGCAAGAACTCCACTGTCCCTTGTGTTTATTTTCACATTCCCAGTGAACACGGAGTAGACTTCCTACTGTTGCTTTTCTGATTTTTGTTATTAGTGAGCCACATTCTTGACATCTTTTGAAAAGCTCCATGACATTAGGCTCGTTGACAATCCATTTTGTTGCTTTCCAATTAATTTCATATTCATCATCATCATCTGAGCTTGGGGATGAAGTTGATGTTGAACTCAGGGGCTGAAAGCTAATATCTTCTTCGTCCGATGGTGGATCAATCGACTGCATGCTTACACTTAGCTCCAAACTGTCTTCATATTGTTCTGTAGTCTGTTCTGGTTGAATATACATGGTAGGCTGTGAAATCAAATGGATTAATGTCAGTAACTGAATATAAAATAGTTATGTTAAATATTTATTTTACACAATTTATTAGTGCGAGTTTTGTGTCTCAAGATGCACACCAGTAATGTTAATTTATAAATGCTTTAAAAATGACTTAAATATCCCAATTTAACTAAAGCCTAGTCCTGTTTTAAGATAAGCACTGCCCGGAAAACACTAGTCCTAAACTAAAATAAATGTAAGAGCTCAGCTGTCCAAACTGAAAACAACTTGCATTGACATATCTTAAATGCCCTTTGTTTTGCCTCAAAATGCACACAAGTAATGTTTTATGTAAGGCATGTTTGTTAAAACTAGTTATAAATCATAATTAAACTAAAGCCTAATCCTGGCATAGGCTAATTCATGTCCAGGAACCACGTCTTATAGTAGATGTAACCCAGTATACATGTGCATTTTTAAGGATAAAACACATCAAAATATTTAAATACTTGTAATTGTAATTCACAAACGTTGGTACTTACCGAAAGTTGGGAGCATATTGGAGGCAGAGCATAATATGTACCAGATGTTGACGTATTTGTATGCTTTCGAGCAGATTCTGGACTTGTGAGCACTAAAAGTTTCAAATGAGCGTCTGAAAACTGTGTGGTCGTAGTTTCTGGACCAGGGTTGTGTTGTTTTACTGGTGTTGACTGTGGAACATCAGCAAAAAAAAGTTCTGCTTCCTCGCAAATAAGCTCCGCTTTATTCTGTGTTGCAAGGGACTCTTGACTTTCATGAGACGGATACTAAGGAGTTAAAGAAACATAATTTAATACGTTTTTAATAATAGGAAGACATTTCTAATAAGTAAAAATGGCCACGTTTTGAAGCACATTGACGAAAAGCACGAATAATGAATCGAAACATTAAAAACATGCATACCTCTGCTGCTTGCGGTAAAAACTGAAGGGGCACAGCCGACGCTTTCAGAAAACGACGCCGTCCTTGCTCGTTGTGGTGGAAATCATCCTCACAAAAATGATCGCTGCACACTCTCTTCTCAGTCAGAAAATCTACAGGTGTGTTGATATCCATGTGCAGCGCGAGAAACCACAGCATCAGTCGCTCAGGGTTGCGTGTTGGAAATCTGTGAGAACTCCGGTTGTTACTTTGTAGCGAAAGTAATCTTTTCTTTTTCAATATATTGCCACATCTAGGATACGCACACGTACGAACCATTTCAAACAATAAATTGACAACACAAACAACTTAATTTGTGTCCCTCCACAGCTAACTTCTGAACGGTACTTCTCAACAATTGTAAACACTAACGTTAACGGTAACCTTGGACGCGACTACGTAATGCGTATGGTCGTGAACGCGCATCGCCCGGCAACGGCAAGACGCAAAGTTGCCGTTATAAAGTACACATTAATTTTATTTTATTTTCGTAAATGTGGATGTTTCGCTAGATAAGACCCTAATGCCTCAGTTAAGATCGTTTAAAGCCCTTTAAAGCTGCAATTAAACTGCAATTTTAAACTTCAAATCATTGGGGTCCAATCAAGTCCACTATATGGATAAAAATCTTGGAATATTTTTCTCAAAAAACCTAATTTCTTTTCGACTGAAGAAAGAAAGGCATACAGATCTTGGATGACATGGGGGTAAGTACATTATGTGGAAAAATGTTTTATGAAAATGGACTAATCCTTTAACTCTCCCTCATTTTGTTACAAACCTGTATAAATTTCTTTGTTCTGATAAACACGAAGCAAGATATTTTGAGGAATGTTAATAACCAAACCATTCATGAGCCCTATTCACTTCCATAGTATTATTTTTTCCTACTATAGAAGTGAAAGGGGCTCATGCTTGGTTATTAACATTCCTCAAAATATCTTGCTTCGTGTTTATCAGAACAAAGAAATTTATACAGGTTTGTAACAACATGAGAGTGAGTAAATTATGACAGAATTTTCATTTTTGGGTGAACTATAAATCCGATGCGGTCAAAAATTAGGGTTTTTTAAGAAAGGTGCACCAGTGCAACCAGTGCAAAAAGTTAGTCTAGAGCCCTCTATGTAACATACTTGAAACAGATATGATCAGTCTTGAAGAAAAAAAATTCATGACTAACTTTTAAAGCTAGTCTTAAAGTTTTATGCAACCGGCCACAGGTAACAATGGTCACTTCAATTAGGCTTACGTCACAGTACTTGCTATCTCTTGCTACTCACTCAAATGTATGTACTTTCTTATCAAAAAGAGTAAATACTTTTAGTGCATAGTATAAGCAGGTGAATCAGAATGAACTGAACCCAGATTCGAATGAATTTACCATCACTTCCATTCTGAGGCTGCAATGGCCGTACAGCTGGCGCTGCAGTTTGTGGAGGTTTTGACTGACCTGCAAACCAGAGAACAATTAGAAAACTTATGTCAAAAACATGTTAAGCATTGCCAGGACTCCATAGTAGTTTTGTTGTAAACTTTTAAAAGGGGCTAATAAATATAAAATGTTAGTTCAAATTTAACTTTACATTCAAAGCTTATGAAATGATGTTACATAAATATATTTGTTTAACTGTGCTTGCTTGGGTCTCCTAATTTTCCTTCCATTTGGTCGGGTGACTTGACCACCTCCATGTCCAGAAAAAACACCACACACCTATGAACCGCATCAAAAACATGAAACATAAACATGTTAAATATCACAGGATAAACATGTAACACTGAAATACATTAAAAAAAAATGCTCAAATCAACATAAAAGTTAATAATGATAGAAGTTACAGTTCCAAACTTAAAAGGCTAAACACGTACCGCCCATCCTTGAGAACATTAGTGACGTGACGTTTGATCAAGCAGACACAGTTAGGAGTCAACTTGTTCTGCTCAGCCATGGGATTCAACTGTGTGGAGAGCATAAATGCTGCATGCAGGAGAAAGAAAAAGACAAAAAATATGAGAAATGGGACACACCAATGTAATGTAAATTGGTACTCATCCACAAACAAAGCCTGGCACAAAACTCTAAACTGATGTAATAGCTGTTTCCCTAAAACACAGAGCAAGCAAGTCCTCTAAATATTACAGATAAACACAGTACACAAAATAAAGGTTCAAACTTACAGGACATTGTGTGTAGTCCATCACTCATCTTTAGTTGAAAGCGGGACAGGCCATAACCTCCATCAAGCTTGCGGATGTTCTACAAAGACGACATTGTTTTTCGATATTAATAATGCCATTGGGTATTGTGTGTTTTCTCTTAGGTACACAAAAAGACATTTGGCAGTACAGTATGATTTTCTGCGAAGCAGTTTTCAATTTGTGCTATACAAATAAATATTAATTCACTATTGTGTATATTATCTGTTCATTTTAATTGAAATAAATTTGCGTAGTGTGTATTGTAGCAGCCAAAACATTGTTCGTAATTCGAGTATATGTGACAAAGTGAATTATAAACAATTGGAAGAGGTTGACAGTTACCAACAATTGAAGAACATGACTGCTGACGTCACCTCCTTTAGTCAGGGACTAAAACAAAAAACACCATACATAACAAACTTAGTCAATATAATTCAAGTTATATGGAAGTTAATTGAACATCACCTTTAAACAATTATTCCGCTCTTTACACGCACACTTACCTCTATTGCTCCCTCGGACAATACCACAGTCATGTTTCACAAATTATGTTTTTGACTTAAGACTGAATAATAAAACAACAAGTGCCACAACAGCGCATCAGTCTGCAGTACCGCTGCTCAGTCTCCTCAAGCCAACTGTTAGGTTCTTGAACGAATCGTTCTTTTGAGCCGGTTCTAAGGAAGTAACCGGTCGAGCCGGTTCGCAAATCGAACTGAATCGAACTTT
Source organism: Misgurnus mizolepis (assembly GCA_025389145.1). Taxonomy (NCBI): domain Eukaryota; kingdom Metazoa; phylum Chordata; class Actinopteri; order Cypriniformes; family Cobitidae; genus Misgurnus; species Misgurnus mizolepis. The sequence continues at coordinate 32,139,902 of JAIFKI010000004.1, read as the reverse complement.
AGTTTTGGGCATAGGTTCCGGGTTGATGACGCAGGACGCACAGCCGAAATAGCACGTCGGACTCGTAAAGACCCGGATGAAGTTTGTCGATGATTGCCGAGGCGAGGATTGCCGACGATTCTGACGGATGAGTTGCTGACACTGCGTGTGAATCACCGAGGATTTGAACGATCCTGATACGCGAAGTTTTTTGTTTTATTAGTTTCTTGATATGTTTCTTTTATTAGAAAGCTTTAGTTTTGATACGATTTATTTTGCATGCAAATCATTGTAGTTGTTTAAGGAAGAAAGACCAATGAGTTTAACACACAAGTTTATTTATTATTACACAAATCCGCAATTGTGCATCAGGCTTGTCAAAACTGGTCAATTATATCTGGCATTTACTATTTATTTATTATTTATGATCCGCGATTTAAACTGTGACCACAAACATTACTAACTTGTGAATGCAAGGCAATAAATCAGCTATGCCTTCACAAAAACAACTTTTTATTTAAATGTTTTAATGTGTTGACACAAACGACTTTATTTGAATGTTTCATTGATACAATAAATGTAGTAATGTAATTTCTTGATGACGTCAGGAACCGGTTTTGAACCGGTTCAATGAACCGAACTGTCCGAAAAGAGCCGGTTCGCGAAAATGAATCGGACTTTGCATCACTACCAGACAGCTCCAGACTCTGCCGACTAAAAACACTGGAGCACTGTTGCCATAGCAACAAGCGCTTTAAAACCCCAAAATCTGGAAAAAATGATGACTTTGGACATCAAAACTTTTCAAAGTTTTTCGTCGGTCAGTCGAACCCCCTTGACCCACATTATTTACCTGAAGTATCCCCTGAAATTAAGTAACGTTAAATATTTTAATGATAACACATTTGCATGTTTGACTTTAAAAACATGTTTTTTACATTCATTTTAAAGTTTTTATCAGTAGTACTTTACGTAGTTATTGTCAGTTTTACTTGTTATTGTACCTTCAGGTAATTTTCTTTTATTAGTACATTACACAATACATTTTGCAGGTCCTAATATGTAAAGTTGTGTATGTTGTGTAATGTTCACATGATTTGCAGATTAAACAAATAAAATATTTTGTTTTACATTTTATGATTTCATTGTTATAAATTATTTTTCATCAACTCACGAACCCTGCATTTCCTCCGCGAACCACCAGGGGTTCTCGAACCCCAGTTTGGGCAACCCTGCACCAAGACTCAAGATAAAAAAAGCACTAAAGATGTTTCTGTTTTTGAAAACTGCATCTTTCATATGTTGCATTAGAGGTTATTATTGTCTACTTTTAAGAAAGAAAAAAAAACATTATACAATTATTATTTCTTCCTCACAATTCATAATCACTAGTTTAATTCTTATTTGAAAATGTAAGGGTTGCTTTTCTGAAATAAGACCATAAGTAAGGGTGTGCCTTGGGTGTGTATTATTTTCTTATAATTCAATGGCCCGTCATCAATTATTCCTTAATTATTATATGGTTATCCAAGGTCAATTTTGGAAACAATCATTTTTTAAACCAAAACATTTCCTAGGTGTGAATCAATGTGAATGTTCTACAGTAGAGGTGCCCAAACTAGGACCCACGGTCCAAAGTTGGTTCGCAATGACCTTTAATTTGGCCCGTCATGCCACACGAGGTAAGGAAAAATGATAAACGTAATTGATGCAGATGTTCATATTTCTAATTAAACATTTTCTAAAATGTAACATTTTTTGTTTCAAAGGTACATTCCAAAAAATGTATTGAATTTAAATGCAAGGAATTAAAGTGAATGAAAGGGAAAAAATGATTGGCAATTTTTTTTACAACAGTTACCTTTGAAAATAAAGCTGCATTAGTTATGCATAATCAGAGAAATGTTTGCTTATTTATTCTTTAAAGGGATAGTTAACCTAAAAATGACAATTCAGTAATTATTTACTTACACTCATGTTGTTACAAACCTGTGTGATTTTTTTTGTTCTGAAGAACACAAAGGAAGATATTTTGAGAAATATTTGTAATCAAACCGTTCATGGACCCCATTTACTTCAATGGTATTCTTTTTTCCTACTATGTAAGTAAATGGGAACCACGAACAGCTCAGATACAAACACTCAATATCTTTCTTTGTGTTCATCAGATCAAAGAAATTTGTGCAGGTTTGTAATAACATGAGTGTAAGTAAATGATGACAAAATGTATTTTTGGGTGAACTATCCTTTTAATTAAAAAATTATAAATCAGAAGAATCAGGGCAACTTTAATATAACACAATGGGCAGAACACAAAAGTAAATGAGTTTCCAAACTTTGTCCACTTTCCAAAAAGTGCCAAATATGGAAAATTTATTGAGTTCACTTACAAGCTTTCTTACAAATATGCATTTGACGGTTGAAAAACTGATAAAATCGGTCTGCCAATTAAACAGTACATTAAAATGCATCACATATATAAAAAATATTTCACAAAGCAGAGAGGGTAAAGATGTATAAATGACAGAATCAGATAAAAAGTTAAAAACATTTACAAAAAAGACAACAGTTGAGTTTAGAAAAATCATGGCTAAAATTACTTCCGATATGGCTGTTCCAATGACACAGTCATTCACCTGCAACACATAAACCACATAAATGTTTATTTTTATTAAGCTTTTGAACTGAAAAAATATGTTTTTCAATATCATTCAACACTGACCTTGCTGGCAAACCGCAGAGAATTCAGACTCTCACCAAAGCTCTCTTCCTCAGGTGATATATTGACAAACATCAAACTAGACAGAAAACACAAATAAATGCCTCTATATTCCAGAAAATCCTAAATGAAACAAACATGCTCTGCTTACGTTTTGCTGTTTCCTCCAAGGCAGTTTTGCAGAAGGTAGGTGAGCTTTGAGTTACGGTAGGGAACAAAGCTGTCCTGTAAAGGTTAAGAGATAAAATAGTGTGTCAAACACTATCATAACACAGCAATAGGTAGTATTTTATATAAAAAGTCTATAAATGTAGTAACTGTAGTATTACTTACTCATACACGTCAATATTAAGATTCATATTATTTATACATAAATGTACCTTGTTGGCCAACGCAATCACAATCCCCAAGTTAGTGAGAGAAGAGTTGATGGCGGTCATTTCTTTGAAGCGTTCTCCTTGTGACTGACTCTTCTGTACTCGTTCACTACCAGCCAAGTCAACCAGACACAGTGTGGCTAAACAAACAATCAAAACAAACATTTAATAAGCACCATTCAGCTTTCATTCGTTCCTTTATATCAAAGACCAAGAAAGCACTTTTACTATACAGTTTGTATTATTACAGCATTCTCTAATCTCAACCTTTATTTCTTTAACCTTTAAAATTTCCTTACATTAATTATGTAATTAGTTTTTTTGTTTTTGAAGACTGCTCTTAATAGGACCACTGATCCTCTTTAATGTGCTTTTTCGATTAAAAACATGGCTGGCTAGTTGCGCGACTTTCCTAAAGGGACTTTGGTTGTAATATAAGGTACATACATTTGCATTTGGTGTCTCGATCAGTGTTTTCTCCCTCTATGTCTAGCTGGAACACAGAGTGAGACCGAGAGGAATGATCGTTCATGCCGGTGCGCGCAGTCGAGCGGTTTTGGTTTGCCAACATGATCAAATTCTGTACCTAAAACACAAAGAAATAAAGCCATGCAGGTCAAAAAAAAGGCAAGTATGATAAGACATTTCTGAAACTTAGCTTTGTTAACATGTAGAATACAAAATGAAAGTATTATTTGAACTTGTGACTTAAATAATAAAGAGTGTTTTATTTATATTGATATTAAAATACTTCTTATTCCCTCCTAAAATGCACAAACAATTATAAGAAAAGCACTTGTAGTTTATTCCCTACATATTGGGATCAAAATATTGTGCAGACTGTATGAGCGGCCTAACATGGCAGTTTGTGATCCATGCAGTAATTCACCTTCACATTGTCAGGACTTTAAAATTAATTTTTAAAACACTACCTCATCCTCATTGTTGACTTTTTGGTAGGTCAGGTTGGTAACTGTGATTTCATTGTTGGAGACCTTTCTGATCTCATGCTCTGGTCTCTTATTCGGTTTTCCCGTATACAGAAGGTCTCGAAGAGTCTCGTTGTAAATCTCCACAAAGCTGGCAGTGAAGGTATACTAATAAAAACAGGAAGAGCCCGTTAATAAACCAGATATGTAATGGAAAGCTACATCACAACATATATAAGTTTTTACAAACAAGACGCATAGACTGGGCTTAAACTTAACATGCATGCTTGGACTGAATTATGGTAAATTAAGTTACCAATTTAGCAGCTGAAATTACCTTCCATCCTTGCTCGCTGAGTGCTTTGGCGCACTTAAATATCTGCTGGACTGCCCGAGGAATAACGCCCCATTTTTCCTCCATATCACCCCCCTCCATAGTAAAAGTCTTCCCGCTGCCAGTTTGGCCGTAAGCGAAGCAGCAAACGTTGTACCCATCCAAAGCCGACTGCGCCAACAAGGAAATCTCTTCGAAAACATCACTTTGAATAGTGCATTGCCCGAACACACGGTCGAAGCTAAAGTTATAGCTTTTCTGTGTATCGACAACCTGTATGTGACTGGAGATAAAAAGGATATTTGCGGAGTTTGATAACATGCTTTAACTAGAATCCAAGAAACCGTGAAAAATTAATTTACCTCCTCCATTTTGGCCAGTGTGAGTGCCTTGTTATCATGGGCCGGCAACTGGATATGTGGAACATCAGACTGATTCCCAGTCAGCAATGGGCGGACCTTTACGACTCTGATGTTACCCTAAAAATAGAGGAATGGAAAGTAAGAATACATTTTGATGTAAACAGACAGAAGGTGGGACTTCATGCATGAAAACGTTAAAGCATTTTAGACACAAAATATTTTAAATGTCCACCATCTTTTTTTTAATATTCTACCAATGCCCATATTATGCAGTGTCCTCTACTTTTCTGTGTATGAAGTAAAAAAATGTTGTGCAAAGTAAATGATGATCAGTCTGATCGAATTTGATGTTTAATTGACTAGGTGCACAAGATGGCGCCTATTAACTTCCGGGATTTGAGTGTACGCGTCAGTACTTCCGGTCTAAGCGCAGTAAATGACAACATCTAGTAAGTTAGCTAATTATTTCCAAGCAGAATGAGTGGATTTACGATTAAAGAAAAACGGCTGACATTCCAGCGGGTGAAAAATAGTGATGGCCAAATGAGGCTTCTTGAACCACTGAGGCTTTCCAGCCCATTGGTTCGTCAAAAGGTTCAGTTACCCGAAGCCTCATGAACAGTGTTCTCTCTAGTGACACCTGCTGTGGAAAGCAATGTATTACACACAAATCTATTCATTCTGAGCAACCAAATTGTCATGGTGTGGGCTTTATTTATTGCCTGTGTATTAAATAAAGTATTTTACTCTGCTTGTGTTAACCTATGTACACACAACTCATACAAACACAACTTTGTGTCCAACTATTCAGTAGTTCTTTGGGTTATTAACCGTGAATGCCCCGAATGAGTGTAAATAAATTATGAGTGCAGTGCTGACTGGGAATGCAATAGTGCAATGCTTATTGAACTGATGGGTGCAATAGTGCAATGCTTATGGGACTGGAAGTGTGAAACAGCAAACTGCAACACGGAAAAGTGTTTACTGGTTTTTATTTAAAACAAAAGTTTTTTTAACAGTATTTGGATTGAAGCGGTTTCTCTTTTTAGAAAGCTCCTCTCAAGCCTTAGAAAACACCCTTTCACAGGGCACTGATGATGCTGGACAACATAAGAAGGTCAGTGCCAGCTTATATAAATTGGGATATTGGAGCTTCTGTTTGTTTCAATATCCCAATGGATCCTCAGTCCTCCTAGGCTATCCCTAATAAAGTCTAGTCTTTTTTTAATTATAATAATAATAATAATAACAACAGCAATACTATATATAATAATAATAAAACTATAGGCGATATATATATACACTCTAAAAAAACAAACGGTGCTATATAGCACCAAAACAATTGCTTTGGATCGTAACGATAGAAGAACCATTTTAGTGCCATATAGCACCGGTGAAGAACCAGTGAAGCACCAGTGAAGCACCAGTGAAGCACCAGTGTAGAACCATATAGGGGCCATATAGCACCACATATGGTTCTACATAGCACTATATGGTTCTACACAGGTGCTTCACTGGTGCTTCACTGGTGCTTCACTGGTTCTATATGGCACTAAAAATGGTTCTTCTATCGTTACGATCCAAAGCAACTGTTTTGGTGCTATATAGCACCGTTTGTTTTTTAGAGTGTATATCATAATATATATAGCAAAATAATTACGTATTATAGGTATTAGAACTAGATATATGCTAATTTACTCTAATGATCTACTTTCCTAGGCTATGTATAATTTACTCTAATATAATCGTCAGTGTATATAATGTATAATACAGGCTATGATATATAATGATAACTATACTACAAACTCACTACAAACTCCACTACGTACTTTTTTTTTTTTTTTTTTTTTTTTTTTCTCTGTATTTTTTTTTTTTTCTCTGTGTAAACTATGTATGTTAATGTAGTAAGGTCTGTTATGCGTCTCCCCCTGTTATGTATGTTATGTAATGTTGTACGTTTTCTTTTCTGTAATGTTAAATGAACATGCAATAAAAAAAAAAAAAAAAAAAAAAAAAAACTCCACTACGTACAACCAACACCTCAACACCAATGCAACGTACTGCAAAACCCACAAGAGGCGCGAGTTTCGAACCACTTTTATCCGGAGGCGATACTCAGAGTGAAGCAATGACGTATTCAACAGAAAACGAGGCCTCGTTTGTCATCGTCACGTGATTTTCACGGAAACGATACAAGCCTCGAATCGGGGCTTCATCTGGAACGCCCCTTTTTGCTCGACACAAGCTCCGGAGCTTCGCTTCAGATGTCACATCACTAGTGAAAAAGTCTGCATTACATTGTTGTGTACCAATGTGTAGTAATTCGTCACGTTATAACGCAGAGATAAGTTTTCACTCGTTTCCCGTAGATAACACGATACGAGCTCAGTGGTTAGTCAAGATCCGTAGGGACAACTTCAGCCCTACAAAATTCACCCGTGTGTGTAGCAGGCATTTTCAGCCAGGAGACTTCGAGGTGACTGCCAAGGGGTTGAGGAGAATAAAAAAAGGAGCTATACCGGTTCTCTTTTCTTGGAATGAGTACGCTCTAACCACATCGAGACCTAATGTTTGGGAGCGTAAGCCGAGAGCAAAGAGCCCTACCCCGGACATGACAGCAAACTCCGAGTCTGATATGGAAAAAGAGGCTCCTGATCATGATTACTGTGTGACTCCAGCGACAGCGGTGATGGCAAATGAGATGGCCAACGAGAATGAAGCCTTGCATCGGAAAATTAAGCATCTACAAGATCAACTGGTCTGGAAGTGTTACAGCTGCCAACCCGTTTCGGCATACAACGCTTCGCAGGGTCGGACGAGCACATTCGTTTTTACACCAGGTTCGATTTAAAAATAGCATCACATCAATGTGTTGTCAAAAATGATTAATTATGAAGCTAATTAAAAAAAAAGGGAATCTAACATGAACATTATTATTACATTCTTAGGTTTGCTTCATACAGACATTTCCAGGCCTTTTGGAAACTAGTGGAACCTGCAGTCAACACCAAGATGGTGTGGATCACGAACACCAAGGCTGCCTCTGCCAGCAGCCCTGAGTTCTCTCAACCAACAACGGTATGCACATGTACAATAATTATAATCTATTACCAGTGTTTGAAGAATTTTTCAGATCTTTTGCTTTAATAAAAGTATTCATTAATGTCATTGATTCGTTACCCTCATGTCATTCCAGACATGTAAATATCATCAGAAAAATTTACTTTGAGTATTAAAAGTGAAACCGCACATTTTGAAACCGTGAAATTGTACTAGAGTAAATGTTACATTTCACCACTGTGTATAACATTATCTAAGTCTTAACAGTTTTTCATTTTCACAGAAACTTCAACCCATAGATGAGCTCCTACTGTTCCTCATGCATCTGTCAGTGGGCCTGCCTCTCAGGGATCTATCAGAACGGTTTGACATTCACCGCACCACAGCCAGTAGGATTATTGCCACCTGGACACACTTCCTATACAACCTGCTTGGAAGCCAACGTCTGTGGATCCCACGTGAAACTGTCAAAGCTCATCTTCCACCAGAGTTTTCATCTTTCCCTGACACACAAGTGGTGCTTGACTGCACTGAAATATTTTGCCAGACACCATCCTCACTCTTGTTGCAAAGTGAGGTGTTTTCCACATACAAATCTCATGCTACATTCAAGGCCATGATTGGCATGGCACCCCATGGTGCTATAACATTTGTGTCTGGTCTATATGCAGGATCCATGAGTGACCGTGAAATTTTCAAACTGTCTGGCATCATAAATCTACTCACACCTGACATGGCAATTATGGTTGACAAAGGGTTCCTTGTGGACAATCTGGCTCCGTGCAAGGTTTACCGGCCTGCCTTTCTCTCAAGAAACACCCAAATGAGTAGAGAGGATGTCAGGCAGACTCAATCCATTGCACGCCTGAGGGTGCATGTGGAGAGGTGCATCAGGAGAGTAAAGGAGAACAAACTTTTTGACAGAGAGATACCCCTTTCTGTGTGTGGAAGCATTGAGGAACTATTCAGTGTGGCTTGCTTTCTGGTTAACTACCAGTACGGACCGCTGGTAAAGGCATGGGCAACTTAATGTATATAACTGGGTGTATTAAAGGGATAGTTCACCCAAAAATAAAAATTCTTTCATCATTTACTCACCATCATGTTGTTACAAACCTGTATGAATGTCTTTGTTCTGATGAACACAAAAGATATTTTGAGAAATGTTTGTACCCAAACCATTCATGGACCCCATTCACTTCCATAGTAGGAAAAATAATACTATGGAAGTGAATAGGGTCCATGAACGGTTTGGGTACAATCATTTCTCAAAATATCTTTTGTGTTCATCAGAACAAAGACATTTATACAGGTTTGTAACAACATGAGAGTGAGTAAATGATGAAAGAATTTTTATTTTTGGGTGAACTATCCCTTTAATGACACTTCACTTTTTGTGCTTGTAAATATTTCAATTAGAAATACATTTATTATAAAGTATTTACAAGAAAATATATTTAGAAGACTTAACAATTGTAATAGTTTTTTTTGTAAATACCTTCTAATTAATGTATTTCTAAAATTTTCATGTAAATACTTTATAGTGAATGTTTCTAATTGTAATAATTTCTTGTAAATACTTTATAATGAATGTTTCTGATTGTAATAGTTTTATGTAAATACTTTACAGTGAATGTTTCTAATAGTAATAGATTTTTGTAAATACTTTATAATAAATGTTCAATCATTTTGCAAGAAATTTTCTTACATGATACATTAAACAGTATTTTGTTGACATGTTTTACATTATTAAAATGTAAATAACTGTACACATGTATATGAACCCTTTAAACGCCATCGTTCACAAATTATGAGATTGATAGTTACACGTTACAACTAAGGGATGTTTAGGATTGCTGCATTGCTTTACACACCTGACTCAAGGCATGATAGCATTAAGAGGCGGTCACACACAGAAGCAGATTTAAGGTAATATATTTATTTTAAAACTCAACTGTATTATTATTCACGATATTATTAAAAGAGTAAATACTATAACTATATTGGATTTTATAGAGGAAAAATTAAGTGCATAGTAATCAAATTAAATGCCAATAAGAATCAATCAACCAACTTCAACCATCCATGTAAAAATAAAAAAAGAAATAATCTCCCTTCTCCCTTATGGTTTTAGCCACCTCACAGTCTCTGTAGATTCGCTGTATCAGAATATCATCCTCTGCAAAAACAACAAAATCACACCACTCCATCCCTGTAAGAAGCAGCTGGCCTTGCACCTGCCAGTAGTAGCTGTGAGTCTGCTTTAGTTTCAACGTTCCCATCTGCATTTTTAAGTAGCTACAGTCCACATAGCTCTTTGCGTTGGGACATTTTATCTCTAGCAGTCCGAAAGGTGGGCTTACAGTTGGGTCAAACACCAGACCGTCAGGAGAGGACCCTAACCAGGGGGCATCTGGGTGTATAATGAACCCACAAGGCCAGTAATTACAGTTTTTTACTCTGCAGTACTCCTGGATTGCAACCATTTCCAGTGCCAGTCCCCTCTTCATTGCAGCCGTTTGAACCACTCCCTTTTTAATTCTATGTGCCAAGTTTTCAGCGGAGCTCTGACCTCTGACATGGCATATTTCCCTAAATCGGGAAGAAGTTATTCTTGGCCTCCTGACACGATGCCACTCCACAGTGTTGCTCTGCTCCCTGGTGGCAACCTCGATTTTCCTTGACATGTCTAATGTAGTGAGAAGTGACTGTAGATGGAGGTGTTGCTGGTGACTGCACACAAAATAACAGCTGGTAGGTTCCAGGCTATAGCCATCTACAGGTAGAGCTGGTGGTGGAGGGGCATCTGGGTGGCGCACTACAACCCGGCTCACAGGTAAAGGACGTTGGTAGGATATAGGACTACCTTCCTGGACTTTCCCAGATGCGGAGTCAACTAGTGGGATGTCCGCATTTATCGCCATGGTGGTAATGAGTGGAGCAATGTTTGGCAAGAAGTCTTCGTACACCTCGTCAACTTTAAGGACATCTGCATCTGGCAATTCCCCTCGCACTGCCTTGTAACGCGTACTCCTTAGGATAATAAAATTTCAAAATTAGAACAATTTTATACTCAAAGAACAATCACAAAGTTATAAAGTAGGACATTCAATTACATAGGACAATAGATATTACCTTACACCGTGAGCAACTGTAAATTGCTTTGGTTTTGTGGAAATGAACACCATGTCGCTCACTCTGCCTGGTTTTACACCCTATTGATTACATAAAATAATTATCAAATTAATTTAAATGGTTCTTGATGAAGCATACTAAATCATCTCTTTACAAATAAAAAATACTGTAGTTAGTCGTTTATAGTAAATATTTAAGTGTTTTTTAAACATATTACAGTAAAGTACTTCAACTAATTTGTTGTAATAATTCTATAGTTGCTGCTGTGGTACTACAACAACTATAGAAATATAAACACATTACGTTTTCTACAACTATAGGGTATTTTATGCTGCAATACACAACAGTTTACTTCAGTAAAAACTACACTCATTACAGCATTTTATTAGTTCACTATAGTTTAATTATGTTGGAGCGCTCAATAACAAAGTGTTGTAAATACTATAATACATTTAGGGCCAGATTTACTAAACAGGGCAAATTAGCGCATGAGCGCAATTCCAAAAATGCGCTGATGGGATTGGTGATATCTGCAGGTTATTTACTAAAAAAGCGCTAATTAAATAACACAGGCGCAACAGCTAATTTCCATAATGACCAACCAATTTACTAAGAGCAGCGCAAATTAGCGCATGGTTGCAAATAACCAGAGATGATGCTCCTGCAGGTGCATGTGATATACAGGCCGATAAATAAAGGCAGAGAGACGCGTGAACTTATCTGGTAAAATGATCCTGGAAATCCTCTCCCTTCTACCATGCAGTCTCTGATTTCTGCGATGTCTCCTCCTAGCAACAACAATTGCAGCCATTTCGAGCGCAAAATGATTTAAGACATGCTTTTTTTCGGCGTTAAATAGTCGCGCAAATGCCATACATAACACATGCGCAAACATTAGTAAATCGCGTTGCGTGAATCATTTAAATAGTCTCCTCCCAAAATGTTTGCGTCTGAAAGGGAAACTCCTAGAAATGCATATGCAATCAGGTCAGTCGCAAAAAGAACTAGACCACACCTTTTCAGCGCTAATGATCCACTGCGCGTCTTTAGTAAATTCCGACATCGCTATTTACCGCCAAAATGATGGTTTACGCTGGCGCAAGCGCTTAGTAAATCTGGCCCATAGTATTCTACAATTTACTAAAGTAAATACTACAGTTTTGTCCTCGTTATACCACGGGTCTGTTAAATGCCGTATTCTAATTGGCTGAGAAATGTTCCGTGGGTATGCATTCATTTCTTATAACCGCACACCTAACTTGTAAAATATCTTAAAAATAGGCACCAGAGCAATGTTTGTGGTAACCGTGGTATAAGAGGAATAATTGACTCCGGTCCCTTGAATTATTTGAAAATAATGCACATCCGCGGTGTAATGGCACGATGCCTTAGGTGTGCATTATTTTCGTATAATTCAATGACACATCGTCAATTATTCCTTACTTAATTAATGGTTGTTGTGAACACATACTTACCATGGTTCTTGGCTTGTGCCAGAGCTGCTCTGTATCAGTGCAGCTAAGGACGGGGGGGTACAGCAGCCAGGTTCAGTGTGGAGTAGTGTGCGGTTTGGAACAGCAGTGCAACATTGTGGTTGCAGAGTGCCCTTCCAGCCACACATGAACACTCTGCCACCGAAATTTCAACCGGTGAGCAGTCTTCAAAGACAATCTACACATTAAAACAAAATATATGTCATTTCACATTCAGAATCAGGACAGAACTTCAATACAACACAGAAAATGAGAAAGCTGAGAGCAGGCGGTTTAGGTAAGTAGTAGGTGTTCCTTAGTAGTAGCTCAGTGGTAGAGCATTGCGTTTGCAGTGCAAAAGGTCATGGGTTCAATCCAAGGGAACACATACTGATAAATAAAAAATATATACCTTGTAATGCACTGTAAGTTTGATTAAAAAAAGTTTGGATAAAAGCGTCTGACAAATGCACAAGTCAATAAATAGTAGGTAAGTTATGGAAATAGGCTCAATCATGCCTGACATGAATTATCAATTGCATAATACTGTACACAATACTGTAATCTAAGGATATCCAAATACATCACCCGTCTCAATTTGCTCACCTTCATATAGTGTTATGAAAACAGTGAACGTTGAACAAGTGAACGTTGAAAAGATAACATAGGTACAGGGTATAAAAATCAGTACTTACATACCACTGGCCAATGGACCTTAAAAGATAACTGACAGTGCATGGTTTAAAATAAACATACGGTATAAAACAGCAGCCATCAGAACTCAGAACCAGATTCTGTGGTTTCCATGAAAGCTAGGTGTATGTTTAGGCCATTTATTTGTCATTTTGCAACACATGGTAGCAAAATGAAAAGAAAATAACCTACCATGTTACACACAAATAGCTGCTAACGTTATTAGTCGACTTTAGCAATTGTTACAATTTATGCAACCGGTTACTAAACACTAGATAGCTCAGTTAGGCTTCTTTGAACCCTACATTAACGTTACCTCCCCTAGCCACATCAAAACCACAAGACATAAACATGATTGAACCTTTGAACTGATGAACACTTCTTATTTTTTACTCCCTACTCGGAGGTCGTGAGGCTTCTCGCTCTTTCTCATCGACCTGTAGCAGGTAGCCCTGACGCTCACCCTCCCTGATGAATCTTTGTTTGAAACTGTGAGGTTTGGACATCATTCATGTTATGCAAACACTTAATCGTAAATTATCAAACCCCGTTACACTGGATCAAACAGCCTGTCAAGTTGTCAAAGTCAGTCAGTAACATTTACAAACGGTGAAAGCTAGCAAGCCAGTCAGTTAGCTAATGCTATAACTTACCTTCATAGTTGTCGATGTAACTTGATATGTACATCTTGAAGCCCTTTTCCCTTTTGCTCCTTGGGGCCGAGCTTGCCGCTTGTACTAGCCGGTGTACATCGCTGATCGTTATCTTTGGCAGATCTTGAAGACATCTTGTATAAAACAGCGCCATGATTCGTAGCTTTCTCTCGTTATATATTGAAACCGGAAACTGACGCGCGTACACTCAAGAAAGCGTCATCCCGTGCAACTAGTCAATATCCACGCATGGCTTCATCACTGCTTACTTTCAGTTCCTGAATGGTGTTGTGGAGTTTCCTTCACTCCATTTCCCCAAAATGAAGCTCTTCTCGTTGACGGGCCACGGTCTCTTCAAGGATCCTGACCATCTCCTGACTCTCCTTCAAACTGTCCTGACACCGGCCCAATGCGGAGGTCTGAATGGAGAGCTGAGTCTGAAAAACACAGAGGAAGACTACGGTTTAACCATTCACGCATACACAACTTCCATGAAACATCTAAAAATTGAATGCAAAATATAACCTATCCATTTACATATTGTGTTTTCGCAATACTGGTAGGCACGTTCACACCTGAAATGCACATCTCTGGTTATCTCATCCCCAGTGGTCATGCATAAGGGATGTTTACAATTATGCATTTGCTTTTATATTAAAAGCAACGTGCAGTGCATTACAAAGTTTACATTTTTTAATCGGTATGCGTGTTCCCTTTTGCGCTACTAACGCAATGCTCTACACCTGCACATTTACCTGCACATTGCGCAGCTCAGACTCCAGATGGTCCCTGAGCCCTTCCAAAACCTTGTGCTCCTCGGTAAGCCTGTTGAATTTTTTCTGAAACTCATCTCTTTCTTTAGACGTCTGCTCCAGGTAATCCTTTACAGTAGCCTGCTTTACCAGCTCCTCTTCACAGTCCCTACAACAGAAGTATTTATATCAGATAAATGCCGTGCCACCAGTTTAAGGCATTTATTTAGTTTCTCCATACACAGGGCCGCCTTAACCTAATGTGAGGCCCTGGCGCTGAAAGGTTTTGGAGGCCCCCCATCCCCTAAATTTATAGTTTGATTTTTTTTAAGTGTATTATCTAAGTAATCTACATCACAAAATGCATTAGTTTCTTTCGAGACATACAACAGTGAGTTTTCCCTCTTTGAGCCAGAAAACACCATATTATCATTAATAACATATCACTGAGCCCACTTGAGCATAAACACAAGACACTTTATTTAACAACCACACACAGCAACTTGTGGTGAAAATAAAACAAAATGTGTGAAAGTATATATGTTTATAAGCTTGATGTTTTTATTGTTTTTGGAATATACAAATTTGCAGAAAATTGCCACTCACTAACTAAATGCTCACAAATAGTTTTAAAAATATAATAAGTTAAAGTTAGTTTTAAAGTGAAAATGCACTAATGATAACAAAAGATAAGTCTTTATAGACATAATCTTGTTTTTTAATCAGTTATTTATTTTGTAGGCTATTGAAGATATAGTATGCATTGTATTTAGTATTTATGCATAAGCATGTAAAACGAACGGATGATCATTTGAGATGGTCTCGTCGGACTTTACTTCAGACTTCTTTACCATTGCGTCTCTTTCTCGTCTTTCTAAACCAACAGATGTGTGTACTGTGAGCTAACTTCGCGTCAAACTACATCGCTCCAGCTGCGGACGCGTCACTGATATAAACGCGAGTAAACTTAAACTTTATAACAACTAACAGCATTATGTGCGGGAACTCCTTTCTTTATTTGGCGGCACAGTTTCTTGCACACGTTTAGAGAGACTTCTGCATGCCAGAGACTCAGGTGCACGAGCACAGAGAGAGTGAGCGAGCGCGTGCGTGCGCGAAAGAGAGAGAGACCTGCACCTCACTAGTGCTTATTATGAAATTTCAGAAATTACTCTCTCAATTGTTGGTGGATTATTTCCCGTTTCTCTGTCACACTCAGTCTAACATGCAGGAATGCCAGGTTGACAACGCGCACTTAATTACATTATGCGGAATCGAAAAATCTGTTACGTCTGATATTTTATTTCAAGGTAAGTTACCACGGACCAATCAGCAGCCATATAACGTGCAATTAGAGTGATTGACAGAAAACCTGACAAGTTACAAAACAATATGACCTTTTCAGCTCATCATGAACGTGAACATGGGTTGCCCCTGAACTTGGGAGGCCCCTGGGCTTCAGCCCAGGTAAGCCCGTGCATTAAGGCGGCCTTGTCCATACACCAACCTGAGGCGCCTTTTGAAGCTGTTATTCTCCTCTTTGATTTCAGCTTCACGCTTTTGGACTTTGGTTATGGAATCTTTCAGATTTTCATTCTCCTGGTTTACAGTTTGATTGATTGATTGATTGATTGATTGATACTTTATTTATCCCGAAGGAAATTCAAGACATCCTGTAGCTCTAACAACACAATTCCACATATCACACATACAATACAAATAATTAAAAATATTAAAAATATATTAAAAAACATTAAAGAAACATATCTATATATGTACACAAATATAAGAAAGGCTAGTCCAGTCCAGATAGCATAGGAGGGCATAACATAACCAGAACAACAGTCAAAATACCACAACGATAGAGTAGAGATACAGGCTCCTGCTTAAGAGTCCATCTCTCCCCTCCCACCCTGTGTAGCATTAAAGTGCTGGATGGCTCTAGGGACAAAAGACCTCCTTAGTCTTTCTGTAGAGCATGTCAATGACAGCAGTCTGCCACTGAACATGCTTCTCTGTTTCATAAAAGTGCTGTGCAGTGGGTGGCGATCATTATCCATGATCGCAAACATCCTGCGACTAGAACGTTTCTCTGCAATGGCAGTGAGTGACTCCAGCTCAATGCCAACAACAGCACCCGCCTTCTGTACCAGTCTATTAAGTCGCTTAGCATCTTTCTTTTTAATACTGCCCCCCCCCCCCAGCACACCACAGCATAAAACATAACACTGGAAATGACCGACTGGTAGAACATTCTGAGTAATTTACTACAGATATTGAATGACCGTAACCTCCTCAAGAAGTAAAGCCGACTTTGACCTCTCCGATATAAGGCGTCTGTGTTGGCTGACCAGTCCAATTTATTGTCCAAGTGTACCCCTAGGTACTTGTAAGTGCTTACCACCTCCATATTGACTCCCTGAATGGTAGAGATGCGCGGATGGGCTATTATTTCATCCGCAACCGCATCACAAAACTCATCATCCGTCCGCCATCCATCCGCACCAACGTTTCTGACCAGTTTTCAAAACCGCACCCGCCCGCCATCCGCTGACTGGGCGATGCAAGACGCTGCTGATGACAGCCGCGAGACTAGAAAGCTCTAGAATATCAGCAGTGAACTCAGTCTCCGATCGGCGCACACGGGACAAAAATAAATAAATAAATAAGTAATGCCTAAATTAAACGCACAAATTACATAGTCTGCACTGGTGTCATCCTGATTTACCACTTTGTAAAACTTATTCCAGGCAAACCTTTTCTGACCTTCTATTTCCTTTGTTTTTAATTCTCATTTTTTGAGGCGTTGATAAGAGCTATGTCAAAATGCGTCCTCATTTCTCTGCGCTGTTAATGATAGAACGAATGGATTCTTAACATGCCGAGGCTATCCCAAACAATTAAAACCTTTATTAAATAAAAGTGTATTAGAAAACTTTTTCTTGTCACTGTTTTAGTATTATAAGTTATGTTTTGTGTTAATATTATTCTGTTTATGTTGCGTATATTTGCAACATAAGGTTGATTATTTGATATACTGTTGAATAGTTTAATCTACATCAATGTGTCATATTTTCTAAAATAAATTAATATTTTTGATTACATATTTATTTTAATAAGTCAGAAATGTCTCCGCTGTTTTCTGCTGACAGGCGCGGTGGGGGCTACTGGGGGCGCGTGCAACAGGTGACGCAAATTATGGGTCCTCAGAAGGCTAGACCGTCTCATTTCAGTTCTCTTTGAGAACTTCTGAGGCTGCCACCCTGAAAGACAGAGTGCTCACCTTTTAAGGTTGCATGCTTAGAAGGACACAGCTAACAAGCAGTCGATCCGCCACCCGCCCGAATCTAATTAAAATATTATTTTTCGTCACGTCATCCGCCCGATCCGCGGTTTATCCGCGGAGTCCGCGGCTGTAACCGCCAACCGCGCATCTCTACTGAATGGAGACAGGTAGCATACATGGTTTTGATCTTCTAAAATCTACCACCAACTCCTTAGTCTTTGTTGCATTCAGCTGTAGATGATTTAACCTGCACCACTGGACAAAATCATTAATCAAGTTCCTGTACTCATCCTCCTGACCATCCCTGATACATCCCATAATTACAGTATCGTCGGAAAACTTCTGCAAATGACATGACTCAGAGACATAGCTGAAGTCAGAAGTGTACAGGGTGAACCGAAATGGTGAAAGCACAGTCCCCTGGGGTGCTCCAGTACTGCTAATCACAGTCTCTGAGAAACAGTCATTTAACCTTACAAACTGTGGTCTCTCCGTCAGATAGTTATCCAGGATACCAAGTGAGCATCCACCCCCATCTGCACCAGCTTATCCCTCAATCTGACAGGCTGGATGGTATTGAAGGCACTAGAGAAATCAAAGAATAAAATTCTCACCGCACTTTTCCCTTTGTCCAGATGAGAGTATGCTCTGTGCAGTAGGTATATGATAGCATCCTCCACACCAATCTTCTCCTGATAAGCAAACTGAAGCCGATCCAGTGATTGGCTGACTTGGGGTTGAAGGATGTGAAGTAACAGTTGCTCCATTGTCTTCATTATATGTGAAGTTAGGGCGACAGGCCTAAAGTCCTTTAACTCATTGGGAAACGGTTTCTTAGGAACTGGTATAAGACATGATGTCTTCCACAGTGCTGGTACCTTCCCCAGCCGTAGGCTTAAGTTAAAAACGTGCTGTAGGGGCACTGCCAATTCAGCCGCACATGCTTTAAGCAGCCTGGGACACACTCGGTCTGGGCCGGCTGCTTTCCCTGGTCGAAGTCTACTCAGCTCTCTTTTAACCTGATACGCTGTAATGAAGGGTAGAGGTTGGGTCCCCTTGTTAACTATAGGGGGAAGGGGAGCATCCGTAGATACTGGCTGGGGGCTATAAGCTGTAGCAGATGCATGAAATGGTGAATGGGCATGCTGTGGACAGGCTGAAATAGGTAAGGCGTGCGATATGTTGGTAGGACAGGACATTGCAGCGGGAGAAGGACAGTCAAACCTATTATAGAACTGGTTGACTTGGTTTGCTCTCACCTCATCTCCTTCCACTACGCCACTCTTCTTCTTACAACCTGTAATAATTTTCATCCCCTGCCAGACCTCCTTCATGTTGTTTTCCTGCAACTTCTGCTCCATCTTTTTTCTGTATTCCTCCTTTGCCTCTTTCAGTTTTCTCTTGAGCTCACCCTGTACACTCCTTAGCTTCATGTTGTCCCCCTCCTTAAACGCCCTCTTCTTTTCATTGAGGCGATCTTTAACATCACAAGTGATCCATGGTTTATTGTTTGGAAAACACTGTACCGATCTTGTGGGAACTACATTGTCCAGGCAAAAATTCACATAATTGGTGGTGCAGTTTGTGACTCCCTCAATGTCATCGCCGTATGGTTCCTGCAGCACATTCCAGTCAGTAGACTCAAAGCAGTTCCTCAGTGTCGCCTCCGCATCTGGAGACCATTTCCTAAAGGAACGTATGGTGGTGGGTTGTCTGCGGACAATAGGAATGTACAGTGGTCGAAGGAAGACCAGATTATGATCTGATCTCCCCAGCGGTGGCAGTGGAGAGGCAGTGTATGCATCTTTAACATTAGCATACATAAGATCAATTGTTCTGTTTTTCCGTGTAGGGCAGTTAACAAACTGATAAAAAGCAGACAGTGTTGAAAACAAGTGTAACATGATTAAAATCCCCTGTAATTGCAATGAACGCTTCGGGGTGCCGAGCTAATAGCCTTGCAACAACAGAGTGGATAGCATCACATGCATTATCAGCCAGGGCTCGTGGGGGGATGTAAACACAGACAACAATAGTGTGTGATAACTCCCTCGGCATATAATACGGGCGGAGACTCACCGCTAACAGTTCAATGTCTGGACAGCAGATAATTTCCTTCACCGTCACATGACCTGGGTTGCACCATCTGGTGTTGACAAAAAGTGCAAGACCCCCACCTTTGTTTTTTCCGCTCCGTTTAGGGTCTCTGTCCGCTCTCACAATCGAGAAGCCAGTTAGCTCAATGCTGGCGTCCGGAATGTTGCTTGTTAACCACGTCTACGTGAGGGAGATTAGGCTACACTCTCTGTATAACTTAACATTTTTCACCAAAGCAGCCATCTCATCCATCTTATTAGCCAGTGAATTCACATTTCCCATCACACACAAAGGAACAGGTGGCTTAAACCTCCATCGCTTCTCCATGCGCCTAATCCTGACTTTAACTTCCGCTCTACATCCTCTGTGTTGTCGTTTTAATTCCTCCGGTATCGCGTGAAAAATACCGGCATGTACACTTGGCCTCAGTTCAAGCAGTTCTTTCCTCGAATAAATTAGATTTTTGCCGCAGCGTTGCAGACAGCTAATACCCATATCCATGAAATAAAAATGTTCACACAGTTCGTAAAAAAGTTATAGAATAAAGATTAAAAAGATTAAAAAGACATTAAAAAGACAAAACAAACAAAACAAACGGAGCTACTGTGATCAGCTGCCACTCTCGTCGGCGCATGCGTGCAACCCAAGTTTTCACTTTGCTCTGGTAGTTTTGGACCTTTACACTTGGTATTAAGATGCGTGTTCACGTGCGCTCACCTCCTGTCTGTAAACAGCAAGAACACCAAACTTTTCTGCTGAATTGACAACCTGTACAGGAGCCACAAAACGAAAGGCATCTTTTATAACAACAACAGCAGAAACTGCCTGGATCAGCAAGAGCAAAAACCCAAATTAACATCGGTAACTTTAGTGCTTTACCACGAGATGCAAACAGCTACAGGAGGCAAAGGGTCTGAAAGGGTCGTTGTTTATTTTGGTAAGGTAGGTACGCGATATGTTTGTATTGAGATGGATTCAGATATTCTACTTTGATGAAACATTGTGTTGCTTATGAAATTTGTGTTCGTTTACGGATTAGCATAACGATATAGTTACTACGTCTACACAACCGAACGTGTGCTTAAACTAATTCTGATATAAACCAGTTGTTTATGTTGGTTATTTTGGAAGTGTTATTCACTTTGTACTGCAAAGTTTTCTCACTGGTGAATGAGACATGAAATGTGACCGTCTGATCTGTGCATGTTCATGTGTTTTGAAAGAGGCGTGACTTTGGATGGCGATTTGACTTAAGGGTGGGATCGTGATTTCATTACTAGGCGGCTACCGTTAGCATTTTTCAAAATGTGTTACCCTACCTTTAAACCTGTATGAATTTTTTCTGATGAACACAAAAGAAGATATTTAGAGTAATGATGGTAAACACACAGCAGATTGTAACCATTGACTTCCATAGAAGGAATAAAAAAATATGATGGAATTTAATGGGTACCGTCACCTGTGTGCTAACCATCATTTATCAAAATATTTTCTTCATCATATATCACAATACTTTCAAAATACTTTTTCCTACTATGGAAGTCAATGGTTACAATGTGCTGTGTTTTTACCATCATTACGCAAAACATCTTAATTTGTGTTCATCAGAAAAAATAATGCAGATTTAGAACAACATGAGGATGAGTAAATGATGAAAGAATATCTATTGAACTATCCCTTTAACAACAATTGAAATACCTTGAATTTGCTTGTTTTCAGGCCCGCTCTCTTATTCTTTTTGCATCTCTGTCAGATGCAAGCTGCAGAAGTTTTTACGAACTTTTCTACTTCACCATCTGGTGCACGAACAGTAGTTGAATTTCTTCTGACAGATTCTTGAAAAGAAACAAAATTATTTAATTAGGTAAATGCAAGCATGTTAGTTTAACCTTGGAGAACCCAAGAACCCTTCTCTTAGAATCAATTAACATTGGCCACATTTGACCCGTGGGTTCTCCAGGGTTAAATGTTACCTACAAGCTATTCTGCTTCAAAAACAATGACAGGTACTTTAGGGTGGAAGACTTATAGCTTCATAGATTAACATTGTAATGGCTTTATATACAGTGGCAAGAAAAAGTATGTGAATTTCACAGTTTTCTGAACAAATTTGTCATAAAATGCGATCTAAACTTTATCTAAGTCAAGAGCATTGATAAACATAATGGGGCGGTTTCCCGGACCAGGATTAGCTTAATCCAGAACTAGGCCTTAGTTTAATTAGGAAATATAATTAGTTTTAACAAACATGCCTCACTAAAAACATTACCTGTGTGCATTTTGAGGTAAAACAAAGGGCACTGATGTATTTTAAGATATGTAAGTGCAAGTTGTTTTCAGTTTGGAGAGCTCTTAAAACTGTTTAAGTCTAGGACTAGTCTAATCCCTGTCCGGGAAACCGCCCCAATGTGTCTAAAAATAATTACACAAAAACATTCTGATCTTTCATGTCTTTATTGAGAACTACCAAAAAACATCTTAGTGCTTGTGAAAAAAATGTGAACCCTTAATTGAATGACCTCAAAAAAGCCAATTGGAGTCAGGTTTTAGCACAGCTATGGCCCTATTGTTTTTTCCCCAGATTCAGTTAAATTTTTTCTCAAATTCCGTGTTTTTCGTTTTATTCTGGATTCTGGTTAAATTAAATTTCAGTAATCAAAAAGCACATCTTATCAACTGAAAACATAACAGAAAATTAGCAGATCCACCACTGCAGTGAATATACTGTACTGTATGAGTGTGCGACTGTGCGTTTCCACAAGGTGACGTGCCTGTTTACCAGCATGTATAGCTCGTATATGGTTCTCAGACACGAGGGCTCACTAAGTTTTCTTTCTTGTTTAAGTGAACATAAACAGCTGTGAAAAGGAGGTTTGGGATGGTAGGTGGCTGGCTTGAGACCAGTGGCGGTGTCGGTAAGAACAATCCAGTCCAGTCACTTTAATTACAGAGTGTTTTATTTATTAGGCAAGTATTTGTATGCGTGTGTGGTTTCTAAGAGACAAAGGATATAGAATACAATTAATTACATAAGGCCACAATACAACTGAAGGAAATCAAACATATGTACAAGAACTCAGAATTCAGAAATTAGCTACAAAGTCAATACAGAAATATTGTCAGCCCCATAATTAACCTATAAATACTCAAATGCATAATCTTACAATTACAACAGAAAGTCACATGAATAAACCAAATTAAACCGTTTAATCTACATTTAAACAGACAAACTGAAAGTAATGAAAGATTAATGCTCACTTTCTCATAATTAACTTAACATAGGAAACTTACATAACTCAATAACGCACACAAGGCACACAATCTCTCAGCAGCACCACCTGCACTGAATCAAACAAAACCAAACAACCCCAGCAGCGCTCCCGCGACCGAAGCCAACAAACCCAGCGAACCACAGCAAACACCCGCCAGCGGACCACCAAGCAGTCCAAAGAAAGCCCGCACAGTGACGACCATGTTTGGAGCTGGTACGCTGGCTGGGCAGAGTGGGCCATAGCTCTAGGCTGAACTTCAGATGACGACATGTAGGCTGGGAGCAAAGGGTTACGCGAGACTGGGACTTGACCCGTGACAGGGAACTGACTATTGTCAGAAGGAATCGTGTGCTGCCAGTACTGAACTAAGGGCTGACTGGCAGGGGCATGGCTTATAGGAGGTCGATAAGGAAGCTGCTGCCGAGGTGGAGCAGGAAAGGGCTTAGTGTCACGAGTGGTAGCCTGGGGTGGCATTGCAGCATGCTGGGCTTGTGATGCTACTAACGGAGGGCCAAAGGTTTCAGGGAATGGTACTGAACGAGACAGCAAAGAGTGGCCTTGGTCTAGCATGCAGCGGTGGATTAGTCTACCTTGATTCTTTACTTCATCTAGTAACTGCTGTAAGAGCTCAGTTTGACGGTCAGGAATTGAGGCTACATGAGGGACATGTGGGTACTCAGGGGCTAGGGCTCTTCCAGAAGGGACAGGTGAGCGAGGGTTCATTGCTGGCTCTGCCAGTGGTTCCGGCTCTTCCTCTTCATCCTCCTCACTGGATAGTTGAGGTGGCTCTTGGTCCTCCTCAGACTCGGACTGTGATTGGTACTGAGGTCCAACACCACAAATGTCTGCAGAGTGAAGCGGTGGTGGCTCTGGTAATTCAGTAGTATGTTGTGGCCGCTGATCATATTCCATGACGTAGTCATCATAGCGTGCAGGACGCGAGGCTTGGCGGTGAGGACGCTGAAATAAGGAAGGCAGGGAGTGACTGGACATTTCCACTGGTCGTCAATGGATCCGGCTCGAAGGACCATGAAAAGGAGGTTTAAGAGGGATGGTAGGTGGCTGGCTTGAGACCAGTGGTGGTGTCGGTAAGAACAATCCAGTCCAGTCACTTTAATTACAGAGTGTTTTATTTATTAGGCAAGTATTTGTATGCGTGTGTGGTTTCTAAGAGACAAAGGATATAGAATACAATTAATTACATAAGGCCACAATACAACTGAAGGAAATCAAACATATGTACAAGAACTCAGAAATTAGCTACAAACAAAGTCAATACAGAAATATTGTCAGCCCCATAATTAACCTATAAATACTCAAATGCATAATCTTATAATTACAACAGAAAGTCACATGAATAAACCAAATTAAACCGTTTAATCTACATTTAAACAGACAAACTGAAAGTAATGAAAGATTAATGCTCACTTTCTCATAATTAACTTAACATTAGTGATGGGCAGAGCGAGGCTTCGTGAAACACTGAAACAGTTGAATCAATTGTGTCGAGGCTTCGAAACATGGATCGAAACCGCCTCCACAGTGACACCTAGTGGTCATTTGCACGTATTGCCATAGAGCAGCCTTGACAAGGTTTTAGACGAGCACTGACAAATTGTATGCCACATGTTGTGTAATTGATATAAGTGATCAGGTGGGAGAGTGGATAGTGTCCTAGACTCTCATGCAAAAGCCCTTTGGATCGAACCCCGGGAAACGCATTGTTATTACCGTCGTCACAATTAAGTTACATATTTTTTGTTGTTGTTTTAACATCTGTTTGACAACTACATGAGCTTTTAGGCTCATCATTGTCAATAACTATAAGCTGGTCTATTTAATAAATAAATTGAATAGAGATAAATACCACATAAACAATAAGAAATTAATAAAATATATCAAGCCACCATGTCACATATAAATATCTGCTGTGTGTGGAAGGACTTAGCCTACTTCTTTTTTACAGATAATTTCTCCAGCCTTTGAAAAACTCCTCTCACAAAAACCCACAAGGTCAATATGCGTTTATTTCACTTTTATACAGATGTGCGATTGTGTTGTCTGTTCCCGACCGTGCCAATCAAACGCTGATTCGGCAGACCACACCTGATGAAACATTTAATGAAACACTTCGAGGCTTCGTTTGGTCATAGTCACGTGACATGGGTGTTTTGAATCACGCTTCGGATCAGTGTTTCGATACATCTGCGCTTCGGGATCTCGCAAAGCTTCGGAACGACTGTTTTGTTTCAGCCATCCCTACTTAACATAGGAAACTAACATAACTCAATAACGCACACAATCTCTCAGCAGCACCACACAAAAATCCTCCATGTAGCATGAACGAAGGGCAGGGGCTGTGCACAGGTGCTGTCTGATAAAGCCTGTGGCTGATTGAGGCCAATTAATTACAGGTAGGTGAGCTGCATGGGAAACTGAAAAGCAAAGTGGGCGTGGCAATTGGACAGAGGAGAAACTTCCAAACAAGCTGTATGTTTATTAGTATATTGAAGCAGTGCCGTCTTAAAGCTGTCTTGGGTGTTCAAAGCTGTCTTGAGTGTTCAATGTTCATTATACAAAAAGAAATGAAAACCCCTCACTACTATTAACTGAATACATTTCGCAGCTGCACATTTAATCCATACAGTGAGGACTGTGCAGTGTTTTATTTGTATTTATTGCTAAGGTTCATGTTAAAATCATGTCGACAGACAATTTCATAACTAATATATTTACATTTAATACAGATGCCTGAAAAGTAAAACAAGATGAGTATAGTATTATGATTAAGAGGAAATATTAAAAATTTGGTTGCTTTTCAGTAGCATTGTTGTAGTGACAGCCAAAATACATTGGCCTATATGTAATACACATGAGTAGTACAAAGTCCATTTCCTACTTTGCAAACTCGACACAACAACAAAAAAACTAAACAAAAATGAGTGGAAGAATATCCAAAGATGATAAATTGTGGACAAAAAGGTAGCACGAATTCCTTTATATGGAAGTGGTTTGGCTAGCTAAAAAACTGACGAGGCGCAGATTAAAACATAAATGAACCCTCTTATTTTTGTGGCTTCAGTCATTGTTGGCATACTGTTTTAAAGCTGGAAGCATTAACAACTTACATCGAAATATATATCATTATCGTTCAATATGGATTTTTGCCATATTGCCCAGCCCTAGGCCGATGTATTTTGGCTGTAACTACAACAATGCTACTGACAAGCAACCAAATGTTTTTTTTTTATCATAACACTATACTCATCTTGTTTTACTTTTCAGGCATCTGTATTAAATGTAAAAATATTAGTTATTAGAATCTATGATTTAACATTAGCAATAAATACACACAAAACACTGCACAGTCCTCACTGTATGAATTAAATGTGCAGCTGCAAAAGTTGTTCAGTTAAGAAAACTGAGTGATTTTCATTTTTGGGTGGAAAGAACATTTCTGACACAGAAAGCAGTAGGCTACTGTCACTTTAAGAACCCAAGACAGCTTTAAGACTGCACTGCTTTAATATACTGATACTGACACATCTAGCTGTTTATGTTCACTTAAACAAGAAAGAAAACTTAGTTTAGTGATCACGCATGTGTTGACTGCGTGCTGTGTGCGTGCTTCGCGAGCCCTCATGTCTGAGGAACAGATGTCAAGCGTGCGCGTTGTGGGAACGCTGAGTTGCACTTCATACAGAACAGTATATTCAATGCAGTGGTGGAGCTGCTACTTTTCTAAATTTGTGAATGTCCTGTAAATAATATATACTTTTTAAAGCGGTACGGACGTGTGCGAGGGCAAGGCGGACATGGAAAGAAAGTATACTGTACCTTTTCTGTCTGTTCTGTTCCAGCCTTTATTGGAACCTGCTAGTGCTCTGAAAAACACATGAAAGATCTGAATTTCTTGTGTAATAATTTTTAGACACATTATGTTATTTATGTATATTTATTCAGAAAACCATTACATTTACTTGCTAATGTATATATACATAAACATACAATACATATATAATATTGATGGCTCTTGCTTCGTTCTGAAACCCTAGATGGCAGTTTTCTTATCCTCGAACAAACTGTCATCACAAGGGCCATGTTTACATGCACAAAATTTTGTCAATCCGACTGAATTTAATCCGATGAAAGGTTACAACAATACAGTTTACATGCACCCTAAACATGTTTAAATGTTTGCACCTCAAAATGTTTGTTTTCATGTACATTTTATATAAACCGAACATCTGTGCAAGCGCACAGCCAGGGTTGGCAGCTTCACATATCAAAACCATCCCCATGGACATTCAAAATTAGCCCAAAAGCATCCCAATGACTTATCACAGCCCAAATACCAATAACTAATGAACAAAATCCTTTCATATCTGACCCGCAGAAAAAACAACTCGCAAAGACAGTTTAAACAGTAGCCCAAATCTGAACGAAAAAAAGAGAGGACTTGGCAATGCCACCTCAAAGCCAAACCAAAGCAAATAAGAGGTAAATATACGACGTGAACTTGAGCACAAATTTTCTGTGCACATGCACAATGTATTTTTGCATCCAACAAAATACTTCGATTCACGCATTTACATGCATACTTTTCTCCTGCTGATCGGATCACAGATTGGACTACACCACCCCTTTCAATACGATTCAAATTTGCATCCAATCTACCTCAATCGTATTGATTAAGGTTTTTACATGACAACTTTTTAATACGATTGAGCCATCAATACGATTACAAACTGATTAATTGGTTGCATGTAAACATAGCTACTAGAAACATAAGTACTAGAATAAGGGCACACCACTAAGGTAAAAAAAAAACGGTTACATGCCCAATTGTGCCAGTGTTGTATTATCGAGAAAGTTCATTATTATTTTTTATACCTTTTTAAGCCTTGCCTATTTAAAATTGTAATATTTGCAAGATGCAGCAAAAGAGAACTCAATTTGGTTTTTAAGGGTTGTTTTGAGATTTTCAATTATATAAAAAAGTAAGTTTTCCTTACTCTTAATCACACACATCCACAGATAATTGTGTTTTCTCTACCATTATATTTATATTTCAAAATGACTGCAAATTGCAAATCCATAAACTGGAATTGTGATCTAATAAAATATCTTGTTATTATAGTTTACATAACAATGTTTACATATCAAAGTTTAGTTTAGACTACTTAATGTAAAGACTTTTTAAAGACTTGTTATTTGTAATATATATTTGTAGCCCTAAACAAATCCCTATCATACTTCTGGCCCCAATTGACCCCTCAGACAGTCCTGACATTAAAAATGCAACAAAACTGATTCCCAAGAAATATCCATGCCCCGTCCAATATTGTACTTTTACTTACATTAATTCTTCAAATGAATTCTGTCCAAACTGATGATCTTGAGAAATCTAAATGTGACAAAAACAATCACAATAAGTTGTTAAGTTGTATAACAGACAGACAGATCATAGATACAAAATGTTGAGTAATAATTACATAATTAAGGTTCACTCAATTTCTACAAAGTATCTTTCAATAGATGAAATCGGTTATAATGTTGTGCAACAGTGAGGTGGAAATATTTTTACTGCAGGTGCACTTTAAGTAAAGAAGTTTAACTACCAGCTGTGTCCTGTAGCTGCAATGCTCTCTATTCTGTGAAATTTAAACATTTTCTGTACCAGACAAAGTTATACCTTGGTAAAAAAAATTACCTCAGTCAGCTGTATAATAGCGGAACTGGCTGAGGTGGCTACGAGTGTTTAGCAGAATAGCTTCACGATCCCTCAGTTACTCCCGCCTGCTGCATAGACTGCTGAGGCAAATCCTCAGACCTGTTTTATGAGTTGCGAAATATTATTTGTTTGTTTTGCTAAACGAAATATTACTGTTTAAGTAAGTTCATTAAACTGAGCAGAGTTCATTTCTTATGTCCGAATTCTCCTTGTCAGATAAATTATAAAAATCGATTTTCTACTCAAATTTATCTAGAAAGACTTCAGTATTTTAATAATAAATTCAAATGCTAATTTACATATTTGTTGGAGCGGGATTGTGGTCATTTAAAAAATTACGTATACTATATCAGTCACACCAGTTTGTCCTTCTTTTAAATGAAGTTTACATATATCTAATATGTGCAGAGTATAAATATTTTATGCATTAAAATTATGTTAAATAACTTCCAAAAAGTCTTACCTCAGAGAAATTGCAGCAGACTTCATGCAGCAACAACCAAAGCCCGGTGTCATGAGCAATCCAGTCCCCCCGAGCAATTCTGCCCCCCTAGGACCCCGCGTAATTCCATTGGCTGAAAAAACTCCTCATGGGTAGCCTTTGTAGCGCCTTATTACAATTCCTTCAAAATGTCGTGATGATTTATATCGTTAGAATGTTGTTAAAATTACAATTGGTCTATTTTAAATTATCCGTTTAATATAGTAGTATATAACTGATGCTCTAGGTGGTGTGATCTACCAAATCTCGTTCTTAGATTTTTTTTAATTAGCTTAACGTGACGTACCAGCTTAGCATACAGCTATCGGGTAAAATAGCTTAACACAAACACCAGTTGCACTCACCGTAATAACGTAATGTCATTTTTTTTAATCCTGAGGTTTAAAAAAATATGTTTCACGTTCAGATAACTTAGTAATCAATAACATAAAATTGAAATGTGTTTTTGTTGTGTAAGGCAATTAATTGGGTTTTTAGGCGATTACGTGTGTCATTACGTGCTGCTCACGTGTTTGCAACATGAATATTAGTTCATTAATTATATTATTTTTGTAAGCTTTTATTTTAAAAATATTTTGTATGCTTCTATTTTGTAAAAAGTACCTAGCTTGCTACACCACTAACGCAGCTTCGATTAGCCATTAGCATCAAGATATCGCGATGACAAGTTTTTGACCAGGCATTACTGCTAGGTACCAATTGGGGTCCTAGGGGGGCAGAATTGCTCGGGGGGTGTCAACATAGATATGTATATAAAGGCTAGATGGCTCGTCCGCGCTGCTGGCCAACTGAGTGCAACGTCCGCATTTTGGCGGCCATCTTAGGGCAGGGCGCTCGCTCACTCGTAGCATTGAGTTTTAATGATGCAGGTACTTTTAAATGACCATAACTTGCTTAATTTTTTACCGATTTTCAAACGGTTTGGTTTGTTATAAACGTCAAAGATGTACCTATGACACTGCATACCTATACTAAAAATAAAAAATAAATTCATGAAACATGTTAAAGCATCCAGAATTATAGCCACGTTAATAACGTTTGTAAAAACCCAAACCGTTTGAAAATCGGTAGAAAATTTAGCAAGTTATGGTCATTTAAAAGTACCTGCACCATTAAACTCAATGCTACGAGTGAGCGAGCGCCCTGTCCTAAGATGGCCGCCAGGTGATGACGTTAGGGACTCCGCCTTGAGCCATCTAGCCTTTATATACATATCTATGGGTGTCAAGGCCGCGGTATACTTTTTTTCCGCGTCCGCGTCCGGCTCGCGCGCGCACGCGTCCGCGCAGCTTTTCGAGTATACTCCCCGCGGCTACACGCGGATGGCCGCGTTCGACACTATACGCAATACAAATGATTTCTTATTCAAATTATTAGTCTAACAGGCTGTCAGGGCAGCACTGATTTGGCGACATTTACAGTACATTAAAACATTAGGATAGGTGAAGAAAAGTAACTGATCCACCATTGCAAACACAGTTTAGAACAAACAACAAGACAACAAAGAACAGGAATCAAACAAACATGCTCCAGAGCTTTCTGTTCTTTGAAGAAGTAAAAGTTAAAGAAGAAAAACCATAGTGTGTGTGCAAATGCTGTCTGTTTCCTTTGTATAATTGTTTATAGTGGAATGAACTGTATAAATATTTTCTCGCGCATGCGCTGTTGTACGCGGACTGTACGCGCACTGTCCGCGCGGTCTCAAACTTTGGGCTGCACGCGGACGGTCCGCGCGGCCGGCCGCGGACCCTCTCGATGACGAAAATGACGTCATGCGGACGGCGCGCATACGCGGACGTCCCTAGTATACTTTCGGCTTCAGTACCCGATGCGTGCCGCCTGCCCGATCTGTGACAGTCCCTCAGTTGTGTGTGTGCGTGTAACACCTCGCGACCACAGATTCTATCCATCATCACTCTCTGACACTTTCGTCTCGTTTTTATTTGACGAATAAACAGCGAGTAACGTTAAGTGTCATTTCAAATGTAGTGGAGTAAAGAGTACAAATACCCAATCAAAAATGTAATTGAGTAGAGAGTAAAAGTTGCCTATATTTTTGATACTCAGTACAAGTACAAAGTAGCCCAAAAAATCAGTATTACAGTAACGAAGTACATTTACTCGAGTACTTTACACCTCTGATAACCTCTGTCCTGTATGAATGTCCTAATTTAAAAAAAAAACATAAAATAAATCAATGTAATGAACATAGTAGCTACATTCATAGTTTACAACATTTACTGCTAACTTGAGTTTTTTTTATTCGTTGGTAGGATTTTTACAAATTTCCAACAGTACCTTGTGGATTTAAGACATCTTCTCAGCTTTGAAGGGGATGCTCTGAAAGGATCCAGCAGAATCGTCCTCTGCTGTTGTGGGAAAAGTATCTGAAATTTTAAGCCACAATATACACCTTTCAGATTACAATATATGGTCTATCGTCATCTTCATGCTAAAATGTGTTGATAATGACAAAAACTTCAAGTCTGTCTCACCATTAGAATCCAATGATGGTGTTCATTCACAATACCCAAAAGAAGGTTAAACCTCATGGGATCAATCTGAAACAAACTTTACATGTTCTAATGCACTCAAAATAATAAGAGCATTTTTAGTTGTTTATTACAGCTATATAGAGTGATGTACATTTGTTTTCCTACCTTCAATTTGGACTTTTCATTTCTCCAGATTCTAGACATTTCAAATGAATCTATGGAGACTGCCTGCTCCAGATGGGTACTATTATATCTTCTCACGAGAATCAATAAATATGAATTCACAACCTTGAAAAAAAGAACATGCAATGCACAGATAACATATAATGTATATGCTGAAATGTTAAAACTGTATGGTCAGGTAAACAAAATTATGCAGTACTAGTTACAGCTTTTCTCAGTTGCTTTGGAGCATTTCTAGTTTGTAAATTTTCAAAATATCTTGTTCAACCTCCACAAGTCATAACTTGACAATAAGCTACACAAGCTAACAAAGCAACTCTCAGTTTAAAAATATTATTAAGCTGTGTCATTTAACCTCTACAGGTCTGTTCTTACCGAATCCTCTAATTCCATATTTGGGGCAGTTCGTGCTATGTCCCAAAAAAATTTTTATACGGTCCTATTCTTGAGAGTAGCAGCAGGTGAAAAGACTTCCCATTCCAAGCATCTCTTATGTCTGCAGACAATAATGCATAAAGATATCTGTTCTAAATAGGTAAATATTCATATAACTTATTTAAAATAAAGATATGTACAATAAAGGACTTTTGTACTCTGAGAAACTTACAATTTTCAACTGAATTGGAGGATCCGGTGGTGGCAGTAATGGTGGCAGCAGAGGCGGTGGTGGTATTAGTGGAGCCAGTGATGAAAGTGGCAGCAGAAGTAGTGGAGTCAGTGATGGTGGTGGTGGAGGCAGTGGTGGTGTCTTGACCATTTTTCTTTGCCTTAATCTTATGAGGGATTCTTGGCATCTCCTCTAAATATGGCTTCAGATGGTCCATGCTGACCTTTGGGAGCACCTTGCCACAGCTATCCACAAGGTCAACAGATTTTCCCTCAACTCTGGAAACTGTAAAAGGCCCAAGAAAGTCAGGATCAAGCTTTCCTCCTTTTCGTTGCTGTGATCTAACATTCTGTCGCCATACTAGATCACCAGTGTTAAATAGTGGACCCTGGTTTTTTTCTCTGCTTTCTTGTTTTTTTCTCTCTACTGCATCCAGATTTTGTTTTCGTAAAACCTGGAATATTTTTTCCTGCTGGTGTATTCCAGAGAACACATCCTCTTTTGCAACCACTTCCTCCACTGCCCTGTCAACCTGCACATGATTACCAAAAGTTTAACAATTCAAATATTGGATTAGAAATCTTGACTCAGAAACTGGAAAGATAATGGTGCTCGTTTTTTTTCTCAAACCTGGTAGTGCTCAGGAATTTCTGAGGGGTAGCGTGCCTCTCTCCCAAACATAAGGAAATAAGGAGAGTGTTTGGTAGTTATCTGTTTTTTTGTCCTGATTCCGAACATCACTGCATCCAAATACAGGTCCCAGGTGTTAGGCTTGTCCTTCGCCAGTTTTCCCAGAGCCCTAGGTTTAGACATCACATTGCATGTGAAAACAGTTCAATTGAATTTAAAGGGACACACAACTTAACTTTTATTAAAAATAGGCTCATTTTCCAGCTGCCTTAGACTTAAACATTTGCTTTTTACCATTTTGGAATCCATTCTGCCGATCTCCAGGTCTGGCGGTACCACTTTTAGCATAGCTTAGTATAATCCATTGAATCCAATTAGACCATTAGCATCAGGCTCAAAATTAACCAAAGAGTTTGGATATTTTTCCTATTTAAAACTTGACTCTTCTGTAGTTACATCGTGTACTAAGACCGACGAAAATTTTGATTTTGCAATTTTCTAGGCCGATACGAGAAGGAACTATACTCTCATTCTGGAATAATAATTAAGTGAAGTGTATGGCTTAGTTAATTTTGTTTCATGGACCCTTAATATAAAGCATCACCAATATTATTTATATAGCGCTAGTCCTAGACTAAAAAAAAACGTTTGAGGTGTCTTAACTGAAAATAACTTGCACAGCACTGATTGATCTTAAAGCAACACTATGTAGTTGTTTTACCATTAAATAATGTCTCTAAAATTATTTCAGTGATAGAACAACTTTTAACTGGACAAATTGTGCTGTTGCTGCAACCTGAGCAGCCTCCTAGATGATACAAGCACACTCTGAAGGGAAGGTAGGAGGGTAGGAAACACAGCCCCGCCCCTCCCCCTGCCTGCAGAAGAGTGTCTGATACCAGGCACTGTTGCGCTTTTCAACCAGTAATTTTTACATGGAAACTACATAGTGTTGCTTTAAAATATCCCAGTGTCGTCGGTGCCAATAGCCCCATGGTTAGTGCATCGACATATAGCGCCAGTGCGCTCACGCCGACCCGAGTTGATTCCTGTCTCTGCACTCTGCCAATCCCGCTCCCCTATCTCCACCCAACACTTTCCTGTCAACTCTCTACTACAATACTTTCCAAATACAGGCATAAAAGGCCCTAAAAATATAACTTTAAAATATCCCAGTGTCAATGATTTGTCTTAAGATAATACAGTAATGTCTTTTTCTAAGGCATGTTCATAAAAGATGATTTATGATCAGTGGCAAAATGATATGTAGAAGATACGAAATGGTAAAGTGGTTACTATTACGATGCTAATAGAATATATCATGGCTATTAGCCATTTAGATTCGAGAACCAGAAAGAACTTGTTACGTGTTATGTGTAATATATTTTGTTTAAAATATTACAAGACATTTTTCTTCGCAGCCTTCTCTCCCCATAAAAACTTTTAATTTTATGGGGCCAGTTGTTCAAAAAGTTTAATCTGGATCAAAATGATCCGGATTTGGAAATCACATTTTTTCCTATTCAGGATCAGGTAATCCGTCTTACTTTTATGCCGGTTTTTCAAAGCAACATTGGATTGGATCGCCCTGATCCAGATACACAGTTTTCAAGATTACCAAATCCAGATTACCTGTGCTCTAAATGGGACAACATATCACAACATGTGCTACCAGCTATGTGAAGAACAGGTAGAAGAACCAATATTGGATCACTGTAAGAGTTTTTAATTTTGAGACAAAACACAAAAATAACATAAACATCCATTTATAATTTCTTTTATGAACCCTCATCTGAGTCACAAAAAAAAATATATGAAATAACAAATACATTGTGGACGCACAAAGGACGCTTCAAGTGTCTTTTCTGAGCTCCTGTGACTGCTGGCTCTACCAGTGAGGGTCCAGGTTGTATTTCAAGAATACAGTAGGGCTGAGATCCAGAATGAATGTTTCCTCACTTTCCTTTACAATCGTAGGCTCACCATCCCCTACAACACCCTGAATCCCATGCAGAGCTTTATAGTTTTCACCTCCAATAATGTCCAGAACCACATCTGTGTATTCATCAACACTACTCATTGCAAAACAAGATGTGCAATTGAGCTTTTAAATGGAGTTCTGAAGAGACGCTTTGCATGCCTTAACTACTTGCGAGTGGAACCAGAGCATGCAACATAATACTAGCGTGTAACGTCCTGCACAACATCGCTACGTTTGAGCCGTTTGAAGAACCAGACCAACCTCTGGCATTCTGTCAGAATGAGGGACTGAGTGGACGTATAGTAAGGGATGCCATTGTTAGACATTGTTTTGGCTCATCTCTGATGATTGTTTCTTTGAAATTAATATACGGTGATGAATGACATAAAAATTGAATATATTATTTTTGTTTGTGATTGAAATCTGTTTGGGGGATTATTTCATATTTCATTATTTTTAATGTTTTTTTATAGTATTTATAGTATAAGTTTTATAGTAGCCTATGTCTACTATATCTACTTTATCACTGTTACAACGGTTACACAAGTCAAGTTCAAAATATAAATAAAAGTATATACACTAAATGAAACAAATGTGTTATTTGACCAATTTTAAAGTTTTTTTCCCTCCTGGAATCCACCTTTAAATCCTACCCCCTGTTGGGATCAGGATAATCCAGTTTTTTTTGGATCAAAGTTATCCAAATCCTACTGACAAGTTTTGAACAACACAAACTGAAGGTTTGATCATGATTTAAACTAGGATTGGATTCTGTGATCTAATCCGATTTCAGATTCCTTCTTTCCCTTTTGAACAACCCATTTTCAAGATTCGATCCAATCCGATAACCAAAATCCGATCAGCTTACCTTTGAACAACTGGCCCCATGGTTATTAAATATGATATCAATAATAAATACAGTTTATTGTCTCTATAATGTATGGTTCATGCTGCCCAGAATAAGGAAAAAAGCATTTTAGATGCAAGAGGGATCTAGGAAAAGAACTAATAACAATTACCTCTGTAGTGTCACATTCATTCTCTCCACCAATCCGTTGGTTTGAGGATGATAAGGGGCACACAAGCTTCTTTTAATCCCCAAAAAGTCACACACATCTCTGTTTATCTGTAAATACAAAATGTACATATTATGGTTCAGATGGTATAAGCCAAAATAAAAATATTTTAATGTTTTAGTGCATTATAACAATTATATTTTGTAATTATTCATTAATAAAATGAAAACGAAGCAAAAAACTAAATGTTTTACAATGGGAAATTATTTGCATTAAGAACAGCAAATGTGATTATACATACAGTATTAACAAATTCTTTCCCTTGATCAGTCAGAATTCGTTTTGGTGCTTTAAACTGATAGAAGAACTTGACAATACACTTAGTGACCTCACTGGCTGACTTAGATTTAAGAGGGTACGTACGCCTGGGGCCACTTTGTAAAATAATCTATTAAAACGCAGATGTACTGATGTCCATCCTCTGTAGTCGTCAATTTCCCTATAAGGTCCATGCCTATGAGCTCAAAAGGACTGCTGACCTATAAGTATATAAGAAAGCATGAATACAAACAGAGAATACAAGAGAAATGAGTGAATATTAGTCAAATTTATCAACTATTGAAAAGCCTAATTACTTTAGTACCTAATCTTTCAGAATTGATTTAAGACTAACTTTAGAGCCAATCTGCAATACCTGTATAGGGGTGTATTCAACCGTCTTCTTTATATCACATCCTTTTGACTGACATACAACACAACTGGTAACCTTCAGTATAACAAACATTATTAAGTTATTACAGTTTTATAAGTAAAAGATTGTCAAAATAAATATATTGACATGTGTGAATTAATTTGAGAAAAATTACTGAACATATCTGTTTTTACATTGATGGCTTTCTTTTACGTTATGGTTAATACATCCTTTGATACTGCTTAAAAGAGACTTTGTATGTTCTAATATTGATGTTCATTCACTTGCATTGGATCTTCAATGACTTGAGAAGTAAATTATTCATCTTTACGTGATCTATTCCTTTAAACTGCATGCATGCGAAGTATAATCACTTTTAGCATGTTGTAAAATAAGTACCTACCCAACCATCAATGTCTGAAGTCATTCCAGGCCAGTAGTATCTCTTGCAGATGGCATCCCTGGTTTTAATTTGGCCGCAATGAGCTCCGAATTGACTGCAGTGGAATTCTTTAAACACCTGGTCAGCAGCCTCCGACCCACAAAGAACTTTAACTTTCAGTTCCTTAACTGTGCCTTTGTTTCTAACATAGTAAAGCTCTCCATCTATAAATAAGTGCAAACCATGTTAAGTACCCAGAACAGTATGTAGAAAACATGTAGTACAGGAACAAAATAAAACCTCAAGCTGTTACAGGTTTGTATATGGATTGTTTATCACTACTGAAAAGACCAGCTAAAACCAGACTGGGAGACCAGCTTAAACCACCCAACCATCCAGGCTGGTTTTAAGTTTTTTTTCAGTATAGTTGGCTGTGTACACTTTTATTCACCAGTAGGTGGGCCAGTGTAGTGTAGCACCCAGAAATACTTAAGTAGTACTTACAAAGCTGTGTTGTTGGTTACTAGTTACTAGGTAATTTAATAAGTTGATAAGAACAATGCATGGTTACATTTTAGTGTAGTTACAATTCTCACTATTAACTGGTTACCATTAATATTACCGAGATATTGGCTGTTTAATAATACTTAAAAGAACACATTGATGCCTGATTCTGTAAAACCTTATTCTAACTCTTTTACCACCAGCATTTTTTTAGTTACCAGCAAGCACCAGCATTTTTTTTATGATTTTCACAAAAGTTTAATAGATACAATATATCAAATTAAAGAACAGACCCTCTGTTTTCAAACAAAAAACAAAAACGTCCTGTCTATTTGATCTCTTTTCAAAAATAACACATTTTGAGAGAAAAGCTGAGATAATTCCATTTTTGTAAAACATACATGGACCTTTAAACTGTTTTTGGACTTAGTGGATGCTTATAAGTTGGGCAAGAGCGCCATCTGATGGGTAATAGCGTCTCAATTCCTATATGGGGAGGCTGCAGACCTGGAGCCGGTAGATCTACGCCCCTGACAGTTTTACGCCCCTGGCAGTTTTGCGCCCCTGTTGTTCCTCATACGTCCAGTAGGGGGAGAGGGAAATACAACGAGGATACTAGTCTATTTTTAAAACAACCGTTTATGAGCACTATTTATTAATATTACACATTTAAGCGAAAATTGTATAAACTTACAGTCTACACCGCAGTCTGCACACAACGGAACCACACACAGTAAAAAAATCCATATAGTCCAGGTGTGGTCCTCTTGGTTTTTATTATTGGAGATAAAAATAAGGATCATGGGTTTAAATAGTAGCGTGTTTTCTTGTTATTTCCTATAGCATTTAAAATCGATTGGACCCGGAAGCGGCGCATGATGACGTCACATTTAACTATTTATATAAACTGTTTTTATATACAAGAGACTGACTAATATATGATGTTGTGAATTTATATTAAGTTACATTTAAATATTAACCATATTTAGGCCATTAGACATACAGTACTGTGTAATCATATGGATCCTAAATGAAATATCTGCTGTACAATTCACAATAGGCTTTATGCCCAGCTGCACTACTTCCTGAACCTCAGCCAGCTCCTATTTTCTGCCATTATTGGACAAACTGATTAATCCAGGAGTGCCTGACCTCAGTAGTCACAACAATAATCAGACACACTTGGATTAATCAGTTTGTCCAATAATGGCAGACAGGAAACAAGGAGCTGGCTGTAGGGAAGTAGTGCAGCTGGGCATAAAGCCTATTGGTCGTCATACAGCTACAAAACATGTCCTACATAGCATTTTATTAAGACAAACACAATTTAACTTTTCTAAAATTCCAAGGGTCATTTAAAAGAAAGAGACAATATTGTGGTTCACAATTTTTTTTATTAACTCCATCACTCTCCTATGGTTTTCCACTCTTCTTTAACTGTTTTTTTATTCTGCTGTCAAAGTGCTCCCACTCACTGATAAAAATAAATAAAGCAAAGGTTGAATAGTGTTAGAAACAATGGTTACTTATAATTAATGGCAGGATGTTATGTTTAAACATTTTTCCTTTATAGGATCCTTACAGTACCTCGTGTCAATGACAGGTCCTCGCAGGAATTTCTCCTCAGCCTCCAAGATGGACACATGTTCCACAACAGCAAGAGCACAGATGATGGACTACCACAGAAAGAATTGAGATTAATCACAGCCCAAATAAGCCAAGCATCATTTTGCATTTTTAGCATGTTGCATGTTTTTACAACAAAATCAAAAGTGCCTTTTCTCTATTAACACAAAACTATTATTTTTAGAGCAATGGTCTAACATTATGAATAAACTGTTTGACATTAAAGGTATAGTTCACCCAAAAATGAAAAATTCTGTCATCATTTACTCACTCATGTTGTTACAAACTTGTATAAATTTCTTTGTTCTAATGAACACAAATGAAGATATTTTGAGAAATGTTTGTTACAAAACGGTTTGTGGACCCCATTCACTTCCATAGTATTCTTTTTTCCTACTATATCTTCCTTTGTGTTCATTAGAACAAAGAAATGTATAAGAGTTTGTAACAACATGAGTGAGTAAATGATGACAGAATTTTCATTTTTGGGTGAACTATACCTTTAAAAACAATGTGAATATGACACCATGCAGAGCACAACTAACACACCTCTGGAACACACCTCTGACCTACCTCTGGAAAAAGGACATCCATAATGAATCTGATCTGGTCACTGTGGGTGTGTGTGGGTGTGCTGTCCAGAATTGAAGTCAGGTGAGTGTAGATAACATCAATTTGCTCCTTATCTTCAATGAACAACGGCACAGGCACTTTCTTGATGGAACACTTGGAAAAAGTGTCAAGCCACTTTGATTTCTTTTGCCCATTGATGATGGACTGTGCAGAGAAAATTTAAAATTACATTAAAAACATTTCCATGTATGTGTAAATTGTTTATTTACTAGACAAGCTATTGGTTTAGAATGCAGTTAAAGAGTGCATTCTTGATGCATGTACCTGAATGTGGTTATCGGTTCCTCTTGCCACAATGAAGTCCACCAGAGCCTGGTTGTACAACATTCGGTTCCTCTCTGCAACAACATGTTGTGGCAAGTCATGTGTTAATCCTGGAAAACTCCTGTAAAGAGGTTGTAATGTCCCTTCGGTCAGGCATCTTGCCTCCTCGGTCCAGTGCGCGAACCTTTTCCCATGCCTTTTTAAAAAGAAATAAATCGACTTTGTTGGCCCCCAATAGGACACCTCTTGTTGTGGACAATAAACAGAATTGATAATTTAATGTATAATTAATAATTACATGTAAGTAATGTATAAATAATTTAGTGACCTGTAATACCTCAGTTTGATCAATTATTTCTACTGACAAGGAAGGAACAAAGAATGAAACGCCAAACTGACATGTAAAGAAACGAATACACATACCCCTCTGTCTCAAACCGCTCAATTAGACGTAGACACCACCACTCCCTGATTGCATGCATGTCAAGCTAACAAAAATTGTAATGTCACAGGATTAGTATTTAATTTGCATTGTTAGATAAAAAAATAGAAAGGCTCACCGAAGTGAAATTGAATGGAATGTTCAGCACAGTGTAAAGGGCATACTGAAAAAGATAAAAGATTAATTTCCTGAAAAAAAAAAAAACAGCTTTAGTATCCTGTTTTAATAGCTTACCATGAGCATGAAAACACCACAATCAATGCCGTTGGTCTGCTGAGGAAAGACCTTTAGTAACACAAATATATTAGAATTTAAAATAATAACATACACAGACGTAAAAATATGTACAGTAGTATTGTAGTTGTGTGTCACCCCAATATCCAATCCTGTGACTTCTGTCCACTGTCCAGGGTCAAGACGATGTGCAATACTCCTTAGATTTGGGTAAAAGACAAATTAATAAAGAGGTTAACATACAGGTCATAAGAACGTGGCAACTGTAAATTAAAGATAACACATACTCTCATAAGAACAATGCAACCGCATGTATACATTACATGCCATAGGAACATGGCAATTATATCATAGCTGTGGACCTAAAGATGTCTCTGTACAGTTCATCTCCAAAACCAGACTCATGATTTCTACACATGGAGTCTAGTAGGAGGATCTCTCTTAAGAGTGGCTTCAGTACCTATAGGGATGCATAATCATGGTTGTAGCTAGGGAGTACAGAGTGTGTTGTGACAATCCATTTGACATTTAAATTACTTTTGCTTTATGATATAGAGTGTAAAACACCCCTCCGTAAAAAAACAACATAAATGATAATCATAGTCAATAATAAGTGGTCAAAGCTGTATAAAACGTGATACGCAAATGTGTTTTGTAAAACAAACACATAACAGATAATGTTCTGGGCCAGCCGCTTTTGTCCATAGAGGGAACACAAGTGCATCCTTCATGTCAGCATCATCCTAAAAACACAATTAACAAACACACATTTTTTTTTACTTCCGACTTATGTTAGATGTTATATAGTATGATTTATGCATTCAATACTCACTGGAAAGTAAGCTAAGGGATCTACACCGTGTTTACATGTAGTAATAACATACATATCAGCTATATATATGTCTTTGCCCTGTGAGAGCAAATGGAAATATTAAGAAGACTTCCACTTGCCATTCATATTTGTAATTAAAAAATTCTATAAAGTACAAACTACAAATAGCTGATTTAAAATCATGAGAAAAGATATATACATGTGCTCGAGCATCTTCATAAATGAGTTTCATGCAGGCATTTCCAATCTGCAAGAAATAATCAAAATAGTTAGCACAATCACAAAAGTCTAAGTTCTTTCTACAAAGAAAACAAAGAGCATTTTGGTCCATGAAAAATATCTACATGAAAACGTTACTACTTACATCAGACTCCATTTCCCTTCTCAAACCGAGTGTCCAAAAATCTTCTCGTAAGAGGCATGCCTCCTTCACAATGACCTCTTCGGCCAGCCGCCCCGTGTCCAGGATGTATCTGAGCTGCAAAGGACAATAGAAAGACTAAATGTGACCCTGCACCACAAAACCAAGTCTTATGTTTAAATTTTTTAGAATTGAGATTTATACATCACATGAAAGCTGAATAAATAAGCTTTCCATTGATGTATGGTTTGTTAGGATATGATATTTGTCCGAAATAAAACTATTTGGAAATCGGGATTCTGAGGATGCTAAAAAAACCTAAATATTGAGAAAATCGCCTTTAAAAGTTTCCATTTCTGTTGGCGATTAATTGTGCTGCAACCACTTACAAAAATAATTAAAATAAACATTTAAGGTAGGAAATGTACAAAATATTTTCATAGATCATGATCTTTACTTAATATCCTAATGATTTTTGGCATAAAAGAAAAATCTATAATTTTGACCCGTACAGTGTATTGTTTGCTATTGCCACAAATATACCTGTGCAACAAAAGTTTTGTTTAAATAGGCAACTTGTCTTTATAAAAATTTATGTTTTAGTTAACACAAATTGTGGATGTTACAATACGGGCTACTGTGGACAGTATGTTTTAGCACTGATAGTGAAGACATGAACAACTACCAATTTGTCTTGTAGATGATTATGAGGCTTCATCCAAGGTTCTGCTGAATACTCATCTGCATCCTCCACAATCATATCCTCATCCACTTCCTCCATGTTCACATCTGCAGAGGTTTCTATGGGAATAAAACGAAACAATCGCGGTCACGAATAATGAACTGCAATGGAAAATCACTGCAAGTTAGTGCAATTACTTTATCCATACCCATGCCTGATACAGGAGCATCAAAGTCTGGCAAATCCACTGTTGCCTTTGAGCCACTAAGGTCTTTAAGGCATGCAAAATTAGATAATTAGTTAATGACACAGAATACAAATGCAATAGAATAATAACAACAATGAAATGACAGATGCAGGCGTCAAAATCAAGTACAGTGTTTATCAGACATTTATATAAAAGGGTTAATTGATGATTTTGATATTAAAATATTATATAATATCGGACCACATGCAAGTAAGGAAATATTACATTGTACTTTGCAATGCTTAGCAATAACAGTGCCATAAAGTGGCTTGATCCTCTACTGCGTTACTTACTGGTCACTTGGTAAACGTCTGTTGCACCAGAATGAGTAGACGACTC
Organism: Misgurnus mizolepis; assembly: GCA_025389145.1. Taxonomy (NCBI): domain Eukaryota; kingdom Metazoa; phylum Chordata; class Actinopteri; order Cypriniformes; family Cobitidae; genus Misgurnus; species Misgurnus mizolepis. Next base: position 32,096,397 of record JAIFKI010000004.1, on the reverse strand, counting down.
TGAAACAGCTTAATTGGATAACACAAAATATTGGTACATGACAACATCTGTACAAGTAATATTTAGAACCAATTCTAAAGTGATATTGCATCAAACATTACCAAGAACAGCCTGGTGGTTGATGTTCAGCACCACTTCTGTCCCAAATACCTTTTTGAAGGCCTCTAGTCTTCTCAAATTCTTTTGACTGTTGTGGTGGTGGATGATACTTCTCATGAGGAAGACGTGGGTTGATGGAAGGGTCATATTTAGAAAGTAGTTGTTTTTCTTTAATTTGCTAAAAAACTGCTCCGCAACCTGGCTATTTACTTTACCAGAAAGTTGTGGTACAAGGCCAATCTTGCGGAGAGCATCCCGTTCATCTTTTGAATTGTCCTCATGAAACTTGTCATTGAGGACATAGTGCTCTTCTGAGCCTGTAATTGGGTGGCCTTGGCTGTCTGGGACATGTTTTTTTATACTAAGCCATGGCAAGGAGATCTTCAGTTTTCCTTCCTTTGCCATCTTTATGTTGTCATCTGTTGGGTCAGCTAGACGACCTTCATGTGGCGTGAAGGTTAACGTTTCAGGATAGCGAAGATTTGTGTGTGTGGCCAGTCCCCGTGCAAAATCATAGATAACAATTTTGGGTATGTGTTTCCATGACAGGAGGAGATCTGCAAAGTCTCTCGGACTCTCTGCGCGCAAACAGCATTTGATGCTATACACAATTCCACAAGGGCACATGACCACAGCCCATCCTCCTAGGAAAAAAAACATCTATGTCAGGCAGCAATAATAAAAGTATAACTGTGCCTTCACACCACCAAAGTAGACGGAAGTCATTAATTTTCAATGAGAGCCGGCGGCGAGCCCTGTCGAGCAGCGGCGCGGCGCGTCATGCACGGTGTGAGCGTCGAGGGTGTCAGGAATGGTGGATGAACCCAAGTGCAGACAGCTCTCAACTCAAACGACTTTTATTAATAAACAAAAACTCCCTCGAGGGGGTAAACAAGACAAGAATTAAATTAAATAAAAGACACGGCAAAAACAAGACAAGACTCCTGACGGTGTCACACAAACACATACAATGATTCCGCAAAGACAAGAGACACAATGGCATTTAAATAGGGAAACTAATAAGGGGACAATAACAAACAGGTGAGCAAACTAGTCATGAATAATTAACAAGGAAACGAGGGGGCAGGGTCAAGACTTAAGACAGGAGAGCATGCGGTACACAAAACATAAACACAGACCACATGACTCTCCACACAGACACAGAACACGTATACAGGGGTGTCAGGATCCAGGCACCAGAAACAAGACAAAATACACTTAATAACATTTGGGATCCTGACACTACCCTTCCCTTAAGGGTTGCCACACGGCAACCCAACACAACAGTACATGACATAAAACAATAAACAAAGTCCAACGGCCAGAAGGCCGACAGTGCCCAATGTCCGGACCCCCGAAAACAGAAGGCGGGACAGACGGTCTCCGCCCAGGAAGTGGGCCCGGAACCCAGCACCGCTCGGCCCGCCGACCTCAAACAGGACACAGGACATGCCGTACAGGAACGCTCGCGGGGCTCACTGACCAGTGAGCATCCCGGAGCTTGCTGGCCGATCCTCTGTCGCGGGGCTCGCTGAACAGAGCTCCGTCGCGGCGACAGTCCGACGTACAAACACTCCCACGGGATCCGCCGACCAGGAACTTCCCGCGAATCTCACCTTCCCGGCACTTATCCGCGGGGCTCACCGACCAGCACACTCCCGTGGGGCTCATCGATCCGGATCTGTCCCGCGGAGCTCCCCGAACAGGAACACTCCCGCGAAGCTCGTTGACCAGTAGCCCTACCGAAGACGCCACCGATCAGGAACACACCCGCGGGGCTCACTGCACGGCCACAGGAACACAACGGCACAGACAACGGCAGGACGGGGCATGACTGGACAGACATCAGGAGGAGGCAGGACTGGACGGACATCAGGACAAGGCAGGACTGGACGGACAGGAACACTCGACGAAGACTAACTAAACGAGGTAAGCAAAACCAAAACAGAGCTGTCTGCTGGGTTCAAGAATGGCGGAATCATTCTGTCAGGAATGGTGGATGAACCCAAGTGCAGACAGCTCTCAACTCAAACGACTTTTATTAATAAACAAAAACTCCCTCGAGGGGGTAAACAAGACAAGAATTAAATTAAATAAAAGACACGGCAAAAACAAGACAAGACTCCTGACGGTGTCACACAAACACATACAATGATTCCGCAAAGACAAGAGACACAATGGCATTTAAATAGGGAAACTAATAAGGGGACAATAACAAACAGGTGAGCAAACTAGTCATGAATAATTAACAAGGAAACGAGGGGGCAGGGTCAAGACTTAAGACAGGAGAGCATGCGGTACACAAAACATAAACACAGACCACATGACTCTCCACACAGACACAGAACACGTATACAGGGGTGTCAGGATCCAGGCACCAGAAACAAGACAAAATACACTTAATAACATTTGGGATCCTGACAGAGGGGAGTTGAAATCAGGTCAACTGTATGGTAATTAGCTATGACGCGGTTCGGCAGCAACCAATCAGAGGGCGGAAACGTTCGGCGGCAACCAATCGGAAGGCAGAAACCTCCGCTTGAGAGGATTCCAGAGAATGCATTCGAGCGTCAGAGCGTCCACTACACCTTTTCTACAGCATGGATAGTAGGGCAGCCAGAGCTTTTAGTGACGCTCTCGCCGGTGGCGGTGTGAATGCACGGTAAGGCTTACAAAGGTAAAGTGTCAGTCACAAACATACCAAAACACAAGCATTTGTTTCTTACCAGAGGCACCCCAAATCTTTTCGAATACTTTGTCGTAAGTCTGTCTTGATTTCATCTCAGAAGAAAGCCTCTCTAGGAGGTCACTTTTTGAGCCAATGGCATCAATACCACATTCCTTGCACAGTTTCCTTATCACCGATACCTAAAAAAACAAATCAAACTACAGTTGCAACGTCTTCCAATCCATGGTGCCCAACAGTGGTAATTGGGTTGGACAGTGAAGGGATTGTCGCTCTGTTCTTAAATAACAACAGAAAAAGCAAAATGTTCAAAAAAAGATTGTAAATAGCATACCAAATGTCAAGAAGAGGCTCAAAAAAGCAAGAGAATTACTTTTTACAAAGCCACGACTAATCATTTGCAGGGCCAGCTTATCCCAAAAGTTATCCATATCCATGTGTCCATTGAAATCCTTTGGTGGTGGTTTGATGTCACTCACTAACAACATTCACAAAGGAAAAATATTAATAAGACGACCTGTATAATAGAGAAAATTAGGTACAAGTCTCCTTGGCTAAATATGCACACCCAGAATGTATTATTTGCTCAAAGCACATAATTTCAATTTGGTCTATGCCAACACACTTACATGACATGTTGAATGCTCCTTTTCTGTGGAGATCCATGATGACAATAGGTGGATGATCCCCACATGTCACACAAGAGTATTCATACTCGTGACCCGTGAGTGCCTCAAAATGGAGATAGGCATGGAGCACTGTTTTGGCTGGAGGAAACTGTTCCCCTATAGTGACCTCCAGACACTGAACCACTCTCCCGACAGCAGTGTGGGCCTATGATTTAAGATAACACAAAAACAATTAATATCCACTTCTTGAAAAAAACTTGCAAAGCATAACTTTTACTAGAAGTAATGGTAAATTATTTAAGATAGCCTAACCTGTAGCATGTTGCGAAGATGTAGGCATAAAGGGAGGTCAAGAATGACACTGTCATTGAAATTATGCAGGACATCTTTCCACTCTTGATACCTGTAGTGGATTCCACATTGGTAGCAACATTTTGAGTAGGTGGCAACATCTGAAAAATACCATGTTAAAAATTAAGCCATACTACCATTAAGACATATTCAGAACTGTTATTATATATTTTATATATCCTATCGGAACAAAATTACTTACCATGAATAATTCTTGTATTTGTAAAAATTGTGGCCTTTGATGTGATGAGCAGAGGGTCCGATAAAGGTACATTTCCAGCACATCTGTGGCAGAACATCTCTTCGGGAATGAGGCTGGTTGGATATGTGCCTGAAAATGAAGGTAGGCGCAGATGCTCAGGAAGAGCTGCAGGGATGGCCTTGTTGTTCATGACATAATGAATCATAGATTCCAGCTCTTTTGTCGGGGGGTACAGTAGGCCTGCGTCATCTACACTTTCATGAACCGGACTGGTCTGATCTGTGCTTTGGACGGTCCTGAAAAGCTGATGCTCAGTCTGGAACAGGTGCCATTTTGCGATGTATTTATGGAGGCAGGACCTTCTTGACCTGGCACAAGGACAATGCCAGGAGTTCTGCTTTACATCATATGTTACCATTATTCTTCCAAGTTGGGCATAATATGATGCATGTGGCTCATACACTGAAATGCACCTCTTTAAAGATGGCATTGTTGCCTTTGTCGCTACAGACAAGGGTTTGTTGTCTTGGGTGGCCAAGTTTTGTCTTTGTAGGCAATCTCTCTTTCTTTCACTGCCAAACCATTTTAACCTGACCATTTCTGTCAAGGTACTTTCTGAAAGAGAAGAATCATCAGCAAAGGACCCACAATAGTCCAGTGACCTAAGGTGGTGGCATTTGTAGTGGCTTAGTCCACTCCTCCTGGCTAAGTCGATCTCCACTTGACAGGATGGCAGCTCACATCTTACATTCTGCTCTGCTCCCCAGATGTTGTACACAACATGGATCGGAACACTCGAAGAAAGAAAATGTTTCTGGACTGCAGAGGTGTAAAAAGTACTCAAAAATTTTACTCAAGTGAAAGTACAAGTACTGAGTGTAAATTTTACTCAATTAAAAGTAAAAGTATCTGGCCAGGATTTTACTTAAGTAAAAGTAAAAAGTACCACATTAAAATTGTACTTGAGTATTAAAAAAGTAAAAGTAACCGGAAAAAGGAAAACGAGAGATTCATGTTTAAGCTTTCTCTAAAAACATGAAGTGAATGAACCACATAAAAGGTTTTATCCTTTACAACTGTTTGTATTTAATTGTATTTCATTATCAAACTATAAGACAACTACATAATTTCCAACATGATCTCACAAAGTTCAGTGGTAAAGTCACAGAATTTTTTGCTCATTTATCCGTGTCATTGTCACGGATCTCCGCATTTTTCCCTGTCTGTCCCACGGACTTTCTTTTACATGTCAGGTATTGATTACTCAATTGTTTTTCCTATTTTTAAACCATTTTCACGTGGGTTTGGGGTTAGATTTGGGGTTTGGGTTAGGATGTCATTTTAACTATTGGTTTATAATATTTTTTCCATACTTTTAAACAATTGTCGCCTGATGTTAGGGTTAGGAGTTGGGTTTGGATGTCATTTTATGTTACAGAAAGTCATTCTAACCCCAAACCCATGGGAAAATGGTAAGAAAATAGGAAAAACAATTGAGTAACCAATACGTGAAACTGACTCAGAAAAGAAAGTCTGTGGTACAGACACAGAAAAATGCAGAGATCCGTGACAATGAATTTTAGTATGCAACATGCTACTCAAAATTGTAAAACCTCGAACTTAACTTAAATTTCAAGCTCTATCCAGCCGATGCAGGATAAGGTGTATTAGACCTTTTTCACACTGTAAGTCCAAATACCATTTTGGTGCATATCCAATAGGAATCCAATCACATTTAGAACGGTGAACAGCTAAAAACCACATGAAATCTGTTTTTCTAATCCGTTTCAGGCTACATCCAGAGTTGGTTTGAAATCCATTGCAGTCTTACCGTCCTGATCGCATTTGTGTAGCTTTTCGGTTACGTCATGCTGTCACATCACATAAAACATGTCAGACGTCGAGGCAGATTGTCATGCCAGTGCGACGTCATTGCCATAGAAACAGTGCAGATAATCCGGAAAACGGCTACAGGATGAACAGATCGGATCTGAACAGTTGTGAAACACAATGTGGACAGTGAGTCTGTCAAATTAGATATGCACCAAAATTTGGACTGACAGTGTGAACAAGGTATTTGTCTTGATAGAGAGGCAGCAAACAGCAGGAAACGTGTCACACTTCATGTGTTGTCGATTTCAAAGAAGCGAAAAAATCTTCATCATAAGATGAACTGTTGGCCAGTTCCTTAATGTGGTCCAAAGGCTCCAGAATAATTTCAATTAAACTGACCATCAGCGCAATTCAATTGGTTTGACAGAGCAAGCAAAAATAGATCTCTAAAATTGAAGTACTTTTTGACTGTAAATAAAATTGTAAGGAGTAAAAAGTACTTTTTTTCTTTAAAAAATGTAATTAAGTAAAAGTAAAAGTACTGATTTTTATTTGTACTCAAGTAAAGTAAAAATCCCCCAAAATAATACTTAAGTACAGTAATCAAGTAAAATTACTCAAGTACTTTACACCTCTGCTGGACTGCATAGACACCGTTAGCTCGGTCTATGCAATCAGAATAAAGGTGATGGCTTGCTGTTATGTCATCCCTAGATTTTGTGTGTTTCCTCTCCAGATGTTTTCTTAATTTTTTTTTTTGAATAGTAATGTGACAATGAGGGCAATTTGCTTTAACAACTTTGCTGTTTCGTAGTTGTGATTTTATGAAGGACCTACTAGCAGTTAAGGGAGCCACATCAGGAATGGTCGTCGATGTACTGGCAGTCAGGGGAGCCACATCAGGAACGGCGGTGAATTTTCTGGCAGTCTTACAGCCTTTCAAGTGGGCCAAAAAGTGGTCACGTCTGATTTTTAGTGAGGAACAATATACACAATGGTAGTGTAATTGTGACACACAACCTAGACCACACCGGTGGATTGTATAATCTGAAAGAAAGACAAAATAATCACACCTTTTCTTGCATTCCTACTTCATGTGATCAGCTTAATGTTTCAGAGGAATTCACAGCACAACTTACTTGTTAAAACTTGTATGCAACATGCCATTGACAATATTGACATTTCTATATTTAATTAAACTAAAACATCATTCATGCATCCATTTAACATTAATATTCATAACAACATTTTTAGGGGGAAAAAATCAATCCTAAATGATGCTACCTTCATGGACGACTGCCCTAGAAAAGTGAAGCTGAAGATGAGTTTGTACTTAATTTTTCTTTGAGGGCTTGAAAAAATCTGAAGTACAGAAAGGACAGTGATATAGGGAACAGCAGGAGGTGCATCTGTTAAGCGCAGGTAAGTTGCAACCTCTCTGTATAGATATTATTTCTTTCCCTGAAGAGAGAAAGAGATGGATGTTTTTAGTTTATACAAGTTTAGAAAGAGAGATTTTAATTTTCTTAAGTAGCTAAAGCAAACATACACCTTTATGAGATACAAGTTAAAGAACTAAAGACAGATTATGATAAAACACACATTAAGTGCACATACATTTGTCCAGATCAGTAAGCCATTTTAAGAAAACTGTATATTAAGATATACAGTAGAGAATTAGATCATCTCATTTAATAGAAACAACTCAAACCAAAATCTACATTCAAACAATATGAGACCAAAGTTTTTAATGTGGGTTTTATCATGCATGACGTATGTATGTATTATTTGACGAAATACTTTAGTGAGTGTGCAGTTCAACTCGTTAGCTTTGCATACATTACATACATAAGTTACATGCCCATTATAAATGTGTAGTATGTTTAAATGCAAGGAGTAAACAGGGTCTTACCAGAAGAAGCCATGTCATGCGAGCTAAAGACAGACAACAAGATAAAAATAAAAATGTTATTAATTAAAAGTGAGTGAGACAGAGCGAGTAGAGACAAGAGCCTACACGTGGTTATGTATACATTGTCCCGCGCATCACCTATATGGGTTAGCTAACTGTTAAGTGACTCAATCAAGTACGGTACTGCCTCTCCAAATAAATTATTGACCCCTCTTTCAAATTGATATCGCATCAATCGTTTATAAATAATAAATGTTGCATCATTACAATAAAATCAACAACAATAACTTTAGCAGATTATTTAACATACCTCAATTTGTATCACGTCAAGGTCTGCTGCTATATCATACGGTCTCCTGTTCTGATATATGAAGGCTCATATACTAAAATACAGCCTCCCCCTACTGGACGCATGAGGAACAACAGGGGCGCAAAACTGCCAGGGGCGTAAAACTGTCAGGGGCGTAGATCTACCAGCTCCAGGTCTGCAGCCTCCCCCTACTCCTCAATTGACGAGATAACTCGTTAATGGTGAGGAAAGAGTTAATCCTACCCAATTCCTACCAATAGTTAAACTTAACAACTACTTTACTAAGAATTAATAGGCAGTAATTAGGACTAGGATGCAAAAGTAGTTAGTTAAGTAAAATTGAACCTTAAAAAGTATGACCAGAGTTTATATGCGTTTTTGCTTTATTCGAGCAGTTTCATTTTTTTATAATTTACTAAATATGATATATACAGTAATTAGTAACTTAATGATTTTTGGAATTTGTACAGTAATCTAGTTACATGATTGAAGATGTAATTAGTAATTACATTACGCATTAATACTTAAGCAGACACGTGCCTCTGGCCTACTCATAGCCATTACAATATAGAGCACAGTCCTCCTCGAACGATATCGCTTAAATACACTTAAACTTTACTGAAGTATACATAATAAAATAAACTTTATGTACAACGAATGCTTTATTATTAAACCGTGCACAGAAATTATTTTTGAAATGCGAGCGAGGGTAAATGACGTCATCGCTCAGTGGGCGGTCACATATATCGTTAGAAACTCCCTTGCCGCACTCACGATAATGTGCACGGGCGCCCGGCGCGATCTCGCGTGAAAAAATTGCTAAACAGCGACCTCTGGTCACAGAATTCGATAGGTCACAGAATTCGGCACAACACCGGCCCTGACCACTGATCTACTGGCTGTCCTTCAACGTCATGCCTAGCCGATGCTCGACCAACGACTACCGGCTGAACCAGTTTATTCCGCTTTCTATCCCTACCGTATCTATATCTATATATATATATACATATTAACCTCTCCCAAGGGTTTTTGTCCTTCTAGGATTTTTCCCACCGGGTTTTTTTCCTAGGGGGTAAAAATACACTTTACTGTATATGTTACATTATTAATACGCTTGCTTGTTCAGTTTAACCTTAGCCGCTATGTTCTACTTCTTATATTATCTATTGATTTTCTGTGTTCTCCTCTACATCTTCTCATGTAAAGCTGCTTTGCAACAATTAACATTTGTGAAAAGTGCTATATAAATCAAATTGAATTGAATATTTTTGAATTTGAAATATATATTATAAGTTTTATATAGTAACATATATGTATTTTAGGGGCAACAAATAGCCTACATTTCAAATTTTGCAACACATCCGGAAAAAATCTATTTTTCCTGGCCAAAATATGTAAGGTGTAAGTATAAAATGTATAAGTATGTATAAAATTGTAAGTATTTTTGCATGTTAAAAATATGTTTCATTTTAATCTTTTCAAACCTGTTATGTTTACATTGTAACATAAAATGGCCAAAAACTATATTGGTGAAACATATTTTCAAATTTATTTTTAGTACATATTTTCTGGTATGCTATTTGCCTCAACGTGTCTTCGCACAAGTTGAAAATATTCAACTCAAGTGAAAAATTCGCTTGACACGAAGTTCTCGTAAGTAATCTAAGGAGAGAAATCCAATGCTTTGCGTTTGGCATGCAGTGCACGCAGCATAAGTGACCACAAAATTGTGTGTGTGTGTGTGTGTGTGTGTGTGTGATTTAAATAATACATCTGAGCTCATGTTCTTATCAGACCTTTGGTGGGAAAAACATGTTGCGTGTTGGTGTCATCCTTCAGAGAAGCGTCTTGATTCTCCTACTTTTCTGTCTGCCCTGTTGGGCTTTACTCATCAACACCCGTCCCATTCTTCTTCTGCTGGGTCAGGACCCAGAGGTGGCCAGGTGACTCATTCATTGCTTATTTAAAAATAATATGCTGGATTAAAAAAAATACAGTGCATAATTTTTGCATAATTTTTTAAAGGCTGTATTTACTTTAAAAAGTACATGCAAAAATGATGCGCTATATTTTTAAGTAAAAATAGCCTATTATTTTTAGCCCACTGCCTAGATTTGCCCTGTGCCAAATGGCCACTCCGGACTTGTGGACTTCCTCAGAGTCCACACTTTGATGACATCATGTAGTGCAGACTTTAGGGACCCTTGATGCGAGTCCATATGGGTGCACCGGAGTCGTATTTTGGGACAGACTCGAGCATCACGCCAGAAATACGAAGAGAAGTTGCCCCGTCAGTGTGAACTCCTCCCTTCCATCGTCTGATTGGTCTGATTACTTTTTCGCAAGGACTTCTGGGTTGGTAAAGGGCCCGAAGCCTGCTGCAGTTCGGGCTTCACCGAAGACTGCATCAAGGGGGCACTGATGAGTACACTTGCAAAAGGAGCACACGTAATTTAAGGCCATGAGACCGAAAGTCCACATGAAGTGCACCATTTGGGACAGGGCCTTAGTTATATTTACTAAATTATTAATTTAATTTCCTTCTTACAAATTTGATACAATTTAGTTGAATTTACTAAATAATGTGTTAATTTAAAATGAATCACCTTTTTGTGTTATTTTTACTAGAATTTGGTTACAAAACAAGAATTGTTTTTTTAAATAGAATTTACTAAGCCACAAAATCATTTTACAGTGATTTGAGTAGTGAAGTTGTTAACCTAGATACAAATGTTATAGCTCAAAAATAAAGACATATGCAAAGAGACTTACATGCAAAAATGGTTCCTGGTTTCTAGTTTTTTAGCTATGCTACTTTTCAGATGTTGTAAATGAATAAATTAGATCATTTATGTTTTCAACTTCATGGTTGGTCTCAAGAATAGACATTTCCTATAGGCATAAAATAACATCTCTACACTGTAAAAAAATTTGCTGTTATTATGCAGCTGGTTGCCAGTAACTTACTGTAGAAGATAAAGACTGAAAATGTTTAACTTTTAAAAAACTGTTGCCAGTAAATAACATCAATGTAAAATCTACAGTAAGTTACTGGCAGCTAGTTGCCAGTAATACCCAATAATACTGTAATTTCTACAGACATTTTTTACAGTGTAGCAAACATCTTCATTTTATAAATTGATAGACAGACAGAGTTGCTACATTCCAGGTAAATGAGGCATTTTTACATGTCCAGACAGACACACTTCACACTTGATTCACAGTAGATGTCATACAGAAGAAAATAAAATTGCAGTGAAGATTTCTGTTTCTGTTGTGTTAAAGATCCTCCTTAAATTTGTTTTGGGCACCTGTTGGTCTATTTCATGGTAACAAATGTGTTTCTTTATAGGATAGCTCAACTCTATGTGATTTTTTACCTGCCAGCTGTTCCTGTGAGTCATAATAAATTGCCTCAGATCTTGTGTGCAAAATGATATTATTTACTTTATGATATATGATACATTATGTAGATTTCCAATAAATGAAGCCCTAGCTTGACGCTTTATCCACTCCCTTCGTCCACAATCCACATCCAATAATCCACAATATCACTCGTATAAAAAACTGTATCCTTTACTTGCAACAAAAACTTCAGCACAGGAATATTACAGTAAATAAAAGTGATTATTTAACGATCAAAGAGAGAGAGAGAAAGATCAAAAAACTATGCGGCTCCATCCGCTTGCCTGACTTATTTTTAGTAAAACGTCACAACTTCCGTTTACCACTCTCGCGAGAGTATAAGTAATCAAAGATCTGTGCATTTCAAAGGTAAACATGCATTAACAGTTATTATTCTCAAAATATCCCCAAATAATATAAATGCACTATAAATTATCCACATACATTTTAGATAATTACACAATTAACTTATTGCATAACTGTAAATATTAACTACATTAAACTGTAAATACTGTAAATATGCCCATCTATTTCCTCCACATAAAAGAATGATGAAAATTACTATTTAACACATAAATTAAAATTATTTATCAAATAACTGCATTTAGGCTCCTACATTACCGGCCCCTAATTGTTATCAGTGTCCTTGGAACAATTACTCAAAACTTAAATTAAAGGAGCCTACATGCTAATTAACAAACTATCTAAAGAAATCTTCTTGGACTTCGCCCTGTCCAAAATAAGGGTTTTCTTCTTTTTGGAACAGCTTATACATTGTCCTCAGATTCTTGAAGAAGACATAGCTTTGTTATAGGGCGACAAAGCTCATTGCTCTTAGTCTTGACTTTCACTTGACGAACGAAGCCTTTCTTGTCAGGAAAAATCTCCACAATTCTTCCAAGTAGCCATGAATTTCTGGGTGATGTATCATCCACAATCAATACTACATCACCAACACTGAAGTTTCTTCCAGGAGTGAACCATCGTTGCCGTTCTTGGAGCTGCATCAGATATTCTTTGCACCAGCGTTTCCAGAAGACATCCGCGAGGTACTGGACTTGCCTCCATCTGCGGTTAGCGTACTGATCATCCTTGCTGAACACTCCTGGGGGTAACTCGGGCTTGACCTTGAGTAACAACAGGTGGTTGGGCGTTAAGGCCTCTAAATCATTGAGATCTGGAGATGCTTGGGTGATTGGCCTGCTGTTTATGATGGCCTCAGCTTCACACAGCAAGGTACAGTATGGAGACCTTCTTCATCCAAAAGTTGTTCCTTCACTGTGATATTCAGAATTTTTCTCACTGAGCGGATCAGCCGCTCCCAGCTTCCTCCGTGGTGAGAACCTGCTGGCGGATTAAAGTGCCACTGAACTCCCTTCTCTTGCAAGTTCTTTGCTATCTTGCTGGTGTTCCATTCTTTTATTGATTTTTTCAACTCACTGTCAGCCGACTTGAAATTGGTTCCATTATCAGAGTACATCTCTTTGACTTGTCCTCTTCTTGCAAGAAATCTTCTAATTGCATTGAGGCAAGCATCAGTGTCAAGTGAAGATGCGACTTCTAGATGTACCGCTCGTATGGCAAGACATGTAAAGATAACACCATATCTCTTTATTTGCCCTCTTCCTCTTTTCACTAAAAATGGACCAAAATAGTCAACACCGACTCTTGTGAATGGAGGACTGTCGGGCAAGACTCTGCATCTTGGTAGATCAGCCATGATTTGCTTACCGGCAGTTCCGTGTAGCTTCTTACAGCTGATGCACCTGGACAAAAACTTTCTAATAGCGCCGTTTGCTCCAGGGACCCAGAATCTTTGACGCAGCTGTGCCAACATATGATTTCTCCCGGCATGGGCTGTAACATCATGAATGTGCCTCAGCACAAGCATCGTGATGTGTGAATCTTTCGGCAAGATGGCTTGCTGCTTGGAATCCTCTGGCATTGCTGCGCGGCTCATCCTTCCACCAACTCTGATGACTCCGTTTTGAAGTACAGGGCTCAGCTTGTAAAGTGAACTACTTTTCTTTACCCTTTGATGTTCCTTTAGCATACTCAAGTCTTCTGTGAAGCTTTGTTTTTGACAGTATTTCACAATTTCTCTTTCTGCTACAATCAAATCTTCACAGGTTAGGTGTGTTCCTTTGAAAGCTTTCTTGAACTGATTAATTCTGCTTTCTCCGTGTGAGTTTAGTTCCTTTCTCTTTTCTTTCAGTTCCTTAAGCAGATCTTTAAATTTCAGAAACCAAGCCACAGCGCGTTTTAGTTTTGTCCAAGATGAGTAGTATGTCATCAGCTGTTCCGTAGCATCTTTGAGCTCTTGCGTCTGAATAACATGTGCTTGAACTACCCTTTTAACCTCAGAGTCATCAATGTCTAGCATTCCAGGATCTGGATTTCTGGGCCACTGGTCTTGTGCACAAAGCAGGAAACTTGGTCCTGAAATCCAGCTTTCACTTTTCAAGAACGCTTCAACAGTCTGTCCTCTCGAGACGTGATCAGCAGGATTCAGATTGGTATTCACATATCTCCACTGTGAAGTCTGAGAGTACTCCAGGATTGTTGTGATCCTATTGGCAACGAAAGTCTTAAATCTTGTACCTTCGCTGTTCAGATACTTCAGCACAGCCGTGCTATCTGTCCAAAAAATTGATTCACTAAGTTCCAGCTCCAACTCTTTCTTCAGAAGCTTGTCCATCTTGATGGCAACTGTGGCTGCAGTTAATTCCATTCTTGGTATGGTTGGGGACTTTAACGGCGCAACTCTTGCCTTTGCCATAATCAAGGTGGATTGAGCTTCACCACTTGCAGTGCGTAGCAGTAGGTAGCTTGTTGTTCCATATGCGTCTTCACTAGCATCAGCGAAATGATGTAACTGTGCAAAGACTGGCGCACCAAACTGCTTTGGCTTAACACATCTGTCAACTCCAAAGGTCTCAAGCTGTTGCAAATCAAACATCCACTTTTTCCAACTCTTGATGACATTATCAGGCAGTTCTTCATCCCAGCTATACTTCTGCCGGCATAAGTCTTGCAAGATTCTTTTGGCAGGCAATACCACTGGAGCAAGAAAACCCAATGGATCAAAGATGGAACAGACAAGGGAAAGCAGGCCCCTCCTAGTGTGTGGTCGTACACTGAGGTTGATTTTGAACTTGAACTGATCCGTTTCTGTACACCACTGGATTCCCAGTGCTCTCTCCGTAGGCAAGTTATCTGCATCCAAATCCAAATCCTGAAAACCCTGGGCCTTTTCCTCTTCAGGAATGGAGCTGAGCACCCTTCGACTGTTACTTGACCATTTTGTTAGTCGAAATCCACCTTTTGACAACATGCTCCTCAAGTCAGTGCAAAGTGTTATTGCCGTGTCTTCATCTGTAACTGACTTAAGACAATCGTCTACATAAAAATTTTTCTTCACTGTTTTGGCAGCTTCTTGACCAAATTCATCCTCAAAATCTGTTGCACATTTCTGTAGTGCAAAGGTTGCAATACTTGGGGAAGACTTCGCGCCGAAAATGTGGACCAACATTTTGTGTTCGACAAGCGCCTGCTCGTAGTTCCCATTGGGCCACCAAAGAAACCTGAGGAAATCAGTGTCTTCATTGCTGACTCTGACCTGGTGGAACATAGCCTCTACATCAGCCATGACTGCAACTGTCTCTTGTCGGAACCTTAAGAGGACCCCCACCAGGGAGCTTGTTAGGTCCGGTCCCTGCAGGAGCTGCTGGTTCAGCGATGTTCCTTGAAAGCCGGCTCCACAATCAAAAACAACACGCAGCTTTTGTTTAACTGGATGTCTAACTCCGTGATGAGGCAGATACCATGTTCGTCCCTCAGTCGGTTGATGTTCAATGTTATCCAGCTTTACTGCGTAGCCCTTTTTGAGGATGTCGTCCATAAATGCAACGTATTCTGCATGAAAATTGACATCTCTGGAGAATCTTTTCCGTAGATTCAGCGCACGTTGCTCTGCGACTGATCTGTTGTTTGGCATGCACAATGACTTGTTCTTTACCGGCAGGCAAACACTGTAATGACCATCCACAAGTTTTGAGGACTGAGACACCATGTCCATAAACTGGTAATCATCTTTGGACATTTCAAGGTCTTCGCTTTGTCCAGCGTCAGGAAAGTCCTGCTTGAACTGCAGTTGCCAGAGCTCTTCTAGCTTGGCTACTGAGATGCGATTGGTGGTGACTCCTGTCAATGTGTTTGTCTCCCTCATCTCGTTTCCACCTCTGAGTGGCCCATTTACTGTCCAGCCTAAAATTGTTCTTACGGCATATGGGCCGTCATCCACGCTGCTTATCACCTGCAGTGGCTCCATCGCCTTGGGAACATTTGCTCCTATGAGTAATCCAACCTCTGCTTGGATAGTGGGAAGTTTTACCTGCTTTAGATGAGGCCAACTGTCAACATCCTCTTGACGGGGAATATTGTCTTTGGTTACAGGGATGTTTTTCTGTGAAAATACCTCTGAGAGCTCAATAAAGTGGTTACCATCCAAGCTACTGATTTCCATTCCATTCACAATGCAAGTGTTAACAATAGATTCATTCCCCATTGTTTGCAACAAGATGCTTGTATTGCGTCCGTTCATACTCAGTTGGTTTATTAATGACTCCGTAGCGAAAGTAGCAGAGCTACCTGGATCCAAAAATGCATACGTTGTCACCGTTTTGGTTCCCTTTTGTGCTTTGACACACACTGGAATGATAGCAAGAGCACAGTTTTCCTTACCGGCCCCGATGACAGTAAAAGTTTCTTTCATGTGTACAAGGGCACTTGAAACAGATTGCTGTTCACAACGCTCGCTTGCTGTTTCTTCTCGCAAGCCTTTAGTGTTCATGTGCAGCAGTGTGGGATGAAGTCGAGAGCATTCTTGGCATTGAGTTTTCTCTTTACAGCTATTACTCATATGACCATGTTTCAAACATGCAAAACACAGACCCTTGCTTCGCAGGAAATCAATCTTTTCTTTATGCGGCTTGTTCTTGAGTTTTCTGCAGACTGTGAGACTGTGTTGCTCTCCCTTGCAATAAACACAAGGCTTGCTGTTTGCGTCCACTGAGACATTTTGTGTTTTTGGTGTTAGTTGTTTGTCATTTTCAATTTTGAATTTGTTTTCAGTCTGGGATGAGACAATAGCTGCTGTAAATACTTTCTTTGGTTTGAGTGGCTCTGCATATTGTAGGTTTGCTCTCTGCTGTACTGTGTGTTTTGGCCTGGTGGTGGTTTCTTGTATGTTCCCATAGAGTGGGTGTAAGATATATCTAACTTGCTTGTTGACAAATTCGACAAAATCCTTGAACTTCACTCTATTTCTTGTTTTTTCTTGTAGGTCACATGCAGACTTTCTCCATGCTTCTTTTAGTTTATATGGCAACTTGTTAGCCAGTGCCTTTATGTTAGCGGTATTGTCCAAGTCTTCCATGTAGTTTATATCAGTCATTGTGTTGCAGCAGCCTGTGAGGAACAATGCAAAAGACTGAAGTGCAGCGCCATCTTCTGATTTGATTGTCTGCCAATCCAAAGCCTCCTTTATGTAGGCTTCTGCTATCTTGTAGTCATCACCAAAAAACTCCTTCAGCAATTCTTTCGCTTTAGCATAACCTGCTGAGGGTTCCATGTGAATGCAGCTTTTTACCAAGTCATGTGGTTGTCCACTTGTGTACTGCAACAAAAACTGTAGGCGATCACGACTGTCACCAGTGCGACCTTCAACTCCATGTTCAATAGATCTGATAAAGGATTTATACTCAAGTGGATCACCCTTGAATGTTGGAATGGTGAGTTCAGGGAGTAATGTGGCCTTGTGATTCTTCACAAGGTACTCAGTGACGTCAACTTGCTGTGAGAGAGCCTTACATAAACTATCAAGCACAGGTCCATCATTGAGGTCCATTTTTGATGCAGGCAGGGCTCTTTCCGGCATTGCTAACTGAACATTGGTTTCGAAGTTGGACGTAGGCCGTGTGTGCTGTACTGGTGGTTGGTAGGTGCTGTTCACCTCTGTTTCAGCGATCCGTTCTTTAGCTTCTATACTGCTCTCGGATGCTTGTGTGCATTCATATTTTTGCAAAACTTCCATTTTTGCATCTGACTCAGCAAGAGCAGTCTGCATTGCATGCATCTCCTTTCTAGCCTTTATCGCAACCTCTATTCTTTTTTGCTCAGCCTCAAACTCCGCCTCTCGCCGCTTTTCTTCTGCTTGCAGCTCAGCTTCCCGGCGTCTTTTTTCTGCATGCCAGTCTGCTTCTTCCTTTTCTATGGCTAGCTTCTCTCTTAATGCTGCAGCCTTTGCCTTTAATGAAGCACGCTCCATTTCTGCCTTTATTCTGACTGAAGATGATGATGACACACTTCCACATCGTGATCCAGGTCTGCTTGAGCGTTTTGTGGTGGTTTTTGATGATGTAGACCTACTGTCTGTGGGCATTACGTGTTTATCAGTCTCTGCAGCCTGCTCAGAACGTTTCATGACCTCTTTCATCCATTCCTCACATTTCCAGAAGAAATCATTTATTGACTTATTTTTAAGATCAAACCAATTCTTTTGATCATCCAGGAATTCTTCTTCAGACATAAATTTTCTCAAACTAGAATTTAAGTCGGAAAATTCTTGCTGCAAACCACTGAAATCCACACGCAATTTGTTTTTAACGATGTCAGCATTTGCATCATCTTCCATTAATTGCTCAATATGCTTTACCATGCTTGTTAGCTGGGATAGCTTATACCTGCGTGCATGAAGTTGTCTAGACTTGTGTTCTTCTACAGCCTTCTCAGTCATTTTTACTGTCCGTTTTTCACTGTCTTGTTCATCCATAACGAGTGAATGTTTCCACACTTAAATAGTGCAAATGTCAAAACCATATATTGAGATTAACGCGCAAACAATGCGTTTCGCTTCGTCGTTCAGCCGAACGGCGTCTTTTTATTTATTTATTTATCTACGGCGGCGCGCAGAGCAACCGCACTCCTCGTGCATTAAAGTTACGATCCGCCACAGCAATCAAAGAAACAACTTACAGATTCACTGTGAAAGTCTCCTCCTTCCGTCCTTTGTCTCAAGTCAAGCCTTTTCCCAAAGTCCAATAATCCGTGAAGAGCCAGTTTTTTGACTAAAATGTAGATTTCCAATAAATGAAGCCCTAGCTTGACGCTTTATCCACTCCCTTCGTCCACAATCCACATCCAATAATCCACAATATCACTCGTATAAAAAACTGTATCCTTTACTTGCAACAAAAACTTCAGCACAGGAATATTACAGTAAATAAAAGTGATTATTTAACGATCAAAGAGAGAGAGAGAAAGATCAAAAAACTATGCGGCTCCATCCGCTTGCCTGACTTATTTTTAGTAAAACGTCACAACTTCCGTTTACCACTCTCGCGAGAGTATAAGTAATCAAAGATCTGTGCATTTCAAAGGTAAACATGCATTAACAGTTATTATTCTCAAAATATCCCCAAATAATATAAATGCACTATAAATTATCCACATACATTTTAGATAATTACACAATTAACTTATTGCATAACTGTAAATATTAACTACATTAAACTGTAAATACTGTAAATATGCCCTTCTATTTCCTCCACATAAAAGAATGATGAAAATTACTATTTAACACATAAATTAAAATTATTTATCAAATAACTGCATTTAGGCTCCTACACATTACATACAGGTCAAAGACGAATAATGATAACTAAGATAAACACATGTGTCAAGCAATATTTCACAATAATCAACTTTTGATTAATCTCTTTCCTGTTATTTTACACAGGCTATGTTTTTACATCTGCTGCAAGTCGCCTATCTCCAAAATCAGGTATACAGTTTTTTGATTGATTCCCATGATTATTGCTGTATGAATGATCTCAGGCTCATCTTTACTAATGTATAGATTATGATGACCTATGCAATACAATGCCAAATTAGTTACCGTTAACCCAAATGATACTTATGTCAGTTTTGGGCATGCAGGGTGTGATCTTGCCTCAGATGTATGCAGCCATTGTGGCCAATATTGCCAATGTTGGGACAAACTACATCTTTCTTAACTGGTTGAACCTTGGATTATAGTATGTATAAGGGACTTTCATCCTGGTCATTTATTCACTATATGTTTGTAGATTACCAGGGTACTGGTCAGGGTTCATCAGTACCAGTCATTACATATGCAACGCTTTTCTTTTCTCTTTTCTTCTCTGGGTTTTAGTGGCTCCGCTGCTGCTAAAAGCCTCTCCCAGATCTATATTTGTGGTCTCCTGTATTTGTATATCCGCTGGAAGAAGTTACACATTGACACGTGGGGAGGTGAGCAACAAACCGATAAACCAGAATGCAGACATGCAAGATCACGTCTATAATACTACTAAAGCAATTGATGTGCATAACACATTTTGTAAACACAACATTATGCCTTTTATTCAAGGGGCAACCTTTCGGTCTCTATTGTAAAGCCAACACAGAAGTGACTTAAACTGCAATTCAGCAACTGGCTGCTTGAGACTGGCTCCAAAATGGAGTCAATTCCATAGACCACCATGTTAAAATAATATTAAGCCTTAAAGTTATGCATAAATAAGGACGTGACACTTGAACGATAGGTTAACTGACACTGCTGTCACTACTGTCGAGCAAGGCGGACATGATTTCAGCAACCGAGCACCTCAGCTCCACCAAGTGGTGTAGTCTAGATTTTTGTAGTGAGTGATTTTTCCCTCTCACCCTTATGCTCACTCGTCCCAGCGCGACACCCCATAAGCAGCACCACACTCACAGATGCACACGTATGGATCTTCATGTAACTAAGAGCATTCTGGAAGTGTACTCATAAACACATAAACTGAATGTGTTATCAACATGTCAGTTTATTATAAGAAAAAAAAGACTTTAACAGCCAATGGGTTTAAAGCTGGGGAAACTGGACTGATTTTAGACTGGTTTAGTGGTAATCAACATTTAACTCAGGACCAAAAGTTATTAAAATTAAATTGTTTACAATCTTCAATCCGTGGCTACATGCATTGAAGGAGAAAAATATATCCACTCTTTCAAACGCTATTATCTGACAACTATTGATAACATTACCATGTGTAATTTAATGGTGTAAATGTTTTTAATTAATACACATTTAAGATGACCTTGAATTAACTCTAATTTGCATAGTCATTGATATAAAAAGCTTTATTTTTTGCATATAATACAAGCATTGAGTAAAAAATAAAAATAGGCTTTTACTTAATTATTATTACAAGACCATCATGTAGCCTAATATTAGACACCCAAACCAAAGTCAAGAAAATTATCTTTAATTTGCAAGTCTGAACTGAACATCAACGCAGACATGAATTTCCTTACAAAAGTTTAAGATCATATACATCTTGAACGTGTCAGGAAAAACTTCGGAGTCAAGTGCAAGTTAACAATATTTATTTAGAAAATAGAATGAGAGATCTGGAGAGCAAAGTCACTGGTAGATCCACACACGGCACACGCCCGTTGACTCACTCTGGATGATAACACTACTGTGGGAATGAAGCACTCCCACAGTAGGAGAGAGTGAGTCGGCGCTACACGATAGTCCGGTACAGATCCGAAGGGAGAGAGAGAGACACCCACGCACTCCGTCGAGAACACCAGCACAGTCACCACACGCAACAGAAGGATGAGACACGCCGCCCTGAAGGTGGATGACAGGCGGAGATGGAAGATGGTAAATCCAAGTTCTCAGACGGGTAATCCACTGTGAAATCCTGATGTAGAAGAGCCACCCGGAAACCACTGGTCACTGCCTAAAAACGAAGCGAACCAGCGGTTCCGAGAAACAACAGTCATTAGAGTCAATGTAATCCACAATGGTAAAAAGGTGTACTCCACTCCAGAGCCGGCGCCAGACCATAACTAACCGGGGGGCATTTGGCTTCCAACGGGGGGTCACGCAATAGCGACAATAACTTGCAAAAACAAGACATTAAACAACAAATACAGTGCAAGCACACACTCTTACAACTGGTACAGACTGTCAGCTCATTTCCTGTATAAAGTGCAAAGACCACAAACTATGGGCAAAACTATTGAACTTCGACCGCGACGTGAGCGCAAGCTGAGCTCTGCTGCGCTCGCGCTTTGCTCTACGCAACAAAAAACCGCCCTCGCGCGGCGCAAGCCATTGAAATGAATGGGTTTCATAGCGCAGCGCATAGCGCAGCCCACACCGCGTCCTGGCTTGAAAAAAGCCGCTTTACCATAATCACGTTGTAATGCTGTTAACGGTCTATAGACACACTTCACATTTAAGCTTACGTAATTTAAAACAACGCTAACTTACCTTTAAAATAGCTGAAGACGGGGTGTACGAACATAACTTCCTTAAAACAGTGTCCTGTAGATTTGTAAATTCCACCTCGACCTCTAATCGAGAGGGGGTTCAGCGAAAAATCGTCAGCTGTCAGCAGGAAGTTGCTGCCACTGGCAGCAGACAGTATCTGACACTAAAACCGGAAACCAGAGGAGGCTGTAAGCGGCAGCAAGACAAATAAATAATTATAAAGGGGGAGCCGTTGTAGTAATGGACAGAGACAAATATGTTGAAGAAGCCCTACGACAATTGGAAAATAAAGATTATTACCAACAGCTGCTGTTTAATCCAATAGACAACACTAGAGATAAACTGAAAGATCTGTTGCTCGCAGCAAAGGACACTGGATGGATCTCAAAACAGGAGCATGATTTTCTTTTATGTGAACATCCTAGAATACCCACCTTCTATATGCTCCCTAAGGTCCATAAGTCTCTTGAATCCCCTCCGGGCAGGCCAATCATATCGTCAAATGGGTCTCTTACAGAGCCAGCATCGCAATTCATAGACTTCCACATCAAGCCATTAGCTCAACAACTTCCCTCCTATATACAGGATACTACACATGTGTTGAAGGTCTTAAGTGACATGAGAGTTCCAGATAACTGCTTCCTAGTTACACTGGATGTTGAGTCTCTCTACACAAATATTGCTCATAATGATGGTCTAAAAGCTTTACAACATTTTTTGAAGAACAGACCCATTGACTCTTTGCCTCCCTCCGAATTTCTCATCCAGCTTACTGAATGGACACTTAAGAACAATGTCTTCCTTTTCCAAGACCGACTATTTATTCAGGTTAGGGGCACTGCGATGGGTGCATGTTTTGCCCCTAACTATGCTAACCTTTTTTTAGGTTTGTGGGAGAGGGATTTTGTCCATTCAAATAGATATAGTGACAAGATCAAATGGTGGGGGAGGTACATTGATGATATTTTTTTGATATGGGATGGTTCCTATGATGAATTGTTACAATTTCATGATTACTTGAATAACAATGATAGGAATATAAAATTATGTATGGAACATTCAAAAACGGCTATTAACTTTCTAGATCTAACCATATCTATTGGCAATGATGGCAAGCTCCACACTACAGTGTACCGTAAGACAACAGATAGAAACACTATGCTAAGAGCAGACAGTTTCCATCCTAATTGGCTAAAAAATAATATTCCTTTTGGCCAGTTCCAACGTTTGAGACGTATTTGTGATACTGAAATGGAATTTGAAGTGCAAGCCAAAGTTATGTCTAGTCGTTTTTTGGAAAGAGGATATCATTCAGAAATTGTACATAATGCTTACAGGAAAGCCCAATCCATTTCTAGAACAGAGCTATTTCAGAAGAAAAAACGACATTGTGCACCCAATCAAGTTTATTTTGTGACAAAATACAGCTCTTTGGCCAATCCCATAAAAAGGATTATACAATCAAATTGGAATCTCATTAAGAGTGACCCTGTTCTCAATGAAGTGTTTTCTGATTTTCCAAAAATTTGTTTTAAGAGGGCCCCAACACTACGAGATAAATTAGTACCTAGTCATCTTCCTGCCAAAAAACAGACAACTTGGCTTCATAGAGAGTTAAAAGGTACTTATAAGTGTGGGTTTTGCAATCATTGCCCTAATATCAAACAATGCAAAGAATTCTGTGATTTTAAAACACATAAGATGTATAACATTAAGGCATTCATCAACTGTAATACTACTTTTGTGGTCTATAGGTTATCTTGTCAATGTGGATGCTTCTATATAGGCAGGACGAAAAGACGTCTTAAAGATAGAGTATCTGAGCATAAAAATGCCATTAGAAAAGTTAATCTAGATTACCCTATGGCTAAACATTTTAAAAATGCACACAATAGCAATCCAGAAAGCCTCATGGTAGAGGGCTTAGAAACGATAAAAAAGAGTATTCGAGGGGGTGATCGATTAAAAATACTTTTACAGAGAGAAACATTTTATATACATGAGTTACAGGCCACAGTATACCCTGGGTTAAATGAAGAAATAGATTTTAGTCCTTTTCTGTAAATGGTTGTATGATTTTTTTTTTTATAATTTTTTTTTTTTTTTTTTTTTTTGTTTATGTGTGTGTATGTATGTAAGTGTGTATGGATTTTTTTTTTTTTTATTTTTTTTTATGTGTGTGTATGTATGTAAGTGTGTATGGATTTATTTTTTTTATTTTTATTTTTATTTTTTATTTATTTTTTTTCTCACATTTGCCTTGTAGCCACCCTGTGGATTCTCTATGTATATGCATGTCTTATGTCACTCAGGTGTTTCTAATCACCACATAAAAGAGACAATTGTTTGTTTGGAGTACATACCCTGAAGAAGGCTGTTTTGTGCCGCTACGCGTGGGTTGTTCTCCATACCCCATGTATTTTAACTTTCTAATATGAAGTAGCCAGTTTAATAAAGGCTTTTTAATATTTTTCATTGAAGAAGAGTGCCTTGGATTCATCTTTTTGATATATTTATTTGGATTTCCCTATCCCAAAGAGCACCTTCAAATATTTGTTTTTTGAACTCCCTGAGCACCCTGGACATTCTTTTTCTCTAAATAATTATAAACATTTCTAATACGTATTTAAATAAGTATAAATGTCAGTATTATCTGATTAAAAAGATTTATGGAATATAAACAAAGAAAAAGATAATTTGGCCAAACGTTAAATTGCAGCTGAATATTTATGAATGCGTGTAAATCAATGTTTGTGTGAAATAATGAAAGATATGCACAAACACTAAAACCGGAATAAAGAGGAGGCTGTCAGCGGCACCAAGACAAATAATTATAATTTCTAATACTTATTTAAATAAGTATAAATGTCAGTATTTTCTGATTAAAAAGGTTTATTGAATTTAAACAAAGAAAAAGAGAATTTGGCCAAACGTTAAATTCCAGCTGAATATTTATGTATGCATATGCGGCTACATCAATGTTTGTGTGAAGTAATGAAAGAGATGCACAAAAACACCTAGATAAATGAATTCATATTTATATGAGGCACTTCCCACTAGATGTACTGTTTGTTGTATATTTATTTTACAGGCCAAACACACACGCCTAAATGACAAAGAGAGACAGGTCTCACCAATGACCTTTATTTTAATTATTTTTATTTTGCTTGTTTTTTTACATTAGTAACTCAAGAAACAGGCACATTAACACGTTGTGTAATATGCAAATTATCCAAACTTAAGTATTATAACCAATTTAATATGCAATCCTTCAGAACATTAGAAACCAGTGTTGTTATTTTATACTCCAAGTGTTGCTTTAATGTATAGTATTAAGAGTTGAGAATATATATTATATTGTTTAATAAAAGACACATATACAGTTTTGTATTAAAAAGTTAATTAGAGTAGAAAGCTTTGGATACATGTATTAGAAAGAAAGATTTTGATTGATTGAATTGATTAAATACTTTATTGAACAACAATCAACATGAAGTGTTCAAAAGGATAAAAATACAAAAAGCCCATAGGCTTATTTCCATTGTGGTCCTTAAGATATAAAACATAAGAAATACAGTACCCTTTGGTGCATGATTTGCAGAAGAGCATGATTGCATGATTTGAGACAAAGAAACTTCTTCATAAACATATACACATAATATTAGGGGCACTCCCTAGTAGATGTCAGAAATCAGAATCACGAACAATCCTGGAGGTATTTACAAGACTTTCAGAACAGAACTGATGTGTTATACAGAGTTATTCCTCCTGTAGCATCATGCACCACTCACTGCAAACCCCTGGATGGGTGTTTTCAGAGTAAAAGCCTTGCATCTCTCCTCGTTTTCCTCTTCCAACATAACCTAGAGCAGGGGTCGGCAACAGGCGGCCCGCGGGCCAAAAGTGGCCCGCCAGTAATATTTTCTGGCCCGTCGGATTAATTTGAAATCCGTTTAAAAAAAAAAAAAATTTTAATCACACTTTTTTATTTCAAAATAACAGTTTACAAAAATGGCCCCGTGTATCATTCCTTCATTTGTTTTTTCAAATCAAAACCAAAAAAAAGAAAGAAAGAAAAACGACTTGTTTTTCTATTATTTATTTCCTGAACTAAAATCAAACGACTCGTTTTCTGAATGTGCGCTCAGATCAAAAATAACAAAAATGAATGAAAACGGGTTCGGACAAATTTTAATTAAACACCTTAGCAGACATATACCAATGAAATAAATTTAAACAGATCAGGTACTAACAGATTACATTTTAATAAGGGTTTTAATAAGGGTTTGAATAGAAACCTTTCCGGTAAGTCTCATTCGCTTACAGTCCGACTTTTGAACTTTTTTCATTATTATTTATTCGCGTATAACACACTGACAAATAATATGTATTACCTGATAAAAAAATATTTGCGTCGTGGACAAGTTGCCACCGGCTCGCAAGAATGTCCTGAAAAAAATGCGTATAATAGCTAGTTTAATCTTAACCGGCCGCTCTTTCTCGTTCTCTTTCTCTACCAGCGCATCCGCGATCATAACTGTCATTAGATTTTGAACATACTTCTAAAACACAATCAATCAAATAATTGCAGAGGTTTGACTTCATGAATCATTTGCAAATTTACCTCGTAAATCATGTTAATGCGTCACGCGTGAAGACGTTAAACTCCGTGACATTGCAAATTACTGAAAAGTAATTGCAGGCATTTAGAAACCACTACACAAAATATGATAAAATAAACTCTTTTACTGCAGTAATATTTTAACTATTACACTTTTAACGTAGATTTTAAAGGAATCTACTGTTCTGGGCCCGGTTCCCCGATAACGTTCACTCTTAGCGCGCTAAGAAGACTCAAAAAGATATATCTTACCAAAGTTGTTTGTGTTCCTAAGTGTGTTCCCCGAAGTGTCTCTTAGGAAGCTTCTTAACACGCTGCCTCTAAGAACGACGTAACAATGACGCTGTCCCAAGTGAAGGTGCTGAATTATTTGCAATCGATCTCTCAGGGATCGATTTTCCACTTCACGTGAAGGTGCATTACAGCGTTAAAAACGACAACACGTTCTATACAAATGGAACATTACTCAAATTATTCCAGTAACATTTATTTTAACATAGTTTAGTTATCTGTAAAATATAGACTATTAATTAAATTATCAAATTGTCAGTAATACGGGTAGACGAACCGGGTATCCCTCGCTAATCATCCACCCTGCTTATTCCGTTGTGCCACTTGTGCCGCTTATTGATGTGGGTTTAACGACTTAAAAAACTTCTATAATACACTTTTATACTAAAGGTAAGGTACTTTACAATCAGAATTACTTGGCAAGTGTAACCCCTTTAATTTTTATCCCAAACGAACACTTAGTAAGCACTACTTTAAAAATGTGTACTGCCCCTTTAAGTGTGAGCTTGCGCAGAGAGTGCGGGCACGCTGCAAGGCAAAGCGTATGTGTAAACAGCAGGGAGAGAACGCATGCAATGTGAGTAATGCTGATTTGTTCGATTAAAATGAGCTGTATATTGCAAATTTAAGTTAAATAGCTGGTTTATTGTTTTACATGCTTGCTGTGAAGTTGAATTGAAACACTGTGGAAGAGCCCATACGGAAATGTAATATATGTGAATATATGAAATATCCCTATATGAAATATATGGTAATATAAAGTAGAAACATATATGTACATATATGTACAACCATATATGACACCTATTCGAAAATGGAACAATTTCATATATTGACATATATGTCTATCCCATACAAATATATGTCTATGTGTGCAAAAAACATACATAGACATATATGTCATCTATATAATTATTTATATATGTGACATACATGACTTCACATATATGTCTAATATATGTTGCATACATATACTTATCATATATCATAAAATAATTAAATTTGAACCGTGGTTTTTATCTATTTTTCGCATGTTTCAGACCACAGGTAGGACATACAACCCATTCACACAACTTAACACACATACACAATTTATTATTTGTAATGTACCTGATGAGTCCAGTCGGGCCTCGAACCCGGGTCCTCGCGTTGAAAGTCGTCCGCACTATCCACTGATCCACCCAGCAGTAGGATGGGAGGGGCTAACAACTTCAGCTATTTGTGTGTTACTGAAGTAGGCGCTATTTAGCTTGTATTTTACAGTGTTCGTTTTATTATTCCTCCTGTTTTTATTTTATGCAGGGGTACACAGTGCAAATTTAAACCTTGTGCATTGTTCAAATTTAATACATCCACTAAATTAAACATCTGTAAAAATGTCTCAGATTATTTTTTCACTTTTTTTGCATAAATTTGTTAGTCAGTTCTGATCAAAACTACCAAATTTTTACAAAAATTCCATGATTTTAACTCTTTAATTGCCAAGTTCATAAGTGGATTTGGGGAAAATCTAAATGACAAATTTTCAATACAAAAAGTGATTGTAGACTGGATTTTTTTTAACCTTTTTCGCAGTCTTGGGCATGTCAAATATAAAGTAAAAACATTGGCTTTTGATTATTGTTTTCTTCCTCATTTATTGTTAGTGGCTGTTTTTGCCCCATTGACTTCCATTATAACCACATTTTTTGATTGCAGAGCAATGACACCTTGTTATCATGCATTTTTGAATGTTGGTGGTTTTTCCTTTTGCAAAGAGGTCAAATTTGTCATTTTTACTGTTGATCACCATGTGGCACCATTAACCCTTTAGTAGACCTGTGCTGTGCAGAGCTTAATTTCTAGCTTGTACATTGAGTAATATGGGGGCGGTTTCCCGGACAGGGATTATCTTAATCAAGGACTAGGCCTTAGTTTAATTAGGAAATATAACTAGTTTTAACAAACATGCCTTACTAAAAACATTACCTGTATGCATTTTGAGGCAAAACAAAGGGCCCTGATGTATTTTAAGATATGTCAGTGCAAGTTGTTTTCAGTTTGGACAGCTCTTAAAAATGTTTTGGTCTAGGACTAGTCTATCTGTCCGGGAAACCGCCCCCATGGAGTATAACTCCATAATAAAAGTATAGTATTGTGCCAAATGCATGCCAGTTTGAAACTAGGCAGGGTTATAATGTTATGACCCTAATAATTTTTAAACAATATATTTACAGACCTATATAGGCTAAGTTGTATTAGAAATCTAGACATATAACATATTGATATCATATGGTTGGAGCATACAGTATCATGTAAAAATCCATCTTATATGGTTGTAAAATACAAACCCATATAAGAATTCATACATATACATATTTTAAATATATGTATTTAAATACATTTTAATATGAGTATTCCATATAGGTTTAAAACATATATCTTCATATATCAAGAGTATCTATATATGCGATATTAATATATGTATTTATATACATTTTAATATGAATATTTCATATAGGTTTAAAACATATATCTTCATATATCAAGAGTATCTATATATGTGATATTAATATATGTATTTATATACATTTTAATATGAGTATTTCATATAGGTTTAAAAAATATATCTCATATATCAAGATTATTTATATATGTGATATTCATATATGTATTTATATACATTTTAATATGAGTATTTCATATAGGTTTAAAACATATATCTTCATATATCAAGAGTATCTATATATGTGATATTAATATATGTATTTATATACATTTTAATATGAGTATTTCATATATGTTTTAAACCTATATATTCATATATCCAGAGGATCTATATATGTGATATTAATATATTGCATATATATGTAACATATATGCCAAGATCGGTTTTGATATAGGGACATATATGTCATATATTACATTTCCGTATGGGAGTGCTGAAGTTGAAAAGCACTTGTTGCTTTCTGTGATTGGTTACTGAGACATTCTGGTGAGTGTATTTTATGTATATGATTATTTTGTCGTCATATCTTGTTATTATTTGAGCAAAACCAGTCAGAATGTATAAATGTCAACAAAATGTGCTTAAATTGTTAATGTGAAGAGTTAAATATGCTAAGATGAGCCATGTAGCATCACGATGCTAGTTTTGCTAATCGTGTAAAGCCTCGTGCAATGCTCATGTTGTTGTTGTTTATTTCACATGTAGAGTGTAATTGCTAAAGTGTAAAATGAAACTGTGCCAATTTAAATGATGTAAAAGTGTGTAAGCAGTGTCCAAACTGTTAAAGGTTGTTAAAAGATAAGGTTTTGTTTTATAAACTTTATCAAAGAAAGAAAAAGTAAAAGAACATTACAGTTAAAGACATGAAATCTCTCTTTTTAGGGATTGGTTTAAGTGTTATAATGTGTTGATTTAATCAATTTAAAATGTATGTTGTGCAGACTGGTTTTTGGTTCCTGGACAAATTGTTGGATGATGTGATTGACCCCTGAATCATCTGAGTGGATTCTTCTGGATATCTCTTTGTCATCTTGCCTTGTGTTTCAACTCTTCCGCTCTTGTTCTTCTGTTCTTGAGAACCTGGAGTGTTATTTCTGGGAAGCGGTAGGACTGAGACATTATTTCATACACGTTGCCCGGGACTGAGACATTTTTTTCTTACATAGTCTTCTGCATCCTAAGGAGAAGAAAAAACTGAACATTTAAATATTGGGGATACGCTTTTTGACATACCTGGGTTATAATTATACTGTTTATATTTGTTTCAATCTAATTGTCAATTTATTTTCTTTACTTGAGTGTTTTTGAAGTGCCAGAACAAAACAAAGAAAAGGGGAAAAACATTCACCTAAATTTGCCACAAAATATATATTCCTGGCTAATTGTTCTTCGTGTGTGCCATTGATTTTTTTTATATTTCCATTTATGGTGTTTTTTCGTGTTCTTTGAGAATCAGAGTATTTGACTTGATTGACACGTGCCCTAAAAGCTCCTTGAACGAACTTAGAGGAACAGACATTTAGATTTAGATAAGCCCTGAGACAGGGGTTACATAATAAGTGGCGAGCCAGCAGACCAGGAGCTTGGGTTAATTTCTTTAATTTCTTTTGAAGTCTTAATTACATCAGCAAATATTTTTTTTAAAGATTTTTATTCAGTATTTTAAAAGTGGGTTCTACACTTTAAACTTATTCTGAGTTAATTAGACATCCTAAGAAAAAAAGAATGGATCTTTGTAACCGATATAGTGTGCATGGGCAAAGTTGCTTGTATGTAACAGGGGTAGACAAAAATTGCACAAATGAAGATATAACAAGTTTTTTTGAAGTAAATGGGGAGATTGAAAAAATAATTAGGGTGCCTGATGAGCCAGATCAGCCCACAGGCAGAGTTCTCGTTCAATACTCATCTGAACGCTCAGTTCTAAGGATCAACCCTGATAGTCTCGGTGAACTGCCAAATCCTAAAGACCCTTCCATGACGTGGTGTGTTAGAACAGTCCGTGAGTTATGTCAAGAAAGTTTGGGCAGAGAACTTGCATTGAGATACATGGAGGAGCTGAATGCCATTGCCGGCAGTGGCAGAGTGGGGTTCATGCTCGCTCTTCAGAATGAGCTCCAGAGCCTCCAGCTTGAATCAAATGACATGCAAGATGCTGAAGCAAACCCCCATACTACGGTTCGTAGCCCTGGACATGACAATTCTGAAATAGCCAATGTAGAGTCTGCCTCGGCCGAGTCAATCAGATCTCAGACAATGACTTCAAATGTTTCCCCATTGTACGTTCCAACAAAACAAATACCTGTTGATGAAAGTATGATAAACCCTCCTCATGTACAGAAGGTAGTTGTGGAGCATGTAATCCGTAACGAAACTGCTCACTCACCTTTGAGACATACCCGTATCCGCACGTTCTCCGGCAGGACCCCCAAGCCAAATGGGGAAGTTGACTATGAGACGTGGCGTGCCCAAGTTGATCTCTTACTTTCTGACCCCTTCTTCTCAGACCATCAGAAAGCGAGAATGATTTTAGAGAGCCTGCTTAGCCCAGCAGCTGACATTGTCAAGCCCTTAGGTGTAAATTCTTCACCCTAGCTCTTACCTCAACCAGATTGAATCTGCTTTTGGCATCGTAGAAGATGGAGAGGAGCTCTTTGCCACCTTCCTGAATTCAAATCAAAATGCGGGGGAAAAGCCTTCGGTTTACCTGCAAAGACTGCACACTCTTCTTACCCGAGCAATATCTAGAGGGGGAGCCAGTGCTGCAGACTCCCGTAAACATCTGCTCCGCCAGTTCTGTCGAGGGTGCTGGGATCAGCCCATGATCGTAGGACTTCAGCTTGAACATTGTAAAGACAATCCACCATTTTTTCCTGAACTTCTGCTCTCTGTGAGGACTGAGGAAGATAAAAGGGCAGCTAAGCTAGACCGAATGAAAAAACATCTTGGCAGCACAAAAGCAGCTGCGCATGCTCACTCTGTGTATGGCATACCTGTTAATGTAGAACTCCCACCTGAGTCAACAAATAGATCACAAGATGAAACTCAAAAGCTTAAAGGAGAAATAGCTGCACTGAAAAGGCAAGTTGCATACTTATCAAAGCAAGCTGAAACAAAACGGAGTGAAATAAAATCTGTGAAAGACTCTAACGAAAGTACAGTTACTGGTGAATGCCTGGTGGCCAGCTCCAGAGAGACATCTAACTCTATGGCCATGCCAAAACCCTGGTTTTGTTTCAAGTGCGGTGGGGATGGACACATTGCAGTTCACTGCAGTGAAGAACCCAACCCTGAGCTTGTTCGTAAAAAGAATTCACAGCTGAGAGAGAGACGAGAGAAGTACAGGAAATTACATGAAACATCACAGTCTTTAAACCTGTAGCAGCCCCTGCTACGGGACACTCAGGAGCTGCCAGCACTCATACTCGTCCCACAATGATGTTGCACGATACAGCTAATTATGCTGGAGAAACCCAAGCAAACAGGATTAAAGATGAATTCTTGCCAAAAAACCTTATTGGCCAACGTTGTGTTGCTTCTGTTCTTGTTGAAGGCATTCAGTGTGACTCTCTCTTAGATACTGGGTCTCAAGTCACAACTGTTTCTGAGACATTTTATCTGACATACCTTTCTTCTCTTCCCATCCAGCCTATTCATTCTTTGTTCGAGGTTGAAGGTGCTGGTGGACAGAATGTTCCATACCTTGGCTACATCCAAGTTGTCATAACTTTCCCCTGTACTGTCACAGGTGTAGAGGAGGAGCTCTCATCCCTTGTACTTGTTGTTCCAGACTGTCACTTCAACAGTAAAGTCCCCCTGTTGATCGGAACAAATGTTCTTGACCGCTTGTATCAACAGGGCATAGAGAGAAAAGGGGCCAAGTTCTTACAAAACCCTGGTGCCAACCGTGATTATGCTTTGCTTTTTCAGCAGGTTGTTCAGAATTATGAAAGTGAGAGGAAATCTTTTCAAGTGAGAGCGTTAGGGAAAGGCCCCATCACTATCCATGCCAAACAAGAGACATGTATCCCTGGTCGAGTGAGGATCAAAGACCTTACAAAAGAAGTATTTGTTTTAGAGCAACCTGAGTCTTTTCCCTTGCCGGGTGGTCTTATTCTTGAATGTGCTGTGGTCAGTGTCCCATACTGGGCGCGTTCCAAAATCCCTGTCATCTTAAAGAACATAACTGATCATGACATTACTCTTCATCCCAAGCGTGTGATCGCTGAGATGTCAGCTGCTCATGTTCTGCCTTTGAAGACTGAGCTTTTGTCTTGCTCTGCTCAGGTGCCATGTGGAAAGCTTGTGTTTGATCTTGATGATTCGCCGATTCCTGAAGAATGGAAAAAACGTGTCTCTGATAAACTCAATTCCATGTCAGAGGTCTTTGCAGTTGACGACTTGTCATACGGCCATGCTACTGCAGTAAAGCACCACATTAGATTACAGGATGAGACACCTTTTAAGGAACGACCTAGGCCAATTCATCCAAATGACAGAGAAGCTGTTAAGCAACACCTCAGGGAGCTCTTAGATGCTGGGATAATCAGAGAGTCTGAGAGCCCTTTCGCATCACCAATTGTAGTGGTTCGCAAAAAGAATGGACAAATCAGACTTTGTATTGATTATAGAAAGCTTAACATGCGCACCATAAAAGATGCATATGCACTCCCTAACATAGAGGAGACTTTCTCTGCACTCAGTGGAGCTAGATGGTTCTCTGTCATGGATCTTAAATCAGGATATTATCAAGTCGAAGTAGCCGAAGAAGATAAACATAAAACAGCTTTCGTTTGTCCTCTAGGATTCTTTGAATTTAACCGGTTGCCTCAGGGTGTCACAAATGCACCTAGCACTTTCCAGAGGCTTATGGAGAAGTGTGTAGGAGATTTGCATTTGAATGAAGTACTTGTGTTTCTGGATGATCTCATTGTATTTTCTAAAACACTTGAGGAACATGAAGCCCGGCTCATAAAAGTGTTGACTCGTCTGAAAGAGTGCGGTTTGAAGTTGTCTCCTGACAAATGTCACTTCTTCAAATCCTCTGTCAAGTATCTGGGACATGTTGTAGATTCTGACGGAGTTCACACTGATCCAGAGAAGATTTCCGCTTTGAGAGATTGGCCTCGTCCTTCAACTAGGCGAGAGCTAAAATGTTTTCTAGGCTTTGCTGGGTACTACCGGCGGTTTGTCAAGGAATACTCAAAAATAGCAAAGCCACTAAATTGTTTGACTGCCGGGTATAGTCCTCCAAGGAAAAGAGGAAAAGTTTACAAGAGAGAGAGAACCGACACTCCTGTTAATCCCAATGCTTTCATCGGTGATCAGTGGACAGTTGAGTGTGAAAATGCATTTAAGACCCTGATTGAGAAATTGACATCCGCCCCAATCCTTGCATTTGCAAACCCAGAACTCCCTTACATCTTGCATACGGATGCCTGCAGAGACGGACTCGGAGCGGCTCTCTACCAAGAGCAGGAGGGCAAGCTTCGTGTGATAGCATATGCCAGTAGGGGACTTTCAAAGAGTGAAAGGAACTATCCGACCCATAAGTTGGAATATTTGGCCTTGAAATGGGCTGTCTGTGAGAAGTTCAGTGATTATCTTTATGGCACTGAGTTCACGGTTCTCACAGACAATAACCCACTGACATATGTGCTGACTTCAGCAAAACTGGACGCAGCAGGACACCGCTGGCTTGCAGCATTATCCACCTACAGATTCAATATAAAATACAGAGCTGGATCCACTAATAAAGATGCTGACGGATTGTCTCGAAGGCCGCAGAATCCACCAGAGGAAGATTATGAGTTCCTGGAAGAGGAAAAGGCAATTGGAGACTTAAGACAGCGCCTATGTGAAAAGAATGAGGTGATCTGCCCTGAATTAATCTCTGCAGTGTGTGAACGTCATTTGCTTGTCCCTTTGAACAACGTTTCAGGGGTGTCGGAGCTTGTCGTTGCAGAATCCTTAGCTTTGAATGCGTCATCTGTCCCTGAAAGCTTCACCATTCCAGGTTACGAGACTATCCCTGGACTGACCCGTGATGAGTGGCACCAAGCTCAAAGAGAAGATTCAGCTTTGGGAACAGTAATTTCTTTTGTAGAACAAGGTCAGAGACCTAATTTCCGACACACCAAGCTTGAACCCCCTGAGGTTAACCTGCTCTTGCGGGAATGGAGCCGACTTGAACTACGTGATGGAGTGTTATACCGGAAATGGACAACCAATGGGACTGTGTTTCACCAGCTGGTTCTGCCTCAGAAGTGCAGAGAGAAGGCACTGAGCGGCATTCATGATGAGGTGGGCCATCTTGGCTACGAGCGTGCCCTTGACCTAGCTCGTACTAGATTCTTTTGGCCGAAGATGGCAAAGGATATTGAAAATAGGTGTTACACCTGTGAGAGATGTTTCAGGAGGAAAGCGAGCCCTCAAAAAGCTGCTCCTATGCAATCTATACAGACCACTTATCCCCTTGAGTTAGTTTGTATAGATTATTTGTCTCTTGAGCCTGACAACCGTGACACCAGAAATATATTGGTTATGACCGACCACTTTACCAAGTTCGCTGTGGCGGTACCGACAAAAGACCAGAAAGCGAAAACCATCGCAAAAGCATTCTGGGAAAATTTCATTGTGCATTATGGGTTCCCAAGTCGCCTCCTTAGTGACCAAGGGAAGGACTTTGAATCGCACACTATTCGAGAGCTGTGTGCCCTTATTGGAGCTGACAAAGTCAGGACTACGCCTTATCATCCACGCGGAAACCCAGTGGAGAGGTTCAATAGAACTCTGCTCAGTATGCTTGGAACCCTTGATGAAAAGGACAAATATCACTGGAGAGACTTTGTAAAACCCCTTGTACATGCGTACAATTGTACACGGAATGACACCACCGGTTATTCCCCATATGAATTAATGTTTGGGAGGCAAGCAAAGTTACCAATTGATCTTGTTTTTGGCATCAGCCCTTCAAGTGAAACACACAAAACACACTCTGAGTATGTGCAGAAGCTACGAGAGCATCTTCAAGAGAGCTATGATTTGGCTGTTGCAAACTCTCGCAAAATGAACGCAAAGAACAAAGCAAGGTTTGATTTAAAAGTCAGAGCAGCTGAACTGATGTCTGGTGACCGGGTCCTCGTGAGAAATTTGAGTGTGAGGGGGAAGCACAAGCTTGCAGACCGATGGGAAAGAACTGTGCATACTGTGGTCAAGAGAATTTCGAATAGCCCTGTATACATAGTGAAGCCAGAAAAGGGTGATGGTCCACATCGTACCCTTCACAGGGATCTTTTGTTGCCCTGTGGTTTTTTGCCTGTGAGCTCAGAAGAGCAAGGTTCTGAAATAAGTCAGACAGCTAACAGGAAGTGTGGGATGAGAACAAGAATTAATACTGAAATGCAGGAGGGTGAAGATTATGAGGTGCTGTCCAGTGATGAGGAAGAATGTTACTTCCAAATACCCATTCCTGAAGTGTTTACCAGAGATCCCCTTGTTACACAAGTGAATGATGGGCCACTTACCTCTCGTGCTAATTCAGGGAAAACTCCCGGGTTATTGAACCCTCACGCAGCTGAGTTCTCCCCACATGTTTCGATTATTCCAATGACAGAGTCTTTCCAGCTTATGACTGAACCTACACATGAAGAATCTGAGGGTGGTACTGAGAGTACGCCAGTCAATTTGGTTTCAGAGTCTGTTGAGAATGCCCCAGATTATATAGCCATTGAGATCCCAGAGGAGATGGTACCAGATGCAGGGGCAAAACCTCAGGAATTATTTCACAGTTCAGTTGACACTGAAACCATTCCCCTCAGACGTTCAGGGCGGGAAAGACGCCCACCAAAGACATTAGAATATGAGGAAATGGGAAAGCCCATACTGCTTGCACTTACTGCTTTTTTTGATTCCCTGGGAAGCATTCTCTCAGCTAGTCTTCCTGTCAATACGCATGCAGGGACTCATGCGGTTTAGAGGGGGAGAGTGTAACCCCTTTAATTTTTATCCCAAACGAACACTTAGTAAGCACTACTTTAAAAATGTGTACTGCCCCTTTAAGTGTGAGCTTGCGCAGAGAGTGCGGGCACGCTGCAAGGCAGAGCGTATGTGTAAACAGCAGGGAGAGAACGCATGCAATGTGAGTAATGCTGATTTGTTCGATTAAAATGAGCTGTATATTGCAAATTTAAGTTAAATAGCTGGTTTATTGTTTTACATGCTTGCTGTGAAGTTGAATTGAAACACTGTGGAAGAGTGCTGAAGTTGAAAAGCACTTGTTGCTTTCTGTGATTGGTTACTGAGACATTCTGGTGAGTGTATTTTATGTATATGATTATTTTGTCGTCATATCTTGTTATTATTTGAGCAAAACCAGTCAGAATGTATAAATGTCAACAAAATGTGCTTAAATTGTTAATGTGAAGAGTTAAATATGCTAAGATGAGCCATGTAGCATCACGATGCTAGTTTTGCTAATCGTGTAAAGCCTCGTGCAATGCTCATGTTGTTGTTGTTTATTTCACATGTAGAGTGTAATTGCTAAAGTGTAAAATGAAACTGTGCCAATTTAAATGATGTAAAAGTGTGTAAGCAGTGTCCAAACTGTTAA
The DNA here is from genome assembly GCA_025389145.1 of Misgurnus mizolepis. NCBI lineage: Eukaryota > Metazoa > Chordata > Actinopteri > Cypriniformes > Cobitidae > Misgurnus > Misgurnus mizolepis. Next base: position 32,058,611 of record JAIFKI010000004.1, on the reverse strand, counting down.
AGGTTGTTAAAAGATAAGGTTTTGTTTTATAAACTTTATCAAAGAAAGAAAAAGTAAAAGAACATTACAGTTAAAGACATGAAATCTCTCTTTTTAGGGATTGGTTTAAGTGTTATAATGTGTTGATTTAATCAATTTAAAATGTATGTTGTGCAGACTGGTTTTTGGTTCCTGGACAAATTGTTGGATGATGTGATTGACCCCTGAATCATCTGAGTGGATTCTTCTGGATATCTCTTTGTCATCTTGCCTTGTGTTTCAACTCTTCCGCTCTTGTTCTTCTGTTCTTGAGAACCTGGAGTGTTATTTCTGGGAAGCGGTAGGACTGAGACATTATTTCATACACGTTGCCCGGGACTGAGACATTTTTTTCTTACATAGTCTTCTGCATCCTAAGGAGAAGAAAAAACTGAACATTTAAATATTGGGGATACGCTTTTTGACATACCTGGGTTATAATTATACTGTTTATATTTGTTTCAATCTAATTGTCAATTTATTTTCTTTACTTGAGTGTTTTTGAAGTGCCAGAACAAAACAAAGAAAAGGGGAAAACATTCACCTAAATTTGCCACAAAATATATATTCCTGGCTAATTGTTCTTCGTGTGTGCCATTGATTTTTTTTATATTTCCATTTATGGTGTTTTTTCGTGTTCTTTGAGAATCAGAGTATTTGACTTGATTGACACGTGCCCTAAAAGCTCCTTGAACGAACTTAGAGGAACAGACATTTAGATTTAGATAAGCCCTGAGACAGGGGTTACACAAGCAGCTGTAGTACCTCTGTTTAATGCGGTATTGCTTGCCACTAATGTTTTCAATAAAAAACAACCTATCTACAATAAACAGAGAGAGTTAGATAGAGAATATGGTCTGAGAAGATCCACCAGCTCCATAATGGGTTGTCTTGGGAGGCAATTTTTTTTTTATTTAGCCACGTCAGGCAAATTGTCAAAAGGTTTTAAGTGTTGCCTAATAAAAAAAATTGCCATGGACTAAACGGTTACGGGGTTACCGGTGTTACGGGGAAGTTTGTCCCCCTTTTTTACCTTTAGTGCAGTGTTTTTATAGCGTTTTTATCACATTATACATTTATTCTTTATATACATTGAAAGTTTTAATGGCTACTGAGATTATTTTTACAGTATGAATCATATTATATGTATAATATATATTTACAATGTATGGAAACATAACAGTTTTAAAACAAACAGTGAAGAGAGAAAAACGGAAAAAGACAGGCTATATGTTAAAAGACATAAAACTGTCAAATATGTAATATTTAATAAATTGTATAATAGAATATATGATATAATTGCTTTTTAGTATAACCAATTGAAATCTTTAATCTTTCTAAATAAATTATAAATGTAACGTGATGAAAACGCTATAAACATAGAGGGAACAGACTTCAATGAGGAACAAACACCGGCGCCGTCTTTGATTCATTAGTTCTGATACCAAATAAAGTCAACTGCATAAATAGTCCTGTATCCATTGCAAACATATTTTATTATAAGTCTTAAAAATGTCCATATCATAAAATCATTGTCACCATAGGCCTACCATAGTTTGACTTGTACTGCGCTGCGCTGATTTCTAAAGACTGCGGCGATAGCGTTTTGCCTTCAAACAACGCTAAGAGAGAGCTTACGAATGGTCCAGGGGTGCGTTCTCCGAAACTACCTTAACGCTACGTCGTTCTTAAGTTGTACCTTAAGCTGTACCTTATCGCTAATACGTGTTTGCCGAAACGTTCTTAGTTACGTATACCTTCTGTAAGTCATACGTTCGTAAGGTTGGTCTGGAGCACTCTTAGCTATACCTTATCCCACATGACTCATCCCATCACTTTCATAAAAGCTTACATTGCAGTCATATATAACTAAATATTTGTAAAAGAAAAAAAAAAAAATAGTTTATACACTCCGTGTTTAATTAGGCAAATATTTTTATATTTAAAGAATAAAACATTCACATAATTAGACATCATTGGATTGATGGTTGTTAGATTTTTTATTATGTTTTCCAAAGGGACGTCAGCTGCGAACTATTAAATGCTACAGGCTTAAGAAACTATTTAAAAAATATATATTGGGTGTTGGAGTTGGTGAAACTATGGCAGCTATACAGCGAATCCTACTATTTAATTTGTGCATTTCATATCCGTTAAATCTTAGTATTTTAGTTGCATAAATAAATCGGGTAAAAAAAATTAATTATGATTATTAATGTTAATTCGACTTTGCATCGAAGTTTTTTGACGTTTTATAACTTTGAGGCAACTGCATGCCATATTCTTTATAAACATTCAAAATAAACTGCTCCACTTGATTACGGCTTGTATAGTCTCTTTAAAATTTCCACATTAAAACTAATCAAGCTAAAATCTAAAGCAATCATACTATATATTTATAAAGGCTATTATATAATATATATTTTTATATGTTATATTTGAAGTAGACAGACAGGCTCCAGAAATGCGTTCATTAAGCTTTATCCGCATTGTAACCACGCTGCTTGCGCATCCAGTGTCCAAGCACAATAAACGCGTCAACTAATGAACAACAACAGTTTGTTTTTAGATATTTTAAGTGTAATGCACAGCCAAGTACCTGCACGACCCACTTTAATACCCTTTGCAACGCACTTATTGGGAACCCCTTATATAAATTTTAATTTCAAGTGAAGGCATGGCGGATGCAATGGAGCAGTTTATGCATGATACGTTTGGAAATAAAGTTGCGGGTTTTGCACGGGTTTGATATAAAATTTAGAAGGTTGAATTTAGTTGTTTGCAATTTGAAATATTTTTACCAGATATTCCTAATAAATTTAACTTGAACTATTTCTAAAATGTTTCTTTAATAAAGAACACCGCTATCTCATAACGCAGCGAAACCTATTACATGAAGTGAATAATTGATTGTCGAGCAATCGATATCAACCTATTCAGCACCTCCACCATGGACAGCACCCGCTAAGGTCGAACTTAAGAAGGTTTACCTTAAGCAACATCCTAAGGTATAGTTCGGAGAACACACGTAGGAAAGGTATACCTGTAGTTAAGGTGTACCTTTTGAGTCTTCGTATCGCGCTAAGAGATAACGTTATCGGAGAACGCACCCCTGACCAACCTTACGAAAGTGTGACTTACAGAAGATATACTTAGCGTACGAACGTTTTGGGAACCGTGCCATAGAGTTAAGAGAGAGGTTAAGGAATAGGTTAAGAACTACTTAGCGATAAGAACGTTTTGGGGAACCGGGCCCTGTTCTGTTACTTGAACTTGGGGCTCGAGCCCGACCTTAGGTTCGACAGCAAGTCAAGTTCGTTTACCGTTAATTATTAAGACTAAATGGGCAGGTAAATTCGTTAAAAAATGAAAGTAATCCGCCAAAATATGGTTTTACATGTCTATTAAAATAAAGCCATTATTAATTTTCCTAACGCATAGTTCTTTGATCTTTACCTCCTTTTAAAAATAAATTTGGCAAAGGAGGATTTTCAGCAATTTGTTTGAACAGCAACTCTGCAACCAATGGTTTCGGTTTGAGTGAGAGGCTTTGTCCTATTTAATTTATTATTTATATTTCATTATTTTTTCTGTGACATTTTTTCTCTGCTAACAATACAATGTTAAAATAATATTTATATTGGCACGAACACAATTTTTGTATAACATTTATAATTGTTATAGGCTACTTCATCTCTCTTTTTTCGTTAGAGACATTGAATTTGAGATTCTGGGAACGAGATCTAACGTTAAGTTTTGCGGACCCGTCAGGTCGGGAAATAAAGCGGGTGAACACAGAGTGTATTTTAAGCGGTTTACTGAATAGAACCTTGTCGGAGCTGGACAAAAAGCGGAGACCTCCTTAAACCTTAGGTGTGTATGTGTGTGTCCCGGATAAATATTAATAAAAAAAGGAATACAGTTCAAAAGTCGGACTGTAAGAGTCTTTCATGAGAGCATAAATGCCTGTAATGTTACCACTAATAGTACTTGATCTGTTTAAAATGATTTCATTTATATATTATGCCTATAAAGGTGTTAAATAAAAAAATTGTCTAATCCAGTAATTAATTTTTTATCTGAGCACACAATCAGAAAACCCGTGGTGGTTAATTTTTTCATTTTTGTTTTTAATTTAAAAAACGATTGAACGAATGATACACAGACCCATAACCATGATTTTAGCCATTTTTAATGCCGTCTTTCGTATTTCGGAAATAAAGACAATGTTTCTTGACAAAAGATCAGATAGCCTATACTAGGCTAATTCAAAATAAGACGTAAGTGTACCAACAGCAGTTGGCCCGCCATCTACTGGCTAAAAAAAATATTGGCCCGCGGCCAAAGTTACTTGCCGACCCCTGACCTAGAGGATTCATAAAAAAATGGAGACATTAATACATAAATAACCTTAACAGTAGAAAAGCATGCACAGACATATTCCCATTGCATTTTGCCATGAACCTAGCAGTGATCACAATTTCATGCTTAATTTGCACACCTGGTAAGCAGTTATTGTACACTTCATTGCAGTGTTGGCTGAAGTGTAAACATTTTCTAAAGGTCCTGGGATGGCTCAGACTTTGTACTCCATTTAGTTACACCTGTATATTGAAATGATAAAAATAATAAATGACCATTACAAATATAAACATTCAGACATGTCAGAGAAATTTAAAGATATGGCACCATTTTAAACATCTTTAAATCAAATATGTAAAAGAAAATGAATACCATCAAGCCAGCAGAAGTGTGCCTGTCCACCAGACTTCTGAATTTGGAACAAACCAAAGAGAGATTTAAAAATGCAGCAGCATCACCCTCCTCCAGGACCACGTGAAGAAGAACTTCTGACAGGACAGCATCTGGCAACTATTGGGTATTATAAACAAACCCAAAAATTACTGCAATTTCCAAACATCACAGCCTAAGCTCCCTAAAAACAGAAGTCCATCATATGGGAGCAGGTTATACTTAACACATGTATAAGGCATTTGCTATAAAGCTACTATAATAGTTAGTGAGGGTAAAGACTTTTAGTGTTTGCGTAATATTGAATGTGCTGCTACCATCAAGATGTTCAAGATATACTCTGATGTTCTGCACTTCTTTCTCCTGCCATTTTGTCTCATCCTTGAATGCTTCCAACATGGTTGATGTGCACTGCTTCTTCCTAAAAATAAAAACGAACAAAACAAAAATTAATACACTTAAGTTAGTAAAATTTTGGAAATGTAATGGCTTCTTACCTGTCATAACTGATAGTCAGATACACAAAAGGTGAAGGCAGAAATAGAAGAGTAGTTGTTAAAATAACCGTTTTGTCAATTGTTATAGTAAAAGAAAAAAAAAAAATCAATAAGTTGATGGATATCACACAATCACTTGAAAAATTAAACACAAAAGTATGAACAGTGTTGCACTTGTATCTTCTATACATCGTCAAACAACATTCATTTTATATTATTCAGTAGACGCTTGTTAACACGTTAACAAACGTTAATATTTAATCGTAAACGTTATATTTGAAGTACGTTATTAGCCCCCTAACATACAGCAACAATTATGATGTAACATGGTACACAAACTACGTTTCTAACACGAATTGGAATAAATTTTACGTTTAAACTAAAATAGGCAAAGTTACACTATCGTTTACTAAGATAACAGTTAAAATCAAACTTACAATTATTACTCAGTTTAAAACTTACCGGTGCTCGATCGATCGCTGCCATTACTAAAGCATGCAATGGCTGCTGTTGTAGTTATATGTGATTGGTTGAGTTCACGTTGGTCGATATTGATTGGCTGTTATCGACTGTCAGGTCCCTCCTACCTTCAGGCTGTCAGGCAGCCACTTCCTGCTGCCGGCTGCCGATTTTTATCTGAACCCCTACTGCTCTAATCTCTGAGTTTGAGCCAGTCTGTGTTTGCATGAAGTCAGATGAAGCAGGCGGTGCTGATTCGTTGTAAATGTTCTAATATCCATATTTCACACGATCCATAAAATGCCGCGAAAAAACACGTAAAGACGTAAGACGGGTGAGACGCGGCAATACATCCAATCAGAGAAACTGGTCTATTTTAATTAAAGAAAACATATATCAACTATATTTTTCTCATTTGATTACATTATAAGTCATGAAACATTCAATGTTTAATTTATTTTAATTATTCTTGATATATATTAAATTAATAAAAAACTTTGTAGGTTCGCACTGCCCGCGAATGCCCCCCCTTGACGCCGGCCCTGCGGGCGATGATGCAAACCGATGAGAAACAGAGACAGCTGGTATACCGCCTAGAAACGAAGCGAACCAGCTGTTCCGAGAGACAAACAAAGTCAATGAGTTCCAGTAATCCACAAGCGAGCGGTCCGGGTGAAGACGAGTCCCCGAACGCCGAAAACCAAACCTGGGGTAACAAGAGGAAGAGACAGAGCAGGACTGTGATAAAAAAAAAAACAATGAGCGCGCAACGAAAGACAGGACTACGTGCAATATAAAGGAAAAGGTAAACGAGATACCACCGGTGAACAATTACCGAAACAAGGGGGCGGAGTTAGTGAACACACGAGGAACCGGCACCACAGGTAAACAACACACACACACACAGAGATCACACAGCCATCTATCACCCAGCAGTCATGACAGAACGTAGATATAAATGAACACAGAGAAGGAAGTTTAACACTGTGAAGCACAAGAAAAGATGCTGAAAGAGGAACTGAACGCAGCTAAAAACCATCATAAACACGGGCTTATTTTATTGCATTTGGAGCCTTACCTCCAGATAAAGTAATAAACTGGACTGATTATTAAAATTTTATTTACTCACATGTGCTTTGTTAACTCTCCGAATTTTATGTTGCAGCATTGCTCCACTCGTTCACTTCTCCACACGGAGAGCAACTACACTGCAGGTTCGACTTCATTTGGCGCTAAGCAGACCTATTGGTGATGTTAAAGTACCGCAAGAGTGATTCTCCATGTGATAACTGGAATCCCTCTCGCGGTACTTTGCTGTCTCTCGCCTGTGGGTTCTTGTGGCGCCACACCAGTCTGCTCCCCAGTCACTTCTGCGCCGCTATAGTAATTTGATTTCATACGCTGATCGGATTGCGCAGTTCGGCAGGAAGTCAAACACACCAAATATATCGCCTAATATGTATATGCATTTCAAGTCGCTAAAGTAGCAAGTGTAGCATGCTAATGGTCAGTGCTTCACATCTAAATTATGACTAAACGTTTGAAATGTCACAAAACCATGCTTACGCATCCTCACGCTATTTTAGTGGGTATACGGAAATCCTTGACAATTCCTAGTGAGTATACGGCGTATACCTAGACTATACCACTGCCTCCACCCATGTCCCGCCTCTTTGCCCATTTTGGTTATCCGCGAGTAATGCATGGCGATGCACTGCCAAAATGTCAACAGCTGGCTCTGCCAACTATTGGCTTCATAAAAGCTCTTCATAAACCTACTCTGTATGGGTGACATCACAGATACTACGTCCATATTTTTTACAGTCTATGGTTTCAAACATTAAAAAATGTTAATCCAATTTCCATCCAAAACATAAAATCAATATCAAAAACCAAATGGAAATATTAGATCTGAAAAAATGGTTCCATGCTGTCAGTGGGACGGTAAAAAGGTCCTATATTTAACATTAGATACAGATAAGTACCAATTTTGTTACCATTATGTACCTCTGCGGTACTGTACTAATATGAAGTCTTAATAGTTTTGGGAACAAATTTGTCCCCTTATAAATTCATGCATAACATCTGTATGTAAATCATCTGGTAATTTTTATGTGTGTATGTGTGTGTGTGAATTTTCTGTATCTGCAATCTCTTTCTCTGTCTATCATAGGCTGGTCATGTGAATCACTTCAGGAGTGGGATGGATATATGAAACTGGCCATCCCCAGTACAATGATGTTCTGCTTTGAGTCATGGATATATGAGGTTGGGGGTTTCTTAAGGTAATAACATATTTTAATATTGAAAATGAGTAGACTATTCCTTTAATGCATTGGAAAGTTTTGGACTATTGTACAATAAATGCATTTGGCTACATCTGTGATTTTCTGTTATTTTAAGTGTTTTAGTTTACATTACATTAAAGGATTTATTATAAAAATTACAGTACTTTTTTACAGTGTACCATGCCACAAGTTGCAGCTCCAAAAACATTTCTTAGTCAAGTTGTATAGCTACAAGCAGCACAAAACAAAAGAAGTGGATTTGATGAAGTCATGTTGTAGTATTGCTGAACAATGTTCACCAGTTAGAGATTGAGGTGGAATATGAGTCAACAGTGGACGTGGTCTTACTTTGCAGCAAGAGCAAAACCCTAAAAGTTTCAATGCTGAAGGGGGATACATTTAAAACACTATAAATTTACTGATTTATGTAATTTTACCTACCTTACCTAGGGATTGGATGAAAATTGGATTAACATTTTTTAATGTTTGAAACCATAGACTGTAAAAAATATGGACGTAGTATCTGTGATGTCACCCATACAGAGTAGGTTTATGAAGAGCTTTTATGAAGCCAATAGTTGGCAGAGCCAGCTGTTGACATTTTGGCAGTGCCCCCCCGTTGGAAGCCAAATGCCCCCCTGTTAGTTATGGTCTGGCGCCGGCTCTGCCGCCCCTGCTTTTCTGACGAGGCTAACCCCCGAGCCTTTTATAACTTTACGTTCCGGACCTCCTTCTAGCAATTAGCACGTGGTCCACAAGCAGTATACATCCCCCACCGGGTCTTAATTTCTGTAATTTGCGAAAATAATGTGTTTGAAAATGTTTTATAACGGGAATATGTTAGTATTGTCCAGGGAAAACGAGTGTATTGTTGAGACTGCTACATCACAATTTACGCTGGAATCTTTGTGTGTCATGATGAGTTTGACACACCGAGACCGGCCTTACCGCCCCGGCTTTTCTGACGAGGCTAACCCCCGAATGGTCCGGACCTCCCGCTAGCTTCTAGCAAGTTGCACGCGGTCCACAAGCAGTATTCATCCCCCGCCGGGTCTTAATTTCTGTAATTTGCGAAAATAATGCGTTTGAAAATGTTTTATAACGGGAATATGTAAGCATTGTCCAGGGAAAATTAGTGTATTGTTGAAACTGCTACATCACAATTTACTCTGGAATCATTGTGTGTCATGAGTTTCTTCTCCTGTAGTGTACTTAGTTTTCTGCATAATAAACCGTTTTAATAATAATGTAGCTGCCATCAAAGCAATTCATATCTCATTTTAATATAGTTCATAGTTAAAAAATATAAGGTTAAAATTCATATGATTAAATCATGTTTTATAGTCAATAAATAATAATTTCATGTTCATTTCTTTTTGTTAAAATACTTGTGTAAAAAGGGGGGAACTTATTTTTTGGTTCCGTGTGGAATTTGTTATTAGGGTGACGTTATTTTTGGGTGCACTCACTGTGATTAGAGAGACATTTGCTGTGGCTTGCCAGCCTGTTGTTCGAAAGCTTAAGGAAAGGTGTAAAGCTGACTACAAGTTGTCCTAAGGTGTGAAGATGAATATCCCTTAAGTTATTCTCTCGGGTTCATGCGGCCAATGAGGTATTTGATCTGTCTTTGTGATTTATTTGTGTTGTGTGCTGTGTTTGTAACAAGCCAATTGTGATGTCATTTTACATGGCATAAATGTATGTTTGTTTATTTAGTTTTCTATGTAATTTTGTCTTAATATTGTCTGCAAGTATGTTTATAATTTAAGGTTAATGTATGTGTTTTTGTGCTTTGTTTATACTAGTTCTGACGGCAATTTAGTATCAAAAAGGGACACGTGAAGACATGTTTGAAGATTCTGTCATCAAATAAATGCCCGTTAAAACCCAGGAACGACTTGAGCCTTTATTTAAACTCGAGAGGAGTAACAGTCAGAACTCAGCCTGCTTCGTGCTGGAGGAGAAGAGCAACGGAGCCATTAACGAGCGGCTCGTTACATCGTTAACTACGCTAACAAGCATCAAAGACAGACAACACGAACTGCATGCACGGAAAACCCGACAAGTGGCAAACGGAGTCCAGAGTGTGGTGGGGTCAAGCTACAAAGAAGTAACACATTTATACAAGTTAAATGTTAAGAAGTAGTTTAATCCTGCTAACTTAAAGGGACAGTAAAGTGTCAAAAGAGGTTGAAGTGTATGTTTTCTTGCAATTCAAATTTGAGTTTAAGTGTATGTTTTGCTATTCAAGTTTGAGTTTAAGTGTATGTTTATATTTTGTAAGGTGATTATTGCAAAACTAGTTGTAAGACTAATCACAAGTAATTTTCTAAGTTAAAGGTGCCCTAAGGTATTTTAAAGAGCAAGTTATATTGGGTGTCTTTGATATTGAATGCCATTTCTTTATTTCATACAAGGTGAAAACAGTTTATAATTAGCTTAAAGTGTTTTAACACATTTAACTTAATTTACAAGTTCATAATTACAATTAAAGTATATTATATTCCATAGTTCATTACAATAATTTAGGTCATCTTACAAATTCACAAGTAATTTGATCTTAAGTCAATACATATACATCAGCTCAAGTAGTGAAATGACTGAGCCTGACCAAGGAATTGAAGCTGTGCAGTTGCATGAGCAAGTAAGCCCGGATGAAGAATCTGTAGACTCAAGTTCACAGCAAGAGGCAAATTCAAGTCAAGCAGCTGAAGATGTTGGTTTGAGGAAAAGTCAAAGAACCAGAAAGCTTACTAAAAAGGGCCAAGCTCTACATGAAGAAAGGATGAATAAGCTTCAGTGTCGCTTTAAGACCAAATATGACAAATGGAAATCTATGGCCAAACAAGCTAAGAAAGCACTTGATGCACCTAGTACTGCAAGTTTACAGGATCACATTGTAAAGGTCCAGAGTGCTTCAGAAGAAGTAAAGCAAACCTATCACGAGTTGCGCAGGTACGACACTCCTGAGAGTGATACTCGTCGTAGAGTAGACACATGTCATGCTGTTTCGTTAAGGATAATAGAACAAGCAACAGAGTTTCTTAAAGAAGAGGAAAGTGGTAAATACCCAGCTAAAGGATCCATTCACTGGAGTGAGGCTGGCTCTGTGTTCCAATCAGCAGCATCTTACAGGTCCAAAAGTGTGGGTAGCGCAATCACACGTTCAAGCCATTCAAGTAAGTCCTCTTTGAAGAAACAAGAAGCAGCAGCAGAACTGGCTGCAACTGAAGCCACTTTGAAAGTGATGCAAGAAATGGAAGGTAAGCAAAGGGAACTTGAAAATCTTGAAGCTGAAAGCAGAAAACGACTTGCACAACAAGAAGCAGAGAATGCTGAAACGCAAAGGAAATTAGAAGAAAAGCGAAGGCAGATAGAACGCTTTGAAACTGTCAAGAAAATGGAAGCCGCCAAAGCACGTCTGAAAGTTTACAAACAAGAATTAACTTCAGATGAAGAAATATCAGAATTTCTACACAATGAGTCCAAGCCTAAGAAAGCAGCACCTTACATGCATAGTTTGTCTGAATCTCATCTTGGACAACCTGCTGCTAACCTACAACAACGCATTGTGCCACAAGAGGTCACAAGCCGGCAACATGTAACCAATACTACACAGGAAGATGGCACTACTGCATTAGCTAGAGCGTTAGCAGAATCAATTAACATAAGCCGATTACCAGTACCAGAACCTTCAGTCTTTATTGGAGACCCCCTCAAGTACAAAGATTGGGAAATGTCCTTTCAAACTCTGATAGACAGGAAGAACATCCCATCAAATGAAAAACTCTACTACCTCCGCAAATATGTTGGTGGGCCAGCAAAGAAAGCAATTGAGAGCTATTTTCTGTTGGGGACTGACACAGCGTATCTTGCAGCCTGGAACATTCTGGAGGAAAGGTATGGAAGCTCATTTGTAATCGCCAAAGCCTTCAGGGATAAGCTTACATCATGGCCAAGGATAGGACCAAAGGACAGTGCTGAATTACGAGAGTTCTCAGACTTTCTCAGAGGCTGTGAAGCAGCAATGTTCCAGATTAAAAATCTTGAAGTTCTCAACGACTGTAGTGAAAATCAGAAAATGCTCAGTAAGCTTCCTGATTGGTTAATAGCAAGCTGGAATAGAAAGGTAATTGAGATTCAAGAGCAAAGCGGGTCATTTCCAACATTCAGCAACTTTGTCAACTTCATTACAAGAGAGGCCAAGATAGCTTGTAATCCAGTAACATCGCTTCATGCACTAAAGGCAAGTGATTCTGAAAAAATGAAGAACCCAAAGATACGAAGTGTTGGTGCAAAGGTGCTAGCAAGCAGTTCAGAAGAGAAACCAGACATTAAGAGGTGTATATTCTGTGAAAGGCCAAACCATGGAATTCATGTTTGCCAAAGGTTTATGGACAAGTCAATTACTGAACGAGTTAAGTTTGTACAAACAAAAGGCTTGTGTTTTGGATGTCTCAGCCCTGGACACTATTCAAGGAAATGTGAAAGTAGAAGTGTTTGTAACACATGCAAAGGAAAGCATCCAACATGTTTACATCAGGAACGTGACAGGGAAGTCAAAAGGACAAAGGATACTGACAAGGAACAAAAGGACACAAGGGACACCAAACAACCAAGTACAGAAACACCAAACAAGGCAATATCCAATCGTGTTGTACAAAATATTAACTGTGATCTCACATCCACAATCATTCCAGTTTGGTTATCCACAACAAGCAATCCAGAACATGAGGTTCTTGTCTATGCCCTTCTGGACAGTCAGAGCGACACCACATTCATTCTTCAAGAAAAGGCGGATGCTCTAGTCACAGAAAGGGAGCAAGTACAGTTGAAGCTTTCCACGCTGTCATCCAGGGACACAATCATTCCAAGTCAAAAGCTGTTTGGGCTACAAGTTAGAGGCTTTTACACATCCAAGAGAATCCCTCTCCCAACGACATACACAAGAGACTTTATCCCTGTCAATTTAAGTCATATTCCCACACCTAAGATAGCAAGAGCATGGCCTCACCTAGAGCACCTTGCTGAAGAGATCGCTCCCATGATAGAGTGTGATGTCGGCCTGCTTATAGGGTACAACTGTTCGCAAGTTTTGATACCCAGAGAAGTGGTGTCGGGAAAAGACAATGAACCATTCGCTCAAAGAACAGACCTTGGCTGGACTATAGTCGGAGGTATTGACCCCTGTGTGGATTATGGTGATGCTATAGGAAGTAGCCATAGAGTCATAGTTAAAGAAGTGACACCTTCTGTTCAGTCACCAACTCCCTTAACAAATGAAGTCATGTATGTCTGTCGTACACAAGTCAAAGAGCTAGTCACACCATTTGATGTGATCAAAGTATTGGAGTCCGATTTCAATGAACGCCGCATGGAGGAGACTCACTTCTCCCAGGAGGATTTGCGTTTCATTTCCATAATGGAGGAAGGAGTGAAAATGAAAGCAAATGGTCATTGTGAGTTGCCTTTGCCCTTTAAGAACGATAGACCAAATCTGCCAGACAATAAAATCTGTGCCGTACATAGACTTAAATGTCTAAAGAAAAGATTTGAGAAAGACACGCAATACCACAAAGATTACACAACATTCATGAATGAAACAATAACCCGTGGAGATGCGGAAAAGGTTCCATTTGACGAACTGGACAAAAGTCCCTCCTGGTACATCCCTCACCATGGTGTCTACCACCCCCAGAAACCTGGAAAAATAAGAATCGTGTTCGACTGCTCGGCAAAGTATGAAGGTGTGTCATTAAATGACTTTCTGCTCACTGGGCCAGAGTTGACCAACAGCCTGATAGGTGTTCTATGTCGGTTTCGTAAGGGTCAAATAGCGGTGATGTGTGACATAGAACGCATGTTTCATCAATTCCATGTCAAGCCAGAAGATCAAGACTACTTCCGCTTTCTGTGGTGGGATAATGGAGACTTCTGTTCCAATGCCTCTGTCTATCGTATGCGTGTTCATCTTTTTGGAGCTGCTTCATCACCCGGCTGTGCAAATTACGGTCTCAAGTACATCGCAGCTCAAGGGCAAGGTCATTTCAGTGAAGCTACAATCCGTTTCATTGAGAGAAATTTCTATGTGGATGATGGCCTAATAAGTGTCCACTCAGAAGAAGAGGCTATCCAGTTGGTAAAGGAAGTAAGACAACTCTGCAGTACAGGCAAGTTGCGACTTCATAAGTTCATATCAAACAGCCAACAAGTATTGGCATCCCTACAAAAGGAAGACTGTGCAGAGACAGTAATGAAACGAGACCTAGCTCTTGGCGAACAACAAATTGAGAGGGCTTTGGGCGTCAAATGGTGTGTCGCCTCAGACCATTTTCAGTTTCGAGTAGTCGTAAATGAGCGCCCTCTCTCCAGAAGAGGAGTTTTGTCCACAGTTGCCTCTATCTTCGATCCACTTGGCTTTGTGGCACCTTTCATCTTACTAGGAAAACAAATACTTCAACAAATGTGTCGTGAGAAGGTCAGTTGGGATGAGCCACTGTCAAATGAGTTAAGGCCACTGTGGGAGTCCTGGCTACTGGATCTACAAAACTTAGCCAATGTCAAGATTGAGCGATGCTACCTACCAGTTGATTTCAAGACAGTTCACAAGTATGAAGTCCATCATTTTTCAGACGCAAGTGTCAACGGATATGGAGTCTGTACCTATTTAAGAGCAATCAGCACAACAGGAAAGATACACTGTGTCTTAGTAATAGCTAAATCCAGAGTATCTCCCACAAAGGTAACCACGGTGCCAAGACTAGAGCTGTCTGCAGCAGTGGTAGCAGTACGCACAAGTGACATGCTCAGAGGGGAATTGGAGCTTGAAAACGCCCAAGAGTTCTTCTGGACCGATTCAAATGTTGTCTTAGGATACATCAACAATGATGCAAAACGATTTCATATCTATGTAGCCAACCGCATACAGCGCATCAAGGAAAGTACAAACCCAACCCAGTGGAAATATGTGACATCAGAAGACAATCCCGCTGATCATGCGTCACGAGGGCTTAAGGCAAAGGAGCTCATTGCTTCCAATTGGTTTAGTGGCCCAGATTTTCTCTGGCAGGACGAGCTTCCAGGTGGTGAGGTAAAGGTGGAAGAAATTGATGCCAAAGATCCAGAAGTGCGCAGAGTCATTGTGCACCAAACCTCAACCACAAAGGATTTACTAACTAATCGTTTCCTTAAGTTTTCAAGCTGGACAAGACTAGTGAAAGCAGTTGCCAGACTTCAAAGATTTGTCAAGGAGTTTAAGGGTACAATACAGAGAACCAATGAAGCCACAAGTCTTGAGGAAAGACAGGAGGTAGAGCTAACCATCATGCTCCTGGTACAAAGGGAAGTCTTCTCCAAGGAGATCAATGATCTTGAATCACAAAGGGAGATGACCAAAGACAAAACCAGTAGGTTGTACCGACTCAATCCCTTTTTGGACCACAGGGGTATTCTTAGAGTGGGAGGTCGATTAGAACATGCTGCCATGCATTCACATATCAAACATCCAGTCATTTTACCAAAAAACAGTCACATAACAAGATTACTGATCGATCACTATCACAGACAAGTGCAACATCAAGGGCGTGGTATGACCATAAATGAGTTGAGATCAAATGGTATTTGGATCCTTGGATGTAGTCAAGCTGTGTCATCAGTCATCTACCACTGCGTTAAGTGCAGACGATTCAGACGTAATACAGAAGAGCAGAAAATGGCAGACCTGCCACGTGAGAGAATGGAGACAACTCCTCCCTTCACGTATTGTGGGATGGATTGTTTCGGTCCATTTTACATCAAAGAAGGTCGAAAGGAGTTGAAACGTTATGGACTATTGTTCACATGCTTGTGCTCTCGTGCAGTGCACATAGAGTTACTTGATGATCTTTCAACTGATGCATTCATCAACTCACTTCGTGCTTTCATTGCCCTACGTGGAAATGTTCGTCAACTGCAATCAGATCAGGGCACCAATTTTGTTGGAGCGAGGCGTGAATTCCTAGAAGCAGTGAAAGAAATGAATCAAGAATGCCTTAAACAATTAGGCTGTGAGTTTGTGATGAACCCTCCTTCTGCTAGCCATATGGGCGGAGTTTGGGAAAGACAAATCCGTACCATCAGAAGTGTATTAACATCTATACTAGATCAGTCATCCCGAACACTCGACAGTTCATCCTTACGAACCTATCTTTATGAAGTGATGGCCATCATAAACAGCCGACCTATGACAGCACACTTGCTCAATGATCCAACAGGTCCTCAGCCTCTCACGCCCAACCTGCTTCTGACAATGAAGTCCTCAATAATATTGCCTCCACCTGGAAACTTTGTGAAGGAAGACCTTTACCTCCGCAAGAGATGGCGTAAGGTCCAATACCTTGCCAATGAGTTTTGGCACAGATGGAAAAGGGAGTACCTACTGAGTTTACAACAAAGACAGAAATGGCAAAAGACAAAAAGAAATGCAAAGGTCAATGACATAGTAATTGTACAAGATGATACCACACCCAGAAACGAATGGAAGCTGGCTAAAGTTGCCAACGTGTATCCAGCTGAAGATGGATGTGTGCGGAAGGTTCAGTTGCTGATCAGCAACTCTGCATTAGATGAACAAGGAAAGAGACTCAGCAAGCCAGTCTATTTGGAGAGACCTATTCACAAGACAGTCACATTACTTGAAGCTGACTAACAAAATTTTAACTTGCAGTAATCGCTCACACATAGTTAATTGGTTAAAATCACAAGTGATTTGGTGGGAGTGTAGCTGCCATCAAAGCAATTCATATCTCATTTTAATATAGTTCATAGTTAAAAAATATAAGGTTAAAATTCATATGATTAAATCATGTTTTATAGTCAATAAATAATAATTTCATGTTCATTTCTTTTTGTTAAAATACTTGTGTAAAAAGGGGGGAACTTATTTTTTGGTTCCGTGTGGAATTTGTTATTAGGGTGACGTTATTTTTGGGTGCACTCACTGTGATTAGAGAGACATTTGCTGTGGCTTGCCAGCCTGTTGTTCGAAAGCTTAAGGAAAGGTGTAAAGCTGACTACAAGTTGTCCTAAGGTGTGAAGATGAATATCCCTTAAGTTATTCTCTCGGGTTCATGCGGCCAATGAGGTATTTGATCTGTCTTTGTGATTTATTTGTGTTGTGTGCTGTGTTTGTAACAAGCCAATTGTGATGTCATTTTACATGGCATAAATGTATGTTTGTTTATTTAGTTTTCTATGTAATTTTGTCTTAATATTGTCTGCAAGTATGTTTATAATTTAAGGTTAATGTATGTGTTTTTGTGCTTTGTTTATACTAGTTCTGACGGCAATTTAGTATCAAAAAGGGACACGTGAAGACATGTTTGAAGATTCTGTCATCAAATAAATGCCCGTTAAAACCCAGGAACGACTTGAGCCTTTATTTAAACTCGAGAGGAGTAACAAATAATATATAAAATAATAACACAGTATGGTCTGTACTGCTCACGATATCACTATGCACGCGCACATGCATTAGTAGTGGGGCGTGATCAAAGGAGCAGCAGCTCATAAATATGTAATGACTAGCTCAAAACGGCACAATCTGAAATGCCCTGAAACGGAGGCTCCTAGAGATGGGTAACAATCTTTTCCTACAAGTTATTTCGAGCAAACAACTTTTGAAACATGCTTTATGGAACTCATAAACCTATTTAACTTGTGGAAAAGCAGTCATAAGATGGGCACTTTAAACAACAGTACTGTTGTTTTAGCATTTAGAGGCTGAATTGTTGCCTTGCTGCCAGTGGCGGATCTAGACCATTTCAACTGGGGGGCCAATCTGGGGCCAGTTGTACTGTTAGTGGGGCCAGTTACATTTAGACCTTATTCTTGTCATATCATTTTCTGCACTGCACTAAAGGCATTAACAGGCCAAATACCATGTTTATGCCACTGTTTAATTAAGGATGTAAAAAAACAACGATCGCAAAAAATTGTAAAAATAATTTCACACCCCACATTTAGGGGGGCCACAAGGGGGTCCAAGGTTGTTGTCACAGGGGCACTGGCCCCTGCTGGCCCCTCCCTAGAACCGCCACTGCTTGCTGCCTCATGAGGCATTGACTTCAGAGGCATGAAGGCAGCTAAGAGAAATGCTTTCGGACACACTTCAAAGGCAGCGTGTTTGAAATCTAAAAAGAGAGCACCTTTGTGATAACTAATCACATATTTGAAAACTACAATACTAATTTCTCGCTAGAAATGCAATTTAAAGGTGTAAAAAGTGAGCTTTCTTGGCTGCCATTTTATTTTTTCGAACTTAACCAGGCTCGACCAGTCACGTTCCCCATGCGCGCACACGCATAGAATTGTGGGACAAGATCTCAGGAGTTAGGAAGTAAGCCTAACATTGAATTCAAATAAGCCTTGATGCTTTCCTGCCTTTGAAAGCTGCCGCAGAAAGCAGCAATTTAGAGTTTTTTTGGATGTAGCCTATGTCTTACAGCCAAACGCAATCGAGAAGTGACAAGGAAACAACGCGAGGTAGCGCGTGCAAGACTGGAGTTCTCTTATTAAAAATGGTAGCCCACAAGAAGCTTGGCATACAAACTCTTTTGTAGCGAAAAGAAAAAGAAAATCAGCCCTTTTCTTAACCAAATCCATGCTTGCTGATGTTATGGGCTGTTCATAACTCCTCCCTAAACTTCCAGCTGCCCTGTATGTTGCTCTCTTATTGGCTGTATGGTCATCGCCGATGTTGTTTTCAGTCAGACCTCATTTTATACGGCATGATTTTGAATCGCCGACAGGTCCATACTTGTCGACTCGTCGGCAATTCTCACAGATTGCGTTTTTGATAATTCACACTGTGTGATTGTCACTCGCGTGCACGAGCACCGATTTGCCTGTGATTTCGTGCATGTGTCGGCGATTTCTCAAAACCTGTCTGCGAGTCAAAATCAGGGCTAAAATCGTGCAGTCTGAACTCGACATAAGTTTTCAGATGCAGACATAGTTTGCGGACCGGAACAAAGTTGTCTGCGATTCTTCCTATGGTAAAGTCATGCCGTGTGAAACCCCCTTTCGCCGATCCGTTGTGCAGTGTGAAAACAGCAGTGACTGAACGCTATCCCAGATAGTCATGCGGTATGAAAAGATCTGTGACCTGACTACTTTGAAAATCATGCAGTCTGAACTCGGCATTACTGGTAAAAAGACGGAACGTCACTGAATGTGTGAACAGCACATTTTTGTATTTACTGGTAAATTCATTCTGGTAAATTTATGGTAATTTACCAGAATTACTGTGTGAAAGAGGCCTATACTCACACTTTTCTTTACTAATACATGTGTCTTATTTGTAGGCATATTGTGGCGCTTGTTTCCAAAGTCTTAAATGTCTACTGTGTACTTCAGTTTTTTGATGCCCTTGGTGTAAGTAGCCCTCTCTTCTAGTGCTGGTCCAGGTTGGTTTATGGTGGTGTGTGCTGGTCTAACTTCATTATCAAAACATAGTCCAGCTTAAACTGGTTGACCATGATCAACTTTCTTGTTAAGTTAAAAAGCCTGGTACACACCAGCACCTCCTGCTATTAAAATCAATGCTATGTTTTACCAGTTTTGACTTTATTTTAAAATGCTTTATTTTCTCTTTAAGTGTGTCTGTATGGGTATTCTCCTGGGGTCTGGTCAGCAGAAGATTGCTGCTGCTGCTAACTTCTTTGGGTATTACTGCATTGGACTTCCACTCTGCATTGCTCTCGTGTTCGCAGCAAAATTAGACGTTGTTGGTCTGTTGGTTATTCTTCATTTTTTGTAATTATTTAGTAATTCAAATAAATTGTCATTCAGTCTATGACCTTGTCAGCTTCTGGCCACAGTGTTACCATCTGCTTTAAATCATAATATTGTTGGCTTGAAGCATGTAGTGAACATGAATGGAAATGGCAAAGGTCCCTGAAGAGTTCCATAAATGTATTAGAAACAACAAATACAGTATATATTTTTTGTTATGAGATAACAGCTGTCTGACAGGAGTGTCCTTTCTCACTTTTACAGGCTATTGGCTGGGGCTGCTCATCTGTGAATGTTTACAGTCCAGCTTTTTCATTGCAGTTATTTTTAAACTTAACTGGGAGAGACTGACCGAAGAGGTAGCTCGAGATTCTTATGAAGCTTGCAAAGAAGCGCACTGTAATATTTTTTGTCATTTAGTTTTCTGTAAATTCCTACTTGTTTATGTTTAAGGGAATCTTTCGTCCCCAAAAAATCGAGAAGCCTCTCGCTGCAACCTGCGGTGGACATTTTTTTTTTTTTTTATGATAAACATATTTATAAAACATAGGTGAAAATAATAATGCAACATTGAAGAGAAATAAAACAGAAAGCCAAGGAAAAGACAAAGAAAATCCAGGGGTTCAAAGAAAGCTAATCAAAACAAGATTATATAAAAACATCAAAAAGTGTGCATACATTTAGAGTTTTTATAGCCTTTTTGTTACTAGATAATGATAATAATTTAGTGTAAATTGAGACATCTTCTTTAAAGAGACAAAAAAGGGGGGGAATGTTCGTAGTCTTGCATTTGTGTATAAAATACTTTGCAAGCAAAATAATTAAATTACTTAGATAGTAAGTATTTTCAAATTGCTTCTCAAAACTAACAAAACCAAACAAGACATATTTAAAGCACAACTCAAAATCATTATATATGTGATCAGCAATGAATTGGCAAATGTCTAACCACAGTTTTTTTATAAGGTTACACTGCCAAAATAGATGTATGAGAGTTTCTGGTTGTGAATTACAGAATGTGCAGTTTGTATCTATATTTAGTTTGAATTTTGACACAATAAAGGTCTTTACAGGATAATACTGGTGAAGAATCTTAAAAGAAATCTCCTTGACCTTATTCGTCAATAAATACTTATTAGGAAGAGTCCATACCTTCTTCCACAAAATATTTTTCACTAATCTATTCCATTTTATGACAGCGTGAGGAGTGAAAACATAGTCATTAAGATAAAGAGAGCAAACATTTCTGATATTTTTCATTGAGGAGTTAAAACATATTCTACCTACAAAAGTGTCAGTCAGGTCTGGAATAGGTATTACGGAACTTGTCAAATTACTATTGTTGCCCTTAAATAACATAACAACACCACTAGGGATAGCACCAAAAACAATGGCATACTGTTTTGGAGTAACAGGAATATTATAACAAGAGAGAAATCCTTGATAAGTAAGTAAATAACCATCTTGATTAAATAATTGACTGACCCGATTGATACCATTCTTGAACCAATTTTCAAAAAAAAAATGGATTTATGCTTATAACAGATATCCTTATTGTTCCATATGAAGTAATTGGTCGGAGAAAATTGTGCTTGTAGATCATAGACCATGCTAATAAAGCTTGTTTATGAAAATTAGAAAGAGCAGCAGGGATTTTTTTAATGCTGAAATTGCAGAGTAAAAGAAAATTCAAACCACCCAATTGAGAAAAAACATGCTCGGGTATAATATTCCAAATACTGTATGGTTTTCTCAAGTAATTCCGGACCCAATTAATTTTGAAGGTGTTATTCAAAGTTGCAAAATCAACATAATTAAGTCCACCATTATTGTAGCTGTTGGATAAAACTGACCTTTTTATATAATGTGGCTTATTTTTCCATACAAAATTACACATTAATTGATCAATATTTTTACATATTGTTTTGTCAAGGTCTAATGAAATAGCTGCATAAGTCAGACGAGAAATGCCTTCAGCCTTAGAAAGAAGAATCCTTCCTTTCAAAGTTAAGTCTCTCTGAAGCCACTGATTAAATTTCTTTTTTGTTTTCTCTATGATTGGCAAGAAGTTTAGATCACATCTAAGTTTTGAATGTTTGGAGATCACAATTCCAAGGTAAGTAACTGTCTCTTTAACTGGAATGTTGCATATACTGGAAACAAGGCATTGCTTGATTGGCATTAAGTCACATTTGAGGACATTTAGATGGAGCCCAGAAGCATTAGAAAATGTTTTGATAATATTAAGAGCCAGGGGAATCTGATTTGAATTTTTAAGGAAAATGGTAGTATCGTCAGCTAACTGACTAATGATGATCTCTTTACCCAAGATGCTAATGCCTTGCAGAGCACTATTTTTGATG
Source organism: Misgurnus mizolepis (assembly GCA_025389145.1). NCBI lineage: Eukaryota > Metazoa > Chordata > Actinopteri > Cypriniformes > Cobitidae > Misgurnus > Misgurnus mizolepis. The sequence continues at coordinate 32,036,462 of JAIFKI010000004.1, read as the reverse complement.
TAGGTGGCTAATAATTGAGTAGTCAATATGAACAAATATGGCGAAATGGGGCATCCCTGGCGTATTCCCCGATGTAGTTCAAATCTCGGGGAGGTACCATGTTTGAGCTTAATAGAGGAATTACCATGGGCATATAGAGTTTTAATCGCTTTGATGAAGAGGTCTCCAAAGCCAAATTTTTCCAAAGTTTTAAATATAAAGCCACGCTCGATAGAATCAAAGGCTTTGTAAAAGTCCAGAAAAAGCATATATCCATCATCCTTAACTAACTCTGAATAATCCAATAGATCAAAGACCAGCCGAATATTGTTCGAGATGTGCCGATTTTTTAAAAAGCCTGATTGTGTCTCATCGATAATGTCCTCTAAAGTTGTTTTTAAACGTTTTGAAAAGATTGTAGCAATAATTTTATAATCATAATTTAAAAGACTAATCGGGCGCCAATTGTCAAGGAATAGTAAATCTTTTTTAGGCTTAGGGAAAAGTGTTATTAAGCTTTGAGTTAGAGTAGAGGGAAGAGAACCCAAATTAATACTTTCATAAATAACTTCTAATAAAAATGGGGCTAAATCTTTAGCAAATGTTTGATAAAACTCACAGGTAAGGCCGTCTACACCTGGAGATTTATTAACTTTCAAATATTTGATTGCTTCAAGAACCTCAGCTAATGCAATAGGACGATCACAAAAATCTTTATCTTGATCGCTAATGCATTTAGTGTTATTGACCGAGCACATAAAAGATGAAACACTGTTATAACAAAAATGGCTGCTATAAAGATTTCTATAAAATTCTGAACAGTGTTTGGCTATTTCTTTCGGATCATCAGAGATAAAGTTATTGATTTTTAATTGATGAATGTTGTTTGTAGTCATAGCTTTTTCCAGCCTAAAAAAGTAAGCCGAGTTTTGTTCACCTTCTTCAAGCCAACGTCTTCTGGATCTTACAAAAGCACCTTCAGCTTTAATTTTATAAAGCTCATCCAATTTTTGCTGACATTCAAAAAGAGTTCTGTTTTCTTCCACAGAAAGGCTATCAGGGCATCTAGAAGAAAGGTATGTTATAGTAGAAATAACATCCTCTTCTTGAGCTCTTTTTAATTTGGCAACTTTACTGCAGTAATTTCTGAAAAACTTGCCCAGTTCAAATTTGAGTAACTCCCAATGTTTACCATAAATCCGTTCTGTTTTGGCTATAGTCCAATAACAATTAATTAATTTCTTTACCTCAAGAATTACAATCTCATGTTTCAATACTGAACTGTTAAGTTTCCAGTAAGAGTTACAAAATTTAGTAGAGGACACTGGACGTAAATCAATATTAATTTGGATTGCTTTGTGATCAGTTAATGGGGTAGCAAAAATATCTGTACTTATATTATCTTTAAGTGTTTGAGACACCAACCAAAACTCAATTCTTGATTGCTTCGACCTTGAATTATTACACCAGGTAAAAACTGTTTCATGAGGGTGTTTAACTCTCCAGACATCGATTAGATCAAATTTTTGCATTAGCAGCTTTAGCTTTACATTTAAATTAGAATTGTGACCTGGAGGCCATCTATCAACCAGGTTATCTAATGTGATATTAAAATCACCACCTAAAAGTATATGTGCATTAGGAAACTTGGATAACCAGTGAACGATTTTTTCTTCTATCTATCTAAAAGTATCATTTTGTATCTTTGTATTATACCCGTAAATATTTATGATAATGAAACCTGCGGTGGACATCCAACCCGGCCCACATCCAAGTGTGACGTCAGAAGCCATTACGCCGGCACGCCCATATGCCTAAATTGGACACATTCTTATTAAGATGCATCGAGAAGAGAAGACAAGAAGACGAAGGTAACTGCGAAACAAAATGCACAAAGCACGCGGTTTTAGCACGAACGCTGTTCAACATTATACGAATGAGTTGTATGAGAATGAAATGTTACCTGTTGAACGCAGCTCTTATTTCTTTAATAATAGTTTATGAGGTCAGTGCAGTGTAATCACGTGACTAGCATCCTGCTCCGCAATTAGCGCGAAAGTCCGCGATATGTAATACATTGTCAAAATGTCTATGTAATTCGAAGGAATAAGATTGGATGAAGTTGTTTTAGAACTATGAATTATCTTCAACTGACATATTTGGTCATTTAACTCTTCTGTGATGTCTCTTAACTGAATTGTGTGTTACATTTGGCTGATATGAAAATTATATTATTTCAGTGCTTATGTGTGACGTTATATTCTGTACATCTTATTCTGCTTGTAGAGAATTTGAGAATTGATTGTCACTCTGTCAGTTGTAACTGCATATTGAAAATGAAGTTGTTCAGTCATTGCTATGTATGTAAATAAGTTATACACGTTTAGATAATGTAATGTGATGATAAACTGTTGTAATATGCATACGTTTTATTATTGATTCATATTAAATACAGTGACAGCAAGCCAGCCAGCCATCACATCAGCAGTCTTTTAACTATATTATATTTCTTTTCAGGAGTAAAGTTACTACAATTTTGAAAGCAAGTGATTGTTTGTCATGTCGGTAAGTAAAAAATAAACTTTGGGGTTTGTATCCTAATCAATTTTGCATACTGTTAACTGTCGGGACAAAGGTTTGTCTGAAATGGAATTAACAACTTGGTCTGATCACTTGCATAGTAACTTGATTGAGCAACTGAATCACTTCACTACATCTTACTTGATAAGTCTGTGTGTGTGGCAAATGATCTGTGTATTCTTCTATCTATTCTAGATTAATGGAAAGATCACATAATTACTGTCATTGCCATGTTTTACAGCATCCTACACATTTTCAGTTTAAGCCTGATGCAGATCAATACTGTCAATGTCCGCAGAGCTGAAGAGAAGAAACTAGTGGACTTTATTGTGAAGTTACAGGGATCTGAGGAACATTTGGTGGTACTTTAACAATGTTCACATTTATTCATCTTTAAAGACTAACTCTTAGTAAAGATTCTCCAAGGGCCAATGTTTTAATTATTTGTTAATGTTTAAAAACGTCTCGGTTACATATGTAACCCTCGTTCCCTGAAGGAAGGGAACGGAGACGTCACGTCGTGACTGACGAATTGGGAACCGCTTCGCGGGTGACCTATCTGCTTCGAGAAACCTTTAAAACGCCAATGAACTTGGCATGCAGATAATTGCATCTGCCGGCGCCGCCCCGCCGCACAGGTATTTAATGAGCGGCAGGTGCAGTTATCAAATCAGCTATTTTTTGCTGAGAAAGCTGGACAGAAGGAAAGGGTCCGGCCGATATCAGCAGTGGAACAGCAAACTGTGGCGACGGGACGTGACGTCTCCGTTCCCTTCCTTCAGGGAACGAGGGTTACATATGTAACCGAGACGTTCCCTTTCAGTCGGTCACTACGACGTCACGTCGTGACCGACGAATTGGGAATCCCTACAAAAGCGCCACTGAAGCTGACCCTTCCAGTGCCTGCGTAAACCCTCCGACTCACCTCTTTAAGGGAACGGAAATGGGGTTGAAGCAGAAGCCGGTCACTACTTGTTCCTTAACCCACGATAGTGACTAGGCGAACTGGGAAGCGAACTCGTCAGGCGGGACTAAGATCGCTGCGAAAAAAAAAAAAAACCCTCTAGGGGTCTACCACTAAGGTGATGGATAAAAAGACACAAGGTCTATATAAAAAATACTCTCTCTTAGTACACTAGAGAGGCGCGGAATGAACTCCGCTAAGGGAAACGTGGTAAATCAGAACTTTCCACGGAAATACTCACAAAGAAACCACTAGGGGGCGCAATGTGGGCGCTAGCCTCACCCAGGTTCTTAAGGATACATCTAGTGAGAGGCTGGCAGCCGATGCTCCGCAACATCGGCCACCAAGCGGTGGAGGAGACAAAAAACAGCTTTTTGTAACGTTTTTGCCTTAACTGCCTTCCATAATGGTGCGGTCGTGCAGCACCGAAAAGAAAGGCACCAAAGCCGACACAGGAGCCGTTCCTCGATGTTCTCACTGATCTGAGAGAACTCGAGAGGATACCGGCTCAACACGAACACTGTAAAATCTAGTGAACGTATTAGGTGTCGCCCAGCCAACAGCTCTACAAATATCTGCAAGTGAGGAACCACGAGCCAAAGCCCAAGATGAAGCCACGCTTCTGGTTGAATGGGCTCTCAAACCAAAAGGGCAAGGAATGCCCTGTTTCTCATACGCCAGGGCGATTGTGTCTACAATCCAATGAGACATCCTCTGTTTAGTGACAGCTTTCCCTTTCTGCTGACCACCGTAGCAGACAAAGAGCTGTTCTGAGGTCCGAAAGCTTTGAGTACGATCCACATACACACGTAGTGCACGAACAGGACATAACAAAGCCATGGCTGGGTCTGCCTGCTCCAAAGGCAGTGCTTGTAAATTCACCACCTGATCTCTAAAGGGAGTGGTGAGAATTTTAGGCACGTAGCCCGGCCGGGGTCTCAGTGTAACGCTGGATTCAGCCGGCCCGAACTGAAGGCACGAATCGTTGACCGAAAATGCATGAAGATCCCCTATCCTTTTAATAGAAGCCAATGCGAGGAGCGTCAAAGTTTTCATAGTGAGAAACTTGACGCTCACCGTGAGCAGAGGCTCGAAAGGGCAGTCCTGAAGGGCTTTCAGCACCATGGACAAGTCCCAAGGAGGAATAGAGGGAGGGCGCGAAGGATTCAGCCTCCGTGCACCTCTTAAAAACCTAATGACCAGATCGTGCTGACCCACAGATCTATCGTCTATGGGTACGTGATGCGCGGATATTGGCGCGATATCTACTTAAATGATAAGTGGTGACAGCCTCTTCTCCAAGCGGTGCTGGAGATATAAAAGCACAATACTGATCGAGCATTCCCGGGGGTCCTCTCGTTGAGAAGTACACCATACAACAAACAGGTTCCATTTCAGCGTATACGCCTGCCTCGTAGACGGCGCTCGCGCTACAGTGATGGTGTTAGATACCGCCTGGGGTAAATCACCTAAAACCTCCGCGCCCCGTCCAGGGACCACACATGGAGGTTCCACAGATCGGGGCGAGGGTGCCATAATGTGCCAGGGAATCAGCCAGGGAGGAACTGTCGCGAGGAGAGTGAATTCTGTAAAACCAATTCCTAGTTGTCCGGTACGGCGCAACTAATAGAATGCGCTCCTCGTCCTCCCTGACTTGCACAGTGTCTGCGCAATAAAGCTTACTGGGGGGAAACCCCGCGGCCAGCTGTGTGCCAGTGCATTCACGCCGAGTGTTCCCTCGGATAATGAATAAAACAGGCGACAATGGGTTGTCTCTGAAGAAGCAAACAGATCTAACTGCTCTGCCGAAACATTTCCAAATCAGCTGAACCGACCGGGGGTGGAGCCGCCACTCGCCGGGGCGCGCTGCTCATGAGAGCGCGTCTGCCGCTGTGTTCAGCGACCCTGATATGTGAATGGCATGAAGAGACCTCAGATACTTCTGACTCCAGAAGAGGAGAGACGGGCGAGATGCGAAAGGTGACGAGAGCGCAGACCGCCTTGGCGATAGATATACGCTACAGCCGCAGTTTTGTCGGTGCGCACTAATTCATCTTAAGCATCGAATCACGTTGATAAAACGGACGAGCGCAAGATATACAGTGCACAGCTCGAGGCAATTTATGCCAATGTCGCTGGAATGTCGACCAGACCCCCGAAGCGACGAGCCCGCCGTACGTAGCTCCCCACCCCGTTGTAGAGACATTTTTGCCAACAATAGCATGCCTGGAGACCTATCTCAGTGGCATCCACACCCTGAGAAAGCTGGGTCTGACCACGGGGTGAAAGTGTGACGGCATCTCGATGTAATTATAATACTGTGAAAGCCGGTGAGCCACGCTCTCCTCGGGACTCGGTCATAAAGCCAACACTGAAGCGGTCTCATATGGAGCAGCCCGAGCGGTGTCACAGCCGCAGCTACTGCCATATGCCCCAGAAGTTTTTAAAATTATTTTAGTGGAACCGCAACCCTGCCTTTAAATGTTTAGGCAAGTCAGAATTGACTGAACACGCGCTTCTATGAGACGTGTTGTTAAATCGACCAAATCCCGTTATATTCCGAGAAAAGAGATCCTCTGCACGGGGCAAAGTTTACTCTTTCCCCAGTTGACCTGAAGACCGAGACGAGCGAGGTGTTTAAGTACACGATTTATGTGTGTGCACAGCATCTGACGAAACTGAGCTATTATGAGCCAATACGCCAAAACGCAAACACCGCTCTCTCTTTCAGGGGCTGCAGTGCGCCCTCCGCAACTTTCGTGAAGACACAGGGAGAGAGAGAGAGAGAGAGAGAAAGCCCGAACGGTGAGACTTTGTACTGATATGCCCACCCCTCGAACACAAAGCGGAGAAACGGCCTGTGTCGGGGGAAGTATGGAGACATGAAAGTACGCGTCCTTCAGGTTGAAGGCTGCAAACCAATCCTGTGGGCGGATGCATTAAAATATGCTCCTCTGCGTAAACATTTTGAACAGCATTCTGTGAATGTGAATTCTGTGAATTCTCGACTCAGTACGCAGATCTAGGATCGGACGCAACCCGCCACTCTTCTTGGGTACAATGAAGTAAGGGCTGTAAAGCCCCGACTTTATCTCGGCTGGAGGGACCGGCTCGATCGCGTCCTTCGCCAATAGGACAGCAATCTTCCGCACGCAGTACGTGCGCATCGGCAGCCTTCACCGTGGTGAAGCCTGAATATTTGAGAGGTAGCCGGGCAAATTGAATGTATAACCGAGACGGATCGTGCGTAAAAGCCAACGCGACGGGCTGGGAAGCTCTTTCCAGGCCCCCAGATACCGAGCGAGAGGAAATTAACGGCACGATGTGTACCCGTGGCGAGCGGAGACGGGGAACTCAACGACGCGTGCTCTTTGGCCGCATTGTGAGATGTTGTGTGTAATGAAACACTCACCCAAAGGGGCTCCCTTGTAGATGTCCCGCTCGATACATCCGCTGGCGAATGAGGAAGAGAAGAACGTAGGGTTTTGAGCCCGTCCGAAGCTCCTATATGCCTCCGGGGACCTGGAGAAAGAAGAGGAATTCGCTCTTTGAGGTTAGTGGGTGCCGATTGAAGTCGGCGGAACACAAAATGAAGGCAAGGATTCCCCACCCGGCCCTCCTATGGGGTGGGGGGGAGAGTGATGTTTTCACCATCTCCTGACGAGCGATCCTCTCCATCTTCAGGTCGCCCGACTCAGAGCCGCTAAGTTTCATTTTCCACCTTTGTAGCGGGCTGAGTGGGCGGGTGAGCAGCTTACGACAAGTTCCTCAGAGCTGCCGGGATGAAGGAACGAAAAAGCCGTAGCAGGACACCCTCGGCGAAAAGCAGACCAATATACTGACGTAACGGAGGGGGCAGCTAGGCTCCGACGTGGCATGAAGCCTCAGTCTGCTCTAAAGCGGCCGATCATTGTTGGACACTCTCAGCCGCGTTGCCGAAATGGCTGGTCTAAAAAGGAACATTAGGGCGATTATTAATGACCTACTTAATGCCCGCAAGACACAACCAGAGATGGCGTCCCTGGACCACCGGGGGGTGGGCATAGCACGTCCGGCGGCCTGTGGGGTGAACCCAGTCGCTCGTAGCGCCAGGTCAGAGCCACACAGGATTCTTTAGTTGCCGGACCGTGACCTCGCCTGTGCAGATCCTTCAGTGCCGTAGCCTGGCGGACCTGCATCACGCCATGGCGCGCACGGCAGAGGCCGCCTCTCACAAGCCCGTGGGTCTGTGAGGGGAGGGGGGCTGGTCTCTTGGAGCAGCATAACCCTTAGCGGCCCCGCCGTCAGGAGAGGTGAGAGGTGATGGCTGAACGGTCGGTTCCGGGAGGAAAACGAGTTTTCCACGACCGCGTCAACCAACATGCACCCCGGGAAGAAAGGCACAGAAGGTTGGGGCTGTTCTTGCAGTCCTGAAGTGCCAATCATCTAGGCGGGACGGTGCGGGTGGGGGAGGAGCTCTCCGCTCCACACAGACCGTCTCCGCGCTCCCGAGCGTACATGGCCGCCACTCGGGGTCGAGCACGGGAGCCCCTACCCAACCCGAAGGTGGGAGTGGGTCCGAGTCGGCGAACTAATAGACGACCCCCTCTCCGATGCTGTGACAGACATAGAATCCTCGTGAGGACTGAAAGAGGACGAGAGCACGTAGAACACGCGCCACCCGTCTCTAACGGCACCTCTGGCTGTGGATGGGGGTGCTGAGAGTCACTGGACGAACCAGCTAACCGATTCAACACCGTTTATACGGAGATAAGATTTCCGGAGTTTTGCCACCGCACCTTTAACGGGGCTCCGCAACGGAAAAAAGGGGGTGACGTTCCCGGAGGTACGAAACCCGTCTCCGCCATCCAAGAGGTTCACGCTCTCTTAGGAGTATGAACCCTCCACGAACGCCGCCTCAGCATGCACTCTTGCGCACGAGAGAGGACGATCGTGGCCACCCGGGGACCCATACATTTGCCGCATCCAGAAACACGGACAGAAAGACATCTTTAAAAAGACGCTCCTGCCTCAGTGCAAGTGAAATTCTGTCTTTAAAAAGACGCAGAACACCGCAATACTCTTTTAGAGGAAACACTCTTTTAATGTGCTGATGTTGATGAAGCACACAGGGGAACGGCTACGCACACACTCAACTAAGAGTGAGAAAAAAAATTAAAAAGAGAGGTGGAACACCCGCGAGCCTCCGCTGAAATGCCTTTGCCCAACCAAATCCAACACGCAGAGTTCTCCAAAGAGCAGAGAGTAGCTTCTCGTGAGCAGTCAGTCTGCCAGCTTTCGAAGCTAAAAAGCTGATTTGATAACTGCACCTGCCGCTCATTAAATACCTGTGCGGCGGGGCGGCGCCGGCAGATGCAACCCAGATAGCAGTCAGTTCTGGCCCGATTCTGGCTTTTTTCCGCCAGTGTCGGCTGAAAGCCGGACAGATTTTTAGTGTATGCGCCAGAACTGGCCCAGATGAGGAAATAGTATACCAGTAGTAAACACTATTTATAGCTGTTGGCCCGAGTGTAAGCATACTCAGCTGAAGTACGGGTCTACTAAAGTAGTGTCTCAGTGTAATCGGGCCGAATCTGGCATTGTGTAGTCGGACCGACTACATTGCATTGTGCCTGGACCGATTATGGTTTGATATGATACTGCCAAGATGTGTATGATGTCAGAAATTCAGTATGTGGCCCGATGCCAATGCAACTGACACATGCCGGTTGTAACGCTGTTTGGCGGCAATTTAAAAATGTTTATGCTTCAGACGGACAGTATACAGTACACGGCCCGATTCCGTGATGTGGCAATCAGCCCTTTAGCTGTTGAACGGCAACATCACGACTGCTGTTATGATTTGAATCAAGCAGAGCACAAAGCTGAGCTCCCGTTCGACACAGACACCATCATCAATAACTGGTAAGTCACTGATTTAGTTTTTATATGTTAAAAATGCATGATAACAATGAAAAGGAATTGTTTGCTACATATTCAAAACCGTGAATTTTCCTGCACATTTAGCCAGCTATCACGTTAGCTTAAATATTGTTGTTAGTAAGCTGAATCCATTTAGAAAGATGTAAATAACCAGTGGTTGTCCTCGTGCAGGTTAATAGGTTTTTAATAATCAAGCAGAGAATTCAGACACACGTTCATGTCTTCATAAAAAGGAGCAGTACACACAACCTTATTTGAGCTAAAGTAGTTAAGAAGTTAAAGAGCACCCTGCTGAAAAATCCAGCATCAAACCAGCATGGGAATTATGCTGGTCTTTGCTGGTGGTCACCAGCATAACAGCACCAAAACACAACATATGCTGTGGCTTGCTGGTATGACCAGCATGGGATGCTGGTGCTAATGCTGGTTTGGTGATGGTGCTGGTTTGAGGCTGTTTTAGCTGGTGTTCACTAGCAAACCTGCACCAAAACACAACATATGCTGGTCTTGCTGTTATGCTGTTTTTTTTCAGCAGGGCACATATTTTCAAATTCACGAATTTACACACCCTTTGATGTGTAAGTGTTAGAGACATGTGAACGATGTGCAAATGTACAAAACCCTACACTGTAAAAAATTATCTGTATTTATGCAGCTGGTTGCCAGTAACTTACTGTAGAAGTTAAAGACTGGAAATGTTTCATGTTCATTTAACTTGAACAAACTGTTGCCAGTAAATAACATAAATGTAAAATCTACAGTAAGTTACTGGCAGCTAGTTGCCAGTAATACAGTAATACTGTAATTTCTACAGAATTTTTTTACAGTGTAAGTAAACAATGACGCCAGTTATCTTCTTCAACTTAAATCTCTTTTCTTGGACTTCAACAAACACACAACAGTTTACTTCTATGGATTGCACACAACTTTTCTTAAATTAGCACACAAAAAAATAGCATGCATCACCTCTTTGATATAAGCAATCAACTACTGTATGACCTGTGTCCTGTATGAAACTATGACCAACTATTAAGACTAAAAATCTGTTTCAGGTTAACTGGTTGGGGCTTATTGGCGGGACAAATGTACGAGACTGCACATGGCATTGAAGAGGGCGACTGACGACTCCCTGGCTTAAAACCTCAACTGGATGGAAAAGACTTTATTTGCCACCCTCCAACCCAGAGAGGTAGTGATTGGTAAATATATCTGTTAATTATTTGTTAATAAAAATTTGACATTTCTTTTTAATATGCTCATTAAATGTTAAAGATTTCACAATGACAATATGGATTAATTATTTTAAAGATGCAGTTCGGAGAAGGTCCCTTACAGTTGTGGAGGGGACAATGAAGAGGTAGCTCGATCGAGAGGGTGGGTGCAAGAGACAACTTTAGCAAAAGAAAAGCAGTTAGTGTTAGCGCCTGTGTTTGTGTCTGCAAAGGAGAATGTTTTGTTCTGTAAAAAGAGTGGTGGTGTTTTGGTTAAATGTGTTTAACTTGTTTTAATTACTTGGTTTGTGTGTGAGAGGTGTGTGTGCAGGTGGGTTGGTATATGTGGTTTATGGGGAATAGTGTATAATGACATGTTTAATATGCTATAAACATGCTTTACAGGGACACAATACTAAGTGATACTTTTTCATAGATTAAAGACTTCCAACAGATTTTTGTTATGGTTGGGCTTAGGGACTGGGGTAAGTTAAGGCAATAGAATATACAGTTTGTACAGTATAAAATGCATTGTGTCTATGAAATTGTCCCGGTAAACCACATATGCCAACGTTTGTGTGTGGTGTGTGTGTGAGAGAGAATTTTTTTTCTTTAAATGTTAATTAATTTGTTTTACATGTTGTCTCGCTGTAATTGCTTAAGGGGATAGCTTACCCCAAAATTGCAATTTTATCATAAATCACTTCCCCTCTGTCGTTCTAATGGAACATGGACCTTTTTGGCGATGTCTTTCATTCTTTTCTGGGAAACGGATTGTGAGACTAACTTAAGTCAATGGGACAGACAAAAGCCTCCCGGTTTTCATAAAAAAAATCTAAAAATGTATTCTGAAGACAATCGGAGCACTTGGTTGTTTAGAACGACACAGGGGTAAGTGGTTTATGAGAAAATTATAATTTTAATGGTGAACTATCCCTTTAAATGGTTTATAAAGTGGGTTATGTGCTTGTAAAATGTGTTGTGTAAGAGATATATGTCTGTTTATATTTGTTGGGTTTTTGTAAAGTGTACTGAATTTGTTAAGAATTAATATGTTCAAAATTACAATGTATTTGTTTAATTGTTGGTATGTTAAAACATGTTCATATTTATGTATTTGTTAACTGTTAATTCACATTAATGTGATGTGTGTATTTTTTTAATAAAAGGCTCTTAATCTTCTTAAATGGGTGTATTTTTCTTGAAAAATAAAAAATATACAATATTTACCAGTTTCTGGGCCACATCTGGCCCAGGGACCATGCAGATGTTGTCGGCCATATAAAACAAAGGGTCTGGGCCAGACCTGGGCCAAATAAGCAATTTAAGTCACTTTACAGTGTGCTAGCCAGACCTGGGCCAAATAAGCAATTTAAGTCACTTTACTGTGTGCTAGCCAGACCTGGGCCAAATAAACAATTTAGGTCAATTTACAGTGTGCTGGCCAAATCTGGGCCAAGTCAGTATGTAAGATCTATTTTACTGAGTGTGGGCCACAACTGGCCCAGATTTAATAGTTTGATTCAATTTTTAGTGTCTGGACCAGTTCTGGGCCGGGGACCCAGCCAGAACTGGGCCAGAACTCAAGCAAATATGTGGCCCAGTGATGGGCCAGGCATATTTTGCTATCTGGGAATTATCTGCATGCCAAGTTCATTGGCGTTTTAAAGGTTTCTCGAAGCAGATAGGTCACCCGCGAAGCGGTTCCCAATTCGTCGGTCACGACGTGACGTCGTAGTGACCGACTGAAAGGGAACAAAAGCAAACATATTAAAAAGCTGTTGACTTTGCTTGCATGATTTAATATCATACATCAAGATATTTTGGCAAAAACAGCAGGTAATCAAATTCAAGGTTATTTAGGGAAGAAATGTTATTCTGTTATTCATAGCTGGAATATATTTAAGAGTTCTTTATAAATGTAAAATACTACAGTAATATAAAATATTGTTTATACTTTATACCTTTTCATTACAGATTGTGACACAGCTCCAAAATGAAAATGAGATTTCTGTTCCAAGACTGAGACGGACTAAAAGTATAATAGTAAGTTGCAACAAGATACTCAATGTCATTTTGTATTCATCAGGGATTTTGCTTAGAGCTACCATTTATGCTCATCATCAATTACTCAGTGAATTGTGTAATGTAGGCTCATATAAAAATGTATTAATGTATTAATATTACATAAGTGATAAATCATTTTGACTGCAAAAAAAATCTAAATCTAAAATTGAAAGAACCCGAAAGTTCATTGATTATACATTGATTATGTCTGTTAATTTACTAATTGGTTAATTAATTGTGGCAGTTCTACATAGAGTATTTATAATTATTATTTATTTTTTAGATGAAAGAGACAGATGCTCAAAATTCTGATGAGCTCTTTGATTCTACACCAGAGAGTTCTGATAATTACATTCCAGATACCACTTCTGAAAGTGATAGTGATGCTAGCCTTACACTTAACCCAACAAAACATCAGCTTCTTAATGATGAACTGGATGTTTGTGAGTCTGACTCTGAGAGTTCCCCTGATTGTGGCACAGCAACGTCAGACAAAACACACACCTTTACATCTGAGGGACCTGAAACAAGAGAAGAACCCAGTTCAAGTCAGAACGAGATCGATGGAATAGTTGTCAGTGCATACCAAAAAAGAGATGGTAAAAGAGTGTACAACAAGAGACATTATTGCTTGTATTGCTCCAAATCTTATGCTAAGATGGCAAGACATCTAGAAAGTTCACATGCAGATACTACTGATGTGGCTAGAGCTCTAAGTTTTCCTAAGGGTTCAAAGGAGAGAAAGAAACAGTTGGATTATATTCACAACAAAGGAAACTATGCTCACAATGCAGCCGTTATGAAATCAGGGAAAGGAGAACTGGTGCCATTTAAGCGGCGGTGTAAAAAAGTGCAGGGAGAAGAGTTCATGCATTGTGCATACTGTCAAGGACTTTTTACAAGAAAGGTCCTGTGGCGACATATGCGTACTTGTAAACTTAAACCTAAGTCAGTCCCCCCAAAACCCGGAAAAAAACGGGTTCAGTCCATGTGTACATACACAGGGCCTGTGCCTTCAGACATGACCAAACAGCTGTGGGGAGTAATCAGTGCCATGCATCCTGACCCAATCACAGATATAATAAAAAATGACAAAGTAATAACTGATCTAGGGCAGCACTTGTTAAACAAAGGTGGGCTTTCGGCCAAGAATAAACAGTGTGTGCGGGAGAAGATGCGAGAATTGGGAAGGTTAGTTCACAATGCTAGGAGAGTCACCTCCTTAAAAACACTGGAAGATTGTGTAAACCCATTTAAGTACATGGAGACTGTCAAAGCTGTCAAGTATATACATGTGGGTATGACAGTGAAACTGACAAGTTTATGATTCCATCAATTGCAAACAAGCTTGGGAATTCCCTGGTTAAAGTAAGCAAACTCTTGAAAGCTCAGGGCTTAATCTCAAATGACCAAAGGCTTGTGAAGTATGCCAGTAATTTTCAAGAGGTCCATGCAAATAAGTGGAATGAGCTGATCTCATCTACAGCATTGAGGAATATCAGGGAAGCAAAGTGGAATGTGCCCACTCTTATGCCCTTTACTGAAGATGTCCAAAAAATGCATGCATTTCTCAATGAAGCTCATGACGAGGGTTTCAAATTACTCTCTGAAAGTCCTTCTACTACAGCTTGGATGGACACCAAAGGTATGTTTGTCTCAGATTATTCTTTTTAATCGACGCAGGGAAGGAGAAGTGGCGAGCATGCCTTTATCTGTACTTTTATCAAGAGACACTTCTGAACCACATGAGGATGTGGATTGGGCACTCTCTGAAGTGGAAAAAAAACTCTGCAGACACTTCACAAGGGTTATCACCAGGGGAAAACGTGGTCGACCAGTTCCATTTCTTCTGACTCCAAAAATGCTGAGCGCCTTGGAACTCCTTGTTGAGCAAAGAGAGATTTGTGGGGTTTTAAAAGACAATACCTATATGTTTGCAAGACCAGGCGCCATGACACATTTTCGAGGGTCAGACTGTCTCCGTGACTTTGCAAAGGCTTGTGGTGCAAAGTGTCCCAAGGCACTGACATCTACCAGACTGCGAAAGCATGCCGCAACCCTTTCAACGGTGCTGAATATGACAGACACTGAGATGGACCAGCTGGCAAACTTTCTTGGACATGACATAAGAATCCATCGTGAATTCTATCGACTCCCTGAAAAGACCCTGCAACTTGCCAAGATCAGCAAAGTTCTAATGGCTCTTGAACAAGGAAGATTAGCTGAGTTTCATGGCAAGAACTTGGATGAAATTGGGATAGATCCTGATGGTATGTTATTTTTGGTAATGTTTTTTCTATTTACAATATATTTTATTTTTGCCAAATCTCATTAAGCTATACTTTGACCTCTACAGAAAAAGTTCTGGAAAGTGATGAGGAAGATGAGACCATACAGGACGAACACTGTTCATCTACCTTTGTTGGTTTGTACTACTGTCAAAATACCACAACACTACATTCTCAGTTCATAGTTTTTGGTCAAATGGAGAATGTTTGATTTTGCTGTGTTTGGCTTTGCAGTAATGTATTAGACCAGTGTTTCTCAACTCTGTTAATGAAGGCCCACTGCTCTGCACATTTTGTATGTCTTTCTTATCTGACAGACTCTGTTCAGTTCATAGAGATCTCTACTAATAATCTGGGCCCGGTTCCCCAAAACGTTCTTATCGCTAAGTAGTTCTTAACCTATTCCTTAACCTCGCTCTTAACTCTATGGCACGATTCCCAAAACGTTTGTACGCTAAGTATATCTTCTGTAAGTCACACTTTCGTTAGGTTGGTCTGGACCATTCGTAAGCTCTCTCTTAGCGTTGTTTGAGCTCAAAACGCTTTCGCCGCAGTCTTTAGAAATCAGCGCAGCGCAGTACAAGTCAAACTATGGTATGCTGACAATGATTTTATGTTATGGACATTTTAAGACTTGTAATAAAATATGTTTGCAATGGATACAGGACTATTTATGCAGTTGACTCTATTTGGTATCAGAACTAATGAATCAAAGACGACGCTGGTGTTGTGTCGAAGTTTGTTCCCTATCGAAGTTTTTTCCCTCTATGTTTATAGCGTTTTCATCACGTAACATTTATAATTTATTTAGAAAGATTAAAGATTTGAATTGGATGTATTAAAAAGCAGTAATATCATGTATTCTATAATACAATTTATTAAATATTTCATACATTTCACAGTTTTATATTAGGGTATGTCTTTTTAGTATAATGTAAAACATATTATTACATTATACTTTTGTTTGTTTAAGAAATGTTATGTTTGCATATAAATATAGATTATACTGTAAAAATAATTGACTCACCATTAAGAACAAAAAGATACATTACATAAATGCACAAACATACATCTCAGTAGCCATTTAAACTTTCAATGTATATAAAGAATAAATGTATAATATGATAAAAACGCTATAAAAAAACACTACACAAAAGGGGAACATAGGGGGAACAGACTTTTGACATTTGCCTGACGTGGCTATAGACAGTTTTATCTGACGCACGTGATGCACGTCTGGATCCGAACTTTACTTCCGGTTTCGTTTTTTTAATGGTCTGACTAGTTGCTAAACTGATCTCTTGAACAAATGCCTCGTCGAAAATAACAAATGTCTTGGTTTCCTAGGTAATCTGTGTTGGTTTTTTTGCTTGTTATATAAATAAACTACGTTTAAAGTACTTTGTGGTTATTTATTATTAGTAGATTACCGGAAGTTACGTGCGGACCGCGAGAGCCGCTTGTTTATGTTGTTATTGCTGAAACCGTCTATATTAAAAAGATTTCGCCTCCCAAGACAACTCATTATGGAGCTGCTGGATCTTCTCAGACCATAATTCTGTATCTAATTCTCTCTCTGTTCATTGTAGATAGGTTGCTTTTTATTGAAAACATTAACCAATTGCAATCCATACCGCATTAAACTGCAGCTGCTTGCCAATCAGTTCTGATCGTAAAGTACCTTACGATTAGTATAAAAGTGTATAAAATAATTTTTTTAAGTCGTTAAACCCATGTCAAGAAGTGGCACAACGGGATAAGAAAGGGTTAATGATTCGCGGGGGATACACAGTTTGTCTACCGTATTACTGACAATTATAATTTAGTTAATGGTCTACATTTTACGGATAACTGAAACGATGTTAAAATAAATATTACTGGAATAATTTGAGTAGTTCCAATTGCATAGAACGCATTGTCTTTTTTAACGCCGTAATGCACCTTCGCGTGTAGTGGAAAATCTATCCCAGAGCGATCGATCCCAAATAATTCAGCACCTGCACTTGGGACAGCGCCTTTGTTACGTCGATCTTAGAGGCAGCGTGTTAAAAAGCTTCCTAAGGGACACTTCGGGGAACACACTTAGGAACATAAACAACTTTGGTAAGATAAATCTTTTTGAGTCTTCTTAGCGCGCTAAGAGTAAGCATTATCGGGGAACCGGGCCCTGATGATTTGAATAAGGTGTGTTAAGTAAAGGAGACATACCAAATGTGCAGAGCAGTGGGCATCCAAGAATAACATTGAGAACACTGACTACACTAATGCAAAAAATAAACTAGACCAGAGTTCTTATGGGGAGAAGATTTATCATAGGTATTAATGTAGCACAGTTCTCCAATGTTGTATGTTGGGCTACAAACAATAGTTACTCTTAGAACCTCCTGTAGATTTTGCAATCTACAAGTTCCTGAAGAATGCTGTTCCTTTGTGTGAAAAAGGTATGAACCAAATGGTTCATAGAATAACAGTTTTAGGTTATTGTATCAGAGGCACATTCACAATTGTCTGTGCATCTGTCTACAAAAATGCACCATCTAAAGTACACAATCTGTGAAATGACTGTAGATGTTCTCCTTGCTTGCCTCTATTCCACAAGAGGTGTTCTACATTCTTGTAAATGTCCACCGGAACACTATAAGGGACTCAAGCCTATTCATTATGATCGTGTCCTGTCTATGGTGAAGCTTTATGATATCCAGTGTGAAGTAGAAGATTTTGATGTAATGTAGTCATGCAGTGTATTATATGATGCCCTGGAATCAGTATTAGAATGCAATTTGCACATTTAAACATTTCTGGATTTAGGAGGAGGAAACTTTCCTATAGCGTTAGCAACTGAAGCAATGTCAAATTAACTCTCAAAAGGGAACCATTAGTACAACAAATAACACGTTGTGTATTGTTTGCTTTCTGTAGTACATGTAAAGTATATCTTTCTGAACATGTTTAATTGGTGATAATTTTCCATAGAACCAACACAAGAAGAGATTATTCATCCTGCAGAAATTAATGAAATGCCGCCACCACCACCCAAGAGACGAAAACCACCATCACCAGATGAAGAGATGCCTGCAGGAGCCAGTGGTGTGAGGCCTTCTTCCAAAGGTGAGCACTTTAAACATTTTGTACACTATATAGACAAAAGTATTGGCACATCATCTCCTTCCAATAAACATGTTTGGCGTGGAACAGTGGCTCAGTGGGTAGCACTTTTGCCTTACAGTTTTATGAATCAGTGATGATCTTGCTGTATGTAGGATCCCTATTAAAAGTATATATGCATCCAAAAGCCAAAAATGGCGTATGCCAAAAAATATTCCGATTTATAAAACGATGCGTACGCACAATTTACGGGACTGACAACCGCATTCTACAACTGAATTAACTCCTGCAAAATGCAGGTAGTGACAACCGCCTTTACAAAAACTCTGCATAGTGTGTACATAACCGAACTGAACAACTAGTAGTTAATCAAGTATTTAAACGTGCATCATATACAGGACAGGTCTCTCTTCTGAAAAAATGAATTCCTAGAAGGGGAAAAAGCCTTGCAAGATCTTGCACTAAAAAAAACAGCGAACAAGAAAAATCCAATAATAAACCGAAATAAATCTAAATGCTTTACCTCAAAGATCAAAATATTGGGACCGGCACCTTCACAGTTTATTGACACCAAAAACTTGAGCCAAAAGCCATAAACGGTTAAGCGCCAAAACAGTATTTACGTACAAAAACAGACAAGGACCTGGCAACACTGCAAAACCGCGCGCTATGAAGCAGCCTCACAAAACACAACGCCAAGACAGAGGTTTATTGCAAAACACAATGCTGTTTAATTATTTTGGTCAAAGCTGTGAGCGATAAGCACGCGAGACGGCAGAACGTTGCTATGGTTATCTCTGTGTCAATCATCACATTTTCGGGAGTGAGTCTTGTTCCATAAAGACATGAAAGAACATTTAGGGGATTCACTGTTGTCACTCCTGAAAGTATGCAGTGTGTACGAGACCAATGAGACTGGCATTAAATTACTTGTTCACAATATGGTATGCGTTCTGCCAATAAACGCAAGCTATTGGCGTAATCATCCAGCAGTGCAATCACGCAGCATTACACACAGGGATCACTACAGCATTTAGGGGGTGTTCCGGACAGGGATTATCTTAAGACAGGACTAGACCTTAGTTTAATTAGGAAATGCCTTACTAAAAACATTACTAGTGTGCAAATAGAGCCAAAACAAAGAGAACTGATGTATTTTAGGATATGTCAATGGAAGTTGTTTTCAGTTTGGACAGCTCTTGCATATATTTTAGTCTAGGACTAGTCTAATCCCTGTCTAGGAAACCGCTCCATAGGTGCAGTTTCCCAGACAGGAATTAGACTAGTCCTAGACTAAAATATATGTAAGAGCTGTCCAAACTGAAAACAACTTCCATTGACATATCCTAAAATATAGGCTTAGGCTTAAGCCTAGTATTAGACTAACTCAAATGTTGGTGTTGTCATGATTTAAAAACAACTTGCTCTGGCATATCTTAAAATATATTAGTGCCAGTGTTGTGTCTCAAGATGCACACCAGTAGTGTTTATTTATAAATTATTTTTTTTAAATGTTCTTAAATATCCTAATTTAACTAAGGCCTAGTCCTGCCTTAAGCTAAGCCTTTTCCAGGCAACCACCCCTATATGTTTACAGCAGTTATACTTATTGTTAATACATTGCTAAAATCACAGCATAAATTAGTGGTATTACTGAAATAAAATAAATGTTTTATGCTGCTTTAGTGCGTGCGTCTAATATGTGCGTTCTTCTCCATCAGCATGAGCATGCTCTACAAAGAGCAGAAATATAAAAATGTATCATTTTAATTAAAAAACATAAATCGTAATTTCCTTTTACTAACAGACTTTTTACTTCAGCGATCTCCATTTTTTCTTTCTTAATACTTGCACATGAGTAAGTAAAATATTTTTTTTGTGTATTTTACATGACGGTTTTGTTATGAACACCACTGTTAGGAAGATTATAATGAGGACATGTAGAGTAGCCTAGCGTTTGTACCAAGAGTTAAACAGCTATATCTCCAGATGTTAAGATTTGAGGATTAAAGGCATAGTAATTAAGGTAAATATATTGTTATTTACACTGTGTTCTGCAGTTATCTAATGGTAGGATGATTTAATCCTATATAGTATTCGATGCAATCGGGCCATTTCTCCTCCTGCGCTCCCATAGTGGACTATGTGACGATGAGACCGCGTAGGTTAATTATTAAAACTTATTTTTGATTTAAGATTTTACAATAAGATGTAGGCTTATATGAAACAATTATCACTCAGAACGAAGGACGAATAACACTGCTTGATGTTAATGTGGCATCTATAGTTATAATCGTTTGTCTGACATTTCCTTATTCAATCTCACTTAAATTCATGACCACACCATCTGTGTCGCCAATTCCCTTTGTCTCCAGAATGTGCGTACGCACAGCTCCGAGTTTGCTTACAGGTGCGCACATTCTCCTGTCAAGTTTGTTTTTTAATAGATCACAACCTTTGCGTGGGAACTGGCTTACGCAAGTTTCCAGCTCAGTTTTGTCCATATGCACACTTTATAAATGAGGCCCCTGGGTTTTATGCATACCAGTCAAGTTCTTCCACACCAGACTGAATCAGTCATTTCTGTTTGAACCTTGCTTTGTACATAGGGGCATTGCCATTTTGGAACAGAAAAGGGCCCTGCCCAAAGTGTTGCTGTAAATTTAGCATCACACAAATCTCTAGAATATCATTAAATGCTGTAGCATTAAGATGTGTGCTCACAAAAAAAGATTAAAGTAATCAAACCTGTTCATTAGAAGGGGGTGTCCCAATACTTTTGTCCATATAGTGTAAGTTGATTATGATTGTCTACCACTTTTTGAACAAATGCTGTAAACGGGGGAATATAAAATCTTAAAATACCGATGGTCAGCTCATTAAACCAACTATTAGCATGCAGTTACAGAATGTGGTGTTAGGGTGTAGTGACAGTATCCAAACCAAAGCGTAATTAAGTGCGTTTGACCCTCAAAGCCTTGTTCGTTTGACTAGTGTGAGCACTTTGTACTGTGCCCAGACGCAGTTTGAGTAACAGTGTGAGTGCAAGGCAAGACATCAGTAGCCTGACAGTCATTCAACATCATATGGTTCCATAAAAGCCCTTCTGAAGTGTGCAGCACAGTTACAATTAAATGTCTGATTGTCATAAGCCAGAGATCGAATAAAAATATGGGTATGTGAGAGGGTGCCAGATGTGAGTACACCCTTAATTCAGATATTTCTTTAGACACTGATTTCCAAGCAAAAGCATCCAACTAGTAAATTAAAACCTAATGCCTCAATCCAATGCTTGTTCATTTATATTCCGAAATAAAGGATCCAGTAATGTACAGTATGTTCAGTATTTGGTGTGACCCCTTGATAAGTAAGGACTGAACTGTTTCAGTAACTGCTGAGTAGTCCTGCACCTGAATCTGGGACGTTTTTGTCAAGTCAAAGGCTTTTATTTATATAGTGTTTTATACAATACAACATTACACAACAGAAATTAATTCGTTTTGAAGTAGTTGTCTCTGCTGATTTTTGAGGTTGTTTGGGCTGTCATATGGTCTGGATACAAACTGATATGGAGTTAGCTGTAGTTGTAGTGTACTTGCTTTGTTTAATCTGTACTGAGCTAGTTGATGTTTGTTAGTAGGAATCTTTACTGGACTACTTAAGAAGCTTTTGTTAAAAAGCTGCTAGTATTTAGCCATCTTGCTAATCAGACGCAGATCTTCTCACACATGGAGGAAAAACTCAATCACCACCAGCATCCTCAGTAGTGGTACCACACAGACATCTCTAGCGGTTGGACTGTGGAACTGGCAGTTAGCTGTCAAATAAGTAGATTTTATCTTTGCATTTCCAAGTTAGTCAAATTCAGTTGTTTGACATGCTGCTGTCCTCTTTTCCTGAAGATGGCACTCCATTGGTAGATTTGAGTGACTTTAACATCCATCTAGACCAGGGTAACACATCCTACCCTGGAGAGTCAGTGCCCTGCAGAGTTTAGCATCAACTTTGATCAAACACACCTACCTGTTAGGACTGTCACAATCAGGGGCGTCGCACCCGTGGGGGATGTGGGTGTTTTAACACCCACACTTTTCCCGGTGAGAGGGTTCAACACCCACACTTTTTATGCAGTTTTGCAAGAACGCCTTATTAAAGTCGCTCCTCTATTTCTCTGGTCGCTCTCTGTCTGCTGCGCTGCGCTGCATTCTCTCCCCCTCCCCTCTCAAACACAGTAGCGCCTCACTGCAGAACGTGACATCCAGGGGGCGGGGTTGGATTCAGATCCAGGGGCGGAGCTGGATCCATATCCAGAGATCCCATTGGTCGGCAGTTTTACCACAAGACACGTCATACACGTGTTTCTGCGTTACCATTTCCGCATTAAGTCGTAACTAAATTAAGTTATTATTTTGACATAAAAACTAACTTTACTTATGACTACAATAAAAGTAGTGCCTTTAGGGTGAAATGTAAGTTTTTTGCTATAATGTTTTGGAGTAAAACATTTCGGGTAAGCCTACTATGAGTAATCTTACCACATGCAGTTTAAGACCTATTAATGGATACAGTATAAATATGCATAATTATTAAAATATATATGGACTTTGAACTTGTTTTTATATTTACTCGTATAGGAATAGCTGTGTTATAAGTGGGATAATGTACAAATAAATCCCTTCAGTGATATCAAACTGTCGGGAACATGTCCGTACCTCTCCTTACACCTAACTGTGATACTTTCTAAATTATGAATCTTTCTCAACTATATTATTAATCAAACGTACACTTAAATTGATAAGAGCAAACGTTGGCGACCACAGGTTGCAACTAATTGCGGGCTGCAACAACGCAAATATACTGGTTCATTTGGCGGAACAAGGTATATAAAGTGGGAGGAGTTGGATCTAGATCCAACCCCGCCCCCTGGATGTTGTGTTCCGCAGTGAGGACCATCTCCTCAAACATGACGCCGGCTTTGAGTGTTACCGGCTGATGATTGGCTGTTCTGCCTTAAGTCCCGCCTCTCTTGGTGGATTAGATTGATCGGTCAGCTCGCGCTGAGGAGGCGGGAACTTTATTTACATCTCCCTTTTTCAGGTAGGCTACTTTGAATGAGTGTTTAAAAAACTTTATTAAACACTTTAATCAACTCTATGCTTTTGAGGTTTTTGAATAAGCTTGATATGTGTTTGAGACTAATGCTGTATCACTTGAGTGAACACACGAGTCATTGCAAATGTGATAAATGAATAATATAGCAGATAATCTTTACAACTGAACAGTTATCTTGTTAATGTATTTAACAACATGTCAAGACAATGATTATTAAACTAAATAAAGAAAACAAACACTTACAATCTGCAATGACGCACATGATGGTATTCACCATACAAATCCACATATCTTTGGAGCGATCACACAACATCGGCCGCCCATCACATCTGAGAACACCAAACTGCACACGATATGAATGCTCTATGGTTGTACTATAACCGGATGGCTATAATTCACATTGAATCATGAATTTACAATAACAACACACACCGCATTTCTTCCGTCTCCTCCATTGCTGCGTATCTGATCTCGCGTTATTTTCTGTCGAACTCGCGAGACTTAGGATTAAACTCCGCCTACTCAGCAGACGCAATACTCGAACAGAGCACTGTACTATGGAATTATATTTGTGTCAAATTAAACGAACGCAACTTTTGCAAAAACAAACAAAAATATACATTGATAAAAGAAAAAAACACTCTGAAAATAAAAACAATCAACTAACTAGCAAAAAAATTAACATCATCTTTAAATATACTGCATTCTTTGTTTATGGTTTTCTAAGTTTCAATTTCACTAAACATAGTTTTGAATGTGCTGCAATTGTTTTCGTTTTCGCTTTCCAAGTTTTCGTTTGCACTTCGCAAATTTACGTTCTCCATTTTGACACAAACCTCTCGTGAGGGGCGGGCTTAACACCGGTTCGCTCTTATTGGCTTGTGAGATTTTGATTGACAGCTCATTGAACCGGAACCCCGAAACAGAAGGTGGCGGTAGTGCACCAATAAGCTGGATGCCAACTGCTGTTAAAAATAACAAGAAGAAGACGACGATCAGGTAGGCACTGAACCAGTTCATGTTGTTCTCTATTTATAAAATACCACTTTAAAGGGGCTTTGGTATATTTTTAGGTGTTTTTAGTTGATGTTTTTATAATATTTGAAATGTAACAAGTTCAGCATAGAATTCATGTTAGCTATTCCTACAAGAACAAGTGTGAGATCATATTTTGCAGCGTATGTTAAGTTTAAATAAATTTTTATTCAAATCAATAAATCTTTAATGCACGTTTACAAGAGCACCGTGCTACATAAGGTTAAAATGAAGCCTTGAAAGTGGTAGTCATGTTTGCTGTTACTGGTGGGACAGAAAGCTCTCTTTGAAAAGATAACATTTTAAAGATCTTTACTTGTGTTCAGAAGATGAACAAAGGCTTAAGGGTTTGGAACGACATGAGGGTGAGTAAATGACGCAGAATTGTCTTATTTAGGTGTATTAGCAGCACTCTAAAAGTGAATATCTGCACCACATCTGGTGGTATTCAGCCCACCTGCCCTTAATGTAGAAATGCCACTAATTTGGTTTCCATAATACTTCACATGATGATTTACTATGGACAAACATTTTTTTTAATAAGCTACGATTTTACAGTAATTCTCTCTTTTTTTTTTTAGAATTGAGCCTCTATGGTGTGATGTTTGGTCAGCCGTCTCTTGTACTATGAAGAACTGCAATGGAATAGGAGACAGTGCTTGATTCGGCAGGTGAACTGCACCTATTTTGTAAGACCAGATTTAATTTTAGAATATTTATCAAGAATAAATGTTTCATTTTTCATCTTTTATTTTTATTCATAATTCTAGCTGGGTAGATGAGATGACATTAAACTATGAATAAACAACAACAACAAAAACACTGTAATAATACACCCTTCCCACGACAGTTTTTTGCATAGTCATTACTCATTATCATAGTAAGTAGCGTGCTGTCCCCTTCCCCTAAAAGCAAATGTGGTCTCAAGACTCATCCAATGCCATGTGTAAATAGGGCCTATGTTACATGAGATTGGAATGACTTGAAGTAAATATCAGGATTTTTATTGCATATAGTTACTTTGGCATTATGTAATTATGTGTCCTTAGAAATTTATCAAACTAAATTTGGTTAGCATTATAACACATTGTTTCTTTTTCAGATGGTGGAACAACTTTTTTAAGAGGACATTGTTGACATTCACAGAGGATGATGGTGTGGTCATGGTGCCAGAGATCTATTGTCCTTTGTCAGACCAAAAGCCTTTGATATCACCATTGAATGTCCAGGAGTTATACCAACAGACACTCGACTCGATGTCATGCAAAGACTGTGCTCCATTTAAATTGTAAAAGTCATTTTCAGGTTTGAAAGATGCAGAAGTTGGTTCACAGATGAACTTTTCCTTTAAAACTATTTCCCACCTACAATGAAGACACATCTCTGACTGCTGGGCTTCCCCTCTTATTGTGTTCAGATTCATATGCATCTGGAGGGTTATTCATGCCAACACTTTATAGCGTTGTGCTGGTAATTTATCTTTATATATCATGCCTTCTCACTGCATCTGTCAGCCTGTGCTTTACATATCTGTGAGTCAACGCAGCTGAACATGAAGGACAAATGCAATGCAAGACGTTATGCATGTTATATCAGCATATGGATGATTAGATTAGAAACTGCTTTCTGTTGGTGTGTTTAAACATCACATGACATAGAAAATTTACTGTCTTCCATTTTCTGTTGTGTAATAAATCATAGGAAAATCACTTTAAACCATTCAACCATTTATTTTGAGAAATAACTTTTTTGTAACAAAATATTTAAGACTTTTTAAACCATTTAGTAGCATGTACAATCACAAGTGTTTTTTGTCATCCTCATCCCATCTCCATGTTGTTTCTTTATTCTGCTGAACACAAGACATTTTAGAAAAAGACGACATTTTAATAAATGATGGTTAACACACATGAGACTGTACCCATTGACTTACTTAGATTTTATTTGTACTTTAGACGTCAATGGGTACACTCTCCTGTGTGCTTACCATCATTTATCAAAATATCTTCTCCGCAGAATAAAGAAACTTAAACAGGTTTACAACAACATGAGGCTGAGTAAATGATAACAGAATTTTCATTTTAGGGTGAACTATCCCTTTAAGACTCTGTGAACCATTCACATGCATGTAAAATCATTAACAACTGTTAAACAGCATCTATAAATTATAAAAAAGACATTACTATTGGGAGAAACATTTTGTCTAGACATTTGAGTTTATTTCAACCGACACCTGTAAAAGTAAGCATCATGTTGCACTGCTGTTTCCATTCTTTCTTTAAATTCATTAGCTTGGCCTTCGGTGCATGCATGTGTGATCAAACTTAGTTATTTTGAAGGCGTTTTTCTCTGACAGAAGCAGGTGCCTGCTGTCAACCACTGCATAGGACAGAAAGTGCTGCCTTGTCCTGAGTTTCGCCGTCTAGGGGAGTAAAATAAACAATAAGCATTTAATGACATCACTACATATAGCACAATAATCATTAAACACAAATACTTTAAAATGTATAACTTGTTTGTAACTAATTGTTGCTTTAGAAAACCGCAAGTTTACAGACAAGGTTAACATTAGAACCCTGAAATGTTTGCAACCCTGTGCAAGGCTTACAGCAAAAACCTCCCCAGAAGCACATCAATAGAACTTCCAGTGAATTTATTCTATTTATTTTGATAGTTATTACAAACTTACCTCAGGCTGCCTCGATTGTCTGTCCTAGGAGGATGGTGTTGATGCTCCGGACCGTGAGCCTCTCGATTACTCATCTTGAACTGTTGTTATTCTTCTGCTGATGTGTAAAATATCCGTGTTTTATCATTACTGTTCTTTAATATACTCTTATTACCGTTTGTTTAGACTACTTGCAGCTCCGCTGAAGAACAGCCTCCGATCTTCGTCTTCTTCTTGTTATTTTTAACAGCGGTTGGCATGCAGCTTATTGGTGCACTACCGCCACCTTCTGTTTCGGGGTTCCGGTTCAATGAGCTGTCAATCAAAATCTCACAAGCCAATAACAGCGAACCGGTGTTTAGCCCGCCCCTCACGAAGGGTTTGTGTCAAAATGGAGAACGTAAATTTGCGAAGCGCAAACGAAAACTTGGAAAGCGAAAACGAAAACAATTGCAGCACATTCAAAACTATGTTTAGTGAAATTGAAACTTAGAAAACCATAAACAAAGAATGCAGTATATTTAAAGATGATGTTAATTTTTTTGCTAGTTAGTTGATTGTTTTTATTTTCAGAGTGTTTTTTTCTTTTATCAATGTATATTTTTGTTTGTTTTTGCAAAAGTTGCGTTCGTTTAATTTGACACAAATATAATTCCATACTGTACAACTATTATAATAATATGAACGTAACTTGAAAATAGTCTTTTGCACAGCCGCCCCCAAATTTGGTATGCAAATTTGCCCTTAGTAAGGTCTATGATGAACTGTCTGTGTCTGGGGGTAAAGCTGGCAACTCAATCAGCTTAACTACTGGTCTGGTGTATGTTTGATCTTTAACCTTGACAACCGCCGTTCTGACTCTACCATCTGAGCTGGGAATGACAGAAGAAACAGTGCCAACTTTCCCTAGTGCTCTCGGAAGCTGTTCATTAACAATGAGTACTACAGTACCAACTGCAATGTTCTGTCTCTCACGGTGCCATTTCTGCCGTGATTGCAGAGTGGGCAGGAAGTCATGGACGAAATGCTTCCAAAAATGGTCACTAAGAACTTGACTATGTCTCCACCTTTTCTTGCTGAGTAATTCAGAATCTGAATAAACAACCTGAGGCAGAGAGGAGTCAGGCCGCCCCATCAGCAGGGAATTTGGCGTTACTGGGTCGGGATCGGCTACATCGCTAGAGACATAACCCAGAGGTCTGGAATTGAGAATATTTTCGACCTCAACTAAGACTGTTCTCAATACCTCCTCAGTAACGGTCTGAGCACCTAAGGTGGTTCTTAAGGCCGTCTTCACCGACCTCACCTCTCTTTCCCAAGATCCACCAAAATGAGGGGCACTGGGAGGATTGAACTGGAATCTGATTTGTTCCTTTGCTAGCTGATCTCTGAGGCTTGGCTGGATCTGGTGAAATGTTTGCTCTAGCTCCTTAGCTCCACCCTTGAAATTGGTTCCCTGATCGGAGAGGAGCTCGTATGGCTTTCCCCGTCGAGCAACAAAACGCCTGAGAGACATCAAGAATGAATCGCCATCCATGTGATAGAGCAGATCAAGATGTACAGCTCGAGTCGTGAGGCATTTGTATACGATTCCCCATCTCTTCTCCGTGCGACGGCCTACCTTTACCATCAGTGGTCCGAAACAGTCCATGCCTGTTGAATAAAAGGGGGGTTTGAATAATCTCAAACTTGACGAAGGTAGGTCTGCCATTTTCGGAACCATCGGCTTGCCTCTCCACTTTTTACAATCAAGACAACTGTGTTGATGCCTTTTGATCGCCTCTCTTCCTCGCAGAATCCAAAACTTACGCCGTAACTCAGCGAATACTCGTTCAGCTCCTGGGTGGTGCAGTTGTGCATCATAGTGCTTGATTAGGAGCTTCACTACAGGATGGTTTGGAGACAGAACTATAGGGTGTAAGATTTCTTCACTCAAGCCATGACACCTACGGAGTCGTCCTCCTACTCTAATCAAATCCAACTCTTTGTCATATTCAGGAGCAAGCTTAATTAGTCGGCTAAGTGCAGGAATGGCCTTTCCATCTTTGAGCAGCGCAAATTCCTCTGGGAAATCGTGCATTTGGCATTGTCTCAGGATAGATAACTCTGCTTTCTGAAACTCGTCTGCACTCAGTGAAACAGCCGCCCCGTGAAGGGATCGAGCCGTAGCCTCCAAAAATTCAGAATAGCTACTGAACTCCTGGGCGTCAGGCTCAGATTGCGATTCAGCCTCCTTCAATGATCCACAAAACACAGATTTCTTGAGTTCCTGATTTTCTTCAGGGACCTGACCTTCTGGTACCTTTGGCCAACAGCTACTAGGCTTTGTCAAAAAGTCTGGACCTCGTTTCCATCGCGTTTCTTCGGCTAGCTGAACCAGAGACAACCCACGTGTGATATCATCCGCAGGATTGGATGCTGAATCAACATAGCGCCAAGCTCCAGGGTCGGACAACTCCTGAATTTCTGTGACTCTAACTCCCACGAATACTCTGTATCTGCACGAATCAGACTGCAGCCAGGTAAGAACCGTAGTCGAATCAGACCAGTATACAAATTGGTGGATATCTAGAGTCAGCTCTTTCTTCAAGACATCTCCCAGCTGTGCTCCGGTCAATGCTGCGCAAAGCTCCAAACGAGCAATGGAGATCTGTTTCCTTGGAGCGACTCGTGACCTTGCAGCCAGGAAGGAAACCTGCATGTTGTCGTGTTCGTCTTCAGAGCACAAGTATGCCACAGAGCCATACGTTTTTTCAGAAGCATCACAAAATACATGGACACTGCGGCTCTTAACTGGATGCTGAAGGCTGGCACTGTAACATCTTGGTATGTGAATTTCCGGCAAATGTGGTAGCTCGCTCTCCCACTGATGCCAAATGTCTAGTAGACCCATCGGTAGGTTAGGGTCATCCCATTCACGTCGTTTGTCCCACAACAACTGCACGACACTCTTGGCTCTTGTGGTATACGGAATGAGATACCCAAGGGGGTCATAAAGCTTGGCTAGGGTGCGATAGATGTTCCGCATGGTAGTTTCACCCTTTTCCTTTTGGTAAGGTTTGTATACCAATGTGTCGGATCTGCACTGCCATATCAATCCAAGGGCATTCTCTTGAGGGTTGGTCATTTCTTGACGGAGCCAGATATCACTACTACTTGACTTTAACTCAGCAGGAAGGTGGCAAATAACCTCAGGGATGTTACTGGCCCATTGCCTCAGTTCAAATCCACCCTCCTTAAGATGACACTGCAATCGGTTTACCAGCTGTACAGCTTGAGCTTCAGTTGGTACACTCTTGAGACAATTGTCAACATAGAAGTTGCGCTCCACAGTTTGACGTACTTCATCGGTAGCCTCAAGATCCACCTTTGCATGAGCCTGAAGTGCGTAAGTAGCACAACAAGGGCTACACGCAGTGCCGAATGGCAGGACTTGCCACTGATACACCACAGCAGGTTCTGATGTCCTCCCATGCCGCCACAGAAAGCGAAGGAATGGTTTATCCTCATCAAGTAGGCGGACTTGATGGAACATGCCCTTCACATCACTGGAGATGGCCACGGGATGTTCCCGAAAGCGGAGGAGTACCCCCAACAAGCTAGAACTTAACGTAGGACCGGGCAAAAGATGGTCATTCAGAGATTTACCCTGGTATTCAAAAGAACAATTGAAAACAATACGGTTCTTTGCATTGTGCTGGACCATATGATGTGGTATGTACCACGACTTGTAGCTCAGATCGTACTCTGCAGATGTCAATGGGGTGACGTAACCCGCGACCAGCAATTTCTGAATCTCCGATTCGTAAGCCTCAGCCATACTAGTATCTCTAGCTAGTTTCCTCTCTGTACTGCGTAACAGGGCCATGACTGCTTCCTTAGGTGCGTTCAAAGGAGGCGGCGACTCTTTCCAGAGTAGAGGTGTGGCGTACCTTTTGACACCATCCACATCAATCCTGATGGTTTTCTCCTCTAGAAGGTGAATAGCTTCTGCATCCTGTCGAGATCGACTAACCACTTTCTCAGATCGATATGGAAGAGTGTCCAACTTCCAAAGATTTTCAACCTGACGGAAAAGCTCATTCTCAGGAGAAAGACAGGAAATGAACAAACATTCCTGAGAATGTAAAGAAGGATTAAGGAAACTTGATGGGCCCTGTAAAGTTCAGCCAAGCTTTGTATGAACCGCTGCAGGGGGACCAAGTCTCACGGGCTCGACAGGGGTTATCAAGTGAGGATAATCTGAACCAATAAGCAGCAAAGGCTGTGCTTCGTGGATGTCATTCAAAGGTAAATCACGGAGATGACGATATCTACTTTGCAAATCAGCAATGGGGTAAGTATGTTGAACCAGAGCAAGCTCTTTTGCTGTGAATGCACCTTTGATAGAGTAAGATCTGTCAGGATTTGATACAGGTGATATAGAGAAGGATACAGCTCTTCCATGAATAGTATGAACTTCCTGTCTTACCGTGCGCAAAGCCAAGTTTTCGACTTCACCTTGGAGGCCTAAACATTGAGCAGCTTCATACAACAAGATAGTTCGCTCAGATCCGTCGTCTAGCACAGCGTAAGTTTCAAGCGATTTATCACCATTTTGAAGGATCACTCGGCTTAACTTAAAGCAACACCTGCTTACTACTTGCAGGTCGATCTAAGTACAAGGTCTGAGAAGCAGGCTCCATTGAATTTGCATCTTTCTGAGACGTCTTGATACTGCCTTTTCTCATTGCTTCTGAGCTGGAATTGACATCATGAAGGACATCAAGATGCCTTCGGTCACATCGCTTGCACTTTGCCTTCAGTGTACATTTAGCTGACGAATGGCCTCGACCGCAGCGCCAACACCTATTGCCTGTTCTTATCCAACTTTCGATCTGCTCATTAGAGAGAAGTTTGAAGTTAGAGCACTGGTTCATGTAGTGCTGAACTGTGTCACAGAATGGACAATACTTCTTAGGCTTGTCCTGTGGTCTGTCTGGATCTGTGGCCGTGGTCTTTGGATTCTCTACTGGTGCTACTTTCTGCTCTCCTCCATGTAGAACAGTAGTCATCTTACGGGGCACAAAGCTAGTTCGCTTGTCTTTACGAGAGCTGTGTTTCTCCTGGTCAGGATAGGTCCCATATTGAGTTCCCTCTACTTGGACACGTACTTCGTATTCTAACCAGTCAGCGAAGTCGAGTAGCGTTGGAATCGGTGTCTGTAGTGGGTTAATGAATCTCTTAAAGTTAGCTCTTAGGTCGTACGGCAACTTAGCTAAGAGACGAGAAACGTGTGATCCACATTTCAGTTCGGTCCAACCTGTGCTACCTAACTGGTTCAACATCCCAACCAGTGCACGGACACGAAGGGCGAATGCCTTGAAAGACTTCACATCACCGCTCCTGATACTGGGCCCATCCATTAGATTACCAATCCTCTGCAAAGCCAACTGATGCGGCTGGCCATACATATCAGTGAGCGCTCTCATTGTGTCGCTGAAGGGCGTACGACTGTGACTATATGAGTCAGCGACAAGCAAAGCATCTTCCAACTTAAGATGGTCCATAAGTATTTGGAACTTAAAGGACTCAGAAGCATCGTCAGGTAGGATGTTGGTTAATGCCAACTTAAGACGCGCAAACTCCCGGGGATCATCCCGACAGAAATCTGGGATTTTAGGAGTGGGTCCCCGATATTGCATGGATGAAGGACATAAGGCAGATGGAAGCTCAGACCGTCCCTGTGAATAGTAAGAATGGTTAGGTGGCAACGGTCTACTTTCTTGAATGCACTCTTGCCTCCAATCAAACGGAGAATGATCAAAATGATCCCTCTGAGTATAGTCTGGTAAGTGTCTTTCACTCGAACAACGATGGTAAGGATCAATTGCCGTTCGATGAACATCACGAGTTGACATGCGAGACTGTCCAAAGGGAGAATTATCTGTATGACGATTATAATGATCAGACAGACTATGTTGCCTCAACGGAACGTTAGCATCATTCCCGTATCGTGGTGAATCACTTTTGCTGTTAAGAGGGTCATTATAAGAAGGAGTCGACATACCTGAACCAGACTGACTATCATTCAACCGACCAACTTTCTTCAAACTTTCTGTCAGCTCTTCAATTAGATCTCGGCCACGGTCATGACCTGTGAGGAGTGATTCATCTCTAGATGGCACCAAAGGAGTGTGTTCAGGCTGGTTAGGATTATTACTGGTAGACTTTGGTGTGGATGACACCCCAACATCATCATTCAAAGGTCGCTGCACAGACAATGAACCCTGGGAAGCTAGCACAGGAGAATTAGCAATCAGTTCAGATATGCGTTTCACATCTTGTCTCAAGCGCATATTTTCCTCCCTCATTTCACGCATACAAGATAGCATTTCAGACTGCTCATCTGCAAATGCTAAACGGTTTTGAGAATAACTGACATCATAATCACGCAGATACGATGGCGGTCTAGTTATTCTACGTGGACGTACAACCTCTGGCTCTAAAGGCTCCTCCCTAGGCCTGGACATCATTGCTAAAGTGGTTATAGGTATCCGGCTCGAAGGACCATCAAATGTATTGAAGACTGTGTTATGCACTGATTACTATTACGGATCTAAATCACCTTAGAGGATTATTTACCCAATTAATGTCCAGGGACTAGGAGAGGAGTAACGACACCAGAGTCAGCGATCAGATTTACTGAATGTATTGATTTTTCCAAGGATAAATGAACAAATTACTCGCAATGTTAATAAAACATGAATACTTCTCAAATAAAACAGCGTAGGCCTACGCAAAATAAATAATCAGTATAACAATAAACTTTGATTCAAAAAATACAATTATGTGATTGCAAATCAGGCAATGAGGTGGTGAAAATGAGAGTATTCAGTCTTTGCAAGTCTGAAGTGTTCCAAAAAGTCCACTTAATGCAAGGAGGGTACAGATTTGGTCAATTGTTACTCTTCATACGCGATGTCATCACATTGAAACTCAAACAGGTGGTTACATCTGTTGTGGAAATGAAGGACTCAAATGCAGGAACAACATGATCTCACAAAGTTCCGTGGGATAGTCACGGAATTTTGTGCTCATTTTTCCGTGGCATTCTCACGGATCTCCGCATATTTCCGTGGCCCTGCCACGGACTTTCTTTTCCGTGGCATTCTCACGGATTGGTTACTCAACTGCTTTTTCCTATTTTTAAACCATTGTCGCTTCGGTTTAGGGTTAGATTTGGTGTTTGCATTAGAATGTCACTTTAATAATTTGTTTATACTATTTTTTCTGATGTATTCTTTTATATTTTCTAAACTTTAATCAATTGTTGCCTGGTGTTGGAGTTAGAGTTGGGTTTGGGTAGGGATGTCATTTTATGTAAATCTAACCCTAAACCGAAGCAACAATGGTAAGAAAATAGGACAAAACAGTTGAGTAACCAATC
This sequence comes from Misgurnus mizolepis, assembly GCA_025389145.1. Lineage (NCBI taxonomy): Eukaryota > Metazoa > Chordata > Actinopteri > Cypriniformes > Cobitidae > Misgurnus > Misgurnus mizolepis. The sequence continues at coordinate 32,002,102 of JAIFKI010000004.1, read as the reverse complement.
CGTGAGAATGCCACGGAAAAGAAAGTCCGTGGCAGGGCCACGGAAATATGCGGAGATCCGTGAGAATGCCACGGAAAAATGAGCACAAAATTCCGTGACTATGACACGGAAATTCGTGAGATCAGGTTGGCAGGAAATAGCAGATAAATGTTCTTAGTTTAATGAAGCTGGCCACAGGCAAAATAACGGCATCAACACAAACTCAGAAAAACAGAAAAATATCCAGATGGCTGGCAAAGGGACAACTTAGAGGTCCTCTGTGGCAGAGCAAAAACAGAAGTGGCAGCAAGGGTTCACAGGGCAGCCGGTCAAGGTGAAGGCGAGGCAGGAGGCAGACGAACACCCCTCACAGGTACCTCTTAAGCACCACACTCGCCAGAGTTCTGAAATAGCACACGATAAAGGATGCAGGGTAATTCCAATGAAATAGCAGACAGTACTGATGACAAGATACTTAGACAGGACACGACACGACACGACAGAGAACGGTATTCTTGGCGTAACAGCTCAGCTTGTGCAACACGTACACACCGAATTAACAATCTGACAATAAGACAAAGGCAGAGCAGGGTAGATAAAGCCAAAGCTAATGAGAGGAGATGAGACACAGGTGGAGAGGGGAGAGAGTGGAAACAGCTGCGGCTGTGGGTAATGAGAGCGGCTAATGCGTGGATGAATGTGTGTGTATGTGTAAAAGAATGTAGAGAAAGAGAGAGAAAGAAGCTAGGTCATAACAGTGCCCCCCCACTAAGGAGCGCCCCCTGGCGCTCCCAAGGGGGAAGCCCGGCGAGACCGGAGGAATTCATCAATGAGCGAAGGATCCAGGACGTCCCGGGGGGAAACCCAACTCCTCTCCTCAGGACCATATCCCTCCCAATCGACCAAGTACTGATGCCCACGCCCCCGACGACGCATGTCCAAAATCTTGCGGACTCTGTAGACGGGTGACCCCTCGATACGAATAGCGGAAAGCGCGGAGCGAGGGGACGAGCGGGTGGCAGGCTTAATGCACGAGACATGAAAAACGGGATGTACCCGGCGAAGATTAGACGGGAGACGGAGCTTGACAGCGACAGGATTAATAATCTTAGTGATGGGAAAAGGTCCAATAAATCGAGGAGCCAATTTACGAGATTCAAACTGGAGAGGTAAATTAGCTGTGGATAACCACACTCTCTGACCCGGCAAATAGCGGGGGCTTTTAATCCGACGTTTATTGGCTGTAATGCACATGCGTCTACGTGAGCGACAAAGAGCGGATCTTACCCTTCTCCAGGTTCGTTTACACCGAGAAATAAATGTCTGAACGCTCGGGCATCTAGAATCAACCTCTTGTGATGAGAATAAAGGAGGCTGGTACCCGAGACAGCACTGAAAAGGAGACAGTCCCGTGGCAGAGGATGGGAGCGAGTTATGGGCATACTCTGCCCACGGGAGCTGCTCAGACCAAGATGATGGGTTACGGAATTCGAGACTATGTAAGAGCCGGCCAATGATCTGGTTGGCTTGTTCAGCTTGGCCACAAGTTTGGGGGTGAAAGCCCGACGAGAGATTGGCAGTGGCACCAATGAGGCGACAAAACTCTCTCCAGAATAGGGAGGAAAATTGTGGTCCTCTGTCAGAAACTACTTCAGAGGGTAGACCATGTAATTTGAATACGTGATTGACAACTATCTGGGCGGTCTCCTTGGCAGAGGGGAGTTTAGTGAGCGGTATAAAGTGTGCAGACTTTGAAAACCGATCAACCACCGTCAAAATGACCGTGTTACCATCCGACGGGGGAAGACCGGTGATAAAGTCGAGCGCGATGTGAGACCATGGGCGAGTGGGTACGGGTAACGGACGAAGCAGACCTGCTGGCGGGGCATTACCAGCCTTAGTCTGAGCACAAACGGCACACGAAGCAATAAAACGGCGAGCATCGCGATCTAAGGTAGAGCACCAAAAACGCTGGCGGATCGCCGCAAGTGTGCCCCGAACACCGGGATGAGCAGATAATTTAGAAGCGTGTCCCCATTGGAGGACAGCCAGGCGTGTGGGCACCGGAACAAAGAGTAAGCCTTTAGGGCAATTTCGTGGCACAGCAACGAGAGATAATGAGCGCTTAACCTGTCCCTCGATTCCCCACCCCGCGGCCCCCACCACGACACCTGGAGAAATAATTTCCTTCTGTGACGTGGAGGGGGTCGTGGAATCAAAGAGCCGAGACAATGCATCCGGTTTTACGTTCTTAGAACCGGGGCGGTAAGAGATTGAAAAATCAAAGCGCGTGAAAAATAATGCCCAACGAGCCTGACGCGCATTTAATCTCTTAGCGGAGCGGATATATTCTAAATTACGATGATCGGTCCAGACAATAAAGGGAATTGAAGAGCCCTCCAACCAATGTCGCCACTCGCCGAGCGCTAAGCGTATGGCGAGCAGCTCCCGGTTGCCGACATCGTAATTACGTTCCGCAGGTGAAAGACGATGGGAATAATAGGCGCACGGGTGGATCTTTCCATCAGCGGCCGATCGCTGTGAAAGAACAGCACCCACCCCTACCTCAGACGCATCAACCTCGACGATGAACTGTCTAGTGACATCAGGCGTAATAAGAATAGGTGCGGTAGTGAAAAGAGACTTTAAATGATCAAAAGCCCTTTGAGCGGATTCCGACCATTCAAAGCGTGACCTGACAGATGTTAGAGTGGTGAGAGGGGCGGCTACTTGACTAAAGTTTCGGATAAAGCGGCGATAAAAATTTGCAAAACCAATGAAGCGTTGTAACGAGACGCGAGAGTTGGGAGCCGGCCAATCTGCCACCGCTTGAACCTTAGAAGAATCCATACTAATCCCCTCTGCCGAGATTACTGAACCCAGAAACGTGACCGAAGGTGCGCGAAACGAACACTTTTCTGCCTTGACAAATAGTCGGTTCTCACGTAAACGTTGAAGCACACGGCGTACATGCTGGACATGAACCTGGAGAGACGGGGAGAAAATTAGTATGTCGTCAATATAGACAAACACAAAAATGTTAAGCATGTCACGGAGAACATCATTGACTAGAGCCTGAAACACGGAGGGGGCGTTGACTAGACCGAAAGGGAGGACCCGATATTCAAAATGACCGAGGGGCGTGTTAAAGGCGGTCTTCCACTCGTCTCCCTCCTTGATGCGCACCAAATGGTATGCGTTGCGGAGGTCGAGCTTGGTAAAAATCTTAGCTCCCTGCAAGATCTCGAAGGCTGAAGACATCAATGGCAAAGGATAGCGATTCTTAATAGTGATGTCATTCAGCCCTCGATAATCTATGCAGGGACGGAGCGATCCGTCCTTCTTCTTAACGAAGAAGAACCCCGCACCAGCGGGAGAAGACGACGGAACAATGGTACCCGCACTAAGTGAATCAGAAAGATAATTCTCTAGCGCCTCCCGTTCAGGAGCCGACAGAGAATAGAGTTTACCCCTAGGGGGCGTGGTCCCCGGTAAGAGATCGATAGCGCAGTCATATGGACGATGAGGAGGAAGAGAGGTGGCCCGTGAACGACTGAAAACCTCCCGCAGATCGTGATATTCCTCCGGGACTCCAGACAAATCACCAGGCTCTTCCTGAAACACAGAAACAGAAGAAACAGGAGGAACAGCAGATACTAAACACTCAACATGACAAGACAATCCCCAAGACACAACTGAACCCTTAGACCAATCAATATGAGGACTATGGCGTTTAAGCCAAGGATGACCCAGGACAATGGGGGTAAAAGGAGAACGAAAAATCAAAAAAGAAATTGTCTCTCTATGGTTACCAGAAACGGTGAGAGTCAATGGAACAGTCTCTTTCTGAACCTTGGGCAGGGAACTGCCGTCTAAGGCAAATAAAGGAGTACTGTCACTTAAATGCATGAGGGGAATACCTTGTTGTAGAGCCCAATCCTCATCAATAAAATTTCCCTCTGCCCCAGAGTCGATTAAGGCAGAACTGGCAACCGATGAGGCGGACCAATGTAGCATGACTGGGAGTGACGTACAAGATCTGGAAGGGGTTCTCCGTGTGATGGCGCTCGCCAGTAACCCTCCGCCTACCGACGAGCGCTGGCTTTTACTGGGCACGTAGAAACAAAATGATTAGCAGCGGCACAGTACATGCACAACCGGTTCGCGATCCTTCTCTCTCGCTCCTTAGGAGAGATGCGTAGACCTCCCAACTGCATGGGCTCGGGCTCAGTGCCAGCAGTTACGGGGACAGCCACGACAGATGAAGTGGAGGGGAAAGACGTATCCAAGCGAAGGGCTCTGCGTCGCAACTCAAATCGCTTCTCGACCCGAATAGCAAGGGCAATGAGGTCATCAAGCGAAGCGGGGACCTCCCTAATGAAAATCTCCTCCCTGATCTCCGGATTTAGACCCTCCAGGAAACGGGCGATGAGAGCTGGCTCATTCCAGCCACAGGTAGTAGATAGAGTGCGAAACTCTATGGAGAAATCCGTAACCGAGCTCCTGCCCTGACGAAGGACGGATAACTGACGCGAAGCCTCGGCGCCGTGAGCAGAACGGTCAAAGACCCGGATCATCTCCTCCTTGAACTGTGCGAAGCTGAGGACGCAATCCGAATCTGCCTGCCAGTTGGCCGTACCCCATTCACGAGCGCGGCCAGCGAGGAGAGAGATGACATAAGCGACCCTCGCCTGTTCTCTGGCATAAGTCACCGGCTGAAGGGAGAAAACCACCTCACACTGTGTCAGGAAGGCACGGCACTGAGTGGGCTCACCCGAATAGACCGGAGGGTTGTTAATCCGCGGCTCCGGCGGAACATGAGCGTCTGGAGAAGAGACCCGCGGCTGGCGGATATGATGGACCTGCTGCGAGAGGTCAGACATCTGGGCAGCGAGCGTCTCAACCGCATGTCTGGCAGCGGTGATGTCCTCCTCGTGTCGTCCTAGAAGGGCGCCCTGCTGCTCGACGGCTGCCTGGAACGGACCGGCTGCTTGGAAAGGGCTGCTACCCGCTGAGTCCATAATTGGTCAGATTGTTCTGTTGTGGAAATGAAGGACTCAAATGCAGGAAATAGCAGATAAATGTTCTTAGTTTAATGAAGCTGGCCACAGGCAAAATAACGGCATCAACACAAACTCAGAAAAACAGAAAAATATCCAGATGGCTGGCAAAGGGACAACTTAGAGGTCCTCTGTGGCAGAGCAAAAACAGAAGTGGCAGCAAGGGTTCACAGGGCAGCCGGTCAAGGTGAAGGCGAGGCAGGAGGCAGACGAACACCCCTCACAGGTACCTCTTAAGCACCACACTCGCCAGAGTTCTGAAATAGCACACGATAAAGGATGCAGGGTAATTCCAATGAAATAGCAGACAGTACTGATGACAAGATACTTAGACAGGACACGACACGACACGACAGGACAGAGAACGGTTTTCTTGGCGTAACAGCTCAGCTTGTGCAACACGTACACACCGAATTAACAATCTGACAATAAGACAAAGGCAGAGCAGGGTAGATAAAGCCAAAGCTAATGAGAGGAGATGAGACACAGGTGGAGAGGGGAGAGAGTGGAAACAGCTGCGGCTGTGGGTAATGAGAGCGGCTAATGCGTGGATGAATGTGTGTGTATGTGTAAAAGAATGTAGAGAAAGAGAGAGAAAGAAGCTAGGTCATAACAACATCCTCAGTCTGCATCCTTATCTGGTCCTGAGAGGCTTAATGTGAGGTGATATTAACAATGATGAATGTATCATCGTGTGCGGCGGTGTTCCATAGGCGAAATGGGTGTGTGTAATATGCACAGTCAGCTGGATAAACGTGGATGAACGTGGTTCTACAAATAAACAAATTAACTCAATTAGTTCTCCAGCACGATTTGTACAATAAAGTGCTTCACCATTATTGTATCACTTGAGTGAACACACGAGTCATTGCAAATGTGATAAATGAATAATATAGCAGATAATCTTTACAACTGAACAGTTATCTTGTTAATGTATTTAACAACATGTCAAGACAATGATTATTAAACTAAATAAAGAAAACAAACACTTACAATCTGCAATGACGCACGTGATGGTATTCACCATACAAATCCACATATCTTTGGAGCGATCACACAACATCGGCCGCCCATCACATCTGAGAACACCAAACTGCACACGATATGAATGCTCTATGGTTGTACTATAACCGGATGGCTATAATTCACATTGAATCATGAATTTACAATAACAACACACACCGCATTTCTTCCGTCTCCTCCATTGCTGCGTATCTGATCTCGCGTTATTTTCTGTCGAACTCGCAAGACTTAGGATTAAACTCCGCCTACTCAGCAGACGCAATTCTCGAACAGAGCACTGTACAACTATTATAATAATATGAACGTAACTTGAAAATAGTCTTTTGCACAAATGCTAATTGGGTTATTGTTCAGCAGCTGGCTAAATTCGGTCATGTAGACAATGTGGCATGCAATGTATAACCTGTGATGAAGAAGGCAGGGAATTGACAAGGATGAGGGACAAATTGCAATCGATTTGATATTTTGAGCATTGTTTGTTGATTAGCTGAATATTTTGTTAATACTACCTGTTGTGTATGATTGTACTTGTTGAGGAGAAAAAAATGAGATATGATGACATAGTTCTCCAACAGGTTACTTATGCAAACAATGAAAGAAAAGTGTAGCCTATATTATTTTAATGTAAAAACGGTAAATTGTTACATCATTTAGACCACCAGAGAAAAAGCTTTTCATTAAGTAGCAAAATTTAGCAGTCACAGTCCTGTCAGACCCATGTCACTATCGAGCTTACCATTATCTTTTTGTCACGCAGTATCAATAAGATACAGAAAAGAAAGAGGCAGGAGAAGATTGACACCTTTTTCAAGAGAAATCCTGTAAGTGAAGTTGAAAGCTGGACGTTGATAAATGTTGACATTAAACAACAGTACCATTATATATATTGGCATTAATTTAATATATTACTTTTCAAGTTTCAATAAGGTTTGCTAGTACCACAGCCTTATTCCTTTATCACCTTGTTTAGAAGATGAGGTTGCTGGAGGCATCAGTTTAAAGAGAGAGAGAGACACATGAAGTTTCACAGGTGAGCAATGAAAAATGAATGTTACAGTTTGTGAAAGAGGTCTATGAAGGAAGAGAGGGTGTGTTTGTGTCATGGGTGGTGCTTAATTCCATCCCAGGTGCACATACGCGTGTTTCTGGTGTGTTTATATCAAATTTAAAATGTTATCCATCCCCCACACTTTTAAAAAGCTTGCTACGCCCCTGGTCACAATTATCAAATAAATATTTTAGATCACCACAATGATTGCATATCTCTCTAAAAACACAAGGGGAAGCTGCAGCATCTGTATAAACGAGACAGCATCTAATGGTGCTCCTTGACTGACACTGTAATGCAATGCATTGCAAAGCCATTTAATACAGTGAAAAAACAGCATTTTAAGAAATGCTGCAGAACTTTTATAAGCAGTATGAATTGCCAAGTAAAACATAAATTTCCAAAACATCAAATTCCAAATTTAGATGCTATTCTTAAGGATCAGTAAGGATTTTTTTTTTTGCAGCCACTACAGACATGTGGTCCAGTATTAATATGACCATAGTAAGATTGTCTATTATTTAAGGCCTGTTCTGGTATAGTCAGTCTATTTTGATTGTATTTTTATTTTCTGGTATTTTCAGTTACACTTTATTGTGTTTTATTTCTTATGAAGAATTTTCAGTTTTTTAAAGATTTATTCATTAAAGAATTACTTTTTAAATGTGTTTTATGTGTATTCCTATTTCTTGCCTGGTAAATCTTGCAAAAGATTGAATTTAAATAATCACAACAATGTGTAAAAAATTTCAGGAACTAACAAAAAAATCTGAGAATTAAACGTCAAAGCCCTAAAACAGGCAATAAATCATCAAAACTGTCAAAATGTATTAGGCAATTAATCGTCAGCCAAATTACATAATCGTGACAGCCCTACTACCTGTGATTTTGTAGTGATCATGAAGATATTGATTAGCTTGCTCAGCTGTGTTTGATTAAGGTTGGAGCTAAACTCTACAGGGCACCAGGGCTGCGTTCAGCCCCGACAAAACGTTGCACAACGTTTATTAAACTGAAACGGTGATGCATTGAACACCCTGTTGTGATGACGCAAGAGTTGCAACTACGGTAGCTGAGAGGCCATTCTTTGTGTTCTTTTTTAAATGTCTCTAAAGCCTGATGAAATCGTTATAAATGTGTGTTTATTACTGTAAAATACCCTCAATGTTTCAGTCACTGACCTTGCTGTCCAGAATGAAAGACAACATTCCAACTTGAACCCATTGAGCGAGCTGTCTCTTTACTATCGCGTGGTTTTATACATCTTGCCGCTGATTGGACCGACATTTCTGACACACCCACCAAACAAGAGAAAACGCTTCTAAAACCTGTTGCATTCCGTTGCACACCGTTTCCAGGAAACATGTCGTTCAACCCGGAAATCGTAGCAAAACGTTGCGCACCGGTGTGAGATTGAACATGCCCCAGCTCTCCAGGGTAGGATGTGAGGAACCCTGACCTAGGGTTGCCGCGGTGACGTAATTTCCCCACCGGTTAATCGGCGCGTCACAAACTCGGTGATCCCGGTGTCACCGAGTGGGAGGGGCTTATAAATGCGCATGCAGACGTGCACATTTTACTTTCACTTTTGAATTACGCAACTGTTTAAATGCAGCGCTTGCGTAAGCTGCGTTAAATCGCCTATGAATTTGCGTGCAATTCGAGTGCAACAGCTGGTTTACTTAAGTGCTTGAGTCAATGTGCGCAGGTAATTCTCAAAGAACCCGCCAGTCCCAAGCAGAGCAACCGGCTACTTCTCCATAAAAGCGCTGCTTGAATGATGGGTTTAATATTTTTCTTGATGAAAAACACAACAACAAAACGATCTCGCTTATATTAAACATCATGTATATTATAATAAAAACGAGTAAGCACGCAGCTTCTGTCATCATCTGGTCAGTCAGCTCACCTTGCAAACTCTGACAGAAATAAATGAAATCTGACACCTGCTGCTTTGTGACGCGACGTGCGTTCAGCTCCGCTGAATTCAGACAACAGACACATTCAGTTGTAAGTGTTTGCTCTCTCTAACAAAACTAAATGATTTAATTACACGAAAATATCAAAACGACGGTGAAAGACGGTGTTGTGGTGGGCAAGTGATATAACCGGTGAGAGGCTAAAGCACCGGTTATCACCGTTTCACCGTCTATCGCGGCAAGCCTACCCTGACCTAGACAAACCTTAAGCAGTAGACTTACTAGAACTTCTGTTTTTGTTTGACCTCTTGTCCTCCAACCGATTACACTTACAGGGGAGGACAACAACTAGAACGAGTCCTGGGGCCAGTTTTACTAAACAGGGCAAATTACCGTAAGTTCAGCATCACATACTTCGCAGCTAATGGGACATAGGACACTGAAAAGAACTGGAGTTTCCCATTCTTGTCTGATATAGGTTAATAAGCCACCCATACCATATTCATTCATGCACCCTAATACCATCAGATATTCTGACTTTTGAATTCAATGCTGATAACATGTTGGAAGGTTCATCTTTAGCCCAGTGGACATGATGTCTGTTTCTTCATACAATGTCAAATTTGGACTTCTCTGACCATAGAACACTTTTTTTCTTTAAAACAGTCCATTTTTAAATGAGCCTTGGCCCACAGGATTGTGTTTACCGTAAGTGTTTTCTGGAAGTATTCCTGGGCCCATTTAGTAATGACACAATCATGCCGATAAGTGATGCAGTGTCGTCTGAAGACCACGGGCATCCAATAAAGGTCTTTTGGTCTTAAAGCTTCCTCGCAATGACCATGGTGATTGGTTGTTAGATGACAGGGCTGTCATGCGTAACATAACGCAGACACACCAAATCATGGAATTATGACATCGAAATATGTCTGTGTCCTACACAAAATAATAATAGTAATGTCATTGAAATGCATATATAATGTCATGTTGTGAATTAAATTAAATTAAATCAAAGTAGCGTATTACCCTAATGAAAACCGCAAATTGCCTAATAATGAAAAACGACATTGCATTAACACTTGCTTGGTTAATTGACATCCTATTAGCCTAAATAGACTACTTAAAGCAAGAAAATGTTGCTCCTTTTGAAGTAGCCTAATGTAATAGTTAAATGACGGTGGATTATGAACTCGCCAAAATGGAAAAGAAAGCCCAACTGGACGCAGAATCAATAACTGCTGCTGGCCCAGTTGGTGCTGGAAAAAATAAACATAATAAAAGGGAAATTCGGCCAAGCGGTGATGCGCGGGTCAATGTATAAACAACCCACACCCGACCGACGTTTTCAACTAATCCGCCGCAATTCGGACCGCAAAGAAATAAAAAATAAATAGTGTACCCAACCTGCTCCCTGGCACACAATTTTTAAAAGTAGTAATTGTTTAAAATAGTTAACTGGCATCTTTATTTCAAACGACCCGACCCGACCGACCGCGACCCGAAAATCATAAAAAATGTTTTTGGATGATTCGTAACTGCGGTTGACCGCAGGCACCCGCTCATTTCGGATCAACCCGTGCATCACTGGGGAGAGGATTTGTTTGCAGATCAATGCAGCATTCCCAGTGTCATGGACCCCAGACGCCTGCGAGAGGTGGTGGTATGCACTACAATCGCAGTGGAGGGTTGAGATGGCAGCCTTTAAACGGGCAAGCATGGCAACAGGTTGGCCTATAATATTAAATATATAATATCATTATTGTTTCATGTAATTCTAAAAAACTTCCTGCTTGTCATGAATGTAATGAATTATGAAACAAATGTCATTAACAATATGCTTACATTAAAGTGTGCTTTCAATTGTTATGTAGGCTATGCAATGCTTTTGAGTAGGTGAAACTGTCGTGTTAAGCCATTTTACGATCCTTTGTGAATAGGTCTTAGTGAGTTAGGAGTCCTCTCGACTTCTTTTAAGCTGTCCCAGACTTAGGTGCTACTTTTACGTCTAAAATGCTTCGTGAATTACTCTTAGTGAAAAAAATTAGGAGTTAGGAGTGAAACGCCTATTATTTTTAGGAGTTGCTCCTTAATTCGCCAGTTTGGAGCTACTTTTAGCCTTAAAATTATTTGTGAATACGGCCCCTGATGTCACTTAACCTAATTAGTCACTAGATGTTCTCCCATCTGAATATAAATATATTTTTTCAAAATATATTGCTTTTTCAGCCTTTTCCTGCCCTGTGCTAACTTTTTGTTTGAAGGGAGTCTTGCCAGGGGTGTAATTCCATGTAGAACCACCTCTGGTAGGAGGAATAGTGTATAAACGATTTAACGTTTTTTTAAAGTATTTACTATCAAATATTATATAAATAATTACCAAAGCCATAAACTTGTACTAGGCACTTTGATAACTAGATAATTTGTGACCCTGTCTGTGAAAACCAGGCTAGAGTCTCCAATTCTGAGATAATGAGAATAAAAGTCTGATTTTAGCCATTAATTTAATTGATTTTAATCTTTGACATGATCTTACTCAGTCAATATTAAATAAATGAAGATTATTTTTCACAGAATGTTCTTTATGTTATGTAGGATGATTTATGTAGAAAATAGTAAATATTAAAATACTTTAGCTGGGTAAATGAGTCACATTTATGTAATGAAGCTTCTTTCTTAAAGTTTAGCTTTTAAATATTTTTAGGAATGTATTAAAAAATCTATTTACTGTTTCTATCTATTTACTAAAATCTAAAAACTATTATGTTTGAAGACAACACAATATGTATGCTTAAAGTGAAGAAGTTGATCCTGTTTTTTTTCCTCTGACTACTTCAAGGTAAAACTAACCACAAGAAAAATCCCTGGCAGAAGGCAGAGGTGGAGGCAGTGGAAAGGCACATGATGCGGTTCATCACATCTTGTACCGTACCATTGAAGAGTCACTGTGAGAAGTGTTTGAAGGCTGAACCAGAAGCACTAAAGAAACGTGACTGGAAGAACGTGAAATTCTTTATATATAACCGCATTACTGCCTATAAAAGAAGTTTGCATTGCAAATACGTTTGAAGGTTACCAACTCTCTGGTATGGCAGTTTTTGTTTTTTGCCATTTTCTTCTTTTTGCACTTTGGAGGTAAGTTGTTTTATAAATACCTACACCGGAGTTTTGCACTCTTTGTTGTCGATTTCTAAATTTGTGTTTTTTATTCTTTTATTTATTTAATTTTTTCTTATGAAGAAAATTTGTTTTGGGGGTTCATTTTACCTCATATGTCATGTGTTTAATAAACACATTAAAAGTTAATTTCAACATATTTAATGTCTTGATGGTCATTTAATAGTTTCTTTCAGATTTATTACTGTGGTGAACTAATAGCTGATGGTTGGTAAAGTAATATCAGTGGAGTGTTATATAGATGTTAATCAGTACAGCTGTGATTAGAGGCATAAGGATGCAAGTTCAGTACAGTAGACAATCATAATCAAACTAAAATAGTGCGTTATCACACAACAATCAGAGCAATATTTTGTTTATACAACAGTTCAATGGCACGTGTGTAAAAAACAAAAACGGAGCGTCTTAAAGCCTATTTTGGGTCAACTACTTCCTTCCACACAAAAGCCCAGAATGTCAGTTAACCCCCTTACGAAAATTAACCGTGGTTTTACTACAGTTTAAACAAAAAAAAACATGGTTAGTGTAGTAAAACCATAGTTTTGCTGATAGTATTCATTATACCAAAACACCATGGTTACTACACTTTTATTACACAATTTGTTTATAAACAGGGTTTGGCAGGTGAATGTGTGAGTGTCTCAGGGCCGGCGTCAAGGGGGGGCATTCGCGGGCAGTGCCCGACCAAACAGGTTGTTGTGCCCCCCCTACAAAGTTTTTTATAAATTTAATACATATCAAGAATAATTAAAATAAATTAAACATTGAATGTTTCATGACTTTTAATGTAATCAAATGAGGAAAAAATAGTTGATATAGGTTTTCTTTTATTAAAATAGACCAGTTTCTCTGATTGGTTGTATTGCCGGGTCTCATGCATCATCAGGCTTAAGCATATTTGTGACTTGATACTAGCAACGTGTTTTTTCGCGGCATTTTATGGATCGTGTAAAATATGTATATTAGAACATTTAGAACGAACCAGCACCGCCTGCTTCATCTTCATGCAAACACAGACTGGCTCAAACTCAGACATTAGAGGTCGAGGTGGAATTTACAAATCTACAGGACACTGTTTTAAGGAAGTTTAATGTTTGTACATGCTGTCTTTAGCTATTTTAAAGGTAAGTTAGCGTTGTTTTAAATTACATAAGCTTAAATGTGAAGTGTGGCTATAGACCGTTAACAGCATTACGACGTGATTATGGTAAAGCGGCTTTTTTAAAGCTAGGACGCGGTGTGCGCTGCGCTATGAAACCCATTCATTTCAATGGCTTGCGCCGCGCGAGGGCGGTTTGTTGCGTCAAGCAAAGAGCGAGCGCAGCGGAGCTCAGCTTGCGCTCACGCCGTGGTCGAAGTTCAGTAGTTTTGCGCATAGTTTGTGGTCTTTTGCACTTTATACGGGAAATGAGCTGACAGTCTGTACCAGTTGTATGAGTGTGTATTTGTTGCTTTAATGTCTTGTTTTTGCAAGTTATTGTTTCTATTGCGTGCCCCCCTGTTGGAAGCCAAGTGCCCCCCTGTTAGTTATGGTCTGGCGCCGGCTCTGGAGTGTCTGTGGCACATTCTACTATACACACATCTATGACCGTACGGCACAAATGGTAAAACAAAGCCTTCCATACTGATGCTAAAATGATCAGAAAGAACTGTTGTTTATTACAGTTAAAGAACAATTTGAAGTGGAATGGTTTAAAGGATTCTTTTGTATGCCTGATAGTTGGAAAATATCCAGGCAATAATTTACTACCATTGCAATATGTGAAAAGTTCACTGCAAACTTTCATCACACACGCTAATTTTAACAAACATTTTGTATGGTTTGATGATGGCTAAATGTACAGTATAACACTTAAAGGTGTAGCGGAGGATTTTCTCGAATTTGAGAAAAGAACTGCCTTCTCCACTTTTTAAAAAAATGCAATTGCACAACACTCCTGATTGACAACTAGGACGACCAATAGTCTTGATGATCCACCCGGAAAAAGAAAATCCTCCGCAATACCTTTAAGTTGAATCTTTGCATCACCAATACCATTTGCTGGTGTCACTACACATGAATAACCAATCGAAGCTAAATTTAAACTGATAGCGTTTTGTGTATTTAATTCTACGTCATTGTAGACAAAACCCATTGTTCTGTAAGTGCAAATGAAAAAATGAAATCTTTTATAATTTGTAATTAGTAACATACATGTTGTTTTAGGGTCCCCACATATCATGTTGCAAGGTCCCCACATGTCACAGGAATGTGTGTGTGTTATGCAAATAATATGCAAATAAGATCCCCATAAGGCATGTTTACTCGATTTTTCAGAAGTCCCCATTCAGCATGGTCAAGTGATTACTTCATTATTTTAGATATTTAAAGTCGTGTATAGGCTAACAAAGCTATGGTTAGTATCCCTATTTTTTTTAGACCAATAAAACCTTTCAAAAGGGTGGTCCCCACAGGTGATGACCAAAAAGTTGGTCCCCATACAACAGGGAAACAATGAGGAGCAGTAGCTTATTTGCATTTAAAGGCGACATTTCTCAAGACTTTTTTAAGATGTCAAATAAAGTTATTTAGTATCCCCAGAGAGTACATACAGTATGTGAAGTTTTAGCTCAAAATATCATATAGATAATATAGATATAGATATAGAATGTGCAGTCTTGGGTGTGTCACTTAACATGCAAATGAGCTGATCTCTGTTCTAAATGGCAGTGGGGTGGTTGGATAATGCAGATAAAGGGGCAGTCTTATCCCCTTCTGAAATCACAAGTTTTTCACATGCTTGTGGAGAATAGTTTACTAAATCTAAGTTTCTGGGTTGATTATTTACATTTTCTAGGTTGATAAAAGCACTGGGGACCAAATTATTGCACTTAAACATGGAAAAAGTCAGATTTTCATGATAGGTCCCCTTTAAAGGTACACACACCAAAACAGCTCCCACCCAAATAGGGTCATTTTGGACATGCTATAATAAATTATCCGTGGGGTATTTTGAGCTGAAACTTCACAGACACATTCTGGACACATCTGAGACTAATGTCACATCTTGTTTAATATGTGCCCTGTGGGGCCATGCTCCCTGGCTCCAGTCTGCCCAATGAAATAAACTTCACAATTCATTACCAGTGTTGGGGATAGTTACTTGTAATGCATTACAATATTAAGTTTCTCCCCAAAAAAGTAACTAATTGCGTTACTTAGTTCCTTTTCATGGAAAGTAATTGTCACAATCCTGGATCCTTGTTCATGATTTTTCTGATCTGGTATCAGGATTGTGACAGTCCCACGTGTTTTGTGTGGAAACATACAGACATTGTTCACTTTCAGTGTGCTGTGTGTTTCCTTGTCTTGTTTCCAGACCCTGCCCCCTTGTCTCCTCGTTAATTGTCTTGTATTGGTTAATTCTCCTCACCTGTTGCCCTCTTAATTTGTCCTCTTATTTATTGCCTGTGTGTTTGCTGTCTTGTGCAGATTCGTTTTGTTACATGCCTCATGTCTAGTGTTGTCAGAGTGATATATAGATATATAGAGTGAAGTTTTGTCAAGTTCTTTGTTTCATTAGTCTAGTCTTTTTATTGTCAGTTTAGTGTTGTGTTCACCTTGTTTTGCCCCCTCGTGGGTTTTTGTTTTTTCCTGTTTGTTGAAATAAAAGTCTGTTTAGTGTTTATCAAGGTCTGCGTTTGGGTTCTTATCAAGCAAATCCTGACAGACGAATCTGCCAACTAGAACCCAGCAGACAGCAATGGAGCAGTCCTGGACCGCCTACCGCAGCAGCCAAGCCCACATACTTTTCGGCCTCCGGCAGAAGGATGCGGACGTGCGGTCCTTCGCACTAGAGTTCTTGGGGGCTGCCCATCAAGCGGGGTTCAACGAGGCAGAGTTGAAGGTCATCTTTAACGGCTGCCTCACTGAGCCCCTCAAGCCTAGGGAAGTGGAGTTGCTAAGGCCCTTGGGCTTTGTGGACATGATCCGCTACGTTATGAACCGGCCTGAGCCCAAGGGCTCAGCCAAGGCTGCACCTCCAGCCCCAATGTCCTCAATTCCGGAGGATCGTATCCTGGCCGTTGCGTCCTTGGAGGACCTTGTTCCACACACCTCAACTTCTAAAGGTCCTGTCACCCAAGTTAGCCTTGGTGGGAAGCGTGGTAGAAGGACATCGTGGGATACAGGGTCGGACCCCTCCTCCTCGGAGCCAGCCATGCCAGTGACAGCACTTCCAGACCCTGTTACTGCCACCGCTGTATTCCCTCAACCAGCCACAAGCTCTGGGGGACGTCCAAAGAGGAAGAAGAGGAAGAAGGGGACCTCAAGCCCTCATCTTCCGCATCCAGTGCTCGCTCCGGCTCCCCAGCCAGCTGCAGCGCCCCCTGTCTCGCCGGCTCCCCAGCCAGCTGCAGCGCCCCCTGTCTCACCGGCTCCGCAGCCAGCTGCAGCGCCCCCTGTCTCGCCGGCTCCCCAGCCAGCTGCAGCGCCCCCTGTCTCGCCGGCTCCCCAGCCAGCTGCAGCGCCCCCTGTCTCGCCGGCTCCCCAGCCAGCTGCAGCGCCCCCTGTCTCGCCGGCTCCCCAGCCAGCTGCAGCGCCCCCTGTCTCGCCGGCTCCCCAGCCAGCTGCAGCGCCCCCTGTCTCGCCGGCTCCCCAGCCAGCTGCAGCGCCCCCTGTCTCGCCGGCTCCCCAGCCAGCTGCAGCGCCCCCTGTCTCGCCGGCTCCCCAGCCAGCTGCAGCGCCCCCTGTCTCGCCGGCTCCCCAGCCAGCTGCAGCGCCCCCTGTCTCGCCGGCTCCCCAGCCAGCTGCAGCGCCCCCTGTCTCGCCGGCTCCCCAGCCAGCTGCAGCGCCCCCTGTCTCGCCGGCTCCCCAGCCAGCTGCAGCGCCCCCTGTCTCGCCGGCTCCCCAGCCAGCTGCAGCGCCCCCTGTCTCGCCGGCTCCCCAGCCAGCTGCAGCGCCCCCTGTCTCGCCGGCTCCCCAGCCAGCTGCAGCGCCCCCTGTCTCGCCGGCTCCCCAGCCAGCTGCAGCGCCCCCTGTCTCGCCGGCTCCCCAGCCAGCTGCAGTCCTGTTCGTCTCCCTGGTCCCCTGCCACTGTCTCAATGTCTTCCCTGAACTCTTTTCCTTACCCTGTGAGCCCTGGTCCACCCCTGCCTGTTCCCATTCCTGTCCCCTTTGAACCCTGGAACCCAGTTCCCTCTGTCACTCCTGCTTCAGCCCTGCCTAAGTTGGTTTCCCCTGGAACTGCTCCTTTTCGTTTGCCCTCAGCCAAGCCTGCTTCCTCCAAACTCCCTGCCAAACCTATCCGGACTCGTCGTCCTCAACCACGTCCTACACCCCCTGGACCTAGGACTCCTTTCCTGCCCTCCACTCCCATAGTGAAGCCTTTTGTGTCCCCACCACCCCTCCCCTGGATGTACCTGTTATTATGTAACCCTAACCCATTTGTTGTTTATTCATGCCTGCCTTTGTGCATATTTGTTATGTTCTGTTGGTTTTCATCTGTGTTCCAGTCTGCCATGTCCTGTGTCTAGTGTGTCCCCTTGAGGGACGCCAGGTGGCGTCCCTTGGGGGAGGGGTACTGTCACAATCCTGGATCCTTGTTCATGATTTTTCTGATCTGGTATCAGGACTGTGACAGTCCCACGTGTTTTGTGTGGAAACATACAGACATTGTTCACTTTCAGTGTGCTGTGTGTTTCCTTGTCTTGTTTCCAGACCCTGCCCCCTTGTCTCCTCGTTAATTGTCTTGTATTGGTTAATTCTCCTCACCTGTTGCCCTCTTAATTTGTCCTCTTATTTATTGCCTGTGTGTTTGCTGTCTTGTGCAGATTCGTTTTGTTACATGCCTCATGTCTAGTGTTGTCAGAGTGATATATAGATATATAGAGTGAAGTTTTGTCAAGTTCTTTGTTTCATTAGTCTAGTCTTTTTATTGTCAGTTTAGTGTTGTGTTCACCTTGTTTTGCCCCCTCGTGGGTTTTTGTTTTTTCCTGTTTGTTGAAATAAAAGTCTGTTTAGTGTTTATCAAGGTCTGCGTTTGGGTTCTTATCAAGCAAATCCTGACAGTAATGTTTACATTACTTTTTAGTTACTTTTGCCTTACTTTTTCTTGTCTGAGGCTTGATCTCTTTCAGGCCTTGCAGGTGTTTTTTATTCAGAAATTGCATATTTCATCACAAAAATGTTGAGCTCTGGCCTGCCATCTCAGTTTCTGGTTCAAACTGTTCCCACACAGGCGTGTACGCATAGAGTGCATAATGTGACTGTTTAATTTAATTCAGTACATAACTTTTTAAAAATCAAATTAATGAAACTAAAAAAGTAACTTGCATTACTTTTTTTGAAAAAGTAACTCAAATATTAATGTGTACATTTAAAAAGTTATGCATTACTTTACTTTTTCCTTGAGAAAGTAATATTATTATGTAATGCACGTTACTTATAATGTGTAATGTGTTACCCCCAACACTGTTCATTACTACATAGTCCCTCCCTTTTTTTTTTGTGCAATTTCTAACATTTATAATCTGTTTAGAAACAATTCTCTGAAATGACTTAACATGGACTTTATAATACTAACAATTAAACAATGAAGTGACCTAAATGGTGTGGAAACTGAATTTTATACTGTAGCCTAAACTGCAGTATTTTATTTCTTCAGGGTCACTATGTGTCTGTCTACTGTCATACTTTTCACTCACCTGGCAACCTCTGGGCTTTGTCCCACAAGCAATAGTATGGACTCTGTATTGATAAGAAGGGCGCAGCACAGCAGACATGTAAGTAATAAAATCAGAATCGCTCTCTGTGTTATGACACCAACTTGATGTAAGTTACCACTTCCAAACGCCTGCAAAGACAGAACAGCAGTGCAACAAACAAAACCCTGCATTGTGCTTGTGTGTATACAGTATGAACAGTAAAGTACGTACCTGAGAAATCAGTGTGGCACACTGATCACAACATTGATGGCCTGTGAGTGACATCACAGGGAATGACATCATCATTCATTCCTTAAATATCATGGCCAAAATAGGTTTTTTAAAGAAATAAATATGTAATAATAGGTCACTCACAGCAGTGGCAAGTGTCACACCGTCCTTTCCCAGGTGTCCACAGAACACAGTGCTTACAAAAGATATTAGATAATCCAACAGATTGGACAGAAACTAGCAAAAAGTAAAATGGCATACATACAACAGATTTCAAATTTGTTATGGTACTATGACCAATAATTTGAAAGTAAAATGCTTTTATGACACTGGTGGCATAAATAAATCTGTTTTATTTCATTTCTTGGAAAAAAATTGCAATGTACAGCCGACTGTCCACTCTATTATATACAAGGAAAGTGATGGGTAGCCACACACAGTTATTAAAATTCATTTAAATTTTTAAGGTGCAAGGTAACTCATTGGTTTAAGCAACATGATGGTGAATGAATTCTTATTTGATTAAACATTAATAATGAGAGTCAATCAGATTGACTATTATCATTTAAGCCATGGGTCACCAAACTAAGGCCCGCGGGCCGAATCAGGCCCGCCACCCCCCTTTGACCGTCCCCCCCAGCCCCTCTGCCCCCCACTACTTGAACCGGCCCTATGAGGAAATTTCATTTTTGTAATTGTTTTTTGGAAAGTAATAACATGTATTATATATCTGGTATTTTGTTGTTTTTTTTTAAGTTAAAAAATTATATTTAGTTAAATTAACTATATGCTCTTGATCAAGCGGTGACAGACAACACACGTGCAGATAACTGTCACAGAACTGGAAGTGTTCAGGACGGAAAAATAGCTAGTGTTAAACGAAAAGTTGATAAAAGAGTTTTCAAAGAACAGTGGACCAATGATAATTTTTTTGTTCAGTGTAAGGACCGTGCAGTTTGTATTATATGTAAAGAAAGTGTGGCCGTTTTCAAAGAATGTAATCTGTGTCGTCATCATGAAACCCGCCACAAAGAGTATGCTAGCTAAGCAAGAGAAGAAAGGATTCGGAGGATGAAAGGCGTACTGGCCACACAAAAGAATGTATTCCTTCACCAAACTCAGGGCTGCTGTCCGAACTAGCTATAAGGTATCTCACCTACTAGCTACCCATGGAAAGCCGTTTACTAATGGGGACTTTGGCTGTGCCAGGACAGCAATCTCTACTGCTGGTGGTCATACAATTCTATATAGCTGACCCGGCCCCCCATCACAGTCAGGAACGATAATGTGGCCCCCAGAGAAAAAAGTTTGGTGACCCCTGATTTAAGCAATACAGTGGTGCCACCATTTGATGGAGCTGTTGGCTGGGTTTTTGGATTGAAAATACTGTATGGTACTGCCAACAGTTTTGTCCCATGATCACAATGCACATGATATGTTTTTTAATGTATAGATATATCGGACCTTTAAAGTGATAAATATAATAGTACTAAATATAATAAAGAAGTGCTATGTATTAGTAGTGGAGAGCGGGGTACAACCTAACGCTTTTTGACTTTGACTTTATCATTCAAACAATATTTAAGTTAGATTAATATTTTTTTTACACAATCAACACACAAATGTCTGCTACAAATGCACTTAAAGTTTGTTTTTGGGATCTAACGTTATCGTACAATTACACAGACAGTGACAGGAGTGCAAACGTTACAACTTCCCCATAGGTGGGGTTAATTGGAACAAGCAGAGGGTTTGTTGTAACACCTGATAGAAAATTAAGTTTAAACACAAATAATTCAATAAAATTCTGTTTATATACTAAAGGTGGATATTGTTTATATATCTGTCTATAATAGATAAATATTAACAAATTCATCCATCCATGATCCTTTATCTAACCATCCTTGCATCAATGCATGTAAATAGATTTAAGGGCTTCACAATTAAGACGAAAAATCATAATTGTGAGTTATTTCCCCTGATATTAACAGTTATCATTTTGATGAATAGTATTTACATTGTTTTAATTTCATTATCATTATATACCTGAGGCTTAATTGTAACATGTTTTCAATCCCAGCTATAATTTACTAGGAGTTGCTGACATGTTTCAAAATGGTGTTATGCTTTACGTAACAAGACAGTGATTAAAATAATATAAGGTTGTATTTAGTGACTTACACACCCAACTCAAGAAAATTGAAAAAAAAAACATAAGATGAAGAAATGTACTTTCATGCCTCCAAAACACTCTTTGTTCAATATCTTAACCAAAACACATCAAAACTTATTTACAAATTCACAGTAGATCATCTTCTGACAGTAAGAGAAAAAAGCAAAGATTGCTTGGCCCTGTATAAATATGTAAAGGAGCTGCGTTACAATTAACGCCCCTACTATTAAACAGGCGTGAGTTTTTTTAAGGAAGTTGTGTCACTGTGCCACCATGTTTTCAATATTGTTTATATTAAATATCTTTGTCTTCTTGTCTGAAACTTTTTTCAGAACATAAAGAGTTAACCATATTCACTTAGCTCAACATAAGGTCTCATACAAACACGGTTTCGTTTTGGTTCATGTACGTATTGGAGGCTGAATTATACATGCCCTCAGTTCAAATGGATAATAATATTGGAGATGAAGAAATCTCGAAAGGGTTGTAATTATATCTGCCCTCAAACATCTAAGATCACAGTGATCACAGCATTTCTGCACACCTAACTGCTGTTAGCTGTTTACTTGTGAGCCATCTAACTGTTTAATTTCATAAATAGAAAGAAAGGCATCCTGTGGTATTTTTCGTTTGGCATATATCCATTTTTTCTACTACTTGTGTTTCTAGTTTTGAACCTGACAAAAACGGCAACATTTCATTTTAGTTATTGCACTGAAAAAAATGATTCATTGAATTTAATCAATTTTTTTAAGGTAAGTGGTTGCAATCAATTTATTTAAGCTACATTTAAACAAAAGTTTTATATTTTATTTTACGTTACAAATCTTTTTTGTTTAAATGTAGCTTAAATAAATTGATTGCAACCACTTACCTTAAAAAATTGATTAAATTCAATTAATCATTTTTTTCAGTGTGCAACATTGGCAAGAAATTTGTATAAGGTTTTGCACGGTCATACCTCAGCAGGGATTATTATCAGACACTTGGGGTTGCAATGTGGTCACTTGGCATGAGACTATAAACACAGGGTAACTTGTAAAATCCACTCTTTTGTATCCTGAAGGCTATAACGCATCATGCAACCTCAACAGGTTTTGTGAAATGATCAGGAGGAATTGCACTGATTCTCTCTAGGATTTAGCTTTACTTTAGGGCACTTGTTTGTAATCCATGATATTTTCCCACACTTTGACATTTAGGGCTCTATTTTAACGATCTGAAACGCAAGTGCGAAGCGCAACGCGCAAGTGAGTTTGTGGGCGGATCTTGGGCGCTGTTGCTATTTTCCCGGCGTGAGAAATAACTCTTGCGCCGGGCGCAAATCAATAAGAGGTTGGTCTGAAGTAGGTTCATTATTCATAGGTGTGTTTTGGGCGTAACGTCAAATAAACCAATCAGAACGCTAGCCAACATTCCCTTTAAACGCAAGGGCGCAAGTTCCATGGCGGGTTGCTATTATTATGACGGATTTACCAGGCGCACGCCAGGAGCGGTTTACAGCCGAGGAGACCCACGTTCTTGTACGGGGGAATCCCACGCTTGCCAGCATAAATCGGGCACGCCGTGTAACGGGAGGTGGATCTGCCTCAGGACTTGACGCCAGCAGAGGACATCGCTGCGTCCACCCTCACCGCTGAAAGGGTTTGGGGGCTTTGAAATCGGACCCAAGAAACGCAAGCAAGGTCCAACCCCAAAGTACTCTTACAAATCAAGTTCATATACATTAAGGTTTCTTATGAAAACATTTTAACTATTATTTACATAAAATAAACGGGTAACGCTTTAGATTACAGCCCGGAAAGTACTGCGTAAGTACAGCGAATGTACAGCGTATGTTTCTGTAATCATAGTTTACTTATAAAGTACGTACGTGTAATTATAAGTGAACAATTTATAATATTTGGAGAATAAAGGGGTAACAACCAGGAAAAATACAAATAATATATGCAGTAAAGTACTGCATAAGTACAGCGAATTTACAGCGTATGTTTCTGTAATTATAGTAAACTTATGAAGTACGTACGTGTAATTATAAGGGAACAATTTAAAATATTTGGGGAACAAAGGGGTAACAACCAGGAAAAATCCAAATAATATATGCAGTAAGTATTTTAGATTACTAAACAAAACTTGAAATTCAGTTAATGTGTTTATGCTATACAATACAATTTATTTAGAATTTTCAATAAAGGTTACTTACCTTAAGAAAGAAAAAGAGTACAGGAATTTGTTGGGTCATCAAGCAAAATTAAAAATAGGCAAGGCAACTTTGGTGAAGAAAAAGCAAGCAAAACTAGAACTACACTCTTAGAACGGATGTGTTAAAAACAACACATTAGTGTTGATTCTGGGACGACACACTAAATGCGTTGTCCCAGAATCCACCCATCTGTGTGTTATTATGGAAACAACACATTTTGTGTTACTTTTAACACAACTTGTGTGATATTTTAACACAAAATCAACACAAAATGACACATAATGTGTTAAAATTACACATAATGTTTTAAAAACTTAACACACAAAGATGTGTAAAAAATGAACACATCCTTTCTAAGAGTGTATTTTCTGTAGTTACTGTGTAAATATACCATTGTTTTGTGTTGTTACAGTCTAAGCCAAAAAATGTTACCCCCTTGTTTCACGCAGTAGGAGTAAGTACAGAATCTGCGGGCTGTAAATTAAAGTGGCACTTGTTACCCCCTTGTTTCACGTAGTTACAGAGTAAATACAACATCTGCGGGCTGTAAATTAAAGTGGCACTTGTTACCCCCTTGTTTCACGTAGTTAAAGAGTAAATACAACATCTGCGGGCTGTAAATTAAAGTGGCACTTGTTACCCCTTTGTTCCGAAAATATTATAAATTGTTCCCTTAAAATTACATGTATGTACTTCATAAGTACACTATAATTACAGAAATGTATGCTGTAAATTCGCTGTACTTACGCAGTACTTTACTGCATATATTATTTGTATTTTTCCTGGTTGTTACCCTTTTATTCCCCAAATATTATAAATTGTTCCCCTTATAATTACACGTACGTACTTCATAAGTAAACTATAATTACAGAAACATACGCTGTAAATTCCCTGTACTTACCCAGTACTTTCCGGGCTGTAATCTAAAGCGTTACCAATAAACGTAATACAGCCACACAACAAAGTTATGAAAATATTTTAATCGTTATTTGCATGAGAATAAATAAAAAATATCACCACATTGCTCACCACTATGATTCTCCTTATCTCGTGTATTAATATTTTTAAGTGTAACAATTTATGATTTGCAAAAATAACTGTTGCATCTGTGTAGATTAGATAAGCAAAGGGTATGCGCGTTGTGCACGCTATACATTATATGGTCAAGCATGCGCCCTTAAAATAGCATAATGAACCACGCGCAACGCGCCACTGACTTTAGACTAGTTTTTTTTGGTTAGTAGCGCAATTGTTTTTTGAAACTGCAAAATAGCATAAGAGATGGTTTGCGCCGCAACACGCCTCCTTTTTGCGCTGAACCGCCCAGGGAGCGCAAGTTCATTCCCTAGTTTGCTGACGTGCATCTGTGGAGGGAAAAACCCCGCTGTGCGCCGGCGCAAAATACGAATGATACATGCGTCACTGACAAAGTCAATTGCGCTGGGTGCAAGATAGGGCCCTTAATGTCTTCACTGAGAGCTTAGTGATTTCATGTGTTGACATTAATTGTAGACCTACATCATGTTCCTGTTCGAGCTCAGTGCATTTCCACACTCTCTGGTCAGAAAAATGTGGCTGAGAAAAGTCAGACTGACATCGTCAGGACTCTGCCCCAGGAGTCTGTTTTATATTTGTGTTTTATAGTGGTGGCAGGGTTCTGACAGTCTCTTGTTTCGTGTGGAGGCTCATGCCTTGTTTATTGTGGCATGTGCCTCTGGTGTCTCGTCTCTAGTCCCCGCCCCTTGTTCTCCCTGTTAATTATTCATTATCAGTTCATCCCTATCACCTGTGTTGCCCTCGTTATCTTGTTTAGTTTCCCCTATTTATGCTGCGTTCCAGGCAGGTTTTTAAACCCGTGAGTTACGACTTCAAAACCACGACTCACGACCTTATGCGTTCCAGGCCGCCTGTAACTCGTGTTTTTACATCCTTCTACCTGTGAAAGTGCACTGGAACGGCAGTCAAACCCGTGACTTCCCACCCGTGAACTCGTACTAGATCGATGTACTCCCAGTTCAGAGTCGTGAGTAGTGGTTTTGAAGTCGTGAGTTACGGGTTACAGGTTGCCTGGAACGCAGCATTAAATCTCCTCTTGTCTCTTGTCTTGTGCTGGATCGTTGTGTTGAATCGTGTCATGTTTTGCTGTCTATTGTGTTCATTCAGTTAATGTTTTCATCAGTGTGTTTCTTGTTAAGTCAGTGTTGCAAATTCTTGTTTAATGTTGTGTTGCCCCCTCGTGGGCTTTTGTTTTCATGTTTATTTATAATAAATGTTCTGTGTTCACTCCCTGATATCGCCTGCGCTTGGGTTCTCTTGTTCCCCGTCTTGAATCCTCACAGACATAGGAAGTAAATTATTACATAGAAAGTATTATAGTTGTCAATCTCAGTTTAGTTTTTTTTTTATATATATAAAATGTTGTGGAAATATGTAGAAAGCTTTTTGTTGCTTCAGGCACAACACTTGATTTTGGATTGTAGGAATGAACTGGTGTTACTTTTTGGGAAAAAATACTTGCTTTGTTTCTTTATTACAGACTAAAGCTTTCAATCACAGAGAATTTCGGGTTGAGATTTTTTTTTTTTGCTTGGTCTACAGTGATGCCCTTAGCCACTTGTGTGCCATGTTGTAACCTTAAATAGAACCGGCTTCACATTTAATTTGTACTGGTGGGATGGCTTTGAACTTAATGAAATGTTATGAATTTATATGAAGTTATTCTTAGTCTCCCTGACAATGAATGGTTTAGGTTACATAATATGTAGGCATATATACTGAAACGACAAGTTAGTTTTATATAACTTTTTACACAATAACCACCATAAGTATAACAGGGTTTCCTGGTGCTAACATTTAATGGAGGAAAACTGAGAAAATGTACACAATGGAAATGGTTAAAAAATGGTCCCAAGCTGTCACTGTGGCAGTACTCTTTAAAAAGATAAGAAAGCCTATACATTTCTACCTAAATATGTACATATGATTTACTAATATGCACTCTTTCTTACTAATATGTACCTCTCAGGTATGCATATGAACCATTTTTGACTATTTTTCTGAAAGTATAACAATCACACACTGTAAAAAATACTTTGCAGTCTTAAAATCAACTGAAGTCATTTCAACTTACTATTACTTATCTTGACTAGAGATGAGATGTTATAACTACAGGTGAGTTGTTATAACTTATAAAATTAAGTTGACTTTTCTCAACTATATTTTATATGTTGTGACAACTCATCTCTGTTAACATGCCTTGTAAATCTGAGTTGATTTAACAAAAAATAGGCAGCAAAGTATTTTTTACAGTGCAGAAATTGAGGGGAAACTTGTTCCCCAATAATTATTTTGGTGGTTGACTACTGTATATGGAGTTTCAATGGGTACATTTTTATAATTGATCCCCACTAAACCAGCAAAATTTAAATGTCATTTAGGATTTTGATCATCATGATGTAAACATGAACAACATTGTAGAGAAAGATTTTAGAGTTTAATTCAATTGTATTCATTGACAAAACAGCAATCTAAGGGCATATTCAATTTACATACCCATTTGGTAAGTCCATGATTGTAATAAACAAACCTGAAATATTTTAACTTACTTTAAAATAGAAGAATTTGCATTATAAATAAATTCAATCTACCAGAATACAGTACGTTGCACAAAGAGTGTACAGTGTACATATTAACTTACATCTCACTGCAATATACAGTAATAAGCTATATTACACACTAAAAACCTGTCTGAGTATGCAAACTGAGGTCATACTCTAAAATGTGCAGTATTTTAACTAAAACAATTCAAGTCACTGCAAGTGCAATATGCACTATTTGGTGGATGTATGCAAAGCCCTAAAATGTTGAAGAAGCATACAGGTATGTACAGAAACTGATCAATCTACCTACATACACTATGAAAAATGCTGGGAAATGTTTGACCCAGGGTTGGGTCAACCCAGAAAATGTTTATATTTGACCCAAAAAATGGGTTAAAACAACCCAGCATTTTGGGTTGAAACAACACAACGGGTTGAGCTCATCCATTTTAAACCCAACACTGGGTTAAAAATAACCCAGCATTTTCACAAGTGTAAAGAAATTAAATAAAATGAGCAGTTTGACTGTCCAGAATCCATAAACAGAGCACTTCAGAAAATCAACAGCGTTAATAAAGTGATGTTACATATGAATGTTTTATCATTGTATAATTGCACTTAAGTGACACACAGGGCCTGATTTGTTACCCTGCATATGAAAGGCCAGCTAAAGTGATTTAATGTTTTCTACATAAAATCATCCTGCATAATGTAAAAAACATTTTGTGAAAATATAACCTTGATATATTTAATACTGAGTGAGAAATCTCATGTCAAAGATTGAAATCAATGTCATTTCACAGACAGGGTCACATTTATAATTGATGTCCTTTAATCTAGTTTGCAGAATATAAAATAATACAGCATGGACTAATAAAAATTAATGTTGTCATACACCTGCTTTAAAAGGGATGTAAAATAAATCTTTGGTGTCCCCAGAGTACGTATTTGAAGTTTAGCTCAAAATAACATAAAAATAATTTATTATAGCATGTAAAAATTGCCAATTTTTAGGTGTGAACAGAAATGCGCAATTTTTTTATGTTTTTTTTATAAATGAGCTGACGAAATTGAAACTCAATTGTGCTGTCAATTATTTTCTCTTTCTCTCTCTGCACTGGTTGGATAGTTGCAGATTAAGGGGTGTTATTATTATAATAAGATTACCTTCTGACATCACAAGGGGAGCCAAATTTTATATAGGCTACATATTTTTTCACATGCTTGCAGAGAATAGTTTACCAAGTTACTGTGTAGTTATGTTTTATATTTTGGGTTGATAGAAGCACTGGGGACCCAATTATAGCACTAAAAAATGGGAAAAAATGATTTTCATTATATGTCCCCTTTAAACTTTGTTTCTTTCATAATGTTTTACAACCATGAAAAAACAGGAAATTGCCTGATGGTTTGTCTTCAAAGCAATGATGACACATCTCCATAGTCTAAACAAACGTTCATAGTCTGATGAATCTGTAACATCCATGTAATATACAAAATGACAGAGCGCAATTCAAACTTTTTTATGTTAAAAAGTAAGGCAGTGGTTGGTTTGGCTTATAGTTCTCAGTTCATTTTGTCCCACAGAAGTTCAAAGCTATTGAGGTTTAAAGACTGGCCATTAGAAGAAGCTTCAACGTCTTTGGATTTGTTCTGCGATATTATGTTGTTATAAAAGGAAGCGAGGTTGATGCGTGTGCTTTTGTTTTGCTTTTATAAAAGAAAATGTCCAATTAGTTTTCTCCTGACGAAAGAGCTTGCCGTCGAACATGTACTGTAAAAGCTTATTGTAAAGCCATTAATGTTACAAGCAAGGCAAGGAAAATACCCGATACATAACCTTAGCAGTCCAGTTTTTGCAGCTCAGTGTTTCTACTGTATTATATGATTGTTACACTGTTAGACAAAATGGTCAAAATATGTACCCCACTGAGGCTTTACCATTTAAAATGTCCTAATATGTACCATTAGGTACAAATACTGTATGTATACAAATTTGGACCCAATATGTAATTTTGAGATACAACTTGCATATATAGACTTTAACAATTTTTTTTTTTCAAATAATTGTCCCAAGCTGTCACTGGGGCAGTACCCTTGAAAAAGGTCCTATGTACATATATGTATTGGTACCAATATGTACCTCTGAGGTACTAATAGGAACTCTTTAGGTGCAAAGGTGTACTCTTTGAAAGGCTTTAGTTTTTGACAGTGTATATAAAATGTTGTTTTGAAAAGCAGGTGTACTCCAAACATAACAACCTTGTATAAAGCCACATATTAATTCTTGCCCTTAAGTAAAAGAGGCAAAGGGTGTGCAAAACCTGCCATATGCAGTCTGTGTTCTGCATGTTGTGAAGATGATGATGAGAAAGAGCAGCTTGTTGCTTTCCATTTGGCCACATACTGTCCTTCATACTTCTGTTTGGTTGGCCCAAGCAGGAAATGTGTCTAGGCTGAACATTGCCTTGCCCCAGGTGTTGATGGCTAAAGTGATGCAGACAATTCCTATGACATTCATTATTATGCCTGTCTTTGCCTGAGAAAAATAGATACATTGAGTTAATTTGTCTCAACACTAGCTGGAAAATAAATGTGTGTCTTAAGTTATAAATAGGACGTTGTTTGTCAATATATATGCCTGAATATGAGGAGCTCAGATGCAAAAGCTGCTAAACGTCACCTTCGTCAAAAATGAGATATTGATATTAACCGAATTCTCTCTGGACGTATTATACGTTCATCAAATACATTTGCTTTAAATTTGCTTAATCCGGCCTCATGACATCTTCATGGTGTAACTCTTTTGAGGAGTTTATTACTGTGCATAGACAATTGTTAGAGAGTCGCGAAGTGTCTCAGCAGTTGCACCACTGGATTGACCTAACGTTTGGCTACAAGCTATTAGGTAAAGAAGCTGTCAAAGCTAAGAATGTCTGCTTGCACTTGGTTGATAACCACACACATCTCACCAGCTATGGAGTCGTGCAACTTTTCGACCATCCTCACCCCCCTCGTCTTGCACTTTACCAGTATTCACCTCCAGAACCTCCTCACTTTGGTCCTGTCAGTGCAACAACATGGCAGATTCCACCTCTTGAGACTATGGTGGATGGTGTGGATGGATTGGTCCCTGAAGCAACAGGATGTGAATCCAGTGGCTGGTCAGTTGTAGGCCGGGATGAAGAACTTGAGCAAGCAATGGAAGATCTTGATCTAAGTGGCTCAACATCATCATCTGCTTCTATTCCAATTCCCTGGGTTGGCTCCGCTGGTGGAAAGACTGGTGTGGACAATGTTTCTCCCTCTCATGGTTCTTACCCTGGTGAAACAGCAGGAAATGTCATAAATTCCTTGGGATCAGGCATTAGAGCATCCATGCTTCAGAGAGCAGCGTCTGTAAGTAAAAAGCCAGAGGCATCTAATTTGGAAGATTTCAAGATAAGCCTTCCAGATGGATTCAAACCATTGCAGCCTTTGGAGGAGTTAGAAAAGCTAAACAACTTTCTGGTAAAGGGGCTAAATTCTCAAGTCCAACAAACAGTGGACTTAAGAAGACCTGTACCGAAAACTATTTTGTCATACACAGACCTTTTCCAGAGGGATATGCAAGCCTTGGGTGTACTCATCTCTGAGATTTTTTATTCTTCTAAACTTCGAGGGTTGAGGCCAGGCACAAGTTTGAGCAATCGTTTTCAAGCAGTGTCAAAGCTATGCTCTACAAACTTTCGTGATGTTCCCCTACCACTCCAACATGCGCTAGAAACACTTTTGCAAGTTCACAAGGATTCTTCAGAGACATTCACATTACACCCAGAAGCACTGCCCTTACTTTTTAAATATGACCCTACATATGAAGGTCTTCCACCACCAAACCCATGGCAACTGCTTAGTCCCATTCTTTCCCCACTGCCTTTTCCAGCATATTTCCCATCTCTGCATAGATTCATATTTTCCTACCATTCCAAGATGGAATCTGTTAACAGTGTTCAGGGTCGTGACGTTGTGTTCAACTTATGGCAACAGCTTGAGACACTTCTAAAGGGTGAAATCACTGCAGAGGGACTTGAGATCCTTTTACCTTTTGTGCTTTCCTTGATGTTAGAGGAGTCCACTGCAGTATATGCTACCTGGTACTTATTTGAGCCCGTGTCAAGGGTTCTTGGGCCTCGCAATGCTGCCAAATATTTACTAAAGCCTCTGGTAGGGGTATATGAGAATCCCCGATGCCTCAGAGGCTGCTTCTACCTCTACACAGATTGCTTTGTGCTACAGCTTATTATTAGACTGGGTCTACAGGCCTTTCTTTCCAGCCTTCTTCCACATGTTCTGCAGGTCATCACAGGCTTTGAAAGCTGCAGCACAGGCACAGGGTCTGAATGGCAGGGCCTGAAGGTTTTAAGGGGAGCTGCTGGTGCCTTAGATGAGGAAGAGGAAGACTTTGAGTGTGATGATGGCAGGTCGACCACAGCTACATCTTCTGGCAAAGTTGGAGGAGGCAGTGGAGGTGGTAGTGCTGGGGTTGGTGTTGTTGGAGACCAAGGACTTGTGGATTACTCTTCCGGAATCAGTCTTAATGACCAGGTTTTTCTAAACGAAGGTGAGGACTTTCAAAATGGCTTTTATGTGAATAATAGTGCCTCTGGAGCCACAACAGGAGTTGCTTCTAAACAGCAGGGCCAAAGTTCAGCAAACAAAGACCCAGACCAAGAATCTATCAGTGTAGGCAAACTGAGTGACAAAAGCAGTGCCAGTGAGGTATCCACTGGAGACCGAGCAAGTTTAAGCTCTGCCGACAGCAGTCAGGATCTGAAACAAGCCAGTGATGGAGAAGATGGTGGAGAGCTGGAGGATGAGGAGGAGACAGTGGACGACAGAGAAATAACAGTACAAAGGGTTCCCAATCTAGAAATGACACTTTCAGTCTGCACAGAGGAGTCCGAGGCAACCGTGGCTACTATGGAAGGAGATGTCATGAATGGAATGGTGCATGGAGATACTGAGAAGAACATGGAAGATGAGAATGAACATGATCCATTAGAGGACTCTGAGGAGAAAGAACACAAGATATTGTTAGGTTAGTCAAAAATGTATACTTGTGCATCATTTATATTCACAGTTATACTTCAGTACTTAAAAAGAATTAAGCAAATTTTTTTGTATTTTCAAGAAACTATTTGCAAAACTATCCGATGGCTGGCTGCCAAACTGGGGCCAACACTGACATCTCGATACATTGCTAGAAACCTGCTCAGACTCCTTACTACATGTTATATAGGTAAAATTTGTTTTCTGCAGACATTTATTTCTGTAGCCGAAGTTTGCTTTGATATCTTTTAAAATGTTTTTTGCCATGCTGACTTTTGAAACGAATCTTGTTTGCTTCTAAGGACCTGACAAACACCAGTTTGTGCTTTCTGTGAATGAAGAGAATAGTCTTGAGAGTGCTGGAAGTGTGTATGAGAAGAAGCCAGTTGTTGGCGACCAGACTGCACGACCTGTACTTGAGTCTCTTATATACATAGCACATCTGTTTGGAGAGCCTGCTCTGACCTACCAATATCTACCATACATTGGTTACCTGGTAAATTTGAAATTCCTCTTTCTATACCGCTATGCAAAATAACAACTGGAGACTAATTGTTTCTTTCATTAGGAAGTCCTTCATGCTAATCATGCTAGCTTCATGTTAATCATGCTAGCATCATGCTAGCTTCATGCTAATCAATGCTAGCATCATGCTAGCTTCATGCTAATCAATGCTAGCATCATGCTAGCTTCATGCTAATCATGCTACCATCATGCTAGCTTCATGCTAATCATGCCAACATCATGCTAGCTTCATGCTAATAATGCTAGCATCATGCTAGCTTCATGCTAATCATGCTAACATCATTCTAGCTTCATGCTACTCATGCTAACATCATGCTAGCTTCATGCTAATCATGCTAACAT
Organism: Misgurnus mizolepis; assembly: GCA_025389145.1. Classification (NCBI taxonomy): domain Eukaryota; kingdom Metazoa; phylum Chordata; class Actinopteri; order Cypriniformes; family Cobitidae; genus Misgurnus; species Misgurnus mizolepis. The sequence continues at coordinate 31,969,054 of JAIFKI010000004.1, read as the reverse complement.
CATGCTAGCTTCATGTTAATCATGCTAACATCATGCTAATCATGCTAGCTTCATGCTAATCATGTTAGCATCATGCTAGCTTCATGCTAATCATGCTAGCATCATGCTAGCTTCATGCTAATCATGTTATCATCATGTTAGCTTCAAGCTAGCTTCATGCTAATCATGTTAACATCATGCTAGCTTCATGCTAATCATGCTAGCTTCATGCTAGCTTCATGCTAATCATGATAACATCATGCTAAATCATGCTAAATCATGCTACCTTCATACTTAAACATACTAACTGCCAGACAGCCTACTAAACTAAACTTCTGTCAAACCGTTTTAAATGTTCAGGCTACGCTTTTTCAAGCCAACATAAAGTTTGTCTTCAAACTTTAATATCTAGTTATATTTTATTCTTACATCTGCACGTTTTTTCAGCACCTAACTCGTCCCGCACGGTTTGTCGTAGACCCATGAAAGAGGGCTCAAATCGACCGGCTTATTGAGGAGAGGTGTGTTATGACTTTTATAAGCGATCGGGTGCTCTTTAAAAGTTTGGATGATTGTAAAACAAGAAAAAAGCTTTACAGTAAAATTGTTGCTTTAATAGTTTATTTTTGCAGGTCTCTCCACCGTCATCTTGTCGCTTGAACACTCGAAAGGAGGCGGGGCTTTTGGGTGCTGTAGTGCTTACTCAGAAGATTATAGTGTTTCTGTCAGACACCACTTTAATGGACATGCTTATGAAGATTAGCCGGGATGTTTTGCTGCCTCTGCTGGATTTATTAACTTCAACCAAGATGGGGTAAAGCCTTACTTGTAGTGTACCACTTTAAAACTTGACATCCCTTAGCAGGGGCGCCGCTAGCAATTTTGGGCCCTATGAAAATATAGGGGGTCAGGCCCCCCCATACCCATTTCGTACCAAACATACAATCCAACCTACTGTAGCTATTCAAAATCTTTGTCTGTAATTTAATAATACAGAACTATTTTGCTATTGTTTTGACCACAGTTATCAGTATTTATAGATACATAAAATGTCTGCAGCTAAGATAATTTATTGTGAAATGCAAATTTAATTGAAAAATACAGTACATTAAATCAAATATTCAGAGAAAATGCAACATTCTTAAAAATTAAAGATAAATGTGACCATGCCTGTGAAAACACAGCTGAAGTATTTCTTTGTAATTTACTGTTTTCCACATAAAATCATCCTATATAATGTAAAGAACATTTGTGAAAATATAAACTTGATATCTTTAATGTTGACTGAGTAATGTCATGTCAGCGATTGAAATCATAGTGAAATTAATGCTTGAAATTAAACTGTGATGCTTTTTATCTCACAATAAGATTTGAGGCTTTAGTCTGATTTTCAGAGACAGTCTTAGTGACATACTGTATACTTGAGCTGTTACACACACACGACATTGTAACATTTAAAAATGGCGAACAACAACAATGCATCTTTTCTATGTACATTCTGCCTGAAATAAGACTGGGTCAACAATGCTTGACCAAAGCGGCGTGGTGAGCTTGAACCTGCTTACATCACGAGGCATTTTTTGGACCCAACATTCAATAGGAAAATTCAACTGCAGTAGCCAACGTTCAACCTGAAGAGGGCAGCACTCAGACGTTTTACACCATATATTGTAGTATTGAAACACTTTATATCCAAATGTCAAAAAACTTACTAAAATCAATGAACAGCACTAATAAAACCCCATTCTTACAGATCATTAACTAAAAAAAGTTGGTTTAGGGTTTAGTTACTCTTTAAGAAAACAGCTATACTGTTATTAAATGATTCTTCAGACTGTTTTTAAATCAACGGGGCTCTAAAATGAAATGAATGACAACTATAGCAGATTACGACATAGATTTCCATTGATTTCTTAAACCTGTTGCAAGTTGAGAAGCTTTAATATACATAATTTGACTAGTTTAGCCTTAGTTGCATTTCAGTTTTATCACAACCAACTCGATTTACGACTGCATAAAAATCCTTCCTTGGCATATTATTGCGTTACAAAACAAAACAGTGTGTAACCGATCGCATTTCTAGTTTATGTTAATTAGCTTATACGGGCTACGTTAATTTAAACAGCTTATAAGGGCTGACTTCGCGTTAGAATCATAACATAAAACAGGGCACGTAAATCACCTTGTGTTTTTTTAAACTGAGGTGAACAGAGCGAAGACTTTACAGTGGAAAGAAAACTGCATTGTATTGCTCCAGCGTCACATTGTGTAAACTGCATTTATAGTAAGGAAGTGCACATATGCAGATATCATAGCAAATAGCAGTAAATACACACACCTTGTTCTCTTCTGAAGTTCACGCGCATTGTGAGACCGTGGATTGAAGACGGCGCTAAAACGCAGAGTAAAGACGGGGCGGAGCTAAGAGGGCTCAGCTTAAGGGGTTGCGTGTGCGGCACAGTCCTTGGCTGGGGCCCTCAAAAGTTCATGGGCCCTTAGAATCGTCCTAACTTTTCCCCCCCTTACGGCGCCCCTGCACCCTTAGGAAATAGATCTGCTGCGTGCATTGTGCTACATTATGCATTTAGTAGGTGCTTTTATCTATAGCAACTTACAAAGCATTTATGGCCCTTACATGTTTGATCAATTTGTCTATTCCCCTAGCCTAGAAATCTAGACGCACCCTAGCGGCCGCAAAATATATTTGCTGCCAGGGTTTAGTCTAGGCACTCACAATACACTTAACAGCTCCAAAATCCAAAATTTGGTCAGGCCAATCACATCGTGTGTAGCGTCTGTGGGGCGGGCTTAACATGATGACGACAGAGCTGCAACGAATGGCTGCTGCTGCTGGCGAACAGCTTTCTTTTGAAGCGGCTTTGGCCGCGACTCTGGAGGACTTAGACTTATGTTTTTCTTTGAGAGAAGAGCAAATAACCCTACTGAAGTCCTTTTTAAGCAAGAAAGATGTGTTTGGAGTTTTGCCGACTGGTTACGGTAACTACGTCACCTTCTTCGTTGCTCTGATTGGTCATAGCGCTATCCTATTGCGTGCAGAGGCATTTTGAGGGACAACCTTTTATCCCGCCCCTTGCATTGAGCCGTTTGTGTGAAGAGTTGCCAGACCTTACATCTTGATGTAGGTCTGGCTAACCAGGCTACTATTCCCCGGGAATTAAACCCATTACCTGGTTTTACAAACACAGGGGCATAGCTGGCATTTTAAAAGAGAGTGGGACCGGGGATTTGGCTGTCAGTAGGCCAAACAAATACAGTGTTTAATAGTATCTATGTATGTATGTATGTGTATATGAAGAGATGAGAAACCCTCTGAAGTGCCTCTGACATGTTTTCTTGCATTCTGTTACAGTTTTTTTCAGTCGCTAACAAGCGTTTGTCCAATCAGTTGTCACATTTTCAAAACTCTAAACACAATTAGCACAGCATCGGTCTTTTGTGGCCATACCATTAATTCATTTCATGTCGTTTTCACACAATATGCAGTCAGTAAACACATTTCCACAATGCTTACATTTTCTTAACAGACAAGCTATACCTCCCAACAAAATTATGGACTGTTTTTGTAGTATTTACAAATGCTTACACACAACATCCCACAATAGCAAAAACAATATTCCAAACCATAGATACAGTATAAAAACCTTTATATTGGGTAAATTGGGCCAACCACAGCTGATTCCAGTCTGGCTTAGGTTATTTTTTCTTTTACATTGATACTTACAGTATACAGTAAAAGAAGGACTTTGAGGAGTGATGTTTTTGAAAGCAGAAACAGACAAACACTGTAATGTCTGGACGAGGAAGCATAAAGGGGCACATAGAGAAGAGCAGACCCAGTGAGAGGTGCAGTGAGAGATGCAGGAGCAGTGAGAGATGCAGTGAGAGATGCAGGAGCAGTGAGAGATGCAGTGAAAGGTGCAGGACAGTGAGAGGAGCAGGGCCAGGGAGAAGAGCATGCCCAAGGAGAGGGCAATGTAGAGGTGTAAGAATGTCACGGTGGGATTACACTGAATAATGAAAAAACCAAAAGGAGAACCCAAACGCAGAGGATGTATCAAAAATAAACTATGTATTTAATAAGACAGAACAGAAAATACCCACGTGGGGGTAAAACAGAGGATAAACTAAACACTGTGATAAAACACAAACCAAAACACGGGAACAAAACAGGAACTGGTAACAGAGCACACGGAATACATGAATACGTAAACTTTCAACAAAGCACGCGCACAACACAGAGAACGCGAGGGCATAATAAAGACACCACATCAATGGGAAACAGGTGAACATAATTAATCACGTAAGACACGAATACATAACGGAGTAGGGTGAAAGTGACAAGACACTGGGAACACGTGTCACACATACATGATGTGAAAACACACGTGTTCCCACGTAAACACAATGCTGCCATAGCCTTGCCCTCTACCATCCGACCTGAATAATAACCAAGGTCAGGCAAGACCATGACAGCCACAAAACACTGGGAACACGTGGAAGCCACACATACTATATATATATATATATATATATATATATATATATATATATATATGACTCCACATGCCCCCACACAGCACATTTGTCATGGCCTTGCCAGATACACTCAGACCTGAGTCTAATACAAAAGGTCTGGCAAGCCCATGACAAAGAATGCATCGTGGTGGCATTCCAAGGCAGGGGCGCCGTAAGGGGGGGAAAAGTTAGGACGATTCTAAGGGCCCATGAACTTTTGAGGGCCCCAGCCAAGGACTGTGCCGCACACGCAACCTCCTTATTAAGCTGAGCCCTCTTAGCTCCGCCCCGTCTTTACTCTGCGTTTTAGCGCCGTCTTCAATCCACAGTCTCACAGTGCGAGTGAACTTCAGAAGAGAACAAGGTGTGTGTATTTACTGCTATTTCCTATGATATCTGCATATGTGCATTTTCCTTACTATAAATGCAGTTTACACAATGTGACGCTGGAGCAATACAATGCAGTTTTCTTTCCACTGTAAAGTCTTCGCTCTGTTCACCTCAGTTTAAAAAAACACAAGGTGATTTCATTTACGTTCCCTGTTTTTTGTTATGATTCTAACGCGAAGTCAGCCCTTATAAGCTGTTTAATTAACGTAGCCCGTATAAGCTAATTAACATAAACTAGAAATGCGATCGGTTACACACTGTTTTGTTTTGTAACGCAATATGCCAAGGAAGGATTTTTATGCAGTCGTAAATCGAGTTGGTTGTGATAAAACTGAAATGCAACTAAGGCTAACTAGTCCAGTTATGTTATAAAGCTTCTCAACTTGCAACAGGTTTAAGAAATCAATGGAAATCTATGTCGTAATCTGCTATAGTTGTCATTCATTTCATTTTAGAGCCCCGTTGATTAAAAAACAGTCTGAAGAATCATTTAATAACAGTATAGCTGTTTTCTTAAAGAGTAATAAACCATAAACCAACTTTTTTTAGTTAATGATCTGTAAGAATGGGATTTTATTAGTGCTGTTCATTGATTTTAGTAAGTTTTTTGACATTTGGATATAAAGTGTTTCAATACTGGTGTAAAAACGTCTGAGTGCTGCCCTCTTCAGGTTGAACGGTGGCTACTGCAGTTGAATTTTTGTATTGGATGTTGGGTCCAAAAAATGCCTCGTGATGTTAGCAGGTTCAAGCTCACCACGCCTTGTTACGATCTCACCACACACTTAGTTCGTCCCCTCTGCCGTGTATGTAACAGCTCAAGGGTACAGTATGTCACTGAGACTGCCTGTGAAAATCAGAAATGTCTCAAATCTTATTGTGAGATAAAAAGCATCACAGTTTAATTTCAAGCATTAATTTCACTATGATTTCAATCGCTGACATAACATTACTCAGTCAATATTAAATATATCAAGTTTATATTTTCACAAATGTTCTTTACATTATATAGGATGATTTTATGTGGAAAACAGTAAATCACAAAGAAATACTTCAGCTGGGTTTTCACAGGCATGGTCACATTTATCTTTAAGAATGTTGCATTTTCTCTGAATATTTGATTTAATGTACTGTATTTTTCAATTAAATTTACATTGCATCATAAAATATCTTAGCTGCAGACATTTTAGGTATCTATAAATACTGATAACTGTGGTCAAAACAATAGCAGAATAAATAGTTCTGTATTATTAAATTACAGACAAAGATTTTGAATAGCTACAGTAGGTTGGATTGTATGTTTGGTGCGAAAGGGGTATGGTGGGGGTCCGACCCCCTATTTTTTCATAGGGCCCAAAATTGCAAGCGGCGCCCCTGTTCCAAGGGCTGCAAAAACAGAGGTCAGTGATGAAATTCATTGATTTCAGTAAGAGAGGCTGGTGAAAGAGTGCAGCCCAATTTTAGGAGGTTGCCTCCATTATACGCATTTTTCAACAAACCAACAGGTAAGTATTGCATTTTACATGGATTGTTTCTATTCTCACTTGACATGTCAATAAGGTCATGCAGTAATGCATATGTAAAAAAATTTGTCCCTCTAAAGAATGCAACGTCTTCCACCCTCTGGGGGAAGAGGAAAGCTCCTCAAAAATGATCAAGATCAATACTGTAAAACTTTTTCTGTTTTATCATATTGTGCTTCTACTTTTCCTCCTGTAGTCAAGAGTAAGGGGAAAAACTGCTTTTTACTGAAATGCTTTTGAATGTGAACATTGCTGTACATGTGGGCACACAGTTCCCAACCAAGACATTTAGCGTAAAAATGGTGGATTGCATGTTTTGCATGCAAATACTTGTAAAACTGAAACATAAAAGTCTATGCAGTTTTTGTAATGTCAACAATAGCCAGTATTTTGAAACCTGGTGTACTTTGATTGATTGCATGTACTTTGTGAAGTGAAAAGAAGTGTTATTCTTTGAAAGAATAATTTCATTTTGAGTCAGATTTCCAGTGTTTTGGTAAAGTTATTATGTGCAGAGAAAGATTTGTTCTATTTTGAAATGAAGAGTTAGTATTTATTTAACAAAATGTGTTTTTGAGAAGAAAATTATGCGTTTGGCCAATTGTGTTTTGTAGCTGGAACTCTGTGTTAAGTGTTTGGAAAAATTATCTGAAGTATGGGTAAGCGCTTGTTAGCGATTGAAAAAAACTGTAATATAATCTCATTTCTAAAAGTTCAGCATCTTTTTTGGCTTTTGCTTCTGAGCTCCTCGTATATATGTACTAACACCAGGAACACGCATGCTAAAATAGACTTTTATTAATTTCTTTCTCTGATTTCAGATTTCCAAGTGGAGTGCAGACTCGTTCTGCTGTGTGTTTAAAGACTTTGGGTCTCATGGCACTGATCTGCCTACGTATTGGCCGGGAGATGGTACAGCAGCATATGGCAGAGACCCTTTGCAGGTTCTTCCAGGTTTTCTCCTTGCTGCACAGTCTACAGAGTCAGGTAACTAAAGACAACAAACACATTTGTAGTGTATGTACAGTATGTAATATGGTAAAGCAAGCCAATACAATTTTATAAAACAATGTGATAAACATTATTTTAAAGTGCCCGTATTATGAAAAACTCACTTTTTCTGGGTTTTGGGGTGTTATTTTGTGTCTCTGATGCTCCCACACGCATACAAACTTGGAAAAAAATCCATCCATGCTGTTTTGAGTGAGACACAGGTTTCTGAATGTCCTCTGCCTTGAGTCTCATATTGCGCCAGTTAAAACTCAGCTCCGTTGTGACGTAACAAAAAGTTTTGTCACATTCAGTTTGAATTTTCCCGCCCACCACCCCACTCGCAGGTCTCCACCCACCAGGTAGCTAGAGAGCATAGAGCAGTCACTTGAATGAGACCCTCTGTGCTGTTATCATGTCTCACGGAAATAACAGCGCTATTTGGATATTATGGATTATACTCCCGCCTACTTTTAAAAACAAAGTTTTAACGCGTGATTATTGGAACCCGGAGTATCTTATATACAGTGTGTTACGACGCAAACAGTCCTCAGATTGTAGGCGATAAGACCTTCATGCGAAATCTGATGTAAACAACAGACTATGTATCTTTATTTCACGGATTATAAGCATTTGTGGACAAAAATGGTAATTGGATGTATTTTACACATCTGAAACAGACTGGATTCGATTCGCGATCGCGTTGTTTCATCACAAAGGTAAAAAGTCACGTTATATTTTGCATGTTGTCATCTTCTGTCACAAAATACTACATTTATGATGCTAGAGCTAAAAGCTTTTTGCCAAACTAACCGAGACCGTACGCCCCGGCTTTTCTGACGAGGCGAGCCTCTAATAGCTTTACGGTCCGCATAGATATATACACGGTCCGGACCTCCCGCTAGATTCTAGCAATTAGCACGCGGTCCACAAGCAGTATACATCCCCCGCCAAGTACACCTGACTGCAGCTTGCAGATCGGGGCGTGTATGACCCTAGGGAGGACCTGAACAGGCAGCCCCTCCCATAACGCGTATCATTGGTTAGTAGCACAGTAATGACGTCGACGCCACGGTAAACAGGAAATGCGGTTGAAAACTGTGCGATCTTTAAAATGTGCGTTACATCGCGCTGACGTTATGAAATAATACTTTAATAAAACGATTTATTATTAAAGAAAAGTATAAAGTAATAATGGAGTAGAGCATATAGTTTCAATTATGCCTGATCTAATGTGAACTTTTAAGGAATTTCAGAGTATTGTGTAATATCTGTGTAGATTTTAAAAGTTTTTTACATTATGTTGCACTTAATTGTGTAATTACAAAATTACCGTAAACATTAATGGCACCTTATATATTTCGTATTTTAATCACTCCTCTAATAGTTCTTGTTTATTTTTGTGCATAATATAGGCTATTACTAAACATTTATGCCTATAAAGTAGTATGAAGTTAAACTACATACAGTACATTGTCAATCTCTGTATCCCATAGTATGCATGCCACTCAAAAACACCAAACCCATACCAGTGATAACTTTTTTTTCAAAACAAAAATAATTGTTTAAAAGACATAATACACACATACAGATAATCACGTACATTAACCGTACACACACAATCTACACAGCCTGAAGTTCCCCTCCATCATTGAAAAAACAATCAAATGAGCAATAGCCCTGAACCTCCTTGTCGGAATAAAACCCATTCAGGACTCCCCTTCTGCCATCACCTACATATCCAGGTGGGCAGTCCTTGTATATTTCAAAGTCAACGAGTAGGGCACCCGGAGCTCTTGCCCATATTGTCTGGAAAATGCACTCCAGTTCACAACACCTAATTTAAATAAAATACAGAACAAACAATATTGAATCATTTTGAAGAAATTGGCAAATTGGAAATAGGCATAAACATAGTAAAGAGTCATGCAAGGAATTTTTTTTATGTATATGTTACACATAATACAGGAAAATGTTAGACAAAATATACTTGAGTGTTATTGGCTTTGTCTTTAAAGTACCTAAGAGACTCACTTTTTGTTTATGAACAACATAAACCAGTTAAAAAAGTTTGTTAACACAAGCAACACAAGCTTAAATTTGACTTGAGAAAGCCTATCCTAAAAGTTTGAAATAGAAGTTTGAAGAATTTCAGTTTGCAGCAAAGTAGTTTTCAAGCTGAAAGTTTTGAAGGCAATACAGTGACAAACAGACAGATGGACGGATAGACATGACAGATAGGTAGAGATAGATAGACAGACAGACAGATAGATAGGAAGAACAGACAGATAGATAGATTGCACAAACAAACAAACAGAAATAGATGGACAGACAGACAGACAGACTTTCTCAAGTATCTTTTAAAGTACTCACAATTTAGATTTAAAAAACTTACTGTTTGGACATACAAAGGGGACCTTTTCTCTGAACTTGGGCTTGCTGAAAATGTCTCTGAAAACCTTGCATGTCAGTGAAAGTCACCATAAAGCCATATTGTCCTCTTTGTAACGACTCCCATCAGGATCTGCCAGAGGATGTAAGGTCAGGTGGCATCTGTTTAAAGTAGCAAACAGTCAGTCCAAAATGTAACTTTACATACAACTTATTAAAAGTGTAACTGAAAAATTGACAGGAGTTTATAATGCACTTACCTTGGTCAAATAATCCACAGGCCGGGGGATTTCATCACCTCTAAATTGGAGAGTAAGAACAAGAGTAGCATCATTTTCAAACCCGTTATTTAGGTTCAAGATTTGAAATGGGAACCAACACCTGCTCTCTACGCTCCTCTTTTACTGGAGTTGCTCTTTCAGCATCTCTGACCTTCAAAAGTTTAAAATATAAAGTCTCATAAAAACAGTTTGTTCTTATTGACATCCCTTAGGACCATAATTGAAATCCACTTGTTTAGATTGATACATGAAATGAATTTATCTATAGTTAAAAACATTTATTTTAAAATGCTAAATGTAAGCATTTGGTAATTGAAGCTTCAATGAACAGTATGTATATAAAAAAGAAGAAAACAAACAAACATCAAAGGGGGAATTCTCCAAAAGCAGCAGACACTGATGTATGACAGGCTAAGTTAAAAATTAATACTGAGTTAGTTTACTTTTAATTATATGGGGGGGGTCTATTGTATAGGCTATTTCACTAACCTCTGTAAAATCAAAGGTCCCTGCTGTCAGAAAGCTCAGTGAATACTGAATTGGTTTCCTGATCAATAAATAAATGTATACTTATCAATAACATATCAAAATAGTTTACATTTAAAAATGTATTCATAGAAAAAAGTCCTAGAATATAACTTTGTTGTTGTTACTATTAACTCTTAAATCCTATATTTCTTCTTTTGGTTCAGTTTTGCTTTGTTTTAATCATAATCTCACCAAACCGCACGCGCACGCACGCACGCACGCACGCACGCGCGGTCCTAGTTATTTTAATATCACACTAAACGCCACTTCAAAATTAAAAATTGTAAATAAAATAGAACAAAAACAGGAGTTTGTACTCACCATGCAGCGATAACCATCGGAAATGAAAACTTGCTATAATCGACGTCATGACTTCACGCCACTAACCAATGAGAAGCAGTGTGGGCGGGCCTTACCATCCCAGGTGCATACCCGCCCAAATCTGCAGGCTGCAGACAGGGGCTTCTCTCCCCCGCCGGGTCTTAATTTCTGTAATTTGCGAAAATAATGCGTTTGAAAATGTTTATAACGGGAATATGTTAGTATTGTCCAGGGAAAACGAGTGTATTGTTGAGACTGCTACATCACAATTTACGCTGGAATCTTTGTGTGTCATGATGAGTTTGACACACCGAGACCGGGCCTTACCGCCCCGGCTTTTCTGACGAGGCTAACCCCCGAACGGTCCGGACCTCCCGCTAGCTTCTAGCAATTAGCACGCGGTCCACAAGCAGTATACATCCCCCGCCGGGTCTTAATTTCTGTAATTTGCGAAAATAATGCGTTCTTAAATGTTTTATAACTGGAATATGTTAGCATTGTCCAGGGAAAACGAGTTTGTTGTTGTGACTGCTAACGTAACATCACAATTTACTCTGGAATCATTGTGTGTCATGAGTTTCTTTTCCTGTAGTGTACTTATTAGTGATACTTTTCTGCATGATTTGTCTGTTGGCAACATAAACCGTTAATAATAATATATAAAATAATAACACAGTATGGTCTGTACTGCTCACGATACCACTGAGCACGCGCACGGGCACATGACGTTAGTAGTGGGGCGTGATCAAAGGAGCAGCAGCTCATAAATATGTAAGACTAGCTCAAAACGGCACAATCTGAAATGCCCTGAAACAGAGGCTACTAGAGATGGGTAACGTCTCGGTTACGGATGTAACCCTCGTTCCCTGAAGGAGGGAACGGAGACGTCACGTCGTGACCGACGAATTGGGAACTCGCTTAGAGAGACCAATCTGCTTCGAATACTACTAAAACGCCAATGAACTTGGCATTGAGATATTTGCATAATGCTGGCGCCGCCCCGCCAGGTGCGTATATAAGCAGCAGGTGCAAATAAGGAAATTAGCTTCTTTTTCGCTGAGAAAGCCGGAAAGTGTGACCGGCCGTAACAGCAGGTGGCAGCACCTGTGGCGACGGGACGTGACGTCTCCGTTCCCTCCTTCAGGGAACGAGGGTTACATCCGTAACCGAGACGTTCCCTTTCAGTCGGTCACTACGACGTCACGTTGTGACCGACGAATTGGGAATCCCTATCAAAACGCCACTAGGGGCTGACCTCTTCCAGTGACTGCGTAAAAGCCCTCCGGTTCCACTTAAGGAGGAGGAGGTAGGTTTTAAGGCAGAAGGCCGGGCACTAGATGTTCCTTTAACCCCACAGAAGTGCCAGCGACTGGGAAGCGCCCTACCTGAGCGGGATAGGAACGCTGCGGAAGCCACCACCCGTCTTAAGGGCTAATGGTGGGCGAAAGTCAACCGTAGTTGAGAATAAAGACAGCCGTGGCTGTGTAAGCAAAGCAGTGCTCTGCTAAGGGAAACGTGGGCTGGTAGGATTAACCCCACGGAAAAATACTCACAAAGGAACCCGGTGGGACACAATGTGGAGCCCGAGCCAGACACGTAGGTTCGCGAGGATACAGCTAGTGAAAGGCTGACAGCCAATGCTCCGCAACAAAGGCTGCCAAGGCAGCGGAGGAAGAGCAATTCAAACCATTACGCATTTTTGCTCTGAAGGCCTTCCATACTGACACAGTTATGAAGCATCAGTTGGAGGCTGCAAGCCGACCTGTGAGACTGTTCTCCGTGCTCCCCCTGGTGAGGAAAGAACACGAGAGGATACAGGCTCAATACGAACACTGTAAAATCTAATGAACGTATTAGGTGTCGCCCAACCAGCAGCTCTACAGATGTCTGTTAGCGAGGAACCACGAGCTAGAGCCCAAGATGAGGCAACACTCCGTGTGGAGTGCGCTCTCAAATTAAAGGGGCAAGGAATACCCTGAAGATTATAAGCCAGGGCGATAGTATCAACTATCCAATGAGACATCCTCTGCTTAGTGACAGCTTTCCCTTTCTGCTGGCCACCATAACAAACAAAGAGCTGGTCTGAGGTCCTGAGGCTTTGCGTGCGATCCACGTAGAGTCGCAGTGCGCGTACGGGGCACAACAAAGCCACGGTTGGGTCTGCGTCCTCCGGAGGCAGCGCTTGCAAGCTCACCACCTGGTCTCTGAAAGGAGTGGTGGGAACTTTGGGCACGTAGCCTGGTCTGGGCCTCAATGTTACGCTTGAGGCAGCAGGACCAAACTGAAGGCACGAGTCGTCAACAGAGAATGCATGTAAATCCCCTACTCTCTTCACTGAGGCCAATGCTAGCAGGGTCAGAGCTTTCATTGACAAAAGCTTCAGACTCACAGACTGCAAAGGCTCGAACGGGGGGGCCTGAAGGGCTTTCAGCACCATGGACAGGTCCCAGGGAGGAATAGAAGGAGGGCGCGAGGGGTTTAGCCTACGAGCGCCTCTTAAAAATCTAATAACCAAATCATGCTGGCCAACTGATCTGCCGTTAATAAGTGAGTGATGAGCAGAAATAGCAGCGATATCAACTTTAATGGTGGAGGGTGACAGCCTACCGTCTAACCTATGTTGAAGATATAAAAGCACGATGTTAATAGGGCATTCTCTGGGGTCCTCGCGTTGCGAAGAGCACCAGGTGACGAAAAGGTTCCATTTAAACGCGTAAGCCCGTCTCGTAGACGGAGCTCGTGCCGCGTTGATTGTGTTAGATACCGCTTGCGGTAAATCACCTAAACCTTGCGCGCGCTCAACGACCACACATGGAGATCCCACAGGTCGGGGCGCGGGTGCCATAATGTGCCCCCTCCCTGAGAAAGAAGGTCCTTCCTCAGGGGAATCCGCCAGGGAGGGGCTGTCGCGAGGAGCATTAGCTCTGGAAACCAATTCTTGCTCGTCCAATATGGGGCGATCAGTAAAAGGCTCTCCTCGTCCTGCCTGACTTTGCACAGTGTCTGCGCGATTAAGCTCACTGGGGGGAATGCGTATTTGCGCATCCCCCGAGGCCAGCTGTGTGCCAATGCGTCCACGCCGAGGCTGCCCTCGGTTAGTGAATAAAATAGGCGACAGTGGGTATCGTCCGGCGACGCAAACAGATCTATCTGCGCACGACCGAACTTCTTCCAAATTAGCTGGACCGTCTGGGGGTGGAGTCGCCATTCGCCGGGGCGCGCAGCTCGAGAAAGCGCGTCCGCTGCTGTATTGAGCGAGCCCGGAATGTGAATGGCACGAAGGGACCTCAGATGCTTCTGACTCCAAAGGAGGAGATGACGAGCGAGATGCGACAGGTGACGGGAGCGCAAACCGCCTTGACGGTTGATATACGCAACGGTCGCAGTGTTGTCGGTGCGTACTAGTACATCCTTCCCTCGCAGCTCCGTAGCGAAGCGTACAAGTCCCAGATATACTGCCCACAACTCTCGGCAATTGATATGCCAGTGCAACTGGGGTGCTGTCCACACCCCCGAAGCCGTAAGCTCGTCGTACGTGGCACCCCAGCCCGTGTCGGACGCATCTGTATGTACAACAGCATGCCGAGCGATCTGTCTCATGGACACACCGGACCTGAGAAACGCGGGGTCCGACCACGGGGGGAATGTTAGGCGACACGCAGGTGTAATGGTTACACGATGGATGCCGGCGCGCCACGCTCTCCTCGGGACTCGATCGTGAAGCCAACGCTGAAGCGGTCTCATATGGAGCAGTCCGAGCGGTGTCACGGCCGCTGCTGCTGCCATATGCCCCAGGAGCTTTTGAAATTGTTTCAGCGGGACCGCATTCTTCCCTCGGAATGAACCGAGGCAAGTCAGAATTGACTGGACGCGCTCTTCTGTTAAACGCGCCGATAAATCGATCGAGTCCAGTTCCATCCCGAGAAAAGAGATCCTCTGCGTGGGGCAGAGTTTGCTCTTTTCCCAGTTGACCCGAAGACCCAAACGGGCGAGATGCCGAAGCGTTAAATCTCTGTGTTCGCAAAGCGTCCGTCGAGAATGCGCTATTATAAGCCAATCGTCGAGGTAAGCCAATATGCGAACGCCGCTCTCTCTGAGGGGTTTTAACGCCGCCTCCACTACTTTCGTGAACACACGGGGAGAGAGGGATAGCCCGAACGGTAAAACTTTGTACTGGTATGCCCGTCCCTCGAATGCAAACCGGAGAAACGGTCTGTGACGAGGGAGAATGGACACATGAAAGTACGCGTCTTTCAGGTCTATAGCCGCAAACCAATCTTGGGGGCGAATTGAATTGAATATTTGCTTCGGTGTTATCATCCTGAAAGACCTCCTCTGCAGAGATTTGTTCAGAACGCGCAAATCCAAGATCGGTCGTAACCCCCCGCCCTTTTTGGGTACTATAAAATACGGGCTGTAGAAGCCCGATCTCATCTCGGTTGGAGGGACCGGCTCGATCGCGTCCTTCGCCAGCAGGACTTCGACCTCTGCACGCAGTACATGTGCATCGGACGCTTTCACCGTGGTGAAACGAATGCCCGAGAATTTGGGTGTGTGCCGGTTGAATTGTATTTCGTAACCGAGGCGGACAGTGCGTAAAACCCAACGAGACGGGCTGGGAAGCTGAAGCCAAGCCCCCAGGGACCGTACGAGGGGAATTAACGGCACTACCGGGGTACCCGCGGGGGGGGCGGCGGAGCGGGACAGGTGGTACTGCCGGTACGTCTGCTGGGACAGCATAAGTATCTACAGTATGTGTGTGTGTGACACTGACCTGAGCCCGCTGAGGGTGACGGTCGTCTGGTCTCCTCAGCGGAGAGCACAGACTCCGAAGAGGGTGCTGGTGGTCCCGTCTCCTCAGCGGAGAGCTGGAACTCCTCAGAACACCCGCTGGCGATAGAGGAGAGGGAGGAAGAGCATGTGAATGCCCGCTCACATCTCTCTCGATCCTCTGAAGACCTGGAGAAGGAATAGGAATGCACTCTTTTTGTGGTTTTGTGGGTGCCGGCTGAGAAGCCGGCGGAACAGAAACAAAACGAAACCAAGGATTCTCCATCCGGCCCTCTACCGGTGGAGGGAGCGATGCCGTCACCGTCTCCCGAAGAGTGATCCCATCCAATTCCAGGTCGCCCGTCTCAGGGCCGCTTCGATTTCCGTTTACCACGGGAAGCGGGTGGGGCGGGCGGGGCGGGCTGCCGACGGCTGTTCCCCCTCCGTGGCCTGGAAGATGTTCTCGTGGGGGGGGTGGAGGCAGCCGCCGCAGGGCGCCCTCGGCGAGGAGCAGACGGGGCCGCCGGCGCTGGAGGGCGAGATGCAGGTCGCTTGCGCCGGGGCATGATCTGAGCGATCGCCTCCGTCTGCTTCTGGGCGGCGGAGAACTGCTGGGCAAAAGACTCCACCGACTCACCGAAGAGACCAGCCTGGGACACGGGAGCGTCTAAGAACTTGTTCTTCTCCGCATCCGACATATCCGCCAGACATAGCCATAAGTGGCGTTCCTGGACCACCATCGTGGACATGGCACGACCAATCGCCTGCGCTGTCACCTTCGTAGCGCGAAGAGCCAGATCAGTGGCAGCCCGGAGCTCCGAAAGGACAGGCGAGTCGTGTCCTCCCTCGTGCAGATCCCTCAAGGCCTTCGCTTGATGAACCTGCAGCAACGCCATTGCGTGCAGGGCTGAAGCCGCCTCTCCACATGCCTGGTGGGCAGCGCCCGTTAAACCGGAGGACTGTCTGCAGGCACGAGAGGGGAGGGTTGGGCGGTCCTTCCAAGAGGGAGCGTGTGCCGGACACAGTTGCATCGCGACAGCGCGCTCCACGGGAGGGATCCCCGTATAACCCTTAGCGGCTCCGCTGGTGAGGGAGGTGAGGGGGGAGGGCTGAAACGGCCGTAATCTCGTAGAAAACGGCGACTTCCAGGTTCTAGTCAGCTCCTCGTGCACCTCGGGGAAGAAAGGCACCGGTGGAGAGGGTTGTGAAACCCGGGCAGCTCCAAAGAACCAATCATCCAGGCGGGACGGTTCGGGCTGAGGGGGGGGAACCCACTCTAACCCTACGGTCTCCGCCGCTCGAGCGAGCACGGCCACCATCTCTGGATCGAACTCCGGCGTCCCAACCCGACCAGAGGGAGGAAGGGCGTCGGGGTCCACGTCAGGGGGAGGAGGCCCACCCTCGGATGCTGCGGCGTCGGTGGACCCGGAGGGCGGCGCGATGGATTCTAGAGACATCGTAGAACACGACGCTGAAGTCTCCATCGGCACATCAACCGGCTGTGGATGAGGAGGCTGAGAGCTTGAGGACGAATCCCCCGCTCGGCTCAGCACAGTGATGCGCAGGTCGTCTTTAGAGAGCTTCACAGCCGCACCGTGGCGGCGTTCAGCACTCGCATGACGAGGGTTGCGTTTTTCCCGGAGGAAAGACAACCGTCTGCGCAAATCCACAAGGGACATGTTCTCGCAGTGAGAACACTTACCCCCAGCGAACGCTGCCTCTGCGTGCTCGATGCCCAAACACGAAAGACAACGCTCGTGACCGTCCTTCGGACCCATGTATTTGCCGCACCCAAGATCGCACGGACGAAAAGCCATCCTGAAAAGGACGCTGATGTCCGGATATACGAGAGAGTGGCTGCCTTTAACAAGGCACAAAGCTCTCTCGTATCACTCTTTTAGGGAAATTCACTCAGATGCTCAGTTGATGATGCGCACAGGGAAAGGCAACGCACACACTAAACTCAAAACAAAATAAAGATGTAGAGTCGTGGAATTAAGCGAAGCGTCCGCTGTGGTACTGCTAGTCCAACCAACTTCAGCAATCGAATCCCACCAGAGTAGAGTAGCTTCTCAGTAGCAGATACTGCCGGCTTTCGAAGCGATAAAAAGCTAATTTCCTTATTTGCACCTGCTGCTTATATACGCACCTGGCGGGGCGGCGCCAGCATTATGCAAATATCTCAATGCCAAGTTCATTGGCGTTTTAGTAGTATTCGAAGCAGATTGGTCTCTCTAAGCGAGTTCCCAATTCGTCGGTCACGACGTGACGTCGTAGTGACCGACTGAAAGGGAACAATCTTTTCCTACAAGCTATTTCGAGCAAACAACTTTTGAAACATGCTTGATGGAACTCATACACCTATAAAAGCAGTCATAAGATGGGCACTTTAAAACATTATTGTCCAATATTGTGCTGTTTGTAAATTAGTTAGTAGGTTAATCCTTCTATTTGCATTATCAGATAGATGTTAGCCATTCTAACAATGCACCATAAGTGCTCCATTTAAATGTGCAGTCAGGAAGTTTTAGCGGCATCTAGTAGTGAGACTGTGAATTGCAACCAATGGCTCATTCCAAAGGTCACCCATCCTTTTCGAAACGCATAGTAAAGCTATGGTAGCTGCCACAGGACAAATATTTCATCGCCCGAGACAACATCAAGAAGGGATTCAATTCCCATAGACCCCTGTGTTAAAATTCCCAACTTTACAGCAGAAAAAAATATGTTAGTAGCCTGGTACAAAAAGTGATTTTGGTCTATATAGCTAGTTTCATGACAACTGTGATGAGGTGATATTTTTGTAACTCATCCGTTGCAATAATTATAAGTGCTGCATAATTAATGGCGTGGCCACTTGAGTGAGGGGTGAACTGCCACTCACGAATTTCAGTAACCAGCCACCTCAGCTTCATCCACGTCCCGCCTCTTTACCCATTTTCAGTTATCTGCAATTGATGCGTGGTGATGCGCAGCCAAGATGGCGACGGCAGGCTCCGCCAACTATTGGCTTCAAAAAAGCTCTTTGCAAACCTATGGGTGAAGCCATGGACATTACGCCCATATTTTTTACAGTCTATGATAATATTCGATTTCTGTCATTTCTTCTTAAATTTTACACATTTAACCTCTAAAAGTAGTTGTACTTTTTGATTGATATGATGTTTTACCCATTCCTGTTAAAAGTACAATTATAAAATGTTATGATTTTTAAAATGTGCAGTCTGGTTCATTAAAGAGTCCATAACACACGCTGTTTCTGCATATGTCATGTTAATCTGGATAACATATAGAGTAGTGTTACATCCTTCATATCTCTGAAGAGTCTTTAGTTTTATCAGATTTATAAAAGACAGATTAGCTTTAGCGATTCTTTCCAATAACATACGAAAAAATTTGGAAGGAGGAGTTACGAACGGCGGGAGGAGCGAGTCAACACTTTATACAACACTGACTGGATAACTTATGATTCATTACATGTTTGTGTCATTTCTGTAATATCCGCTTATGCGTCAATTTCCAAAATAGCACAGATGTCTTACTTACCGCATGCAACTCATGAACGGTTGGGACTTTTTAATGAAATCCAGTGTTAAACAAACACACACACAAAACTCCGCTGCTACCCCGGATAATAAACTATATCCATTGTTTCCATAATACTGGCTTTCTTCTCCAAAAACACACTTCTTTGTGCCATTGTTGAGTCTTGATATAAAACAAAGCTGTCGCATGAAGTGATGCCTGTAACTTAGCATCCTCGGCTCTCGCTCTCCCACTAATACTTTGAGAAATACTCTGTAATACGTCCAACTGCTTTTTTGACACCTTTGCATTTGTTTAGCATGAGGAAACCAACTCTTAAACTGTGTTAATAAGTCAGAATGCATGAAATACCATTGAAACCCCCCCCCTAATAACTGTCATTTAATAATTCAGACCTATTTGTCTGATGTGCAGATGGCAAGTGCTCCTCGTAAGGAGGTTGGAGACTGCACATACCTGAATGTGTGCTTTCCAGATGGAACAGAAGTTACTTGTGAGCTTGGAGTATTGGAAGAACTGCAAGCTGTGTTCAATCCTGAAATGGCTTATGCATCAAACATTCCATTCTACTGTCTCATTGGTAGGACATGTTTTGACTTATATACACGTAAATACATGTTTTCATTACTCTTTAATTACTGTTTGTGAACCTGTTTTTAGGTGATGCAGCGATTCGCAAACTGGTCCCCAACCACGAATTGGTTTGGAGCCTGGCTCAATCATATCACGAAAGAGCAAGTCCAGGTAGCCCAGAAGCGAACCAGGCTGGAGGTCAGAAAGCATCTACTGTGGGATTGTCTCCTAGTGCAGGCCGCCCAATGGGTCGCAGTCCATTCCCTGCTCCTTCCTCCACATCCACACCACTAGGTGGAGACATTTTGCCAGAGTCTGGCACCTTTGGAAGCCATCTGGTGGGAAACCGTATCCAGGTACCTCGGGACACTGAAGCATGTGGAAGTCCTAACCTGTCCTCCTTAGAAACATGGGGACGGCCTTACGTCAGTCACACTCCTCAGACGAATCTGGCTACCACTGCACTTTCCTCAACTGGACCTTCTTTCTCTCTTTCCTCCTCTTGGGTCCTAGGTCCCACCCCAGAGGACAGCGCACTTAAACAAGACCTTCCACGCAGTAGCCGCTCTCTACAGGGTAACTGGCTTGCGTACTGGCAGTATGAAATCGGTCTTAACCAACAGGACTCGCATTTCCACTTTCACCAGATCCGTCTTCAGAGTTTCCTGGGCCACTCGGGCACAGCTAAATGTCTGGCACCACTAGCAGGGGAAGACTACTTCCTTTCTGGGAGTAAAGACAAAACGGTGAAGCTGTGGCCGCTTTATAACAACTGCGATGGCACACGAGAGGTCGAAGCTCGGCTTACGTACACGGATCATCGCAAATCCGTGCTTTACGTTGGCCAGCTGGAAGCCTTACAGGAAGTGGTGAGCTGTGATGGTACTGTGCATCTCTGGGATCAATTCACAGGTGAGAAAATAAACAGTATGTCAGTTTAAATTAACATACACTGCAAAAATTACTTCCTAACTCAGTGTTTTTGTCTTGTTTTCAGTACAAATATCTATAAAATCTTAAATTAAAAATGACCTAAGAAAGCAAGTCTAGTTTTTAGACAAAAGTATCATATTTAAGTGAATTTGTGCTTCAAACAAGCAAAAAATCTTCCAATGGGGTCAGAAAAAAATCTTAAATTAAGTTTGCTTTTTTTTCTTAAACACTTAATTCAATAAAAATGTTCACTGCAAAAAATGATTTTCAAGAAAAAAAATCTTAGTATTTTGTCTTGTTTTCAGTAAAAATATCGAAAAATTCTTAAATTAACATGCTTTTTCTTAATGAGCAAAATGACCCAAGAAAATAAGTCTAGTTTTTAGACAAAAAATATCAAATTTAAGTGATTTGGTATAAAACAAACAAATAATTTTTTTTGGCTTGTTTTAAGCACAAATTCACTTAAATGTAATATTTTTGTCTTAAAACTAGATTAATTTTATCATCATTGTCAAGAAAAAGCATCTTAATTTAAGAATTTTTAGATTTTTGTACTGAAAACAAGACAAAAATACTAAGTAAGAAAGTCATTGTTTGCAGTGTATCGAGTGTGGCACGCACCGTAGGATGATTAAACCTGTGCTTTTATTTTGAAAAAAAGAACTGTATGCATATGCATTAATTAATTAATTAACTTTTATAATT
This sequence comes from Misgurnus mizolepis, assembly GCA_025389145.1. NCBI lineage: Eukaryota > Metazoa > Chordata > Actinopteri > Cypriniformes > Cobitidae > Misgurnus > Misgurnus mizolepis. The sequence goes on along the minus strand of JAIFKI010000004.1, from coordinate 31,947,585 downwards.
TAAAACTTTTATAATAATTTATAATATATTTATAAAAATACATTTGGATTTATCCATTGCTACATGGAAAGTTGCAACCTGGTCTCATGGGAAATACGTACCTCTGCACACTTTTTTGCAGGGCCACAAATATGTACTGCCAGGTACGTTTTGCTGCAGTTGTGAAAAACAAACGTCCACTGGGGTCGCTAAAGAGAAGAACTCCATGTGACATTAGAGTTACATTACATCGCGAGATTTAACAACGCATGTTGGTAAGTTAAGTAATTTGATATAAAGTTTATTACTCTATATAAATCCGGTTAAACGTGTTCAATTCAATCGCTGTTTTATATCTGTCAGTTCTGCTTAGGCTTATTGTATCTCAAAATGATTTAAATCAGCAAATCGTAACTAAAGCGATTAAATGCCATCTTCAACTTTTACGTGACGTGATGCAAATTCGACCAGTTTATTATAGTCATATTAGGATAAAGGTAACGCGATACGCGTCGAATTTACCATGCTTTACCACGGTAACAGTATTTCGGCTATACTGCGTGCTGAAACCCGATACGCGTCGAATTTACCATGCTTTACCACGGTAACAGTATATTTCGGCTATACTGCGTGCTGAAACCCGATACGCGTCGAATTTACCATGCTTTACCACGGTAATAGTATACTCTTACCTCAGGCCCCCCCCTCCCAGAATGTTTTAGATGTCTTCATATATAAAACACCTCCCTTACGAAAATTAACCATGGTTTTATTGTGGTAAAAGTGTAGTAACCATGTTTTTTTGGTGTATTGATTACTATGAGCAAAACCATGGTTTTACTACAATAACCATGGTTAAACTATGTTTTTTGAAAACCATGGTAACTACAAAATAACCATGGTTTTGACCATGCGTTTACCACAGTAGATTTAGTGTGTTATTTGTAGTTAAAGCCTAGTTAACAAAACCCGTATCGTGCTGCTACTATAGTTAAGTCGTTTCTGTTGTGGTAACTTTACATGTGCTTAATGCATAGTACCAAACCCTTTTTTTAGTAAACACAACCCTTCCAATGCCTTCCAATGGTAGGTCTACTGTGGTATATGGTACAGTAAGCATTGCATGTATGCTTTTAGCACAGTTACTGTACTAATTTGCTGTATTCAGATAAGGCACAGTAACACAAACCCTTGCCATGGTTTAAACACAGTCACTGTAGTTTAGCCTTTTAATTTGTAATAAAAGCAGCGCTATCACAACACTTACCTTTTAATACCTTTCATGTCCAATCATTGTTTTTGTCTTGCAGATACTCCATATCAGTCATTTGATGGATAGTGGGCAACCAAATAAGAAAGATGGCAATTACTGCAAAATTATTATTTCTATAGACTTACTTGTAAGTTTCATTTATTTCAATATTAATAAATAAATACTCATATTTGCACGACATACTTATATTTATTCTATACATATAAATGCAGTACAAATGCAGTAAACAGAAAAGAGAATAGTTGTTTGTTTGACTGGATACTCTGGTTTAGGTTTTTTTTGTTCTCTCTTCTCAGCTCCACAAGTTGGAAATGTTTGGTGTCTTACCAATGCTATTTATAACTTTGCAGAGAGGCCTGCACCACTCTACCAAAATTTAAGGTAAAAATTTATTCAGAGCCATCTTTTAATACCTGTCATGCAGCTACTATATGATGCTGTTTTGGAGGTTGGCCCATGTATTTATACATTTGACCACCTATTAGCTTGTTTACCTACATGTTTACCGTTGACCCTCCAGAAAATGTTGGTTATATGATGTTTTAGTAATTGTTTATTAATTATATGGTTTAACTCGTGGCAATGTGGGCGTCATAACTCAATGTAACGCTAATTTGACTTTTTCATTATACACTATTGTTTTTAACTGATATGTCTAATGGTTCTCTGGAATTTTCTACAGGTTGCCCCTCTAGAGTCAGTTGCCCCACCACCATGGTCAGAGACCCCACCACTGTAGCCAAAGACCCCGCCTCTCCAGTCAGCGACCCCACCACTATGGCCAGAGACCCTGCCATTACCATCAGAGGTCCCACCACTACAATCAGCCACCCTGTCACTACAGTCAGCATTCCCGCCACTGTGGCCAAAGACTCCACCACTACCATCAGAGGCCCTGCGACTACTGTCAGCAACCCCGCCACTGCGGCCAGAGACCACAGCTGTGGTAAATTCCTTTTATTTTAATATAGATTTTTTTTATATCTGTCAGTTCTGCGTAGGCTTATTGTGTCTCAAAATGATTTTAAATCAGCCCATCGTAACTAAAGCGATTAAATGCCATCTTCAGCTTTTACGTGACGTGATGCAGATTCAGTTTATAATAGTCATATTAGGATAAAGGTAACGCGATACGTGTCGAATTTACCATGCTTTACCACAGTAACGGTATATTTCGGCTACTGCGTGCTAAAACCGATACGCGTCGAATTTACCATGCTTTACCATGGCAACAGTATACTCTTACCTCAGGCCCCCCCTCCCAGAATGTTTTAGATGTCTTCATATATAAAACACCTCCCTTCGAAAATTAACCATGGTTTTATTGTGGTAAAAGTGTAGTAACCATGTTTTTTTGGTGTATTGATTACTATGAGCAAAACCATGGTTTTACTACAATAACCATGGTTAAACTATGGTTTTTGAAAACCATGGTAACTACAAAATAACCAGAACGTAGAACGTTTTAAACATTCTGGAACAAGACTGATGAGTGGAATCAGGTGTTTCATATAAGGAGATATTTAAAACATTTTGGGAGGGGGACTTTGAGGACTGAAGTTGGGAACCACTGACCTAAAGGATTATTAGGAACACATGTTCAATTTCTCATTTATGCAGTTATCTAATCAACCAATCACATGGCAGTTGCTTCAATGCATTTAGGGGTGTGGTCCTGGTCAAGACAATCTCCTGAACTCCAAACTGAATGTCAGAATGGGAAAGAAAGGTGTGGTGTTAATCAGACCCAGCGCGCACAAAAACCACGCGCGAGTGAGAGATACGAGCACACGAACACTATTCGAGCGCGAAAAAGCAGAACACAATTGTGTAAAGCATCCTTGCGAGAGCGCACCTCCGCTCAGCACGCACAAATGCAGTCACGCGAGCAAGGGCTTGGAAGAGCTTTTGCTCGACTCTGACTCTCTCTATGCTCTCACAGCTGCACCGCACACGCTCACTCGATCAATATGACTATTGGGTCTTTGGGGGCAGGACATTGACTGATGTCTTCGTGACTATGATTGGTTGGTTGATTTAATCAGTGATTCGCATAATCTTCTGTTCTCAATTCGTATCCAGTCAATCTAGGTAGAGAAGACACGTTTTAATAGGACCATTATGTCGGAGCACGTCATTTTAAAACATTGTCTTGTTTGATCCATGCAATAGGCTGCAAACCAAACAATAATGCCAATTTTATTATATGTTTTGTTTACTGTTTATCATCTTGCAATATATATTGTAGGCTACATATTGACATTGTCAGGTTACAGAGTTGGTTCAGACTTAGCATTAGCAAACTTTAGTGTAGTCCTGTACAAAACTTTATCAAAAAAGGTGATATTATCTAACAATTTTAATTTTAGTATTCCTTATCAGCATGACAAAGACTGTACATTTATAGCATTTTCAGTTAGGCTGTGTACAAATAAAATAAGAAGAAATAGAGGTAAGATAGTGAAAAATTGTGTAAACAAAGATTACCAGAAATTATACATACATACATACATACATACATACATACATACATACATACATATATACACCAACTCACTACAAAGAAATCATGGACTGCTGTGTTGGTGTGTATATATGTGTAAGTGTATATATAACAAATTGGACTAAAAAACTACATACTAGTTTTGTATCTTTTCATTCTGTATCTTTTCAGGGTCAAAATAGCATTTAATTTTACTTTGTTGATGTATTTGAGTTTCATTTCATTTGCCATAATATGGTTGTTAAATTATCTACATATTAAACAACAAACAAAATTAATACCTTAAAAAGGGGCATTATTGTTTGGTTATGTTTGGACCCTTAAGAAAATTAACCATGGTTTTATTGTGGTAAAAGTGTAGTAACCATGTTTTTTTGGTCTATCGATTACTATCAGCAACATCATGGTTTTACTACACTTACCATGGTTTAACTATGGTTTTTAAAAAACATGGTTATCAAAACCATGATCAATTTGTGGTTACCATGGTTTTACTACAGTAACCATGTTTTTTTGTTTGTTTGTTTTTAACTGTAGTAAAACCATGGTTAATTTTCAAAAGGGGAGCTTATTGCATGGTTTAAACAAGACTAATGTTTTAACATAGATTACCTACTCCGACATAATGATCATATTATAACATGTTTTCTCTACCTAGATTGACTGGAGACGGATTGTGGAACAAGAGATAATGCATGTCACTAATCAAACAACCAATCACAGATGCGGAGACATCAGTCAATGTCCCGCCCCCAAAGTCGCGAGCGAGCATGTGTGGTGCAGCTGTGAGAGCATAGAGAGAGTCATGCGAGCACTCATCCAAGCCCTTGCTCGCGTGACTGCATTTGTGCGCACTGAGCGGCGGTGCACTCTCGCGAGGACGCTTTTCTGCGCGCAAATTGTTTTCTGCGCGCTTGTATCTCTCCCTCAGGCATGGTTTTTGTGCACGCGACTTTTGGGTCTGATTAAACGCCACAGAAAGGTTTTAAGGATTTAAGCAATTTAGAGCGTGCTATGGACTGATTCAACTGACAGAAGAGCAACTGTGACTGAAATAACCACTTGTTACAAACGAGGTATGCCGCAAAGCATTTGTGAAGCCACAACACGCACAACCTTGAGGTGGATGGGCTACAACAGCAGAAGACCCCACCGGGTACTACTTATCTCCACTACAAATAGGAAAAAGAGGCTACATTTTGCACCAGCTCACCAAAATTGTTGAAAAATGTTGCCTGGTCTGTTGAGTCTCGATTTCTGTTGAGACATTCAGATGGTAGAGTCAGAATTTGGCGTAAACAGAATGAGAACATGGATCCATCATACCTTATTACCACTGTGCAGGCTGATGGTGGTGGTGTAATGGTGTGGGGGATGTTTTCTTGCCACACTTTAGGCCCCTTAGTGCCAATTGGGCATCGTTTAAATGGCACGGCCTACCTGAGCATTGTTTCTGACATTGTCCATCCCTTTATGACCACCATGTACTCATCCTCTGATGGCTACTTCCAGCAGGATAATGGACCATGTCACAAAGTTCAAATAATTTCAAATTGGTTTCATGAACATGACAATGAGTTCACTGTACTAAAATGGCCCCCACAGTCACCAGATCTCAACCCAATAGAGCATCTTTGGGATGTGGTGGAACGGGAGCTTCGTGCCCTGGATGTGCATCCGACAAATCTCCATCAACTGCAAGATGCTATCTTATCAATATGGGCCAACATTTTTAAAGATTGCTTTCAGCACCTTGTTGAATCAATGCCACGTAGAATTAAGGCAGTTCTGAAGGCGAAAGTGTGTCAAACACAGTATTAGTATGGTGTTCCTAATCCTTTAGGTAATTGTATTTAGTGCGTTGTTTGTAGCTCAAGCCCGATAAGTGTTGCATTTGCCATGCTTTTACAGTAACTATAGATCTACTGTGTTATTTGTAGTTAAAACAATATGCATTGAATTTACCATGCTTTTTAAGATAAAGCATGTATGTTGCATTGCTGCTTTGTTTTAATGCCATCAAAAATTGAATTTCTTACACACTGCGGCTCCAGAGTGCGAGTGAAATGATTATATTAGCATCAGGCAGTGGAAGCAACCGACAAACAGGTTAAATAATTTTCCGACTTCTAACAAATTTCAACCCTGGATAGCATTAATCTCAAAAATTCATACATTTGTGCAAAATATACATTGATCATTCACTTGTATGTATCATAAATAAATGCATTTATATAACATTTTAAGATAAAGTCTTAAACTGTACAGATTATGACAAATCACATTTGTTTTTTAAGATGGAAAAGAGAGAAGACAAACTTCACCGAAAGATTTTGGATGAAAAGGCCAAATTCGTTGTGACTATAGATGAGTACAACAGGGCAGTAGCGCCTCACTGCAGAACGTGACATCCAGGGGGCGGGGTTGGATTTAGATCCAGGGGCGGAGCTGGATCCCGATCCAGAGATCCCATTGGTCGGCAGTTTTACCACAAGACACGTCATACACGTGTTTCTGCGTTACCATTTCGGTTACCAAACTTACATTTCACCCTAAAGGCACTTTTATTGTAGTCATAAGTAAAGTTAGTTTTTATGTCAAAATAATAACTTAATTTAGTTACGACTTAATGCGGAAGCATTAAGTCGTAACTAAATTAAGTTATTATTTTGACATAAAAACTAACTTTACTTATGACTACAATAAAAGTGCCTTTAGGGTGAAATGTAAGTTTTTTGCTATAATGTTTTGGAGTAAAACATTTCGGGTAAGCCTACTATGAGTAATCTTACCACATGCAGTTTAAGACCTATTAATGGATACAGTATAAATATGCATAATTATTAAAATATATATGGACTTTGAACTTGTTTTAACGCGTCTTTGCTTACAGCCATTAGGAAACAGGTTTCCCTCGTAGATGGTTTACTTTTTTTTTTATTTGCTAATAAAAGATATCAAATAAATTTGTTTTTATATTTACTCGTATAGGAATAGCTGTGTTATAAGTGGGATAATGTACAAATAAATCCCTTCAGTGATATCAAACTGTCGGGAACATGTCCGTACCTCTCCTTACACCTAACTGTGATACTTTCTAAATTATGGATCTTTCTCAACTATATTATTAATCAAATGTACACTTAAATTGATAAGAGCAAACGTTGGCGACCACAAGTTGCAACTAATTGCGGGCTGCAACAACGCAAATATACTGGTTCATTTGGCGGAACAAAGTATATAAAGTGGGAGGAGTTGGATCTAGATCCAACCCCGCCCTCTGGATGTTGTGTTCCGCAGTGAGGACCATGAGGACCACCTGCTGAAAAAACCAACATCAAAGCAGCATGCGGACCAGCATGGGAATTATGCTGGTCTATGCTGGTTTAGCTGGTGGTCACCAGCATACCAGTACCAAAACACAACATATGCTGGTCTTGCTGGTATGGGATGCTGGTGCTATTGCTGGTTTGGTGCTGGTTTAGCTGGTGCTAATGCTGGTTTGGTGCTGGTTTAGCTGGTGCTAATGCTGGTTTGGTACTGGTTTAGCTGGTGTTCACTAGCAAACCAAGTCATTGTTTCCTCAGGCAGTATAAAGTGAACACTCAAGTCCGATTTTAAAGACAAGGTCAAGGTTAAACCAGGATTATTCCTTAGCTAAAATTGGACATTTACACTACTTTTAAAAATTTGACTTACAAATAAACTTACTGATGTGCATCTTGAGACAAAATGATGGCGCTAATATATTTAAAGATATGTCAGTAAAAGTTGTTTTTGGTTAAGACAGCTCAAATATACATTTTAGTTTGGGACTAGGCTTAGGCCTTGTGATCGAGTGAAGTTGCAATTCACTAGTGTAGTGGATGAAAACTTGTTTAGAATGATAAACATTTGTTTGTCTCCTAATAGTTAAATAGTTCATCTTATTTCCCCACGTCCCAAGTTAACTTATGTCATCTATGTGATTATATCTGTATTTTATCTTGTGTACTGAAACTGCCAGTTGACCTTTTTGTCTTTAATATTTAGCAATAACCAATGAAATACTAAGCATCATATAGACTCCACCACATCATATATATAGACTGTCTTGTTTAGTTTCAGTTAATTAAACAAGACTGTATATGCTGTGATGTTTATCTTAGTAATGTTTTGCATTGTTTACATTTACATTACAAATGTGTTATAAAAATATGTAATTTTATATTGTTTGTCCAATCATTTTTTAATAGATATTGTAATACGTTACTGATATTATTAGTGTTATTATTACTGATGTAACATTTATGACTCTTGGACAGTGTTGTAAAATGCCTTCAGTGTTATTCATAAAGTGACAAATAAAATTGACCAAATTCATGTGAAAACAACTTCCTGTTTTTATCATAAATTGTACTATTGTGGTATGTATATTTAATGTTACAAACTTCATTGCTTTAGAATAAAAATCTGTAATTAAAGTATTTGCACAAGCTCATTTCTTTGATTGACATGTAGTCAACTCTTTATGACTAAATGTTTGATATAAAGGATAATTATGATAGCAGTCTGCAGTATGTGCCAGGTCAATGGAAATAATAGATTAAATGTTTAAATGTTGTAAAGCGGAATCGGGCAAACCAAACAAATCGATCTACCAATCGAAAATGTTAGTATTATATTTAATGGGAAAATATCAATATTAAACAGAACATATAAAAACGTGTCAATTCAGCAGAATAAAATTAGAAGATCCTTTCGAAAACTTATGGACAGGAGGTCTTTGGTCAGCTTAGTTGTCATGGTATTCTTTCGCTGCGCAGACTAATTACAATATGACATCAAAGTACCGCGAGATCAGACTGCTCTTCGTGTTTTCGAGTCCCTCCCGCGATACTTTGATGTCATACGCCAATTGGATTTTCGCAGCGCCACATGAATCATCTTTTAACCCATATGAAAAAGTATTCCATGTCGCAAATGGTGTTTTGGTGCTACTGTTACACTTGTAATGCAATCAGCTAACAATAACGCGTTTCTTAGCTGAGAAAACCTTTCATTTACTTGTATTCTAACCCTAAGCATAACCACATCCATTTCAATGAACTACAAACCCTGCTGAAAAAACCAACATCAAAGCAGCATGCGGACCAGCATGGGAATTATGCTGGTCTATGCTGGTTTAGCTGGTGGTCACCAGCATACCAGTACCAAAACACAACATATGCTGGTCTTGCTGGTATGGGATGCTGGTGCTATTGCTGGTTTGGTGCTGGTTTAGCTGGTGCTAATGCTGGTTTGGTGCTGGTTTAGCTGGTGCTAATGCTGGTTTGGTACTGGTTTAGCTGGTGTTCACTAGCAAACCAACACCAAAACACAACATATGCTGGTCTTGCTGGTATGCTGTTTTTTTTCAGCAGGGAATGTCAGCGCCATGTTTCCCCCAGCGATAATATGGTGGAGACTTATGGATAATGTAGTTTAAAACATTTATGGATTAAAATTAAATAAATATTACCTTTAATCACTAAATGATTATCCAAATATGTTCATTATGCAAACTTCTGTTCATCTTTGAGGGGCAGGTTAAAATCTGGTATGGTTAACATGTCTTAAAATGCCTGTATACTACCTTTTCATGTATGTCTGAAAAGTGTGTGCAACATTATTTAGTAAACACAGCATAAGCAGTTTTCACTTTGATGCACTAATTAGACATTGATTTACAGACTTTTGAAATAGGCTTTTGTCCTCTTACAGATATGTATTAGGCCTACTGGGCACTTGGGTGTGAAAGGGCAGTAAAACCTACACAGATGTATTTGCATAATAAAAGACAACAAACTCTGCTGAGTCACATTTATAACTGTTTTCTATTTTCTTCTGTTTCATGCACTCAGAAATATGGTACAAAAACTTTCACTGGGACAGAACTCCTTCAAAACAGGTGTAGGCAAGGTCGGTCGATCTTGCCGATGTCCTGCAGATTTTAGCTCTAACCCTGATAAAACATTGCCTACAAGTAGTTTTAAGATGAATCTTTAGACCTTGATAAGTTGTTCATGTGTGCTTATAGCTGGAGTGAAACTCTGCAGGATATCAGCACTCCAGACTGATGTTGCCTACCCGTTTTAAAAGGTCCCAGGGGTGGGCATTCCTGGTCCTGCAAAGTGTAGCTCCAACCCTAATTAACCACACCTGAAAAATCGAATCAAAGACTGCAGGATGAATTTGAAATGTCATTCAGGTGTGTTTGATTAGGGTTGAAGCTAAACTTTGCAGGACATATGCACTCCTTAAAACTTCTTTAACTCTGTGGACCCTGTACCGGGTCCAGAATTATCTTATTTTGACTTAATATAAAATATTCCTTTAATTTTTAATGGTCTGTCATGGACCCCAGTACCACATGAGATACTGTTTGAAAGCTTAGAGTCTCTACTTTCTGCAGATATGCATCACTTTGACATATGTTTTACTGTAAGAAAGTTATTTACACTTAATTTACACTATCACCCCCCCGACAATTTATTATATGATTTAATATTCACATATTTCATATTTTTCAAGTATGACCAACATGGGCAAGTCTTACATCAAATGAAAGCTCTCATTCTCAGGAATAAGGCTACATCGTTATTTTTGCTCTATTATTAACATATATCCAACAATCCTCGAATGAATAATAAGGTTAAAAATTGTCTTTTATAAATATATGGGAAACTTGAGTGTGAACTGCCTCAGATAGCACAGATAGCCACAAATTCTACACCATCTTTTATCTTAGGTCCTACTCTAAACAATGAGTCCATTCACAGCATTTTCTTTGGTTGTGTGCATATATAATCCCTTGCTATTTATTATATGTGCAAAACAAAAAATTAATATTTATATGAAAAATGTATTTTCGCACACTTCAGTAAAATAAGAATATCTTTTGAATGCGACATGCTAAAGAGTTCATTCTTTTTTTGGGTGTTTACTGTCTGCTGCTGCTAACAACCAGAACTGTCTGCAGTCTGCTAGAGGACACAGAACCAGAGTTATACACTATCAAAGACAGTATTTACAACATAAAATGGAAAATTTGGTGTTTCATCATATGAAAAACAACATAAATAACAATATTTGTCACAAACAGCAGCTTTTTATGTAACTTCAAAGGGTTTTCTGCAAAATGATATAAAGATATTGCATTTATTCCACTGTATGTGGTTATGGTAGCACTTCAAATGTTTTTTGGCAGATATTGTACACCATACGCGTATTATTCCTCCCATCAGTTGGAGTAAAATAACTTTTGCATTTATTATGATAGAGAAAAAATTCATTTTTCCTCTGTAAGCTGGCAATTGCTGGAATCAAACAAAACTGTCTGCAGGCTTCGTTACCACTCAGGGCCAGAGTTATACACTTTTAAATACAGACTTTAGAAAAAAACATCAAAAAGCGCCTATTTATTTTTGTGTTTATTAGAGGACTGACAACACATACAACCATGTTGAGCACTTTTAACAGTGTTTTATGTAATTTCAAAGGGTTTCCTGTAGGGATGCACCGATACCACTTTTTTGGAATACGAGTACGAGTACGAGTACTTGCATTTCATTACTTGCCGATACCGATACCAAAAAAACATGATTAAAATTTACAGGTAACAGCTTTAGTCATATAATTTAACAAAAAAAACAAGGGACTAGTTTTCCAGTTTGTTGTAAACTCTGCCTCTTTGGACAACACAAGAGGAATTAACCCCTTACACGCCGCTCAAACATAGACATTTCTCAGACCGTGGTATCGATCCCTGGTATCGGGGGACTTTTAACGAGTACGAGTACTTTAGAAAATGTGGTATCGAGGCCGATACCCGATACCAGTATCGGTATCGCTGCATCCCTAGTTTCCTGTAAAATGATACCAAACTTTTGTATGTGCACCTCTGCTTGTGGGTATGATAAGCTTTTGAAATTGGGTAGGCCAAATCCAGGCGGAAATCCCCAAAATAGCCCCAGAGTGTCCGTGTAGTTTCTGAAAGGGCACCACCCCAGTGTCAGCTTTTGTGACTTTATTCTTCTTAGAGTATTCCTACATTAAGATCACATTAGGTTTTATATGGTGTTTTGTGAATTGATATGATGTTTTTGTCAGTAATGTTGAAATAAACAATATGGCTAGGCCACAGATTTTTATTTATATATTTTATATATATATATATTTTTACAAAATGGCAACGAGAAAATTGCAAATACTTAAGTAATTCATTGTCATAACAGGATAAGAAGTCAGGTCACCCTTATTTTTATACTAAATATTGTTTTAAAGTAGTTACAAAGTAGCAATCAATGAGGTAAAGATCAATTACAAAACAATTTCTATTGTCAAGAAGATATAGTGTGAATTTAGCTGAAGCTATTTAAAAGTTAACTCAGTTCAATTAAATAGCCAGGTAAGGTTTATCAATCATAAAACATTTTAATCAGCTAAAAGCAACTCTAAAAAGACAATGGTGTTATTATCACCTCAGTTCCAGCTTTACTATTACTGTACATGACAGTGTCTGTGCTGTCAAACCAGCAAGTAACTTAATACCAAGTGCCTTAAGAAGACAAACCCCACCCCCCATAAAAACAACAACAGCAATGCCCATTTAAAATAGGTTTCATCATTTATTTTATTAGCATGATCTGTAGAACAAAATCAAGAGTACAGGGATGATGGTAAATAAAGACAACCATGTAAACATTCAGTAGACATGTAAAACTTCATTGTGGCCAGGCCACTCAATATACCCACAAGGTTCAGAGTTCATGTAGGTAGTATGTTAGCACATTATTGTCTTAAATATTCATTTCTAGGAGAAGAAAATTTGTATTTCCTTTTTATCCAAATCAATTATGAAATAAAAAAAATCACAAGAACTTATTTATAAAATTTTGTATATAAACATCTTTAATACATAGTATTCACCACACATTAGTGTAACAACAACATGTGTTGTACATGTGTACAAAATAAAACGTAGTGCTTTTCTAAGCGGATTTAAAAGAGGAACTATATTTTATGGCGTAATAGCACTTTTGTGAGTACTTCGACTCGGCGCAGTAACACCCTCCCTCTCCCATTATGAGAGGGAGAAGTGGAGCTGACTTTTCAGGCGAGTCGAAGTACTCCCAAAAGTGCTATTACGCCATAAAATATAGTTCCTCTTTTAAATCCGCTTAGAAAAGCGCTACGGTTTATTTTGTACCACCAAACTTGCTCGTATAACTACTCGTCTTAAATAGAAAAACGTTGATGTGTTTGGTCACTTCTAACTTTATCTCTGATTGGTACCATTGAATGAATGGGGCTAAGCTAAATGCTATCGAAGTGTTGCAGCGCGCTCCAGCGCTTACGTGCACGCACACAGATGATAGAGGGATGTATCAACTCTTCTTAGTTAAGGTAATAACATAGTTTAATATTGAAAATGAGTAGACTATTCCTTTAATTTAGCAACTATCAATGCAAAATTTACCATATTAGGAATTTACCACAGCTGTGGTCTCTGGCCGCAGTGGCGGGGTTGCTGACAGTAGTCGCAGGGCCTCTGATGGTAGTGGTGGAGTCTTTGGCCACAGTGGCGGGAATGCTGACTGTAGTGACAGGGTGGCTGATTGTAGTGGTGGGACCTCTGATGGTAATGGCAGGGTCTCTGGCCATAGTGGTGGGGTCGCTGACTGGAGAGGCGGGGTCTTTGGCTACAGTGGTGGGGTCTCTGACCATGGTGGTGGGGCAACTGACTCTAGAGGGGCAACCTGTAGAAAATTCCAGAGAACCATTAGACATATCAGTTAAAAACAATATTGTATAATGAAAAAGTCAAATTAGCGTTACATTGAGTTATGACGCCCACATTGCCACGAGTTAAACCATATAATTAATAAACAATTACTAAAACATCATATAACCAACATTTTCTGGAGGGTCAACGGTAAACATGTAGGTAAACAAGCTAATAGGTGGTCAAATGTATAAATACGTGGGCCAACCTCCAAAACAGCCTCATATAGTTGTCAGGAAATGAGGTTCGGAGTCAAGTGCAAGTTAAATTATTTATTTAGAAAAAGGAGAAATAGTGTTAGAGAGCAAAGTCACTGGTAGATCCACACACGGCACACAATAATCCAGTTCAGATCCGAAGGAAGAGAGAGAGCCACCCACGCACTCCGTCGAGACACCCGTACAGTCACCACACGCAACAGAGGGATAATACGTGCCGCCCTGAAGGTGGATGACAGGTGGAGATGGAAGATGGTAATCCGAGAACTCAGACGGGTAATCCACTGTGAAATCCTGATGTAGCAGAGCCACTCGGAAACCACTGGTCACCGCCTAAAAACGAAGCGAACCAGCGGTCCCGAGAAAACAACAGTCGATAGAGTTAATGTAATCCACAATGGTAAAAAGTGTACTCCACTCACGGGTGATGATGCAAACCGGGGAGAAACAGAGACAGCTGGTATACCGCCTAAAAACTAGGGATGGCTGACGCGAAACAGTCGTTCCGAAGCTTTGCGAGATCCCGAAGCGCAGATGTGTCGAAACACTGATCCGAAGCGTGATTCAAAACACCCATGTCACGTGACTATGACCAAACGAAGCCTCGAAGTGTTTCATTAAATGTTTCATCAGGTGTGGTCTGCCGAATCAGCGTTTGATTGGCACGGTCGGGAACAGACAACACAATCGCACATCTGTATAAAAGTGAAATAAACGCATATTGACCTTGTTGGTTTTTGTGAGAGGAGTTTTTCAAAGGCTGGAGAAATTATCTGTAAAAAAGAAGTAGGCTAAGTCCTTCCACACACAGCAGATGTGACATGGTGGCTTGATATATTTTATTAATTTCTTATTGTTTATGTGGTATTTATCTCTATTCAATTTATTTATTAAATAGACCAGCTTATAGTTATTGACAATGATGAGCCTAAAAGCTCATGTAGTTGTCAAACAGATGTTAAAACAACAACAAAAAAATATGTAACTTAATTGTGACGACGGTAATAACAATGCGTTTCCCGGGGTTCGATCCAAAGGGCTTTTGCATGAGAGTCTAGGACACATCCGGAACCCCATAATCCACTCTCCCACCTGATCACTTATATCAATTACACAACATGTGGGATACAATTTGTCAGTGCTCGTCTAAAACCTTGTCAAGGCTGCTCTATGTAGTGATGGGTCGTTCTCGAACGCCGGCTCTAAGAGCTGATTCTTTGTAGCGAACGAGCAGAACCGAATCTTCAGACGCAGGCAGGGGAGCCGGCTCTTCTAAGGGAGCCGAGCCAGAAGAGCCGAATCTATGAAAAGAGCCGGACTGCCATCACTAAAATGTAGAGCCGGAGCTTGAGCCGAAAGAGCCGAATCAATGGAAAGAGCCGGACTGCCCTAGCCTAGAAATCTAGACGCACCCTAGCGGCCGCAAAATATATTTGCTGCCAGGGTTTAGTCTAGGCACTCACAATACACTTAACAGCTCCAAAAACCAAAATTTGGTCAGGCCAATCACATCGTGTGTAGCGTCTGTGGGGCGGGCTTAACATGATGACGACAGAGCTGCAACGAATGGCTGCTGCTGCTGGCAAACAGCTTTCTTTTGAAGCGGCTTTGGCCGCGACTCTGGAGGACTTAGACTTATGTTTTTCTTTGAGAGAAGAGCAAATAACCCTACTGAAGTCCTTTTTAAGCAAGAAAGATGTGTTTGGAGTTTTGCCGACTGGTTACGGTAACTACGTCACCTTCTTCGTTGTTCTCATTGGTCATAGCGCTATCCTATTGCGTGCAGAGGCATTTTGAGGGACAACCTTATATCCCGCCCCTTGCATTGAGCCGTTTGTGTGAAGAGTTGCCAGACCTTACATCTTGATGTAGGTCTGGCTAGCCAGGCTAGGACTGCCCATCATTAGCTCTATGGCAATACGTGCAAATGACCACTAGGTGTCACTGTGGAGGCGGTTTCGATCCATGTTTCGAAGCCTCGACACAATTGATTCAACTGTTTCAGTGTTTCACGAAGCCTCGCTCTGCCCATCACTACTAAAAACAAAGCGAACCAGCTGTACCGAGAGGCAAACAAAGTCAAAGATATTCAGTAATCCTCAAGCGAGCGGTCCGGGCGGAAACGAGTCCTCGAACGCCGAAAACCAAACCTGGGGTAACAAGAGGGAGAGACAGAGAGCGACTGACAAGACAAGGCAGGGCAGGGCAGGGCAGGGCAGGGCAGGGTAGCAGGACTGTAATAAAACAATGAGCGCGCAACGAAGGACAGGACTACGTGCAATATAAAGGGAAAGGTAAACGAGACACCACCGGTGAACAATCTACTGAAACAAGGGGGCGGAGTTAGTGAACACACGAGGAACCGGCACCACAGGTAAACAACACACACACACACACACACACACACACAGATCACACAGCCATCGATCACCCAGCAGTCATGACAATAGTAGCTGCATGACAGGTATTAAAAGATGGCTCTGAATAAATTTTTACCTTAAATTTTGGTAGAGTGGTGCAGGCCTCTCTGCAAAGTTATAAATAGCATTGGTAAGACACCAAACATTTCCAACTTGTGGAGCTGAGAAGAGAGAACAAAAAAAACCTAAACCAGAGTATCCAGTCAAACAAACAACTATTCTCTTTTCTGTTTACTGCATTTGTACTGCATTTATATGTATAGAATAAATATAAGTATGTCGTGCAAATATGAGTATTTATTTATTAATATTGAAATAAATGAAACTTACAAGTAAGTCTATAGAATTAATAATTTTGCAGTAATTGCCATCTTTCTTATTTGGTTGCCCACTGTCCATCAAATGACTGATATGGAGTATCTGCAAGACAAAAACAATGATTGGACATGAAAGGTATTAAAAGGTAAGTGTTGTGATAGCGCTGCTTTTATTACAAATTAAAAGGCTAAACTACAGTGACTGTGTTTAAACCATGGCAAGGGTTTGTGTTACTGTGCCTTATCTGAATACAGCAAATTAGTACAGTAACTGTGCTAAAAGCATACATGCAATGCTTACTGTACCATATACCACAGTAGACCTACCATTGGAAGGCATTGGAAGGGTTGTGTTTACTAAAAAAAGGGTTTGGTACTATGCATTAAGCACATGTAAAGTTACCACAACAGAAACGACTTAACTATAGTAGCAGCACGATACGGGTTTTGTTAACTAGGCTTTAACTACAAATAACACACTAAATCTACTGTGGTAAACGCATGGTCAAAACCATGGTTATTTTGTAGTTACCATGGTTTTCAAAAAACATAGTTTAACCATGGTTATTGTAGTAAAACCATGGTTTTGCTCATAGTAATCAATACACCAAAAAAACATGGTTACTACACTTTTACCACAATAAAACCATGGTTAATTTTCGTAAGGGAGGTGTTTTATATATGAAGACATCTAAAACATTCTGGGAGGGGGGGGGCCTGAGGTAAGAGTATACTATTACCGTGGTAAAGCATGGTAAATTCGACGCGTATCGGGTTTCAGCACGCAGTATAGCCGAAATATACTGTTACCGTGGTAAAGCATGGTAAATTCGACGCGTATCGGGTTTCAGCACGCAGTATAGCCGAAATACTGTTACCGTGGTAAAGCATGGTAAATTCGACGCGTATCGCGTTACCTTTATCCTAATATGACTTTAATAAACTGATCGAATTTGCATCACGTCACGTAAAAGTTGAAGATGGCAAATCATTTTGAGATACAATAAGCCTAAGCAGAACTGACAGATATAAAACAGCGATTGAATTGAACACGTTTAACCTGATTTATATAGAGTAATAAACTTTATATCAAATTACTTAACTTACCAACATGCGTTGTTAAATCTCGCGATGTAATGTAACTCTAATGTCACATGGAGTTCTTCTCTTTAGCGACCCCAGTGGACGTTTGTTTTTCACAACTGCAGCAAAACGTACCTGGCAGTACATATTTGTGGCCCTGCAAAAAAGTGTGCAGAGGTACGTATTTCCCATGAGACCAGGTTGCAAACTTCTGTATGAAGTTTCACATATTTATTGCTTCACATGTTCTTACTCAAAAAAACTCAAAAATACAATAAGACCGGATTTACAATGCAAATCTTGATGCCCAATTCCGATTTTTTGCCTGTATCCGATTTACATCATCTTTTAAAACTGACTTGTATTCACTATCTGCATTTACACTAAACACTTGGCAAAACAATTCAAAGTAGACATACTGACCCAGAACAGCTTAATAAACCACAGAGAAAGTAAAATGTCGCAATATGCAATGGACACAGACGAAATGATTATACAAGATTTTTAGGGCTGTAACGATATATCGTGTGTCCCATTGAAAAGACCTGTCTAAAATCGAATCTGCATCACTGCATTGCGATTTTGTGTTTCATGCGCAGCTTGTGCGTGTACTATGGCGTTTTGGTCAGTAAGAAGTCCGTTATTAATCTAAAATCATTATGAGTCTGAGTCGTTTATAACGTGCATTTAAAAAAGCAACACTCGTTAAAGCAACACTAAAGACTTATTGCTCTTTGCTCCCCCTACAGGTTAGAAGCGTAATTGTTCATTACCACTGTCGTAAATACTGCAGCATAGCTGGGTCTGATTGGATTGTAGGTTTGCCGTAAAGCAAGTTTTTGTAGTTTTCACTTGAACTACAGGACCGCTTCCCGACAGTTGGAAACTTCTTTAGTGCGGTTTTGGCCGATAGAGGGCTGCAAAGCGAATGTGAAAGTGCCATTCACCCTGTTTTGAGTGGTTGAACCACTAAAACTTTTTTGGAAACGTTATTTTAAGGTAAAAAAAACTCTTTGGTGTTGCCTTAAACAAAATCATTCAACATATTCTTTATTATCATGAAACTACCTGAAACAATCAGAAAAACGGTGATATACATATTCCTGTAGACATTTCCTGGAATAGGGTTCGTAATGCTACTTCTTCTGTTGCACAATTGGAGTTTCTGCACGAGAGCACCCCCTGGCTTTTGGATGTGGCGGCATTTCACCATAATTCATTAAAATTCATTAATTGAGAAAACGCACTTTTGCACGATAAATCAATAAGTCAATTCAAACATGCAATGTACTTTACAAACAATACAGTGATGTTGTTATTCAATTGAATAGTTATTATACACTCCAGAACTTCACATTTTATATTTGTACAACTGCAGACAGATTATCTTTTGACATTGTCTGTCAGACTGACAGCTTTAACGTGATCCCCTGTTTGACTCTCATCCTTGTCACTAGGTAAGAACATACGTTGCTATGAATCTCTGGATGGGAAAAACCCGATCACAGCTGTCACTACTATGCCCGCTCCTCACTGCAGTGTAGTGTTTGCTAGCGCCGACTCTGTGCTCCGTTTCATAGATCCACGCAAACCTGGCCTGCAGGTAATACTGCCCACTATTACATATATACATAGTTTCTCTGCCTCTATAGTATTTAACTTATTCTTCATGTGTTCACACTAGTCCTGTATAGATTAGTTGTTTTTTTATGTTATCCGTTAATGAATCAGACAGACTGATGTCCTGTAATGCTAATGATTATCAGTAAGTTGAGCTCTGTTATTGCTTTGTTGACAGCATGAGTTTCGTCTAGCCTGCAGTAACGTGAGTGCAGGACTCATCCGCTGCCTGGCCGTCAGCCCTGGGGGACGCACCATTGCTGCAGGTTTCTCTACCGGATTCATAGTACTGCTGGATGCAAGGACAGGCCTTGTGCTGAGAGGCTGGCATGCTCATGAGGGCGATATACTGCAAATGAAAGTAAGTATGCATGTCATTCAAGGCTTTGAACCAGTTTACAGAACGAAAACCAGAAGCTTTTGATGTTTTGCAAGGAACAGAAACTAAACCAGAAACTTTAAAAAAATATATGTTCTGGAACAGAAAAGTTTTTTTTAAATAATGGTAACCGGTTAATACCATTATTTTTTTCATTCTTTGACAAGATTTTTGTCTAATGTGACTCGGTGAACTTCACTTCCAGTCGTTGACGTGTGTGTGCATGTGCTTACGTGCACCTAACAAATGTAGGCATGTCAGAATTATCGTTATGCTGCTTACATAATGTAGTCTTTTTTAATGTTTGATGACAAGATAGAGACTTAAGGAAAATTATGTAGACTAATAATTTAAGTTTAATGTCCTAATGATCAGCCTACTTATTTGTATGTCCCACAGCAGACATGGAACGTTATTAACCGGTTCGGGAACTTTATTTTTTTGTTCTAACCGGTTCAGGAACGTCAATTTTAGGTTTGAACCGAAAACCGGAAACGTTAAAATACTGTTCCTGTTCGGAGCAAACCAATTCTGGTTCAAAGCCCTGATGTCATTGGTTAATGTGTAATATAAGACATGCATATGCATGCCTCGGACAAATGAAGCCCATAAAAACAAACATTGTTTGTTTATTGTTTATTGGTTAGGGTCAGTATTATTTAGTAATACATTTAGGGTTGCACACTGTTTGTGCAATTGCTTAAACAACAAAGGCCTCTTTCATGTGGTCATTGGTAAATCAGGTTGTTTACTATTGGCTCTTATTGATAAGAGTTATTAGTCATAGACTGCATGAAGAACATTGTATTTGAAATACTTTTTTAGATATCAAGCTATCCAGGGGGACCTCGAATCATCAGGGTGTCATGGTCAAAGAAAATCTAGAAATATTAGGGAAATATTAAATTGCAATTTCCTAAAAAATTTTTATAGTTTTACCTTGTACTTAGAGTAAAACTATTTACTGTTTGTGAATCTAAATGTCTACAAACATTGGGTCTCATTCGCTAATAATTGCGTACGTTTTTTTGTGTTTATACGTACACATGATCTTCTCACGAAAACTTTCCGCCTAATGCACAACACGTGCGTACGCACATAAGTTTGTTGTTATACTTGTTCTTACGTTAGTGAAATTTGAGTGTTCTACATGAGAAGCCGTGTGCACAAGGTTGGTAATTTGCGCCCCAAACCAGCTCCATATAAAGGTTTCCGCAGCGCAGGTCCACAGAAAATTTTAGAGCAGCTTGTCATAGAAGCAAAAGAGCTTGAAAAGAAATCCATGATCATATTTATTATCGGTAAAGTTCTGTTTTGCTTTGCATTTTTTATTTGGAAAGTTTTGCTGTTGCTGGAGGAAGCCAGTGCTGTTCACTGACCGGAGTAACATTAAAGAAGTATTGGATGCATTAACAAATATGACAAAGACGCGGATCTGTATCTAAAATAAAACAGACAGGAGATCAGGGCTGCGTTCAGCCCCGACAAAACGTTTATTAAACAGAAACGGTGATGTGTTGTAGACCCTGTTGGGATGACGCAAGAGTTGCAAATACGGTAGCCGAGAGGCCATTCTTTGTGTTATCTTGCCGCTGATTGGGCCGACATTTCTGACACACCCACCAAACAAGAGAACATGCATCTAAAACCTGTTGCACACCATTTCCAGAAAACATGTCATTCAACCCGGAAACCATAGCAAAACATTGCACACCGTTGTGAGCTTGAACGTGCCCCAGGTGATTGAGGTTTAGACTTCTCATTACATTTACATGAAGTTTACATTAGGCATTAAAGGTGTAAATTGTAGGGGTGGGCAAAAAAATCGATTCTTAGATGAATCGCGATTCGGACGTGGGCCGATTCTGAATCGATTCACAAATGTCAAGAATCGATTCTTAAATGTTAGTTTACAAAATAACGTCACGTAATCAGAACCAAAAGGCGGAACTCAAATGGGGGAGCGGTGATGCACACGGACAACTTAAGAGAGCGCGCCCTGCAAGAGCACATAGCGGAGCTTACAAGAGCTGAAGAGAAAGAACACTTTAAATGCTTGTAGGACTATACTGCATATATCTCTACATTGAATTTAGGGCTGTCACCATTACTCTATTCTTTTTGAGGAGTTTTAAAAAAAATCCTGGAGTACATGTCGAGTACTCCTTAAAATAGCGGAGATGCGGTTTAGTGAAACTAACAGTACCAGAAGCATACAAATCAGCGCTACGCTGCCTCTCCCTCTCGTTTGCTCGCTCACACACACCGTGCGTGTGAATCAGGAACTGCCTGAGGCAAGAATGCGCATCCATGTGAATTTTGGAAGTTAAAGACGACTGAGCTGCAGTGGCCTGGCAAAACACATTTGAGAAGAAAGGCGCAGCAACTCAAAAAGACCTGCATGTTTCACAATTACTCCAAAAGACCATAATGACAATTTTGCACGTGGAGCAGCAGTTGTGCGATCTACCGGCATTGCCTTTGCGATCGACAAATTGGACACCCCTGCCCTAAACCATCCGCTGAATGTTTAGATATAACATGAATATACTTCTGTAAAAATATGCACATAGTTTGTTATTCAGTCGCTGGGTGCGCTGCATTATATAAATACAGTAATACTGCCAATCACTGTGTATAATGATGATGATTAGACGCTTAACGTTCGTGGAAGTTAATGCCGGTTAACATATAGAATTAATATGTCACGTTAAATTAATATTTTTACTGGTTTTAATGTCTTACAACAGAAACAGGACATGTATGTATATAAGAATGACATTATTTATCCCTAGTTGCATTAAAGTACAGTATATGACAGTTCAGAGACTAGCAAAAGCGCAAACATTAACCTGGCTTTGAAAGCAAATGCGACGTAATGACGTCACAGATATGCAAATTAGTACGTCAAGAATCGATTCTGAATCGAATCGGGACCCTAAGAATCGATTCTGAATCGATTCATGAGGGTCCAAGCGATTCCCACCCCTAGTAAATTGTATGTAAATTGTGTGTAAATTTTAACAGCATCTAGTGGAGAGATTGCGAATTGCAACCAACGGCTCAGCCCACTGCTCAACCCTCGCTTTTGAAACGCATAGAGAAGCTATGTTATCGTCAGAGAAAAAAAAAATTTCTCCGTTAAGGGCTTCTTTAGAAACGTGGTGGCACAAAAAGGCGACTTCCACGTGACCGGACCCTGGTGCATGTAGATAAAA
The DNA here is from genome assembly GCA_025389145.1 of Misgurnus mizolepis. Lineage (NCBI taxonomy): Eukaryota > Metazoa > Chordata > Actinopteri > Cypriniformes > Cobitidae > Misgurnus > Misgurnus mizolepis. Next base: position 31,924,770 of record JAIFKI010000004.1, on the reverse strand, counting down.
ACATAACATTCTAAGGTAATGAAAACATAACGATTCATTATGTAAGGGATAATGTAGAGGCAGCCGGTAGTTATCGGGAAATAAGCCCCGACAGTGTGATCAGGACCCGACGCGAAGCGTCACATAAGAAAAAAAACGGACATGAATTTGAATTTGAAACATTTTATTGGCATATTTGTTTTAAATTAACATTTTTATTCTTCTGCGAAACTTTGCACAGATGCATAAAATGATCGTAATACCTTATTAAGATCCTCTGCTTCATACTTGTCTGTCTCCATTTTTTTCTCTTTAACCAGTCTTTGAGAAGCTTTAATGCCCATTCTGTATTTTTTTGTGTGTTGGCTTCGTAGCTGTCATGCTCTATTTTGTCAAGTTCAGTCTCAGTAAGCTCTCTGTGTCTTGTCGTGGTTGTCCAGTGTTTGTCACAAGATGGCGCCAAACAGTAATCTTTATTGATCTTTATTGGCGCGGAACGATTTTACTCGTACAAGTAGTACCGGCTAGGCGTTATTACTTTGGACCGGTTATTATTTGAAAAGAACGAACCTGCAAATGTCTCAACTGACCAATCAGAATCAAGCATTCCGGAGAGCCGTGTAATAAAAAAAGGTATTAATACACCCATTATAATGTAGTTTTTTATATTATATTGCATTTCTGTCAAGAGATCCTTCTAAAAATTACACACTGCACCTTTAAGCAGAAGCTTTATGGCAAGCCGTTTTGACATTTTTTCATTTACATTTACTAGTATCTATTTTTTAGGTACTAGTTCTTATTTTTTAGTTACTAGTATCTATTCGATTAGATACTAGTTCTTAACCATTAGATACTAGTACCTAAAAAATAGATACTAGTGCTTATTTTTAGATACTAGTGCTTATTCATTAGATACTAGTACTTATTCAATAGATACTAGTATCTATTCATTAGATACTAGTTCCTTTTTCATTAGATACTAGTACTTATTTCAATAGTGACTATGATTAAATTATACTTTACTAGTTAAGAAAAATATAAAACTAGTACTTATTCTTTAGTTACTATCAACTTTTTTGATCAAAGATATCCTGAACTTTATAGATACTAGTACTTTTTGAATTTATGTATGCAAATGATGTGATGAATATTAATGAAACAACGTAATGGCTAAGAGAGATCATGGGACAGAGAGTATGAAGAGAAAGTTGAGAGGATTAAAATGTCAGAGGTACTCGAGCAAATTCAGAGAAAATGCAGTTATCTTGAAAGAACATTGCAGCATGGTCACTTTGGGAACGTACATCTGACTGCTATTGATTCATCATTAATAAATTTAAGAAGAATCGAAGGCATGCTATCAGCTGAAACAATGGAGGAGCTTGTTAGTAGCCTGTCGGATCTGAGAGCTGTTATCAGACAGTCTATTTCGTCTGACGAGCAGCGAGGAGAAGCCTACACGGTCCCTCGAATTCGTTCAGGTACGTTAATTCATTACCCGTAATGTATTTTGGAGCCTGCTAACAACGCAAATTTAGCCTCGAAATCGAATGTTGTTATTTTTAGATACACCGTTTGCGGTGGCTGTGGGTCAGGCAGGTAATGTAAAAATAACACTCTTATTAATTGAGAATGGGTCGCGGGTGGATGATCATCTACATAAAATGTGAATGTGTTTAAATGTTCAAACCACACTAAAAATGCACAATGCGCTGTCTGCCAAATGCATAAGAAATGTAAGTGAAATAAAATTATCCACGCATCTCTGTCTTTACATTAACCAACCTAACATTTTGTCCATTATAATGTAAGGTCCTGTTTATTGAAATCTCATATTCATAAAGTTTTTTTTCTTAGTAAACAAAGCCTGTGTAAGTTAACGTCATTGGTCTTGCTTTGGTACTGGAGATTTGTGGTTTTCTCAAGAAAGCATTTTTTTGTTTATTTATTATTTAACCGTGATCTACAACATGTGTACATTAACAGGTTTGCGAAGGAGACCTAAAATCAGAGTGACAAGACAACAGCTTGAATACCTTATGTCCCAAGGGTACACCATCAAGCGCATGGCACGGCTGTTGGGTTGCTCTGCATCGTTTTTATATAAGAGGACTACAGCTCTGGGGATGCCAATAAGAAGATCCACATCAACTTTAACAGATGAGGAGTTAGAACAGCACATTCGACGACTCCACAGTCTTTATCCTAGATCCGGCAGTGAGGTAGTAGGCGCAGCCTGTTTACATTTAACAATATTTTAAAAAAGTAAATTCATCTTGGGTTTAAGATGACGTTCTTTGTGATTATTTTGTCGCTAGATGTCACTGCAGAGCTAAAATATTTAACAACGTATTGCTATTGAGAAAAAATGGTTTTGGGTAAAATATTTTAATTTGGTTTTATGTAGCTCAATTTGTGCAAAGGTCATGTTTGATAACCAGGAAACAGACATATGCCTATTCATAAAATATAGGCTACCGTGAATGAATGCAGGTCACTTTGGATTTAAGCAGCTGCCAAATGCATAAATGTAAATGTTCGATATGTAAACTAATGAAGCATATTGCAACACAACAGATGATGAGAGCATTGCTGCGAGCAGAGGGATTGCTAGTATCACGACAGAGAGTGAGACTGATGTTGACTAACATTGACCCAACGGCTGCGGCACGTAGATGGAGTTATGCTGTGGCCCGAAGAACATACCATGTGCCATATCCAAACAGTCTGTGGCATATGGATGGGAATATGCGTCTTATCAGGTATTCAGGGTTTTGTAAACCAATGTTGCAATGTGGCAGAACTTGATAAAAATTTTCCCTTTAAAGGTGCAGTGTGTAATTTTTAGAAGGATCTCTTGACAGAAATGCAAAATAATATACAAAACTATATTATCAGGGGTGTATAAAGAACTTTCATAATGAACCGTTATGTGTTAATTACCTTAGAATGAGACCTTTTAACTACACACAAAGAGGGTCCCCTTACATGAAAGTCACCATTTTGTGCCACCATTTTTCTACAGAAGCCCTTAACGGACAATTTTTTAATTAAATTGTCTCCAACGATGACATGTTTGTCCGGTGGCAGCTACCATAGCTTCTCTATGTGTTTCAAAAGCAAGGGGTGAGCAGTGGACTAAGCCGTTGGTTGCAATTCGCAACCTCACCACTAGATGCCGCTAAAATTTACACACTGTACCTTTAAATGTTTTCTTAATCAGACCCATTTACCCACTTTTTACCACAGAAGTATGCCAGTAAAACAAATCTAAATAGACAAAGACTATGAGCTCACTGCTACAAAATATACACACACATTTTATATATATAAATTGTAAAATTTCAGTTTTGATTGATCAGCTTATTTTGATTTAATGTACTTTAAAAAAACAACAACATTTAATTCATGCTTATGAGATTAAGTGTTCTACAGCTTAAAAGGACTTTCTTTTTCAGATGGGGCTTCGTGATACATGGAGCTATAGATGGATACTCTCGGCTGATAACTTACTTGAACTGTAATGTAAACAACAGAGCCACCACAGTTTTAACACTGTTCTTAAAAGCCACATGCATTTATGGACTTCCGTCTAGAGTGCGGTCAGATCACGGTGGAGAGAACACACAAGTGGCATTGTTCATGAATGTTGAGCATAGAGGTCACATCACAGGGGAATCTGTGCACAACCAGAGAATCGAGCGCCTTTGGAGGGACGTTTTCTTGCATGTTCTGTACAGTTTCTACACCGAATTCTACAGCCTTGAGGACAGTGGCACATTAGATCCTGCAAATGACATTCACAAGCTTTCCCTTCATCTTGTATATTTACCAGAAATACAATGCAGGTTGGACAGGTTTCGTGAAGCCTGGAATCACCACAGTCTAAGGACGGAAAACAACCGAACACCCACTCAGATCTGGACAGAGGGCATGCTGACCAACATGTTGGTAGATTGCACCTCTATCAACAATGTATTCGGTGATGATCCATTCAGGGAGCGCAATTTGGAGTCTCTTTTGGCACAACATGGAGTTCACAACTTCCCAGCTGATTTGGGTAACGATTTCCCTGCTGTTGAGGTCCAACAACCCATTTAAGTTTTAAGGGCCATAGAAGGCACTGCAGACTTGAAATATCAAATGTGCTGCAATGAAATTTCCAATAGGCTATCTCTAATGACATAAACACAAGTTGGATAACCTGCTTGCTGTTTGAAATTGTTGCTCCAGGTTGTACAGTTTTCATATTTGTTTCTCTTAGGTAATAATTTGTAAAATAAAACAGAATACAGAATTACATTTAATGCTATAAAAAGTAAACACACTTTCAAAGAATTTGCATTCCTTTTATTTTGTGGAAATGTAACCAGTTTCGTTACACTTCATGTAACAGTTCACACCTTCTGAAAACTTAACAAGTCAGAGAAAAACTGTTTTTCATTTAACTGGGATTTTTTTTTTAAGTTGATCACATGAACTTTTTTAGTAGATAAACTCTGCAAAAAGCATGTCTGCATTTTAAAACTTTATAAACCATATTTTAAAATAACAATTTAAATCAATCTGTCAATTCATGAAGCCAGGAACATTTGAATAAAACTGCATTAGTGAACACTTCTCTTGACCTTACACTTAAATGCAACATTTAAAGAAACATTTCACTTTTTTGAAAATATGCTCATTTTCCAGCTCCCCTAGAGTTAAACATTTGAGTTTTACCGTTTTGGAATCCATTCAGCTGATCTCCAGGTCTGGTGGTACCACTTTTAGCATAGCTTAGCATAATCCATTTAATCTGATTAGACCATTAGCAATCGCGCAAAAAATGAACAAAGAGTTTCAATATTTTTCCTATTTAAAACTTGACTCTTCTGTCGTTACATTGTGTACTAAGACCAACTGAAAATTAAAAGTTGTGATTTTCTAGGCAGATATGGCTAGGAACTATACTCTGATTCTGGCGTAATAATCAAGGACTTTGCTGCTGTAACATGACTGCAGGAGGCGCAGTGAAAGTACACACTGCCCGAAAATAGTCCCCTTAGTAACTTTCAACAGCAGAGGACTATTTCTGGGCACTGCGTAATATCATTGCACCTCCTGCAGCCATGTTACAGCAGCACGCCAGAATAAGAGTATAGCTCCTAGCCATATCTGCCTAGAAAATTGCAACTTTTAATTATTTGTCGGTCTTAGGACACAATGTAACTAAATAGAAAAAATATCAAAACTCTTTGGTAATTTTTTGTGCGATGCTAATGGTCTAATCAGATTCAATGGATTATGCTAAGCTATGCTAAAAGTGGTAGGCACCAGACCTGGAGATCAGCTGAATGGATTCCAAAACAAATGTTTAACTCTAGGGGAGCTGGAAAATCTGTATAATTTCAAAAAAAGCAGAGTGTCCCTTTAACACCTTCTGGAAACTTAACAAGTCAGAGGAAAACTGTTTTCCATTTAACTTTATATAAAGTTGATCACATTAACTTTTTTTTATTAAGCTCTGCAGAAAGCATGTCTGCATTTTAAAACTTTATAAACCGCATTTTAAAATTACACAATTTAAATCAAACTCTCAATGCATGAAGCCAGGAACATTTGAATAAAACTGCATTAGTGAACACTTCTCTTGACCTTACTTTTTCTTCTCTTACTCTTGGCCAAAGCCTTGTGTATTGCAGAGGGCAAAATCCATATTAGCCTTAAAAGTTGCATAGTCCTTGTGTAAAGGAAGACGTAAGCAGTTCACACATGTGTTTGCCGTCGGAAACTTCTCTACAACTGAAGCAGAAGAAGGCAAGGAGTCGGTAGAATGTAGAAACTCTATTGATGGCTTTGGCTTTAATCCAATTGCTGGCAGACAACTACATCCAGTTGCAAACATAAGAATTTTATTCAGTGAGCAGTTAGAGTTGCCTTCTGTAAAAAGAAACATGTTGTAAGGCTAAGTAATAAGATAAGTTGTAAATGGTCTATGCCAGTTTATGCATTTACTAAATCAGTGTTTCTGAAATCCACTCCTTGCGAACCCCCTACCAGTTTCAGTTGTGTCTCTATATAAAAAAGTCAAATTTAACTAATCAGCCTTCTTTAATAAAGGGTTTGCCTGAATGCATGTGTTGCGTTGATCAGCACGAGACATCGCAATACTGCGAAAGCGATTTTAAAAAGCATTACATAGCATTTATTATTAAGCATTTATAAAGCAGCCCTTTACTCTCAAAATCACACTCTCACGGCTGTGATGTCACACGCTGACCGGTCTACGCAGTACTACAAATGTGTATTCCTTAATAACCACACTAACAAGCTGATGAGCTGAAACTGATCTGTTATAGTAGACATCTAAAACATTTTAAAAGGGGGTTCGTAAGGACTGAAGTTCAGAAACACCATACTAAATGTTCCAATTACCCAAGAAGCCACCAACATATCTATCAGTCACATTACTTGCCTTCTGCATCCAGAAGATAGTCCCTCCAGAAGGCTACTGTGGCATTCTCTTGGGCCCGTCTGTTACTACCAGCAATGGAGTAATGGATTTCAAACAAGTCATCTAGGCTGTCTGCAGTAAGTGCTTTTTGTGGGCTGCAAAACAGGGGTCTGAAAGCCTCTTTATGTTTAACAACAGCATCCAACAATCCTAGAGTCCTCAGACCATCCTTGAATCTTTAAGAACAAAAAATAAAGACTTTAGAAATGCTGAAAAAGTAACTTTGCCAAATAATAAAAAGTCACATAGCTGGTTGTTAAATCAACTGACTGTTCATACCAGGGCTCCAGACTAACTTTTTTCACTTGGAGCACAGTGGCCCCCAACTGAAAAGTTTAGGGGAGCAACCAGAAAATTTAGGGGCACACACTGTAAATCAACATGCTAACCAAATATTCACTAAATTTTCACTAAATTAGTAAATTTCACTAAATTTTTACTAAATATTCACTAAATAAGTAATACTTATTTCCACTTTAATACTAATAAATACTTTAATGATAGATGCAGAAAGTAGTGTGCTGTTTCAAATGCAGTGTCACATCACAAATAAAGTGTTCAAATTTACTGGTCGCACATGTGCGACTGGATGTAAAATTCAGTGGCACACTCTCAAATTTTGGTGGCAAAATGCCACCATTTGGTGGCAGTCTGGAGCCCTGCATACATATAAATCTTTGTGAAAATTGTGTCAGAAGGGATATACAGTAGCTCAAGAAAATTCAAGAGTCTTCATTCAAGCTGTAGTCTACCTGTTGATATTATGACTGTCTGATTACTCATTACCACACTCAACAGTCACAATTTTCAAAAAAAACTTTAACCTTTATCAGCATTTCAGGTTTATTTATTATTATTAGCTTGCTTCTAAAGATTGAGGAGTGATGAAAGACGACAACAGGAGCACATATTACAGGGTTCCCACACCTTAGTTAACATCAAATTCAAGGACCTTTCAAGGACTTTCCAGGTCCAATACCCTCAAATTCAAGGACTAAACACATTTGAAATGAAAGCAAGGTTACATCGTTTTACCTTTTAAGATACATTATTACAGTTCCTTTTTGAGGGAAATCGCGCTGCGTCACTGCTGTGACACTTTGGGGACGCTTTGCATTACCATTTATTCATTTAGCTGACGCTTTTATCCAAAGCGACTTACAATTGCTGTATACATGGATTAAAGTGAAAAAAATTCTTCTGACTGAAATTTTTTTCAGGCAAGTCATATTCCTTGTAAAAAGGCGAGACCAATAGCATTCTAAGGGGAGATGTTTTTTGCCATTGATGCCATATTAAAGTCTACTGTGGCATTTATAGGGTTGCCAACTGCTATGAAATACAGCAGCAGTGCGAGCATGTTTTTGTGAATAAACAGTGTTAACACTTAATTACAACATATGATAGCTTTATTAATAGTTTGTTAATTTACAGCTTTACTTTTAACACAGTCCTTTAATTGAACCATTACCTTTAATATCTGTCTAAAACAAAACACTTGTGACTCCTGCACTAAGGGTTAAAAACGTTATCCCGTCATGTTAATCTACTTGTTGTGACAAACTAAAAAAATGTATTCTGTAAAATGTAGTTTGCAGGGCATTTCAGATTAAGGTGAAACAGCTGAATAACTCCCTATATAAAAAGAAATATGAATATCACCCACCTTTAATGAACCTTAATTATTTATTAATTGTAAATCTTATTAATGTTGGCATTTACTTATAAATTTTTTTAAATCAAGGTTGAAACTGTTAACATTAGTGAATGCACCATGAACTAACATCAATTACTTTAATGACATAAACATGAATTAATAAATGTCACGGTGATCCGTGTCATGTTTTGTTTGTCTCCCCGATTACGTCACCTGGACATTCACGGACTGATTCATCACACCTGTTCCCTGTTAAGTGTTGTGTATTTATACTGCTGTCTGTTTCTCACCTGTCGCCGGATCATTGTCATTGTCACTACTTTCATGTCTGTTCCTGTTCCTTGTATTGGATGTTCCTGTGTTACCTGCCCGTTGTTTTATTCTCGTGTTTTGTTTCTAGTTCTGTTAATAAATGTTATTTATTTCATGGTGAACCCTGCACTTGCGTCCTAACTTCCTCACTCCTGCATCCCAGTCGTGACAGAATGATCCGGCCACACTGGACGCAGCGGGTTCACGGAGGGCGGCTCCCCCAGGAGTTTCGTCGAGGGGGAGTAGTGACATCGGGGTGTATTCCCCATCAGCCCCGATGTCTCTTGGGGACCACCGTGAGCGATCGCTCGCTCCCGCGAGCATGCGGGAGGAGGATCGGCCCAGGCGGTCCCCCAACGGTTGAGTCGTCGTCGACGGTCCCTCGGAGGACCACCATCCTGCTCGCAGGGGGATCCGGAACGGACCACGCCCGATCATTTCCCCGGGGTGGCTACCGTGAGAGGGTCTCCGTTTCCGCAAGGGGATGGGAGATGACTTCCGGGGGCAGCTGATCGTCGGCGATTCCCAGGAGGGGGGTAATTCGTCTGCCTCGGTTCTCGGAGCGATCGCTCCGGTTCTCCTGGCGCAGTCCGGCCTACCGTTCCTGTTGGTCTCATCCCGGCGGCTGCCGGCTTCGCCAGGGTCCCCAAGCCCTCCACCCCTCCCTTGGACTCTCGCTACCAGACTTTTGTGTTTGTTTTGTTTAGGTGAGTGTCTGGTAGCCACTCTTAGAGGGAGGGGTCATGTCACGGTGATCCGTGTCATGTTTTGTTTGTCTCCCCGATTACGTCACCTGGACATTCACGGACTGATTCATCACACCTGTTCCCTGTTAAGTGTTGTGTATTTATACTGCTGTCTGTTTCTCACCTGTCGCCGGATCATTGTCATTGTCACTACTTTCATGTCTGTTCCTGTTCCTTGTATTGGATGTTCCTGTGTTACCTGCCCGTTGTTTTATTCTCGTGTTTTGTTTCTAGTTCTGTTAATAAATGTTATTTATTTCATGGTGAACCCTGCACTTGCGTCCTAACTTCCTCACTCCTGCATCCCAGTCGTGACAATAAATGCTTATATACTCTATATATTCTATAGTTTGTTCATGTTATATAATGCATTTAAAAATGTGAACAAATACAACTTTTTCATATCATATTATTCAGTACACATAAACGAATAATCCAGGGTCTGCTCCGTTCACAAAACAGCTTACAGTCACAGCTCTAATACAGTAACGTTATGTATGAATATAAACCCTGAACGAGCAACTCGAATAAAACTCGTGTATAATTCGCACAGGATGCCTGTTATCGTGACAGTTGTACATTGAATGACTGTACCCTTTATCAACAAATTATTATTTTACAATAGAGGCAGAGCTGAGGTGCTATTTTATGCGCAATGTTATGCACTTAAAACAACGCATTGAGCGCAATGTGCGTATATTACACAAGAACAAAATTCAAGCTCACGGATAAACAGTCAGTGATGAAATAAGGATAATAAACAATAATGTGTATATCTTAGTAAAGGTATAAATTGATTTAGTCAAGAGCAGTGAGAGATTAATTGTTTGATTAACATTAGTGATAGATACGCAAAAAAGTTAACTTTTTTCTGCTGTTTACTTTCTCCTAAGCTCTAAATGGTCGTGTTTGAGGATACTTGCAAAGACGGGATTTTTGACGCATAATAACCTTATGTAAATAAAGCGGCAGAAATACTCACAAGCTCAAAGAGAAGCGAATGCGCGACTTGCTTATTCCCCTCATACAGAAACAGCGCATTTAACACTGTTGTTAATGTTTCAATTTAAAATCACTTGTTTTTAAATGCGGATACATGTACAAACGTCAACATTTCTTGACCGCGCGCACATGCAACTGCAAGAACTGACAGGTGGATGACATCAAAGTACTGCGAGAGCATTTTGGAAGCAGTCTCGTCTAATGAGTTCTCGGTTCGCTCTTACGGGATTTTGATGTCATCTGACTGCCTCTTGGTTCTTGTGGCGCCAAGTGAAGTTTACCCATGAGTTTAACAACTCGTTGTATCAGCCACTGGTTAGATCAGCGTAGCGGTCAAAAACGATCACGTACGAGACAAATCAATTACCCCCAAAATACAGGACCCTAGGCTTACTGTGCAAAGACACGTAAATTACCTGGCTGTTTGATTTTCTTAGCCCACGAACTAAAAGGCTTGCTAATCTTCCTCATTTCGCTAAGTCAAGTTAATCTCCATTGGTCTTATACACCTTTATCGATGTCTAAAACATCGGATCCTTCCTGCATTACAAGTATGTCCATGCTAGCAGAAATAAAGTTTTACCTCAGCTTAACGTGAAATACAGCCAGAAAACCCGGAGTGGATCCGGTGCGTATGATTACAGAACGCTTACAGTGGAGAGAGGAACGTGATTTCACTCCACTCCAGGCTTTTATCACATTCCACTTAACAATGTGAATACACTGCGTCTTTATGAAAAGTTAATTTAATAATTTTGCAACTGACGGAAATCCGTCGTAGACTCGCTGCAATCGACGGAAATCCGTCGCTACGACGGAGAACTTTAATCCATGTGTATATGTCAGAGGTCACACGCCTCTGGAGCAACTAGGGGTTAAGTGTCTTGCTCAGGGACACAATGGTGTGTCACAGTGGATTCGAACCCGGGTCTGCGCCATCACCACACCGCTTTCAATGAAGTGTGTCTGAATGTGTGTCAAATTCAACCAATGTCGAGGCTTAAAGGTGACATAGAATGATTGAACGGAGTATTTATCCTTGTTCTGTGATGTGACATGTAGACAAAAAATTTTTTGTTTGGGTCTGTAATGCCTTAGAAGCTTCCTAAAAACCTCTCTCAGATAGCTCTATTATGGTGGGGGATTTTAAACAAGTGGTTTTGCACCTATTTGGCTCCCCCTTCTGGCTTAACTTGCAATCTCATTACTGATTGGCTGACTTTGCTGCCACTCAAAAAAATGTAGCCAATTATTTTAAAGTGGTGGGGCAGTGAGATGCCTGTGATGTCATAAGCATCAGTTTTACAGATTGGGCTGTTTTCTGGCTGACATTTCTAAAAGAGGAATTTCTATGAGACTGAGATGTTTAGCATGTCTAGCACTTTTTGTATGTTTGTGAATGTGGGTGGACTACCATTTTTCAACAAAGACAAGGTAAAAATGGTTTTTCATTCTCTGTCCCCTTTAATGACAAAGACAGGGTGACACGGGAGCCAGGAAGTATATCGCTATCTGAAATATTACCAAAGACGGTGTTACAGGGATGCAGAAAGTATTGCAAGGGAGAACAACAGTTACATACGTAACCCGAGACGTTTCTTGTGTCAAACACAAATATGCAAAAAAAACATTTTGGTATGAATCAACATTTGCATACAGAAGATATAAGCATTTAAAGCAAACCGTTTAGCACGTGTGCTTAAAAGGCTAGAAATTTTATGATATTATCCTACACTACACAGGGAATTATATGGATTTTTTTTTCAAGAAAACTTCTTGCATAAAATAGATTCAAGCACTTTCAAATGACCTGTATCCATGTATGTGTATTTTCAAAAACTTTCAAGGATTGTAAGGACTCATGGGAACCCTGATTATTATAAAAAGCACTTAGAACTCTGCCTATACAAATATGCAGTCATTATGAACGAATATGATTATTGACATGATTGTATAAGAATTGAGTAGTATTCCTTAGGGCTGGGTAATCATATGATAAATCATTTTTACCGTTCAAGTGGACCATGGAGTCTGTTCACAACTTGGAACAAGAGGATGTCTTGTAAAAGCAGATCTTTGTCTTGAAGGCTTTTTATAACGCGAAGGCAGCCTGCATTTGCCAGGTATTCACTCATAGACTCTGTTGCCTGACGTAACTCCTCCGTGGATACAGCATGTGATATCTGGAAAATGCTGTACTTATTAAGCTTTTTTTATTCAGTATGCATATTGTGATATTTTAAATAAGAGCGAAAAATGCTTACAAAAGGACATTGTGTAGTTAATGGCTAATTCGTTACTTAATATACAAAAATTACCTTTGTGATATTAGCTTGCAAGTCAAAGTCATTCACATCTCCTATAGTGGGTGAGACATTGCCATTGGTGATGCACTCAAATAAAGAGGGTGAAAAAAATCCTGGTGATGGTCCCCCATGAACCATGCTCACAGCTATTGCTTTTCCAATCAAGTAGTATCGGTCTTCTCTGACAGCTGAAGTGCAAAATAGACAATAATTATGTTTGTGAAACAGAAGACAAACAGATTCACTACCAGCCACAACTCTCTCTTTTAGCATAGGTTAATTCAAACTGGTCTGTTAAAAGTGTCAACAGTAACTGGAAATAAATCAATTATTGTGAGATTTACCAACTGAGTCAAGAGCAAGATTTTTCTGTCCATCTGGGCCTGCTAGCATTGGAGATTTCTCAATCTCCTCTATGAGCAAGGTGAGGAACTCCCTCCGTGGGCCTCCAAAATCAACAGCCTCCTCAAAATTTCCACATTCATCAGAAAATCTGACAGAAATTCTCTTGAAGGGATCATGGGATTGTCGTCTGAAAGCTCTAAATGCACCATCTAGAACATTTTTTCTGTTTACGTTGAATCTGCAACTTGACTTGTAGTTTATTTGTCCCCCAAGTTCCAAAAGCACATCTTCTGTAGAACAGTCCAGGTCTACATGCCTGACAATGCCATTACGTAAACAAAAAATAAACCGTTATTATTATTTAAGGTTACACAAAATTTGTAGAACAGAACAACAATTTTAACCACAATAATACAAGCTACTTACACAATTTCAGAACCATCTGGAGTTTCTTGGTCATCTAGCTCTAAAATGTCACTGTCTGGCATAATGTCAATGTAGTTAGAGTGTAATGGTACAGGATCTATCATTTCAAAGTCATCAAAGACAGTCTCATTGTGGTTGGAGTAAATTTCTTCTTGAATACCAGAAGCTATAATTTCTAAGCCACCTTGAACAATCTCATTCTGAATGGAGTACAAATCTTCTGGGGAATCTATTTCAAGGTCATCAATAACTTGAGATTGATCTGAAGTTTGCAAAACAACTGGATTTTGCTGCTGAACAATGCCCTTTAAAACAAACAAAAACAAGCAAAACAGTTTACTCATTTGAATTAATTTCTGTAAAGTCTTTTGTGGCTTTAGTAAAAAATGCTGAAATGGTTCTATAAGAATGTATTCACCTGGACATCCATCATGTCCATCCATCGAACATGAATGTTCAATGGGGAGGTCAAGTAATGATCCAGGAGAGTTCCAGACACCGTGTTGATTATTAATATTGGTGATGTAGCTACCCTAATGTAAAAATACTCACTGGCTGAGGAATGTGACCCAGCGAAGTCAAACAGAACCTGAAAGCCGAAAAAAAAAGAATGAAATTAGTTTTTTACACAGTCCAAGTGCATGGCCATAGCCATATTTTCACTCACAGATTTTGAGGCTAATAGACCAATATACCAAATTTGTCTTTAGTTGTCTAAACTTACATGTTCTCAAGTTAATCTTAAAAAGTACTGTGTTATTTTGAGACACCATTAATTTCAATACAATTTTTTAATTATTACTGCACTTACTTTTCAGGTGCACTGAAGTATTATTACTAAAGTTTTAATTAGAATATTTGAAGCAACTTTACTTTTTAAAGTTGTAAAGAAAACTTTACAACTTATAACTTACAAATGTACTTGCAAGTATTGTGTAGTTTTAGTACATTTACAGTTTTTTTTCGATTGCTAAACAACAGTGGGCACAACTGGAGTCACATGTGCAAAACTCTAACTACAGTCTGCACAGCAGCAGTTCATGTGGACCAAACTCTTGTTCGTTTTTCATTGCTTGAACACAGTTTTCAAAACATTACACACTTATCCCATGACTTTAACCACAACCTGCACAACACTGTGGATTTACAGCACTTTGTTCAAATGCTAACACACTGCTGTCAAAACTGTGAACCACACATTCAAAACAGAATTGATTTCAGACTTGTGCCTTTCAAACACTGCTGATTGCAATTTCAGCTGAAAGGCTAAGCAGGTGTCTTGTTTAGCCCCTCAAATATTTGTTCGAATTACAGTATGTACTTTATATACGTTTCTACCTTTTTTTTCTCATTACTGTAATTCAGGAAATTAACACAGCCTATTGAAGCAAACTGCTAATTAAACTGATAATTTAATTTACCTCTAAAAATGTACATAAGTCATGTGAAAGAATGTCATTGTTTTAATTATTCAACAGCTTTTACCTGCATTTGATCCGATGTTAGGAACCTTCTGATTTTTACTGTACCATCTGGGAAAGTAAATTTTAGTGGAATTCCATCAGCTGGTTCTTCAGTCCTCCTCATTTGTCTTTCTTCTATTGTCTGAAAAAGAAATTATAAAAAAGAATGTTGAAATTTGCGTGCAAAATACTTTTCAGACTTTTTCCATGTTTCAGTTTCATCAACCTAGAAAACGTGAACAAGAACAACCAAGTGTAAAGCACTTTTCGGATGAGATTAGTTTTCCAAACCACATTTGAGTTTTAACATGTCCCCCACGACGTCTGTGATTTTATGCACCAAATCGGGCGGAACTAAAATTCTTAGGCTATTCCAGAGATGGGAGTGTCTGTTTCATGCGTTTGGGCATTGCAGAAGATCACCTGCTCTGGATAAGCGTGTTTGTAATGTTGGTCATTTTGCTTTAAACATATAATTATTACAGAACATGTAATATAATAATATATTTATTTGTAAGTAACAAATCAAAATATCTTATACAAATCCTACTAAAGTAGCCGGACTGGATTAAATTTCTCAGAGGACCTCTGAGTTTGGCGAAAAACAGTAGGTAAATTGCTCTGGAAAATTTACAGAAATCGTCAGAGAGAAAAACAGACATGGCCGATTCGGACGGGATTAAAACCACAGAGGACCTCTGAGAAGCACGATTTTCTCAGGGGTCCCCCTGTAAAACTAATCCTGTCCCAATAGGACTTAAGATGGTGTCAAACCCTGACAAAAGGTATCTGTATACAACCTCCAAATGGCTGAATCCAGAGGAGACTGTGACCTCGGCAGCTCGCTATAAAGCAACCACCACAACCTATTACCCTGAGGAGCAGACCACACCCACCAATAAGTTCAGAGGCCCACAGAATAGGTTAAAACCAAGAATTTATCAAAGTTAACAACTAAAAGTCACTAAAAACAGGGCAGTCGTCCTTCGCCACAGGGTCTCTCTGGGCCTGGCTTTTATCAAAGGTATCCTCACACTCCCCAACTCAAGGGTACAGCTACTTGATCAGAAACCCCCAGCAGGTGAACTAGAAAGGTAAAGCAAAAGGTTACTTGTAGGGATGTACATTAATGTCATTTTTTAATTTTGATTAATCCATAGGTCTGAAGAACGAGTACTCGATTAACGGGGGGGGGGGGCAATCAAAGGGGCGGGCGGGGTACACGTCATAGTGAAAACAAAAATATTTGTATTTAAAACACTAAAAGGTGATCGACGGGCTGCCGCGCGGATTAGCGGGTTGCTGCAACGCGGGAGCGCGGAATTATCTGTTTGTTTTTGAATCATGCATGGTAATGTTACTGATGTCATACGCCGGTCTGCGTAGCTCGACATAACGTCAAACAGGCTTGTAAGGCTAACCAGACACCCATATGCCGCCATATCCACAATAAATAAATAAATAAACCCACATGATCATCGTTTTCGTGATCAATCATCAATGCCACGTTCGAGAACTCGAGCAATCAAGTACTCGTGCCCATCCCTAGTTACCTGGATGCAGCCCAGGCTGCCAAGGTTTAAATTACAAGGGTTCATATAGTCCTATACAGGTTATTACCTGATGGTAAGATGCTCCCAACTAGCTCCCTAACACTTTAACGGGCCGCTTATGCTGCCATTTCCCCGTTAACAAGGCCTTGGGAAATCCACTGCGAACGTGGGACACACTTTAGAAGAACACCACAACACCCCAAAGTTCAAGTGAGGCCGCACTACAATCTTCACAAGGGGTGTAATGATTAACCATGCAAATGCGCATTTCTCAATTAATGAATATAAATGAATTACGGTGAAATCCCGGCACATCCGAACGCCAGGGGGCGCTCTCATGCAGAAACTCCCTTTGTGCCACAGAAGAAGTAGCATTCCAAACGCTATACCAGGAAATGTCTACAGGAATATTTATACCGCTGTTCTTCAAATTGTTTCAGGTATTTTCATGATAATAAAGAATATTTTGAATGATTTTGTTTAACGAGTGTTGCTTTTTAAATGCACGTTATAAACAACTACGACTCATAATGATTTTAGATTGATAAGGACTTCCTACTGACCAAATCCCGTAGTACACAAGCTGTACATGAAAAAAAAAAACGCAGCCTTGCGATTCAAAATCGATTTCAGACGATTTTAATGGGACACGCGATTTAACCGTTACATCCCTAATCTTCACACCGACAACCAGCAGGCGGTTGACTCAGGACAGTGACAGGCAGGCTAGGGTGTTCTATCCAGTCGGATCCACGCCAGGGGGAACGGCAGACTGATCACTAGTAGGGCTGGGCGATATGGAGTGAAAATTATATCTCGGTATATTTTGCTATATCTCGGTGGGCGATATATATCTTGATGACTTTGCGTGAAAAATACCCTCCCCCAAATATGTCAAAATCCACAAGGTCTTTTTTTATTGAAGTGCAAAGAGGTAGTTCACGTAGGAACAAAGTGCTTCTGCAACATTTTAAAAAAAATACAAAATTATACTTTAAGTATAAATTAAAAAAATACATATTGTCTTCTTTTTATTCAAAAATAAAAGAACTCAACTTCAGATATTAAGTTTTTGGTAGAAGTTGACAATTCTTAGTATTTTTTCTGAAAACCCTCAGGAGATATGGGTATTTATCCTGGAATAACATAGGTTTTAGGCGTTTTAGGAGTAAATGGGTTAAATATGAGAGAAAACACTGTTGTTGTTACACAGAAAACTTAAGAACACGTGTGCTTGCACACCGCATAGGGAGAGAGAAAGCTCTCACATCAAGAAAACGTATGTGTGTGTGTGTGTGTGTGTGTGTGTGTGTGTGTGTGTGTGTGTGTGTGTGTGTGTGTGTGTGTGTGTGTGTGTGTGTGTGTGTGTGTGTGTGTGTGTGTGTGTGTGTGAAGCACTACTGCTAACCTTTGTTTAGTCATGATAAACTAGATCAGTCGTCTTCTCTGTCAGTAACATCCGTGACTGATGACATTTACGCAAAAAAGAAAGTATACGGAGAAACGGACATTAGAGCACTGGCACCTTTTCACTGTCACCAGAGAGAGACGCACGCTGTCGAAGCGCAACGAGAGAGAGAGAGAGAGGCGCGCGCTGAGCGCTCGCAACAATGAATTTAAGCCGTTTTAAACAGTAAAATATACATGTTAATGGGAATCATGGAAGATCTATTCGTGGTGGCCAGTGTTTATTCTGTGACGGGCGCCGCATGTTAAATGACACAACATGCGAGGGGAGGGGGAACAAAAGCAAGGAGGCGAGGGCGAGCACAGCACACAGCGAAGGCAAAAAAGCAAAGTGGCGAAATCAGAATTTAAAACATTATATCGATATATACGATATGTCAAAATCCATTTCGAGTTTTAAAAACATATCCATATAGTTTGAATATCGAGATATTGCCCACCCCTAATCACTAGAGTAGTTCAGTGGGGCTAACGTGTCTTTCTAGTGTCTAATGTTACTTAGCTTTCTGTAGCCCAAGTGATCTCTCTCACTGTCTCGTCCGAAACGGTCGTCCACAGGCCATGGCAATCTCGTTCCCAATTTGAGAGATTATACAACTAGCATTAGGCGTTAGTTTAAGTGCAATTTGGCTACGTTCACACTGCCCGCTGAAATGACCCAATTCCGATTTTTTTGCCCCTATGCGACCTGTATCTGATCTTTTCATGACAGTCTGAACGACACAGATCCGATCTTTTCAAATGTGACCCAGGCCACTTGGGTATGTGGTCCTGAATCCGATATGTATCTGATCTTTTGAAGTGTGACCTACGTACGTCATTGATACGCTACAAATGTCATAATTCTGCGTTGAAGTAGGCGGGAACGAGAAGATAAAAAACAACCATGGCGGACGATGCTGCTGAGATCAGTCAATGGAAGGGAAGCGAGGTCACAGATTTAATTAATATTTGGGGTGACAGCTCTATTCAGGCCAAACTCAAGGGCTCTTATCGGAACCAGGTGTTTCCACAAACAACGAGTGATGTCATTGACTGTTGAGTACTCTTCTGCGCATGCGGGTCACTTCACGTTCACACGAAGATCACAAAAGGTCGCATTTAATTGGAAATGTGAACGGCCTTGGAAAAAAATCTAATAAAAAAAAAATCAGAATTGAGCATTAAGCCCTGCAGTGTGAACGTAGCCTAAGCGTGGAGGCTAACAATATGTATTTCCGTTTAGAGTAACATTTCTGATCACTCTAAAAAGAGTCTCAACCTCTGATTATTTCAACACTATTCTATTCATTACCTCTGGTTACCTCTGGTGCGACAATGAGAACTGAATGAACAAGTGTAATCAGGGCCGCATTAACACTGTAAGGGGCCCCTGGGCTTTACCCTTTTGTGGGGCCCTTCATCCACCAGAATTACAGCCTACATTCACACAATCTTTATAATAACCCTGCTGAAAAAAACAGCATCAAACCAGCATGAGAATTATGCTGGTCTATGCTGGTTTAGCTGGTGGTCACCAGCATACCAGCACCAAAACACAACATATGCCGGTCTTGCTGGTATGACCAGCATGGGATGCTGGTGCTAATGCTGGTTTGGTGCTGGTATAGCTGGTGCTTACGCTGGTTTGGTCCTTGTTTAGCTGGTGCTAATGCTGGTTTAGCTGGTGTTCACTAGCAAACCAGCACCAAAACACAACATATGCTGGTCTTGCTGGTATGCTGTTTTTTTAGCAGGGCACTAAGTGCAAGTTGTCAGGCTTTTATTTTGCTGGAATAAATGCAATAACAAAATATTAAAACCATATCAGAATGCTCACAATATACTCAAATATCACTGCATAACATATGCACATAGTCCTAGCTAGGGGTGACCCGAATAGTCTAAGATTCGATGCTTTGACAGGAGAAGCCTGATTCGACTACTGCACAGTCGAATCGTCGCAGATGTGTTATAAAATGAGGATCATTTAATTTTGGCTGTATAAGAGTGCACATTATCTGATTTCACATATAACAGCTTTCTCCCAATATAAAAAATATACAGCCTATTATGATAATACTAAGTAAATAATATGTGAAAAAGTAGCTTTCAATAAATATTTTTAATAGCCTAAATCCCGTGACAGGGCTACACGTCCATATCCAGAAACCATTGCAAAGTCTCTTTGTTTCTGCAATTTAAAAGACAAAACAGGCAATTCTATACTTTCGTTATTTTAAAATTTATTTTAATATTTCTTTGTTTTTATTTAATTTATAGATTATTTAGTGTTATCTGAATAAACTATTTGTGACTTGGGTTTTATTCCCCTGCGCATTTAGGCATTTTGCACCCATGTTCTGCACCTTATTGATTCTGACTTCATTTTGTTTTTATTGTTTATTAATTATAACGGTAAATTCTGATCAAATTTAAGTTCTGTAAGTTTTGGATTGCTTTCCATTGTGTCGATATTGCGCTGTTTAATGCTGTCACGTTCAATTTAGCCGAACGGGCTAGGTGTTCTGCGTGATCATATTTAGGCGTTCCTCAAACTAAACATCAAAAAACAGATTTTTTCGACAAGTATAAGTTTTAAAATGTATTTAAAAAGGTTGCTTAACTTGTCAAAAGTTGAGCTACAAAACAGGTAAGCCGTTTTTTTTTTCGGTGATGACACTGAATATAAATATCTCTACCGAATCTGACATAATTGTCTCTCTTGTGATTTAATAATACGGTCGGTGTTAACTTTCAAATGATAGAAAAGAGATTCCTGAAACAAATGTTATAAGAAACATCAGATGTTTCAAGTGAATACAGAGATGATCAAAGTGAAAGTAAGCAATCAGATATTTCTGTGCAAAATAATAAAGCATATATAGTGTCTATGAAATGATTAATTTCAGTGTTTTCTTGTTATAAATGAACTGTTTAAGGAATTGTATATAAAGCTTGTTTTTTTATAATTTACAGTAACAAATTATATGTAATTTCTCGTCTTTTATTTCCTTGCCACGCTAAATCTCAAAATGAAATAAGATCGCTGAACTTAGCCGTGGCTTCCGAGGCAGAATCTAATTTGTTATTTATTAGATTTAGTTATCAAAAATGTTTTGTGTAATATCTTTGTGTGCTGTTCTGTACATCTTGGCTTTAAAATGTTACGAGGAATTATTTAATGAATGTTTAAACGTTGTCTTTCATATTAAGATAAAAACGCGTCCTCAGTTTCGTCTTTGTTCATAAGAAATGCAATAATGGATATTTCAGACAGAAATTTTAAAAAGCTCACTAATGATTGCAGGGTAGCCTACAGTAAGTGAGAGATTTTCTTGCGCAGGAACTGCATTCACGCACGGACATTCAAAGCAAAGCGATTAAGCATCATTTTAAAGGGAGTATCAACTTTTTATAAAATGCTATTTTTTTTCCGGCATCTCGGGGCCCTTTCCAGCCCGAGGCCCTGGGCTTAAGTCCAGGTAAGCCCATGCATTAATGCGGCCCTGAGTGTAATATCAGAGCTTACCGGTAATCAGAATAAATAAACAAATCCATCCAAATTTTGTAATTGTTAAAAGTAATAATCAATCCGATTTGTATTACAAACTACGAGGTTTATCTTTTGGAGTCAGATAAAACTATCTTAATTACGTAGTGCCAAAACATCATCAGTAAGCGCCAGAAAAGACTGAACGTTGAATCCTTCGCCATGCTGACTGGTTACCATCGTTGGGCCAAACGGATGGATGGGCATTATATATTTTCCCCCTTACAACAGGTAACTTAGTTTTTGTAAACCATTCTCTGCAAGCATGTGAAAACATAGCTCATTGTAATTTGGATCCCCTTGTGATGTCAGAAGGGGATCATTTTAAAATAAAACGCCCCTTAACCTGCACTATTCTACCACGACACTGCCATTTGGGGTGGAGAAAGAGATTGAACGACAGAATAATTGACAGCACAACTGAGTTTTCAAGTTCAACAAACCACCATAATGGTGATTAGTGTTTGCATTTCAATAGCTCATTTGCATTTTAAAGGACACAACCCAAAATGGCACGTTTTTATTCACACCTAAAAAGTGGCAATTTTAACATTTTATAATAAATTATCTATATGGTATTTTGAGCTAAAACTTCACATATGTACTCTGGGGAAACCAAAGATTTTTTATATCTTAGGAAATTGTGAAATGTCTCCTTTAAAAATAGTGTGTTCTGGAGTGGAGACAAGATAAAAAAATATATAATGCACCTTAAGGCGTCTCTCTTCATATTCTGACACCTCTTGTCTTCTCCGATCCTGCCAATAGGAGAAATCATCAGGATCATCAGGTTTACTTTTGACTTACATTTTACACATACAAAACTTATAGTAAAGAAATATTAAAGAAAATACCTTTTCCTGATCAGCTCTCAATGATTCATCATATTCTATGTCTTGTTGAGCCCTTAAAGCTCTCCACTCCTGCAAAAACAATGTAATATGAACTAATTTTGATGATCTTTCTTTTCAAATATATAAATGTACTGTTGCGCTAGGTTGTGGTCAGAGCATTGCAGGGAGGAGAACAGGATTTTCAAACCTCACAGAAATAGACAGCAAAGTTATCATAGTAATAAAAGAAAAGTTTCTGTAAGGGTGTGTGTGTGTGTGTGTGTGTGTGTGTGTGTGTGTGTGTGTGTGTACCTGGTAATTATCACGTTGTGGGGACCAATTGTCCCCAAAAAGATAGGAATACCAGTGTTTTTGTGACCTTGTGGGGACATTTTGATGTCCCCATGAGGAAACAAGCTTATAAATCAAACAAGATGGTGTTTATTGAAAATCTAAGGTACAAGAAAGGTTTTTGTGATGGTTGGGGTTAGGGAATGGGGCAGGTAAGGGGAATAGAATTTACAGTTTGTATGGTATAAAATGCATTACGTCTATGGAATGTCCCCACAAAACATGGAAACCAGAATGTGTGTGTGTGTGTGTGTGTGTGTGTGTGTGTGTGTGTGTGTGTGTGTGTGTGTGTGTGTGTGTGTGTGTGTGTGTGTGTGTGTGTAATCCACAAGCGCTACTGTGGATGAGGACTAAGAGTGAATGTATATGTAATAGTAAAACCTCAGTAACCAAACAAGAGAAATATATTACACACATTAAGTAACACCAACAACAGACCACAATGTGGAAAACAGACAGAACCTGTGTCCGAAATAACCCACTATACCGTTAAATAGTGAACTATTTGAGAGAACATAAATTTTTAGTGGTGTCTGAAATCATTGAGTGCACTCATTCAACCCCATATTGCACTGCATTAATGACCCAAAGCTAGCCGCTACACATCCACTGAGGCTCGCACGTAATTAATAAGTCTGCAGAAAATCGTACCCGTGCTGCAATGCTTTCGGTGTGTCCGAAATCACTCACTTGTTTTCATTTACTCCTTCGAGTGAACTATATTAGTGGACTAATGTAGGGAATAATGTATAAGGACATTCAGGGCTATTTCAGACACAGCTAGAGTATTTAGGGTGTGGAGTTTACTGAATCAATCTTAATTTTAAAATTACCTCTAAATCATTTGTTGTTACAGCATTTCCTGTTGATTCCTGTCGATTACTTGTAGAAGGTTCTTGTGCATCTATGTTTGTAGGTAGACTCAGAGACGTGTTGCTTGTCTATAGATACATCAACATGGAAATTTTTATGCTGCATTTGAATACACACATGTACAGGCTGCGTTCCACTCCATTTTTAGACACGCACTCGCAAACTTCCCTAAACACTTCCCCTCGGGGAATCCGTGACACCATTTTGAAGTGGGTTCCACTTCGTCAAGTGGATGAGGGAAGTTTATATGGACAGACCCTTGCTCCCTTGATTTTGACAGAGGGAGCGAGTCTACTTCATGTGTACACTTCAGGCAGCTCCATATACCACAATGCAACACGATTGTGGCGTCACTTCAGCAGCTCACGCTTTGCACAGTTCAAATGATTGAAGGGGCGACCTCCACTTTCTATGTGATCAAAAGCTTAGGGCAATACATTTGAGCCTACTTCAAGTGTTCTAGCAGAAGTGGACACTCATACAACGCAAGAAATGATGTACATCCGAGTGAACGAGACTGAGGGAAGTTAGCGAGGGAAGGTCATAAAAAACGAACTGGAACGCAGGGATAGTGTATGATCTAGAGATGTCTGGCAGGTGGAGGATAATTAAAACACAAAATAGGTGAGGAAACATGGAGAATCATGGGAAATTTGAGTCCGGGGGAGATGAATGGGAAAACGGGCCGAACAGACTGGGACCATGATAGTTATTGTTACGAATCACTCAACTCAGGAATCCCAGTGCAGAGGTTTTTAATCAGGTAACACTGCAGATAACACTATGACGTCAGTAGATGTATGTATAAGAGAATAACACTCAATGTCTTCATGAAATATGTATAGGAGAAAAACACAGAGTCCGTGTGTGTAAGGTGCGAAAAACTAGAAAAACACTGGAGAGGTAAAACACAGCAGTGTCCTTTCGATGGTCTCAAACGTGGGAAACACAGCTGGGCTGTAGGACATCCACAAAACTCCGACGACACTGGGTGTATGCCTCACGGGACAAAGAGAGAGATTCCTGGCGGGGCACAGAGAGAGAGAGATGACTAACAGAGTCTTCAGCCGACCAAGCGCTGGACAGCGCACGCTCCTGGTCAGTACTAGCCGCTGGACAGCGTCCGGGGAGGCACCGATGAAGGGAGTGTAACCACGACTGTTGCCACACCAGTCGGGAAAACCAGATAGCAGCGATGAAGAGTAAATCAGCAGTGAGGGAGGGCGAAGGCAGATAATTAACCACAACTGAGGGAAAACGGGACCGGGAATCTAAAGGGCAAAGGCAGCAGAAGGCACAGATATAAATGACTAAACTTTTCAGACTAGACTAGACAAGAACTAGCAACGCTAGCGGGCACGAACATACAAAGACGAACTTGCAAAGAGCATGGGAAACGAAGGGAATTTAAATCAAACCGGATGGGTAAACAATGAGAATCAGGTGTGGGACGCCGGTGAGAAGAGTCGGAGATAATGAGGTCACCAGGTGGAAGGCGCGCACGCGTGGAGCTGTCAAAACATAAACACAACACAACACATGGTGAAACAAAAACAAAGCGGCCAATGAGACCGAAATCATGACAGGACTCCCCTCCCACGACCGCCACCGGGCGGTCCATGAGGAGGCTCACCCCGTCGCCGGCGGAGATCCTCTATCAGCCCAGGGTCCAGGATGTCCCGGGCCGGTACCCAGCACCTCTCCTCCGGACCATAGCCCTCCCAGTCTACGAGATATTGAAATCCCCTACCCCGGCGACGCACATCTAGTAGGGACTTAACTGTATACACGGGAGCCCCATCTACAAGCTGAGGGGTGGGAGGGGCGGGGGCAGAGGGAACGGGGTTGAGGTGAGAAAAAAGAACCGGCTTAAGTTTGGAAACATGGAAAACCGGGTGAACCCGACCGAGTGCTGGGGGCAATCTGAGCCGAACCGTCACGGGGTTAATAACCTTCACTATGCTGTATGGCCCAAGGAATCGAGGAGCCAGCTTGCGAGAGGGCTCACGGAGAGGTAAATCCCTGGACGAAAGCCATACTTTCTGCCCACAGATAAAACGGGGCGCAGGTCTACGGTGACGGTCGGCCGCGGCTTTGGTTTGTCTGGAAACCTGACGTAAAGTAAATCTAGCCCTCCTCCAGGTGCGTTTGCAACGACGGACGAAGGCCAGCGCAGACGGGACCACCGCTTCAGGTTCTTGGGACGGGAATAAAGGAGGCTGAAATCCCATGGACGCCTCAAAAGGGGACATGTTGAGAGAAGAAACAGGGAGAGAATTATGGGCGTATTCAACCCAGGGTAACTGTTGGCACCAGGAGCTCGGATATTGTGATGTCAGACAGCGGAGAGCTCTACCTAAATCTTGGTTAGCCCGTTCACATTGCCCGTTGGTCTGAGGATGATACCCCGAAGACAAGCTAGCTGTGGAGCCTATTTGTCTACAAAATTCCTGCCAGAAACGAGAAATAAACTGAGGACCCCTATCTGAAACAACGTCTGTGGGCAGACCATGTAAGCGAAAGACGTGTTCGATCATAACCTGGGCAGTTTCCTTAGCAGTGGGTAATTTGGGTAAAGGGACAAAGTGAGCCGCCTTGGAGAAGCGGTCAACAATGGTCAAAACAACAGTGTTTCCCTTAGAATTAGGCAAATTGGTTACAAAATCGATAGCGATATGCGACCAAGGACGAGAGGGAATGGGTAACGGTTTAAGCAGACCAATAGGGGCTTGATGAGAGGCCTTATTACGGGCACAAACCTGACAGGCTAACACAAACTGTCTGACATCGGGACCCATAGAAGGCCACCAAAAACGCTGACGTACGGTAGCCAACGTTCTCCGAACCCCCGGATGGCAAACAAACCTGGACTCGTGACCCCACCGGATGACCTCGGAGCGAAGCGCATTCGGAACCCACAATCGACCCGTTGGGCACCCCTCTGGCACTTCCCCCTCCCGGCCGGCCCGTCTCACCCGTTGTTCTATTCCCCAGCGCAGGGCACCCACCACCCGCCCCTCCGGGAGGATGGTTTCGTCCCCAGCGGAACCGGGGCTTTCGAACAAACGAGAGAGAGCATCGGGCTTTGTATTCTTGGAACCGGGCCGGTACGAGAGGGTGAAGTTAAATCTGTCAAAGAAGAGCGCCCAACGAGCCTGACGAGAAGATAACCTCCTGGCTGAACGGATGTACTCGAGATTCTTATGATCCGTCCAGACCAGGAAGGGCTCCGAGGTCCCCTCTAACCAGTGACGCCACTCACCCAAAGCCAGTCTGACCGCCAGCAGCTCCCGATTGCCTATGTCATAATTTCGCTCTGCTGGGTTTAACCGATGGGAGAAAAAGGCACAGGGATGCACCTTGCCATCCTTAGCAGACCGCTGAGACAAAACGGCGCCTACCCCGACATCCGAAGCATCCACCTCCACAATAAATTGAGCAGCCGGATCTGGAATAGAGAGAACAGGAGCAGAGATAAACCGGGACCTTAAATTATCAAAGGCCTCCTGAGCATTAGAATTCCAGACAAACCTCTCCTTAGTGGAAGTGAGAGCAGTAAGAGGTTGAGCAATCTGACCATAATTCCTGATAAATCGCCGGTAAAAATTGGCGAAACCCAAAAATCTTAATAAATCCTTACGGGAGTCGGGGACTGGCCATTCGGCTACCGCTTTGATCTTGGCTGGGTCGGGACGGATCTCACCGGGGGCAACAACAAAACCCAGGAACGAAACTGACTTACGATGAAATTCGCACTTCTCCGCCTTGACATACAGCTTATTCTCTAACAACCGGCGTAGGACTCGGCGGACATGCTGAGTGTGTTCCTGCATAGAGGGAGAAAAGATGAGAATATCATCTATGTACACAAAGACAAACTTGTTAATCATGTCTCTCAGCACATCATTGACCAGAGTCTGGAAGACAGAGGGGGCGTTACAAAGGCCGAACGGCAGAACGCAGTACTCAAAGTGTCCGGTAGGGGTGTTAAAGGCTGTCTTCCATTCATCTCCCTCTCTTATTCGCACCAGATGATAGGCGTTGCGTAAATCTAGCTTAGTAAAGACCTGCGCTCCCTGCAGGAGCTCAAACGCAGTAGACATTAAAGGAAGGGGGTACCTATTCTTAACAGTAATGTCATTTAAACCCCTATAATCAATACAAGGGCGCAGGGAGCCGTCTTTCTTGCCAACAAAGAAAAACCCCGCCCCTGCGGGCGAGGTGGAGGGACGGATGAGTCCGGCACGCAGGGCATCATTAATATACTGGTCCATAGCCTCTCTCTCAGGACCTGACAATGAATAAAGTCTACCCTTAGGCGGAGAAGTGCCGGGGAGGAGATCAATAGCACAATCATATGGCCGGTGAGGAGGAAGGGAGGTGGCCCGGGCTTTACTAAACACCTGAGCGATATCCGCATACTCCGCCGGGACTCCGGTCAAATCGACCGCCGGAACCTGAGGAAGAGAAAAAACAGAACCAGAAACAGCAGAACCAAGACAAGACACATGACAAGACTGGGACCAAGACAAAATAACACTATGCTGCCAATCAACGTGAGGGTTGTGTTGCGCTAACCAACCATGCCCCAAAATGATGGGAGATAGAGAAGCATGGAGAATATGCAACACAATCTCCTCACGATGATTACCAGACACAGAGAGACTCACGGGGGGAGTGCAATGTGTGATCCGCGCCATCTGCTGCCCCTTGAGGGACCAGACATCCAACGGGGATTGGAGAGGGACAGCCGGGAGATCCAAGGAGCGAACCAGGGCTTCATCAATGAAGTTGCCCTCCGCACCAGAATCGAGAAGGGCGGTGGACGGATGATCACGCCCTGCGAAGGACAACATGACGGGGAGCTGGGTGCTGGAAACAGGGGAGAGTTTAGAAGATGTAGCGCCCACCAGGACTCCCGGACTCACTGGTGGGCAGAGGCTTTTAACGGGCAGGTTCTTGCAAAATGTCCGGGTTTCCCACAATAGAGACAGAGGGCATTCTGCAGTCGCCTATCTCTCTCTCTCTGTGACAGGCGCATGCGCCCCAGTTGCATAGGCTCCGACTCGACTGGAGGTGACATGGGAACAGAGGGAGAAGTGGAAGCCTCATCCAGAAACACACGCTGGCGCAGAGAACGGCGCTGACTGCGAAGCATCCTCCGGGCCTCGATCCGGAGAGCCAGATCTATGATGGCATCGAGAGTGGGAGGGAGATCGTGAATGGCGATTTCATCTTGAAGCCCGTCTGACAACCCCTCGACAAACTGAGCTCGAAGAGCCGCTTCGTTCCAGCGGCAGGCAGCCGCTAGGGTCTTGAACTCAATAGCGTACTCGGTGACAGAGTGTCTTCCTTGAATCAAATGTGCCAACCGAGCCGCAGCGGCGTCCCCGCGAACGGAGCGGTCAAAGAGCTTTTCCATCTCTTCTCGAAACTCATCGAAGGACCGGCAGCACGGATCGTCGGCATCCCAGACGGCTGTAGCCCATTCACGAGCCTTGCCAATCAGCAGTGTAATGACGTACGCTACCCGGGTGCGCTCAGACGCATATCGACGAGGCTGGAGGGCAAAGACAAGGGAGCATTGCGATAAAAACGCTCGACAGGAGGCTGGATTGCCATCATACGGTGGTGGGGCTGAAGCATGAGGCTCCGTCTCCGACTGCTGACTGGTTTGCGAGGTGTTCTGCCTAACCTGGTCAAAGCGAGAGGAGAGGTCGGACATGCGTGAGGATAAATCCTCGACCTCCTGTGAAGTGGTGGTGAGACGGGCCGAGTGTTGGCCTAACCATGAGCCCTGCTGGGCGAGCGCCGACCGGAGAGCATCAACCTCCGCGGGATCCATAATGGCAAGTTCGTCCTGTTACGAATCACTCAACTCAGGAATCCCAGTGCAGAGGTTTTTAATCAGGTAACACTGCAGATAACACTATGACGTCAGTAGATGTATGTATAAGAGAATAACACTCAATGTCTTCATGAAATATGTATAGGAGAAAAACACAGAGTCCGTGTGTGTAAGGTGCGAAAAACTAGAAAAACACTGGAGAGGTAAAACACAGCAGTGTCCTTTCGATGGTCTCAAACGTGGGAAACACAGCTGGGCTGTAGGACATCCACAAAACTCCGACGACACTGGGTGTATGCCTCACGGGACAAAGAGAGAGATTCCTGGCGGGGCACAGAGAGAGAGAGATGACTAACAGAGTCTTCAGCCGACCAAGCGCTGGACAGCGCACGCTCCTGGTCAGTACTAGCCGCTGGACAGCGTCCGGGGAGGCACCGATGAAGGGAGTGTAACCACGACTGTTGCCACACCAGTCGGGAAAACCAGATAGCAGCGATGAAGAGTAAATCAGCAGTGAGGGAGGGCGAAGGCAGATAATTAACCACAACTGAGGGAAAACGGGACCGGGAATCTAAAGGGCAAAGGCAGCAGAAGGCACAGATATAAATGACTAAACTTTTCAGACTAGACTAGACAAGAACTAGCAACGCTAGCGGGCACGAACATACAAAGACGAACTTGCAAAGAGCATGGGAAACGAAGGGAATTTAAATCAAACCGGATGGGTAAACAATGAGAATCAGGTGTGGGACGCCGGTGAGAAGAGTCGGAGATAATGAGGTCACCAGGTGGAAGGCGCGCACGCGTGGAGCTGTCAAAACATAAACACAACACAACACATGGTGAAACAAAAACAAAGCGGCCAATGAGACCGAAATCATGACAGGACTCCCCTCCCACGACCGCCACCGGGCGGTCCATGAGGAGGCTCACCCCGTCGCCGGCGGAGATCCTCTATCAGCCCAGGGTCCAGGATGTCCCGGGCCTGTACCCAGCACCTCTCCTCCGGACCATAGCCCTCCCAGTCTACGAGATATTGAAATCCCCTACCCCGGCGACGCACATCTAGTAGGGACTTAACTGTATACACGGGAGCCCCATCTACAAGCTGAGGGGTGGGAGGGGCGGGGGCAGAGGGAACGGGGTTGAGGTGAGAAAAAAGAACCGGCTTAAGTTTGGAAACATGGAAAACCGGGTGAACCCGACCGAGTGCTGGGGGCAATCTGAGCCGAACCGTCACGGGGTTAATAACCTTCACTATGCTGTATGGCCCAAGGAATCGAGGAGCCAGCTTGCGAGAGGGCTCACGGAGAGGTAAATCCCTGGACGAAAGCCATACTTTCTGCCCACAGATAAAACGGGGCGCAGGTCTACGGTGACGGTCGGCCGCGGCTTTGGTTTGTCTGGAAACCTGACGTAAAGTAAATCTAGCCCTCCTCCAGGTGCGTTTGCAACGACGGACGAAGGCCAGCGCAGACGGGACCACCGCTTCAGGTTCTTGGGACGGGAATAAAGGAGGCTGAAATCCCATGGACGCCTCAAAAGGGGACATGTTGAGAGAAGAAACAGGGAGAGAATTATGGGCGTATTCAACCCAGGGTAACTGTTGGCACCAGGAGCTCGGATATTGTGATGTCAGACAGCGGAGAGCTCTACCTAAATCTTGGTTAGCCCGTTCACATTGCCCGTTGGTCTGAGGATGATACCCCGAAGACAAGCTAGCTGTGGAGCCTATTTGTCTACAAAATTCCTGCCAGAAACGAGAAATAAACTGAGGACCCCTATCTGAAACAACGTCTGTGGGCAGACCATGTAAGCGAAAGACGTGTTCGATCATAACCTGGGCAGTTTCCTTAGCAGTGGGTAATTTGGGTAAAGGGACAAAGTGAGCCGCCTTGGAGAAGCGGTCAACAATGGTCAAAACAACAGTGTTTCCCTTAGAATTAGGCAAATTGGTTACAAAATCGATAGCGATATGCGACCAAGGACGAGAGGGAATGGGTAACGGTTTAAGCAGACCAATAGGGGCTTGATGAGAGGCCTTATTACGGGCACAAACCTGACAGGCTAACACAAACTGTCTGACATCGGGACCCATAGAAGGCCACCAAAAACGCTGACGTACGGTAGCCAACGTTCTCCGAACCCCCGGATGGCAAACAAACCTGGACTCGTGACCCCACCGGATGACCTCGGAGCGAAGCGCATTCGGAACCCACAATCGACCCGTTGGGCACCCCTCTGGCACTTCCCCCTCCCGGCCGGCCCGTCTCACCCGTTGTTCTATTCCCCAGCGCAGGGCACCCACCACCCGCCCCTCCGGGAGGATGGTTTCGTCCCCAGCGGAACCGGGGCTTTCGAACAAACGAGAGAGAGCATCGGGCTTTGTATTCTTGGAACCGGGCCGGTACGAGAGGGTGAAGTTAAATCTGTCAAAGAAGAGCGCCCAACGAGCCTGACGAGAAGATAACCTCCTGGCTGAACGGATGTACTCGAGATTCTTATGATCCGTCCAGACCAGGAAGGGCTCCGAGGTCCCCTCTAACCAGTGACGCCACTCACCCAAAGCCAGTCTGACCGCCAGCAGCTCCCGATTGCCTATGTCATAATTTCGCTCTGCTGGGTTTAACCGATGGGAGAAAAAGGCACAGGGATGCACCTTGCCATCCTTAGCAGACCGCTGAGACAAAACGGCGCCTACCCCGACATCCGAAGCATCCACCTCCACAATAAATTGAGCAGCCGGATCTGGAATAGAGAGAACAGGAGCAGAGATAAACCGGGACCTTAAATTATCAAAGGCCTCCTGAGCATTAGAATTCCAGACAAACCTCTCCTTAGTGGAAGTGAGAGCAGTAAGAGGTTGAGCAATCTGACCATAATTCCTGATAAATCGCCGGTAAAAATTGGCGAAACCCAAAAATCTTAATAAATCCTTACGGGAGTCGGGGCTGGCCATTCGGCTACCGCTTTGATCTTGGCTGGGTCGGGACGGATCTCACCGGGGGCAACAACAAAACCCAGGAACGAAACTGACTTACGATGAAATTCGCACTTCTCCGCCTTGACATACAGCTTATTCTCTAACAACCGGCGTAGGACTCGGCGGACATGCTGAGTGTGTTCCTGCATAGAGGGAGAAAAGATGAGAATATCATCTATGTACACAAAGACAAACTTGTTAATCATGTCTCTCAGCACATCATTGACCAGAGTCTGGAAGACAGAGGGGGCGTTACAAAGGCCGAACGGCAGAACGCAGTACTCAAAGTGTCCGGTAGGGGTGTTAAAGGCTGTCTTCCATTCATCTCCCTCTCTTATTCGCACCAGATGATAGGCGTTGCGTAAATCTAGCTTAGTAAAGACCTGCGCTCCCTGCAGGAGCTCAAACGCAGTAGACATTAAAGGAAGGGGGTACCTATTCTTAACAGTAATGTCATTTAAACCCCTATAATCAATACAAGGGCGCAGGGAGCCGTCTTTCTTGCCAACAAAGAAAAACCCCGCCCCTGCGGGCGAGGTGGAGGGACGGATGAGTCCGGCACGCAGGGCATCATTAATATACTGGTCCATAGCCTCTCTCTCAGGACCTGACAATGAATAAAGTCTACCCTTAGGCGGAGAAGTGCCGGGGAGGAGATCAATAGCACAATCATATGGCCGGTGAGGAGGAAGGGAGGTGGCCCGGGCTTTACTAAACACCTGAGCGATATCCGCATACTCCGCCGGGACTCCGGTCAAATCGACCGCCGGAACCTGAGGAAGAGAAAAAACAGAACCAGAAACAGCAGAACCAAGACAAGACACATGACAAGACTGGGACCAAGACAAAATAACACTATGCTGCCAATCAACGTGAGGGTTGTGTTGCGCTAACCAACCATGCCCCAAAATGATGGGAGATAGAGAAGCATGGAGAATATGCAACACAATCTCCTCACGATGATTACCAGACACAGAGAGACTCACGGGGGGAGTGCAATGTGTGATCCGCGCCATCTGCTGCCCCTTGAGGGACCAGACATCCAACGGGGATTGGAGAGGGACAGCCGGGAGATCCAAGGAGCGAACCAGGGCTTCATCAATGAAGTTGCCCTCCGCACCAGAATCGAGAAGGGCGGTGGACGGATGATCACGCCCTGCGAAGGACAACATGACGGGGAGCTGGGTGCTGGAAACAGGGGAGAGTTTAGAAGATGTAGCGCCCACCAGGACTCCCGGACTCACTGGTGGGCAGAGGCTTTTAACGGGCAGGTTCTTGCAAAATGTCCGGGTTTCCCACAATAGAGACAGAGGGCATTCTGCAGTCGCCTATCTCTCTCTCTCTGTGACAGGCGCATGCGCCCCAGTTGCATAGGCTCCGACTCGACTGGAGGTGACATGGGAACAGAGGGAGAAGTGGAAGCCTCATCCAGAAACACACGCTGGCGCAGAGAACGGCGCTGACTGCGAAGCATCCTCCGGGCCTCGATCCGGAGAGCCAGATCTATGATGGCATCGAGAGTGGGAGGGAGATCGTGAATGGCGATTTCATCTTGAAGCCCGTCTGACAACCCCTCGACAAACTGAGCTCGAAGAGCCGCTTCGTTCCAGCGGCAGGCAGCCGCTAGGGTCTTGAACTCAATAGCGTACTCGGTGACAGAGTGTCTTCCTTGAATCAAATGTGCCAACCGAGCCGCAGCGGCGTCCCCGCGAACGGAGCGGTCAAAGAGCTTTTCCATCTCTTCTCGAAACTCATCGAAGGACCGGCAGCACGGATCGTCGGCATCCCAGACGGCTGTAGCCCATTCACGAGCCTTGCCAATCAGCAGTGTAATGACGTACGCTACCCGGGTGCGCTCAGACGCATATCGACGAGGCTGGAGGGCAAAGACAAGGGAGCATTGCGATAAAAACGCTCGACAGGAGGCTGGATTGCCATCATACGGTGGTGGGGCTGAAGCATGAGGCTCCGTCTCCGACTGCTGACTGGTTTGCGAGGTGTTCTGCCTAACCTGGTCAAAGCGAGAGGAGAGGTCGGACATGCGTGAGGATAAATCCTCGACCTCCTGTGAACTGGTGGTGAGACGGGCCGAGTGTTGGCCTAACCATGAGCCCTGCTGGGCGAGCGCCGACCGGAGAGCATCAACCTCCGCGGGATCCATAATGGCAAGTTCGTCCTGTTACGAATCACTCAACTCAGGAATCCCAGTGCAGAGGTTTTTAATCAGGTAACACTGCAGATAACACTATGACGTCAGTAGATGTATGTATAAGAGAATAACACTCAATGTCTTCATGAAATATGTATAGGAGAAAAACACAGAGTCCGTGTGTGTAAGGTGCGAAAAACTAGAAAAACACTGGAGAGGTAAAACACAGCAGTGTCCTTTCGATGGTCTCAAACGTGGGAAACACAGCTGGGCTGTAGGACATCCACAAAACTCCGACGACACTGGGTGTATGCCTCACGGGACAAAGAGAGAGATTCCTGGCGGGGCACAGAGAGAGAGAGATGACTAACAGAGTCTTCAGCCGACCAAGCGCTGGACAGCGCACGCTCCTGGTCAGTACTAGCCGCTGGACAGCGTCCGGGGAGGCACCGATGAAGGGAGTGTAACCACGACTGTTGCCACACCAGTCGGGAAAACCAGATAGCAGCGATGAAGAGTAAATCAGCAGTGAGGGAGGGCGAAGGCAGATAATTAACCACAACTGAGGGAAAACGGGACCGGGAATCTAAAGGGCAAAGGCAGCAGAAGGCACAGATATAAATGACTAAACTTTTCAGACTAGACTAGACAAGAACTAGCAACGCTAGCGGGCACGAACATACAAAGACGAACTTGCAAAGAGCATGGGAAACGAAGGGAATTTAAATCAAACCGGATGGGTAAACAATGAGAATCAGGTGTGGGACGCCGGTGAGAAGAGTCGGAGATAATGAGGTCACCAGGTGGAAGGCGCGCACGCGTGGAGCTGTCAAAACATAAACACAACACAACACATGGTGAAACAAAAACAAAGCGGCCAATGAGACCGAAATCATGACAGTTATATTCTGATTTACTTAAACAACGGAATCAATCTTAATTTTAAAATTACCTCTAAATCATTTGTTGTTACAGCATTTCCTGTTGATTCCTGTTGATTACTTGTAGAAGGTTCTGATGCATCTATGTTTGTAGGTAGACTCAGAGGCGTGTTGCTTGTCTGTTAATACATTAACATAGAAATTTCATACTGCATTTAATTACGCAAATGTATTGACACTCTGAAACTATACTGTACCTGGATCACTTCAGCACGAGGGATAACATAGAGTCTGCTTTTTCCAACAACCTTTTTCAGATCTCTCACAGAGTTTGCTTGGACCTTTTTGATTTTTTTCCCCTTGTCTGCTTTTGCCAACTCAAAACCCACAAGATTCAAACTAATCAAAGGGAAGCTCTGACAAACAAAATGGTTCAGATCTGCCAGGCTCCAGTTCAAGTCTATTGTTGATAGTTCACCATCTGCTACTTCCTTGGCTGGAACTCCTTAAAAAATATATATTGTAAAGAAAAATTGGAAACATTAAACATTTTAATTAATAACACCTGGAAAAGTGTAGGCTCTGACAATCACAATGATTGAATTATGTGCACTGAAAATGTAAATCTAATAATAATACAACAAATCACGCCATGTCTTGTGGGTGTATAAAAAACCTAATCCATTTTCTGTCAGTGCAGTCCGGTCAGACAACAATGGAAGACTCTGAATGTCTGGCCCTGGGAGAAGAAAGAGGCCCACATGCCAGGTTGGACGTCCTCTTCTTGGGGATATGCCTAATCAAAAGGTGTATTATAAAAAAGATTATTCAAAATCATTCTATTGCTGTGTAATTCTCAGTATATTAATGCTTGTACCTGGTTCCATTCCAAGAAAATGATTAAAGACTTTTAATTACAATTGCATACCAGTCACATTAATATTAGAAAAAAAATTGTGTAACTGACTAACTACTCAAAACATTAGGAATTGTGTGCAATTTCATAAACTCCAGTAGGTACATTAAACATTGTTATCAACACTTATACTCTCTATTCATAGTAGAGAGGGATCACTTGCGCTAATATGTGCTCACGGAATAGGACAGAATAATCCAGAAAGCGGAGAACCAAGGCAAAGCTTAAACCAAGGAACGGGACAGGAGCACAGCACACAACGTTTTAATGGAAGACGACACATTGGTGTCGAAACGTTAGTCATTCTGTTTTAATATTAACATCTATTAAAACAGGGGTGTCATTGAAATGAATGGGCTTCAGTGCTGCGTTTGGAACTATGCGTCACTACCGGTCACTACATGAAACGCTGTTACTTCCGCATTCCATTCTTACAATGGACGTCTATGTGAGTGTCGTAACTCTATTATTATAAGACTCTGACTTACATAACACTCCGAAATACAATCAATGGTTGATAAAGCACAATTACCTGTTGAGAAGAAATGTGGCAAGCTCTGCATCCAGCTTGAACCCTTTAAAATCTCGTAAATTCCTTCACCTTTCAAATGCCGGTCCGATATTGATCCTAGTTTTATTACGGTCACGGTCGCTTTCTATCTTTGTTTCCTTCTTTTCATTGGTTGTTTTCCTAGCTCTGGTTGTTAACTGAGGAATCGGAAGTTTGTTAGTGAATGTTCTCTCTGCCAACACGCTGGGTTCAAACCAAAACACCTATAACTTCAGGCGGATGCACATGATATTAAAACGCGCGCGAGGGGGATCTGTGGCACGTGCAGGTACTGTGATTGACAGGCAGATTTTACACAGCCCTGCGCTGATTGGACCAAATGAACCGGCCTGCGCTGATTGGACCAAATGCCGGGAGCGGTGGAATTTTTGCAAAACAAATAACAGGCTCCAGGTGGAGCTAGAAGCACGGGTTTTTCTTAAACAGTCTAATTTATGTTGTTCTATCGGAGCATAGTGTTGGTTTCAGTGAATATGATAAAAAAATATGATCAAATAAGTTGCCGACCGCAGCTTTAATATCACAGTATACCGCCATACCGTTACAGCTAGGGGTGTGACGAGATCTCGCGAGATTAAATGTGTTTCGCGAGATTACATGTGTCTCGCGAGATTTCTTGTGGAGGTGAAATGCTGGCCGTTTCTCAAATAAAAGACTGCATCCTTCGGAGGTCGCATTTTTAAACTGCATTCACTCCCATATGTTGATTTATCTGTGGCGGGCCGCCACAAATAGATTTTTCATGATTCCCATTTACATTTTAATTTTACTATTTAAAACGGCTTAATTCATTACGTAACATGGCGGCGACCATGACTGGACATTTTTGGCTTCAATTCATTACAATGGTGGGAGGCGACGTCGCATTGTCCATCTTTTTTTACAGTCTATGAACTAAACCCCTGGTCAAAGCCTGACTCCACCCACGGGCAATATTTGAAAAATGCAAGAAAAGTGGGCAAATCCCAACGGAGATACAGGGGACGAACTAAGCTCGTACCAAGTGTGTGGTGAGATCGTAACAAGGACGTGGTGACCTTAAACCTGCTTACGTCATGAGGTATTTTTTGGACCCAACATCCAATAGGAAAATTCAACTGCAGTAGCCACCGTTCAACCTGAAGAGGGCAGCACTCAGACGTTTTTATATTATATATTGTAGTATTGAAACACTTTATATATATATATATATATATACAGGGTGCGATTTGCTGGGGGGGATGCGTGGGATTTCCCCCTTTCTGGTCAATGTATCCCTGCCTCTGCTTAATTATTTTTATCCCCGGTGGGGAAAAATTTATCCCCCCCTCAAAGTGATCAGTGCTACTACACTAGTGGCGAGACGGATCACAAAACTTATCACGGATCCGTGGTTTGAATAAAGTCAATTTTGTTTTAAAATGCGCTGCTTTGGCTGGCTCTGATACAGCTGCCGCGCAGCCTCTCTGTATTCACCACTCTGCAGACTTGCTCAATGTCCCGCCCACGGCGCTACCTGATTGGTTACAGACCCGGTTACACCTCACGAGTAAAAGCCTATCAACACATGCGAGATGGTTATGGAGCTGTGTGTCGAAACGATGGAAGGCAGCATATTCATCCGCATATTAATAAAGCGAGAATAAACATCACAATCTGATAATCTGTTTATGATGACAAGCAGAGTTAGTGTCCCAGTCACACCACTGAGAATGGCAGAAGTGACACATGATAAATGCAGATGAGGCGTTTAGCGAGGCGCGGGCGCGTCCAGTTTGCGCAAATGAGGCTAATTGACATAATGCATCTGTCTTTTCTATCATTTCACTGTAGCTCAGCATTGCGGTGTAAACTTAATGTTATTACTTTAAAAGCAGCAGTAAAGCTGTTTCTACTGTTATGGTTTAACTTTGCAATCAATACATTGTTCATATATGTTTAAGTTGACACTACGTTGTGCCATACAGTTTTGCCATTCAAGATTTAATTCTTGCGTGTTTTTTCGTTGTGCATGATCACAGTTCATATGTGTGGGGAAAGATAAACTATTAGTGTAAAAATATTGCGTTAGGCTGCTTCATGAGTTAAGAATTTTTTTACAATTCCTGCAAATGCAGTGATGAAGTTAATGTTCTCATGATTTATTTTTATGAATTAAAATG
This sequence comes from Misgurnus mizolepis, assembly GCA_025389145.1. Lineage (NCBI taxonomy): Eukaryota > Metazoa > Chordata > Actinopteri > Cypriniformes > Cobitidae > Misgurnus > Misgurnus mizolepis. The sequence goes on along the minus strand of JAIFKI010000004.1, from coordinate 31,885,937 downwards.
TTTTGAAATGTGCTGTGAACAGACACATTATGTCAAGAATGATAAAAAATCGTCAATAAGCTCATAATTTGCGCTAAAATAGTCTAAATGTTTAGTTTTAAAACCATTTTAAAAAGCTGGTTATTTTGATGTTTCTGCGCAAGTTCAGCAGACAGTGAGGTTCGGGTTTGTTCCGATCAGAGCTCGTGAGCGGAGAGCGCATTTCTGAATATTAGAAATATTTTAATTAGAAATATATATAAAAAAAAAATATTATAATGGATTTTTGTTAGGTCGGACAATGATTACCAAATTTCTCTCTCATATTGCTCTTCATAACCACTGAAAACAGTCAAAAAAGTAAAAACTAGTGGTGGGTTCAAAATAACTCATGACGAAATATGGTGAGTACCCACCGTCGCCGAAATCGACGCCTCTGAAAACATCCCCCCCTCTGTTTTTTTCACAAATCGCACCCTGTATATATATATATATATATATATATATATATATATATCCAAATGTCAAAAAAACTTATTTGAATGAGCAGCACTAATAAAGCATCATTCTTAAAGATTAACTAAAAAAAGTTGGTCTAGGGTTTAGTTACTCTTTAACAAATGTTATTTTAATCCAGAAAGAAATATAGCTCCCTCTTTAACGTTACTTGCATAAACCAGGCTTGTCCCCTACAAAATGGTGGCACTGTTAACTCATTGCAGCAATAATACACAGTGCTCAATCAATGCAGTATCTTGTCTGTAGATTCTTTGTTTCTTAATTACTTGCCTTTTTGCATATATGTGGCTAGAGCAAACTAAAATGTTTTCTTAGAACTATTTGAGTTTAAGAATTTATGGTACACCCCTTACGAAAATTAACCATGTTTTTTTAAGTGTAGTAACCATGTTTTTTCGGTTAATAAAACTATGGCTTTACTACACTAACAACGTGGTTTAACTCAGTCGTATAATCTGGTTTAACTAAATTATAGTTATTTAAAACCATGGTTACAGTTCGTAACGGTATGGCAGATTGAATTGTTGGTCAGAGGTGCTGCTCAGATATTTTCCCAGTAAATAAGACTTGGCCTTACTGAAATCGTTAGCAGGTTATTTAACACATTGAGCCATCTTCATCGACTTCGATTCGCTAGGGAATGTAAGTTGTACTAATGCTGCGTTACAGGTTTTTGAGCCCGTGAATTACGACTTCAAAACCACGACCTACTACGACTCTATGCGTTCCAGGCAGCTTGTACCCTGTGTTTTTACAACCTTCTACCTGCGAAAGTGAACTGGAACGGCAGTCAAACTCGTGACTTCCCACCCGTGAACTCGTACTAGATCGATGTACTCCCAGTTCAGAGTCGTGACTCGTGGTTTTGAAGTCGTGATTTACCGGTTACAGGTTGCCTGGAACGCAGCATAAGTTACTGTACGACGGGGTGACGGTAATGAGAAAGCGCGCCTGAATGCTCAACCAAAGCAACCCCCACGTGCACGGGAATCGCTTTCCCTTATTTGAAATGTATTTTTTTATATTTTACATCGACACGTCTGCCTTTAAACATGACGATAATAATATACAACAACGTAACAGTTACATCTTAATGCTTAAAAAGTATTTTCATATTTTTTTCAAATTTATTGCTGTTAAAGCTGCATATAGTACGTCAACATTCAACAATTATAAACCACTAGCAAGATTACCTTGAATCTGACTTCTACGCCTCCTGAAGAGTGTTCTAGTGGCGGTCAAAATGTTGGAAGTTTCATTTGCAGACGTGGAAGCCATTAATTCGCGTCTGGCACGTTGCAGGGCATTAAATACTCTATCAAAAACAGCTACAACAGGTTGCTCATGCTGGGTTTGTAATAAATTAGGACTGACTTGCTGCTGTGTACCGTTGACATCCATATCAACATCACTACTAACCAGCCTACTGCTGCGACTCCGTGTAACTGTGTAAAAAATGAGCGGCAATGCGACGTAATTACATTAGGGGCGGGGCATTAAAGAAAATGTGTGTTTTGAGAAACTTAATTGACAAAACTACGGAGCACTTGCAATTACTCCTGTTATAATTGATAATAAAAGTTTTTGCATTTTCTGCAAAAGTAGTGGTTACAAATAAAGGCAGGCTAAGCCCTTATGAAAATTAATCATATGATTTTACTACAGTTAAAACCAAAAAACCATGGCTACTGTAGTAAATCCATGGTAACCACAAAATAACCATGGTTTTGACAACCATTACAGCTAACAATTTTTTGGTCCCCAAAACGTTTTCCAAACGTTAATTTTTGGTTCTAAAAACGTTCCCCTAACGTTAGTTATTGGTTCCCATAACGTTTTTTTTAAGGTTGTTGTTGGTTAGGCAGGAAAGTGTTCTTCACAGAAATAGAACATTATTTTTAGGTTAGTTTAACGTTCCCCTAACGTTACAGTGTTTATATACGTGCATATACATAAAGTAGCCTATATGCTATTAATTTGACCATTGTTTAATTATACTAACACAGTTTTTAAGTTTTTATATGTAGTAAAACAACAGTAACCAAATTTACTATTGTCTCATCACAATAACCATAACCATGGAATTTTTTGTTAAACTAAGGTAATACAAATCGTAATCAATCTTCCAAAAACGATTTTCATTATAATAAAATTATGGTTCATTTTTCTAAGGAGAACTATACAAAATTATCTGTTTGAAAGATGGGAGTGCACCTTTCAATCAGCGCTACAGTGGGCCAGAGACGAGACGTGCTCAGTAATGGGAGTAATATGGAATAATGTGTGGATCTTTGAATTATTGTAAGAATACATTTCCTTTAAATATAATTTTCGTCATATAATGTTTTTGTGAGATAATAATGTTTTTTTTTCAATTGTTATTAAGCTTATTTAGACTTATAACAGCATGTTTGGCGCATTTACCTCAGAATTTATATCAGTAATATTGCTGTTTTTCCGATAATAATAATACAATTTGCATGTCACTCTTGCTTCCTTGTCTGTTTTTTCATGTCATTATGCTGTTATTTTAAGTTAAGTGAGGAATGAGGATATATTGCCATATGAGACGTTCATTTTATTATCGTCTGCAAATATATAAATAGTAGGAAATGTATAATGTACAACCAGGGGCGGATCTAGAAAATTATTTATGGGGTGGCAAGGGGGTGGCATGAGAACTACAAGGGGTGGCAATGAAGTAAGCGTCCTTGCATGGTTGTCGTGGATTCAAGAAATTATATACTGTATATACTATATTTGGTGAACACTGGACCTCAAATTTTTATAACATTAATAAACGCAACAACAAATGTTCCTATAAGTACCCAAGCAGCTACCTTTAGCATCTCTGTAGCACCCTTTGTCTTAATACTAAGTTAATACATACAGCTTATCAATATCTAAAAACACTGACTGGTTGAACATAATGGTATAAAGACAGTTATATAAATAAAATAGGATTGCCTAGTTTATATTCATGTAAAACATATTTGAAAGGCAAACATCTCTTTCTCTCATAACCCTCTTCTTTAATCCTTTCACTCACTTCATGATGGATTTCTGTCTTTTCACTTCTTTTTAGCTCTTTGCCATCCATATGTTACTTTCCTTCATTACTTCATCTATTCCTTTCCCTTCCACAACATATTTTTCTGTTTTATTTGTACCTTCCACTCCCATAGTATTTGATTTTTCTATTCTTTTTGGTAAAAAGAATGGATATCAGCCTTTCTTTTCATAATATCCTGGAAAACGCCGCATTAAGTTGTCTTTCAAGCTTTCTAAACATACACAACACTGAATAGTTTTGTCTCCTTAACGAAGACAAATAAAAACATCAGACTATATCATAACGAGTGATTTCATATGCACGTATGGAATATTTTGATTGCTGCAGTAGCTAACAAGACATGACGGGCTAACTCTAGAAAGAACTGCTTAAAATATATTTACTGCTTACACAAAACTGCAGTTCAGTTGTTTTAACTACCAAGCAACTACCTCAGGCAATATTTAACATCAGTTTAATTTTTGTATTTTTATCCTGATGCAACATTTATCTATAAATAGGACCGTATTTAGTACTCTGATTTGCTGATGTGATGCTCAACTTAATCACTTTAAGACACTAAAGAGAATTTGTTTTGGCAGCATGTGATGATGTGAGGTGGTTTATTAGATCAGAATTCCTCGCTACAGACGTGAAGAGACTCTTTCTTCATGGGCATAAGTTGCACGTTCATAAACATTCTTGCCTTTAACCTCAATGATGGAAAAGTAACGTTTGTGCTTTTTATACTTTGTGCTTGCGTTCGCTACCTTTGTTTTGAGCTCGTTGTACTTCCCATCGCTCTGTTGTTGCGGGTTTGTGCGACTCGGAAGGGATGGACTGCAGCGCGAGAACCGGGCTGCATGTGAGTGCCTTGGATGGGGTGATGCATCCTTTCACCGCAGTTTCCAAAAGTCTCCAACCACACCAGAAAAGATCGCTAGATTTGTCTTAGTAGTGTTGGACTTTAAGGCGTCCATTGCATGTTCATAATTTAGAGGAGAGGAAGTAACATGCATATTTATAAAATATGTGACGTCGATCTTCTTCTTAGAATCTCCACCCACAAAGGCCGTTCCCCTCGTCAATCTGACTCCATCACCACACCCAGTTTCAGCCTGTAGGCGAAGATGGGCACACAGAGACAAAGAAAAAACAAACTGTTCTCCGCTCATCCCTGAGGGCCATGCAGTCCGTCACTTTCTCCCCAGTACTCCTCCACTTCACATATGATTGACTTCACATAGCATATTATAATGCTTTCTTAAAAACAAATAATTAATAAAACATTCATTTATTCATAAAAAACATAAGATGTAAGATAAAAGTGATTATTATGTAAAACACATTTCAATATCATGACATCATTTCATTATTCGTAAAATTGGTTATATGAATAAGGCACACATTAACTTCTTTAGATAGATAAACACATATTAAATCTTTTACTGCAATACTACTTCTAAGCAAACACTTTAATCATTATTAAAAAACATCTGTTAGGGAAGAAAACACACACACACAAAGAACAAGCACAGGAGATTCTGTTCTTCAAGGTTGAGCTGCCATGCCCCCATTAGGTTATTCTGTATGCAACCTTCATTTCATTGGTTAATACACATTTATCAAAGACAACATCTTATATTTATTACATCAATTATTCAATGATTAACTTCTTACACCCTGAAGCTATTTTGGGGATTTTCGCCTGGATTTGGCCTACCCAATTTCAAAAGCATCCCATACCCACATGCAGAGGTTTACATACAAAAGTTTGGTATCATTTTACAGGTAACCCTTTGAAATTACAAAAAACACTGTTAAAAGTGCTCAACATGGTTGTATGTGATGTCAGGCCTCTAATAAACACAAAAATAAATAGGCGCTTTTTATGTTTTTTTTCTAAAGTTTTTATTTGAAAGTATATAACTCTGGTCCTGGGTATCTCAGGTCCCTGCAGACAGTTTTGTTTGATTCCAGCAATTGTCAGCTTACAGAGGAAAAAGGAATTTTTTCTCTATCATAATCTATGCAAAAGTTATATTACTCCAACTGAAGGGAGGAATAATACCCTTTTTGTATACAATTTCTGCCTAAGAACATTTGAAGTGTCCCCATAACCACATACAGTGGAATAAATGCAATTTCTTTATATCATTTTAAAGAAAACCCTTTGAAGTTACATAAAAAGCTGCTGTTTGTGACAAATTTTGTTATTTATGTTGTTTTTCATATGATGAAACACCAAATTTTATTTTTTATGTTGTAAATACTGTCTTTGATAGTGTATAACTCTGGTTCTGGGTGCTCTAGCAGACTGCAGACAGTTCTGGTTGTTAGCAGCAGCAGACAGTAAACACCCAAAAAAAGAATGAACTCTTTATCATGTCGCATTCAAAAGATATTCTTATTTTACTGAAGGGTGCGGAAATACATTTTTCATATAAATATTAATTTTTTGTTTTGCACATATAATAAATAGCAAGGGATTAATTATGCACACAACCAAAGAAAATGCTGTGAATGGACTCATTGTTTAGAGTAGGACCTAAGATAAAAGATGGTGTATCATTTGTGGCTATCTGTGCTATCTGAGGCAGTCCACACTCAAGTTTCACATATGTTTACAAAAGACCATTTTTTACCTTATTATTCATTCAGCGATTGTTGGATATGTGTTGATATTAGAACAAAAATGACGCTGTAGTCTTATTCCTGAGAGTGAGAGCTTTCATTTGATATAAGACTTGACCATGTTTGTCATTTTTGAAAAATATGAAATATGTAAATATTAAATGATATAATAAAATATTGGGGGGGTGATAGTGTAAATTAAGTGTAAATAACTTTCTTACAGTAAAAGATATGTCAAAGTGATGCATATCTGCAGAAAGTAGAGACTCTAAGCTTTCAAACAGTATCTCATATGTGTTACTGGGGTCCATGACGGAGCATCAAAGATTAAAAGAATCTTTTATATTAAGTCAAAATACGAAATTCTGGACCCGGGACAGGGTCCTCAGGGTTGAAGAGGTTTTTAATACTGATTAAGTAAGAAATACATTGCATATTTTATCCTGTGAATATTAAAGCATTGGTTAATAACATGGTTGCCTGTTTGCTTTTCCCCCTCAGGCCTCTCTCTTATCTTAACAATTTCCAGACGTACATTCCTCAGCATATGCTGTTTCTCCCCCAACCGAAACCACACAGACAACTTTCTTGTACTCAGCACAGAAATCATTGTTGTAACAATACACATTAATTAAGATTATAAACAGCACGGTTAGTAAAACAAAATCAAATCCCACAGTAGCTTTTTTAATAAAGTCGCTAAAGGGGTCTAAAAAGTTTCTTAATCTAGCGACCAAGTCACCAAGTTGGCAAATCTGCGCGGACTTTTTTTACACTGTAAAAGACTTTCTGCTCGGACTGACTGCATGCTTGTGTATGAACTCTGCTGCCTCTGGTTGGCTAACGATGGAAATTAAGCCAATCACCATCAGCTATGTGGTTGTCCCACCCCGTCTAAGACACACACACCAATCATCGTCAGATATGTGTCTCCCACCCCCAAACACACGCAGAGAAAAACTACATTGCCTTTCTGGTTAAAAGAGCCTACTCGGGTATAAATTATATATATTAGGATACCCGCGCTGGGGTGGCATATGGGGTGGCAATGCTTTTATTTAGGGTGGCAACTGCCACCCCATGCCACCCCGGTAGATCCGCCCCTGTGTACAACCATGCCTGTCACCTATATTTTATTTTCAAAAGTTATCCCGCTAATTTATATTTATGATATATGTGGAGATAAATAGACCATTCATGTTTCCATACATACTTTTGTGAAAAAAAAACAGCAGGCTATTATTGTTTATTGGGGAGGTGCTTTTCAACAGAAAGTGTCAATCTCACATTATCATTTGATACGCAGAAGCAGCGGTTAGCAACGCACTGCAAACGGAGTATGTGTGAAAGCAAAACGGATGCTTGACGGATCCCACCGCATACGTACTGCAATAAGCCGTGCAAACGCACTGCATACGGAGTATGTGTGAAACAGGCGTATGGTGCCCACATCGAAGATAGGCTACTTAAAGGTGCAGTGTGTAAATTTTAGCGGCATCTAGTGGTGAGGTTGTGAATTGCAACCAATGGCTCAGTCCACTGCTTACCTCTTGCTTTTGAAACATATAGAGAAGCTACGGTAGCCGCCGCCGGACAAACATGTCATCGTTGGAGACAACGTAGTAAAAAGGTTTGTCTGTTAACGGCTTCTGTAGAAACATGGCTGCACAAAATGGCGGCTTCCATGTAAGGGGACCCTCTGTGTATGTAGATAAAACGTCTCATTCTAAGGCAATAATCACATAACGGTTCATTACAAAAAGGTCTATATACACCCCTGATAATATAGTTTTGTATATTATTTTGCATTTCTTTCAAGAGATCCTTCTAAAAATTACACACTGCACCTTTAATAGAAGTCTAGAAACAAAGTATTATAGCCATGACTTATCTCAGTAGGCTACAATATGTTAATTAGATAAATGGATACAACTTACTGTATAGTTTAATAAAATAATGTATTTTGATTATACAAATAAATTACGACCTAGTGATTGTTTTACTGCTGACCAGCTTAGGGAATCTCGGCTAATTCAGCAATAGCTTATATAAATAAGCTATTGCTGAATCAATATATTTTTGGGTAGCCTATTTTATGCCTAGAGTTAGTCAAGGAGGTTGATTCTTAAAACTTCCTTCAACGTTTAATCAATTGTGTATAATGACATCATACAATCAGACAATGCATGTCAGATTCAAAGATTTGCATAATTTAAAGTTCAGGTTTTAAAGTTTGGGTCAACCTGTGGCACAGCTTTAAAGCTGAAACTTATAAAATCTTATCAGAGGCCCAAAATGTCATTGAACACACCAGTGGTGTTGCTGTCATCAGGATTAAACGTGTTACCCCTCGAACCCCCCCTTCCAACAGAGCCTCCCCACAAAACAAATCCAATCCCAATTTAACCCCTGTATATATATATATATATATATATATATATATATATATATTACTGACGTCAAGTGCAATCCTGGTTGTGGTAAATGAAGACATGGCAAATTGATTATATATAAATTGGGTCACAGTTGTATTCAGTCCCATTTATACGCAAGTCATGAGAATGGATTGAATTAGGGTCTAATCACACCAAACGCACTTTAAATGCCTGGAAACGCAAGGCGTCACACTGCCTTTTTTAAAAAACTGTCTTTTTATATTGCTAGGCAACCACAGAGTCAGCTGTCTTGTCAATCAAATATTAAAGCGTGAGCACTCTTTTGCTGTTTACTGTCATATTAGCAGAAACTTTAAAAACAGGGCGCTTGCTCGGACCTTGTTTGAGGGTGAGAGGTGCACAAACACGCAGGAGATAGTGAGCGAGTGGAGTCCAGTTCTTCATAGCAACTGTAAACTTCCCTGACCACAACGTAAGGCCCGCCTTTCCCCTCATTCGATTGGACAATGAAAAAGACGGGAATGACGTCAGCTGCTTTTCCACTCTCAGCGCTCCTTCAATAACGCCTGCTGCGACCGGCGGCAAAAACCGCAAGGCGTTCGTATGAAGGTATATTTGGTGCAAAACAACTTCACACCTGTGACAGTGGAATAAGTATTTGTAGAGATTATCCACACATGTGTTTCAGTAAACTTGAAGTCGCAGAGGACGAGATGCAAACTTGTAGATTTTTTTTCTTTCCCTCAAATACAACACAACAGTTACACATTCACAAATCCTTCAGTGCAGCTGCACAAATCCCATTTTACAAATCACAGATTAAGAAACTCACAAGTTCACATTTTTTGCTACAATTGATGCAGTAAATATGGTGCATAACCTACTTGAACGCCTGCATCAAATAATGTGAAGTCACACACAAATTTTGTACATTTGCAAAATCAGTTTGTGCACCTGTGCGATGAGACTTGCATGTGTGTACAATTTATTTTTCACAAATATTTTTTTATTTTTTTAATATTTTCTAGCCCAAACACAAGTACATAAATACAACTGCTTGAATCTGCTGCTACGAGTTTCAAATACTCTTTTTCATGTGCTCTCTCTTCTGCACCAAATATCTCGAGATAAATGGTGCGAAAGTGATTTGTATACCTGTAGGCTTTGGCGAGCACTGTTCAGCACTGCCCACCAGGTGGCGCCCCCGACACTCACTGAAGCAGAGTTTATTAATTACCACCAATGTTTCAGCAAAGTAAATCGCCTTTATCAAGGTATTATTTTCACCAAGTGGAGAACAATATAAATGGGAGTGCTAATTATACACACATGAAGGTAATTACATACAATACTCCAATGATTCATTAGTAAACAAAATATAAGTTTCATAAATTTCAAACCATCAATATAAGTTGATTAAAAAATACAAGCAACAAATACACACATAGGCCTACATTTAAATAAGATACCAAATGATGTAAGTCCCATTCATTTTTAATATCATAAAACAAATTATTTTATTTTTCAGACTAATTTTTAATTCAAACAGGAGGTGGGGCCATGGAAAGAACGTTTGTGATTTCTTTTGCAAAATAACCTTTTTTTGAAGAAAAATATGTGTATTTAAATCATGCTTTTTCTTCTAATATACTAATTTGGATGATTATTTCTGTCTTTTTGAATCAGGTTACTGAACAACTAAATTCTTTTTATTATTATATAAAAATTTTGTTCTGATTTCTTAACATTTACTTTGGATGCTAACCCAAATCAAATCAGCTTTTTGGACTTGTGGATAGCTCGTAATTGTTTATATAGGGATCCGATTAAAAAACCTACAGCTCGTAATACACTATTGAGAGTGGATTCTTATTGTCGTGAGCAGGGCTGTACGCAGGATTTTATAAATACCTAGGTCCATATGAATTTTTTTAGGGCATGCACGCCAGGAAAAAATTTCTTATTTCTCTGCTCTACATATATGAATTATAACACATCAGAAAACCAAAGAATCGAATAACTATAGATTTCAAACCATGTCAGTATGCGCAAGACCTGTGTTGTTTATTAGTAAGACATTGAAATAATTATGTTACCATCCTGGGCACACTGCTGTGTCAGTTAAGTAAACATAGGCTAACTGAATATAGGATCAGTTTAGTGAATTAACCAAAGGCTATCAAGAATTTGTTTATTAAATTCATTCACAATATGCACACACTTATTATACACTTAATATGCTGAAATACAACATCAATATTGCAGTGGCAGAACTAGAATTTTATAAATGGGGTGGCCAAGGCTACTTTAGGGGGTCCATATCCCATGAAAGAAAACGATATGTAATTATTATAATACTTCACATTACCCCATATTAGATAAATATTCTTCTTGCCCTGAATTCATTACATGCATTATACTAACTGTAAGATACAAACATAATGCAAGGCTGAACTTGCATAATAAACCAATAATAAACCAACTTACTTCAAAGAGCAGAGCTCAACATTAAGGATTGTTGGCAAAAAAAGATATTTAAAATTAAATATGGATTAATCTTTTTTTACGAAGTTACAGTCAGGACCAGTGAGTGATTTTCTCTTCTTTTGTTATTTAAGTAACTTTAATGACTTCAACAGGTAATGTTTATTAGGCTTTAAGACAGAATGTAATAAAATGTTTACATTCGGAAGACGTATTACGACATAATCAGTAGTTTACTATGATACTCACTAAAACAGTCCGGACCTCAATGGTGGGTACGGCCAAGGTCAAGAGTCCTGTCTGTGTCTGCCCTATTTCCCTCTTATTCCTTTGTTGCCCCGCCCCCTTTTTTGTTGCCATGGACATTAATTCATACTCCACCCACTGCCCATCTGTTTCCATAGTAATTAATTGTTTCTGTTCTGTCAACTGCCTGTTGATTGCCTGTTTGTCAGCCGTTGTTTTATGTTGGTTGTTTCCTGTCATGTGTTACTGTTCGTGTTCTTGCCTGTGCTCCTGTACCTTTTTTGGATTTAATACACTTAAAAACTGCATTTGGATCCACTCATCTTGCCATGTCTTGCCTTCCTGTGACAGTTATCATCCGTTAACATTGAAGAAAAGTTTTCCTTAAGGTCAAATGTAATATATAAAGTCTAAAAATAATATATAAGGGACCAAATGATTTTATTAAGAATCTTAATGATATGGAAATATCTTTGGGATTCACCCCCAAACAAATACAAGCTTATTTATTTGATAACATGTCACTGTGGTAAATCATATGTAGGAAAAACAAATAGAGAGTATAAAACACACATCGCAAAACATCAGAGTGCAATAATATGCAGAAATATGAACCTGGCATTAGCACTGCATTTTGTTGAACTTAATCATCCTATTACTTCATTATTGTATATAGGAATTGAGAGGGAATTTCCATCTAGAAGGTGAGGTGAGTTTGACCAATTTTTACTTAGACAGAAGGCCTTTTAGGTATATTAAATGTGAACATTGGCACACATGGTTTAAAAGTAGATTTTGATTTGGGTTGTTTTTATAGGTATTATGATATAAAAAATGAATGGGACTTACATCATTTGGTATCTTATTTAAAGTTAAAATGTGTGTATTTGCTGCTTGTATTTTTTTATCTACTTATATTGATGGTTTGAAATTTATGGAACTTATATTTTGTTTACTAATGAATCATTGGAGTATTGTATGTAATTACCTTCATGTGTGTACAATTAGCACTCCCATTTATATTGTTCTCCACTTGGTGAAAATAATACCTTGATAAAGGCGATTTACTTTGCTGAAACATTGGTGGTAATTAATAAACCTGCTTCAGTGAGTGTCGGGGGCGCCACCTGGTGGGCAGTGCTGAACAGTGCTCGCCAAAGCCTACAGGTATACAAATCACTTTCGCACCATTTATCTAAAGATATTTGGTGCAGAAGAGAGAGCACATGAAAAAGAGTATTTGAAACTTGTAGCAGCAGATTCAAGCAGTTGTATTTATGTACTTGTGTTTGGGCTAGAAAATATTTAAAAAATAAAAAAATATTTGTGAAAAATAAATTGTACACACATGCAAGTCTCATCGCACAGATGCACAAACTGATTTTGCAAATGTACAAAATTTGTGTGTGACTTCACATTTTTGATGCAGGCGTTCAAGTAGGTTATGCACCATATTTACTGCATCAATTGTAGCAAAAAATGTGAACTTGTGAGTTTCTTAATCTGTGATTTGTAAAATGGGATTTGTGCAGCTGCACTGAAGGATTTGTGAATGTGTAACTGTTGTGTTGTATTTGAGGGAAAGAAAAAAAATCTACAAGTTTGCATCTCGTCCTCTGCGACTTCAAGTTTACTGATACACATGTGTGGATAATCTCTACAAATACAAATTCCACTGTCACAGGTGTGCAGTTGTTTTGCACCAAATATACCTTCATACGTTCGGCGTGCATAAACAGTGCGCAAATGCTCTCTGCCCATAGAATATCATTCAAAAAAGGCGCCTGCAACTGCCATAAACGCATTTGGTGTGATTGGTCCCTTACCTTAGTTTTTAAATAGAAATACAAACACAATCATTGTAATGGAAAAACACACAATCTTTTAGTATTTTTATATATCATGTCATGAAGAAAGTTTATTTAAAATAGCCTAGGCTATTTTATATTATTATACCTGGTAGGTAAGGCCGTTTCAGCATAAAAACCTTTCAGCACTACTCGTCGCAATTATATTTTTACTAGTGAAAATTGAATTAAAGAGCTCTACAATTCAGTTGTTACTAGAATACAATTGCAGAGCTCTATAATTCAATTAGAGAGCTCGGTAATCAAAATTGTTACTAGAAAAAATTTAATTATAGAGCTACAATTCAGTTGTTACTAGTAAATTACAATTACTGAGCTCTATAATTCTATTAGAGAGCTCTACAATCATAATTATTACTACTAAAAATTGAATTAGAGCTCTTTAATTTAAGTAAAAATATAATTATGACGAGTAACGCTGGCTAAATTAAAAGATAATTCTGCTTCCCAGGTAGGGAAAAAAAACTTTCACATCAAAGTTTTCAAATGCTTTTTTGAGGTAACTGCATATATTATGCTCCATGCTTTAACGCGCTGCATGCACATCCAAGCACAAACATGTGAACTATTGAACAAGTGTAACAGTGTTAGTCTTTGAGATCAAAACTGGTTTATTTTGATATCAATAAATTCAGCACCATCGCAATGGACAGCACCTATAGGCTACGTTAACTAGTACGTAAAAAATTATACCCAAGAAACCTATGGTATACAGTAAGGTATATCAGAGTCTTTCTAGCACGCTAAGAGACAACATTATCAGTAAACGCAGCCCACACGTTTGTAAAAAGCACCATAAGTGCTTGCTTTTTTATATATTTGATATACTTTTTGGACAAATTTGAACCAAAACTGTAGCATACACGTGATATTTCTAAGGAACATTTAACGCAAAAATATTTGCAAATATATCTTCCAAACATCACTTTCAACCCCTACGGTATTACAGCAAGGCAAACATGTTAAATATGACAGATAAATAAAACAAAATTGTTGTTCAGCAGCAGGAAAAGACTGCAGATAGCCTAAAATTATTTTATCAACCATTTAATGATACATTTTAAATATATTTATAGGCTACCCAAGATGTCTTACCAATTGCACCACAGCTCACCACATCAACACAAATTCTAAATAACGACCATGGGAAAATGTTACGCCCCAGCCAACATTACAAGGTGGGGCCCAGGTGGGCTTCCTATGTGGGCCCTATATGGGTTTGTCCATGGGTTCCACTATGGCCCCACGTGGGTTGCCCACATGAATTTGATATAGAAACTGAGTGGGGCTTATGTGGGGCCCAGCTGGGCAACACAAATGGGGCCCATATTGGCCCCACTTATGGCGCTTTTCCATTGCATAGTACCCCACGGTTTGGTTTAGTTTGGGTCAGGTCAGCTTACTTTTGGGAGCTTTTCCATTGGGTGCAGTACGTAGTACCCGATACTTTTTTTCGTACCACCTCGGTTGGGGTTCAAAGCGACCCGAGCTGATACCAAACATGACGCGAAAACACTGTAGGTCACTGATTGGTCTGAGAGAAGCGTCATCGCTATAATGTAAATATTAGCTTTAGCTTACTGCTAGCTTGCGCTGTCTCAAGCAAACATGTTGTTATCTGTGTTCTGCTACAAGTTTCCAAGCACCCTTTTAACGATGAAAAACATCCACAGGTTGAGAATCCGGGACACCATAACAGTTTTTTCCAGACTTGCAGTTTGTGGCGGCACATTCGCGACGTGCATGTCCGCATTATATATGCTTAAATGCAACTTGAATGAGGCTCAGCGGAGCGCCGTCGACTGACGCCACGGGTCGGGTGTTTGAACAGAAACTGTCATGTGAGACAGAGGTAGTTATAAACGCGATGTGCAAACATCAATTTGTGGTGGCCAATTTTAATTTTGTGGCAGACTGAGAAATAAATGAATGTATGGGAATGTACAACAACACTCTCACGTGTATGATGGCACAGCAGTAAGCAGCGTAAATATAACGACACGCCTATAATCCCTCCCACTCCGAAGTGATACTAAACTCGATGGAGTGAGGTGAGCTGACCCGACCCAAACTAAACTAAACCGTGGGGTACTATGCAATGGAAAAGCGCCAATAATGAAGCCCACATTATTTACCAGGGCCCAGTATGGGTTTTTAATGGGTACTGGACTGGTCCCTTATTATGTAATAATTATACTTTTAATACTTACACTGTAAAAAATACTTTTACAAAAATTTTTTGTTGAATCAACTTGGATTTACAAGTCATTTCAACTTACTATTATTTATCTTGACTAGAGATGAGTTGTTATAACTACAGGTGAGTTGTTATAAATTATAAATTTAAGTTGACTTTTCTCAACTATATTTTATAAGTTGTGACAACTCATCTCTGTTGACATGACTTGTAAATCTGAGTTGATTTAACAAAAAAATTTAAGGCAGCAAAGTATTTTTTACAGTGTAATTTTAATTTACTTAAATAATATATTTGTTTTAAATTGAAAACCGATAAGCTAAATAATTTCAGTTTGGTAAATATCAGATTTCAGCATAAATATTCAACAGTTTATTCATCTGTTACATCACAAAACATGAAGGAGGTGCAATATGAGAAATCAAATTAAAAAACTGTAAAGGTTCAATATATCAAAATACTTTATTGTCAATTTATAACAATACAATGCTAAAATAATCATCAGCATTTCAAAACTGGTAAGGCAGGTAATGACTTACAATTTAACATAACACTTAAAATAAGCATTGAAAAATGTCAAACTCTTAAAATACTTGAGACTCAAAAACAACACAAACATTGCTCACTGTTCTGGAGATGGTCTTAATTCTGATCATTATTAAATATTTGTTCAACAGTTTTATGAAGAACTTCCAAAGCATCTACAGCCAAATTCATTAAATGTCCTTGCACGTTTGCTTTGATTCATCAATGTGCAGTCCGTGAACTTGCACCGTAGTCCCAAGGTGGAGCCCATGCGGGGCCCATATGGGCTTCCTATGTGGGCCCTATATGGGTTTGTCCACGGGTTCCACTATGGCCCCACGTGGGTTGCCCACATGAATTTGATATAGAAACTAAGTGGGGCTTATGTGGGGCCCAGCTGGGCAAGACACATGGGGCCCATACTGGCCCCACCTAATGAAGCCCACATTATTTACCAGGGCCCAGTATGGGTTTTTAATGGGTACGGGACTGGTCCCTTATTATGGAATAATTACACTTTTAATGCTTTATTGTAATTTACTTAAATAATATATTTGCTTAAAATTGAAAACCGATAAAAGCAAAATAATTTCAGTTCGGTAAATATCAGTTTTCAGCATAAATATTCAACATTTCATTAATCTGTAACATCACAAAACATGAAGGAGGTGCAATATGAAAAATCAAATAAAAAACTGTAAAGGTTCAATAAATCAAAATACTTTGTCAATTTATAACACTTTCAATGCTAAAATAATCATCAACATTTCAAAACTGCTAATGCAGGTAATGACTAACAATTTAACATAACACTTAAAATAGGCATTGAAAGAAGTCAAACTCTTAAAATACTTCGAACTCAAAAACAACACAAACATTGCTCACTCTTCTGGAGATGGTTTTCTGATCATCAATTAATCTTTGCTCAAACGTTTTATGAAGAACTTCCAAAGCATCCACAGCCAAACTCATTAAATGTCCTTGCACGTTTGCTTTGATTCATCCCTGTGCAGTCCGTGAACTTGCACTGTAGTATTACATTTTCTTAAAACATAACTAAGGATAAATTACAAGTGTAACAGTTGTGAGAGACTCCTGCTGCTCCGGTAGAAACTGTATCCTTGGGCCTGAGTGGAAATTCTTGTAGTTTAAATGTTTATCATCTTTATGTAATTTTAAAAGTCTGCCTATTTTAGCAAAGATTATTTAAAATATGATATTATATTATGTGAAAAATCACAATTGAAAACATTTGAAGCAGGACTACTTTATCAAGCGTAATGTGTTGTAGCAGTGAGCAGATCGTAATGAGGTCTCCTTATATGAAACACCTGACTCCACTAATCAGACTCCTTCCAGAATGTTTGAAACATTTCTTTAATTAACACACTAACAAATTGATTACCTATCTGACATTTCTTATTTTTACTCATGCTCAGCTGTGCAAATTAAAATTAATAATTGTCAGGTAAACATTACAAATATCACAATTAAATGTAAACAATAATGGATTTTTATTTAAAATGTTTTATACTGTTCAGATCCTATCTGTGATATTATTTGCTCTTTGTATAAAAGTGACTATCAACCAAAAGTAATAATTTTAAGAGTTTAAATGTATATAAAATTTATTTTAAGCATAAAATTATTTTGCCCACATAGGTCCCATATGGGTCCCATATTATCATCCAACATGGGCATACCTATATGGGACACACATAGCCAACCCACATGGGACCCATATATATTGCCCATGTTAAGCCCATGGCCACATGAAACCCATGTTGCCCATATGGGACCCACGTGGGGCCCACATATCAATGTTAATTAAATGTAAAAAATAATGCATTTTTATTTAAAATGTTTTATACTGATCAAATCATATCTGTTATATTATTTGCTCTTTGTTTAAAAGTGACAATCAACCAAAAGTTATTAAGTTATTAAGATTGTAAATGTATAAAGATGTATTTCAAGCATAAAAATGTTTTGCCCACATAGGTGCCATGAGGGCCCCACATTATTATCCCACATGGGCAAACCCATATGGGGCCCACATAGGGAAACCCACATGGGACCCACATATATTGCCCATGTGAAGCCCATGCCCACATGTAACCCATGCTGCCCAGATGGGACCCACGTGGGGCCCACATATCAATGTTGGCTGGGGCAGTAGGCCAATTAACACGCTTAAAACCTGCTCTGGAAAATTTCCAACTTAACCTAACAAGGCAACATTAAGATGGGGAAAGAGGCATTGGTTGCCACAACAAAATTTATATTAATGTTAAAAGGTGCCTGATATGAATCAACATATTCACCCTATAAAAAAATATTTATCCGGTCAAATATAAATCTCATGAGGAGATTCGCTCATTCTTCCCTATACAGGTGAAATATAACCAAATTGTGAAATATTTTTTGCTCAGTTATTCTTTTTTTTAATAAATAATTTCTGTTCTGTGGTTTGATCAAGTCTAAGAGATTAGAAAAAGTATGAAAGGCTCATTTATGTAGGCTATTCATTAATCTAATCAATATGAGTCTCTTACCCAGTGGCGAGGGCAGAAATTTTAAACTGAGTGGACCTCAATGCCTGTTCTCAAATTACATAATTTTACAATATGGTTAAACCGACATTAGACTATGTTTAATTATAAGCATATAAAATAAGGAGAAAAAAGTTACAAATAATGTACTGTATAGCAGTAGTACATGACATTAATAGAATAATAACACTTCATTTTATTTAGTCTTCTTCATTATTTAAATTAAATATAATAATTTTTTTAAAAAGTGATTTTCTTTTTGTCTACTGTTGTTTGATTAACATAATGATCCAAACATAAGCGGGATTTTTGAGGGTGTTTTTATAACCAAGACTGGTATTTGGAGATAATTTTGCGTGTAGGCCTATGTGATCTGTCAAGCAAGAAAATTGTTTGAGTGCTTTTTGAATTGCGCATCTCTGTGCTGCTTGCGCATATTAGTGTGTATCCATATTGTGTGTGTGTGTATGTGTGTGAGTGCGTGCGTGCATTTAAAATCATCTTGTGCTCAAATTCTTAAAATGGCTTGAATGTTAACACATGAAAGGTTTAATTACACATGCAAGTTACACAACTTTCTATATACATAGTTATTTTTGAATAATTTGAGCGATAATTATCAGAGAGGTTATTATAATGTATGCGTGAATTCTTTTGCTTTTCCACAAAAATATTTTGTGTCTCTTCTGACTGTGTGGCCCAGCCGTCAATTGCTCTTATGTCACTGTAATCAATAATTAAGAAATTGTGAACTCTGGTGGCAAGATGACGCACTACATGTAATGTGAAATCTTGCATATTTTTTGATAAACATTTTAAATGGTCAAAGAACCAACGTTGTATGGTTGTGAAGTTTAACCACACATCTTCTTTATCACTAACATATGCTCTGTGCAAAACTTTAATCATTCTGGATGTGTATTTTATACCGTACATGTTGCAACCAGACCTATCTCAACAATATAAAAGTAAACAAAAGAAAAAATTGCATATAGGCACACATGAGCTCCAAATCTCAGGTGGGTATTGTTGTTGCTGGATCTTCTGAACTGCCATCAAATCCAAACGTCAATCAACTCGTCATGTGACGGAATAAAACATTTTATTTTATATATATAGCAACATAATATAACACTTTATTTTATTGTACATCGGAAACAATCAATGGTCATATATTAAACATGTGTCTTCGTGCTAACTGATTAGCCAGATAAGCTAACATACTAATATGCCACAGTTACCAAACAGTTCGTATCACTTTAAATGGAAACACATTGAATTATCATGTAAATTCTAATTGGATGGTTGAGGGGTACTCATGTTTATGTAATGATCTGTTTGAATCAAGATATCTCCAAACAGCTTCTTACTAGTTCCTTTTGAGATTGAAGATATCTCCAAATAAATAAGTACTAGTAGTTATTCTGTTTTTGATATCAACTAATCATTTCTGATAGTATCTAATCCAACAGTGACAAGTATCTTTTTAAATATTACTAGTAACTAATCATTAGATACTAGTAAGTATTATTTAACACTGGTGCTTAATCATTAGATACTAGTACCTATTTATAGACACTAGTAGTTATTCATTAAGTACTAGTACTTATATATTAGACACTAGTGTCTTTTACAATAGGTACTAGTAACATTTTTAATCTTACTAGTCACAATTGTTTTTGTACCTGTCATATGGAATGACTAGTCAAAAAAATCTTACTAGTAAAATAAATTATCTTACTAGTTTCTATTAAAAAAGTACTAGTGTCTAATGAATAAGTACTAGTATTTATTGAATAAGTACTAGTAACTAATTAATAAATACTGGTATCTAATAAATAAGAACTAGTATATATTTAAAAGGTACTAGTATCTTACGAATAAGTACTAATATTTGTTTAATAGGCACTAGTATCTAATAAATAAGTACTAGTATCTAATGAAAAAAAGAACTAGTATTTAATGAATAGATACTAGTATTTATTAAATAAGTACTAGTATCTAATTAATAAGTACTAGTATCCAATAAAGAAGTACTAGTATCTAATGTTTAAGTACTAGTGACGATTGGAATACATAGTAGTCAGAATTGAATAGTTGATATCTGAATGACCGATCTTCATAGAAATCAATGGGAAATTTTTGAAATTTGCTACTAGTAACAATGGAATAATTACTAGTCACTATTCCAATAAGTACTAGTATCTAATGAATAAGCACTAGTATCTATTTAAAAAGTACTAGTATCTAATGAATAAGTACTTGTATCTAATTAATAAGTATTAGTATCTAATAAATAAGCAATAGTATCTAATAAATAAGCACTAGTATCTATTTTTTAGTTACTAGTATCTAATGATTAAGAACTAGTATCTAAAGAATAGATACTAGTATCTAATGAATAAGCACTAGTATCTAATGAATAAGCACTAGTATCTAAAAATAAGCACTAGTATCTATTTTTTAGGTACTAGTATCTAATGGTTAAGAACTAGTATCTAATCGAATAGATACTAGTTCTTAACCATTAGATACTAGTACCTAAAAAATAGATACTAGTAAATGTAAATGAAAAAATGTCAAAACAGCTTGCCATAGAAGCTTTCATATAGAGATTTAAAAAGTGAGGAAGAAAAGCGTAAATATTTGTTATTACTTGCATCTTATATGTGTAGAAAAAAATAAGTAGGCTATAATAATGTATAATATAATGTTTATATTAATAATATAGATCATGTATAATAATATATAATACAGATATAATAATATAAAATATAATCATGTACATTTTATATATCAACATTATCATAAACATTGTAAATATATCCTAGTATTTGATTATAGCATACGTGATTATTGCGTTCGAGTGGTTTTAGGTTTTCTTGAATTTTTGCATACATTTAGAAGACATTTTGTTATGAAAGTTTTTGTTGAATCACGATTTGTTTGTGAAACATCCGTAAGCACATCTCAAGCACAAATTTGTGCGTACGCATGCTTAGTGAATGAGAATCACTATGTTTGTCTATTATTTATAAGATGTTTTTAAAAATGTAATTATATATAATAGACTGAATTTTGTATCCCTGGACCATGAAACCTAATCCACACAGGTATATTTGTAGCAATCGCCAAAAAATACAATGTATGGGTCAAAATTATTTATTTTTCTTTTATGCCAGAAATCATTAGGATATTATGCACCCTTCCATGAAGATATTTGTAAATTTTCTACCATAAATATATAAAAACTTATTTTTTGTGAGTAGTTGCAGTGTTAACGACATTTGAACAACTTTAATAAAGACAATTTTCTTAATATTTAAAATTTTTTGCACCCTCAGATTTTATGGTTTATAGTTGTATCTCTGCCATATTGTCTTATCCTAACAAACCATACATCAATGGAAATTGTATTTATTTAGCCTTTATACGAATCACCTTATGACTGGTTTTTTGTTCCAGGGTCACAATTAATGATTTTCATTTATCAGAAGCTGTGGGAACCATAATTCATAAAGGTCCAGCTGATTACAGGAAATGGTGCAGATTCCCATTTATAGTGTCTTGACTCATACTAGTACTTAAGCTTTCCATATGATGAGTAAATTGTACCCTGTTGGTTTGTTCAAAAGCAGTCAACAAGAAACGAAAACAGAGCAAACTTTATTTAACCCCTATTTGTGAAGTCAAAGGTCCATTTCTACCCCCAGAGCCCCATGTTTGGGCTCTGGGGGTAGAAATGAGCCCCCTAGGAGCTAGGTGGTGCTGTAGCTCCCCCTATAATATCCATAGCACCCGCCCAGCACCCCCAAGAAATGTCTGTAATATTTTATATGTTTATATTTTAATGTCATGTTTGAATAGTCTTTTTCATGTTGTTAAAAAAGGAATTAAATAATAATTTAAAAATATAAATTTTAGTGTAAAATAACAAGGCCCAAACAGGTGATCTTCTTTGGCCAATGGGCGCAGCGCCTGGTGAACCTTTGACCTTAACGCACAGCAGTTTGTTTTTGATAGCAAATTTGGAAATTTAGCAAAGACCCTTAATTGCGACAACATCATTGATGCCTTCGCACTCAATCAAAAGTTGTGAAGACGTCTATGGTAAGTGCTTGATTTTCCCCAGCTGTTGGCTATTACAAATTGAATTAATTTGGTGGTTAAAGCAGCAGAAATCTTGGCTCTTCATAGTTACATCTATAATGCTCCAACCATAGGAATACTGCTGATTTATCATTAGATTAGTGTTGGTAACTGGCTGTGCGATTTCGTGATCTGAGCAAAAGCGTGCACAGTTTCTGTTGGATTGTGTTGTTTGTTGCTCCGTTGTATTCAGGGCTTGACTGTGACAGAATTGTGAAATATTATTTTCAGATGTTTAACTTACATTGGCAGTCTTATGTATATTGTATCTATAGCCCTTGTGTTGAATACTTTTACATAGTCGCGAAAGGAGTATAGGTCAGTTAATGCGGGCGTGTATGTTACGCATGTATATAGACTCTTTTACTGTTTGTACACAATTATGACATGTCAACGAATGCAAGCGCAAATTGGGCAACGGAAGTATGGCGAGAATCAGCATTGAAGCAACACAGACAGAGAAAGTTATTTAAAAAAAAGTTGACTTTCAACATTTTCAACACAGCCACCAGATCCGTGTACTATAGTGGAGTGGATAGAAGACGTTAGCATATATACGTAGAGTAGTATACTATGTTAGTGCAACCAAACGCAACAACCAGACATTTTGATTCTGGGAAACCGTTTTAATAAACTTTCTGAGTTGCTAACACGTTAGAACCAATGGGGAATAACACCACTTCTGTTGCCAAAATGCACGAGCAGGCTATTTGGTCACGGGGGCTGTAAAAGGGTCTATATATACCAAGGGTGGTCCAATGCAACCTCCATAATGAAACGCCCCCAAAATTCCAAGCACCTTCTCTTAAGTGTTGAGCATCCCCATAGCACCTGCATCAGAAAATCTCTGGAGCCGCCACTGCATACGCCAGATTACAATGAGACGTGCATATGATACGCCAGTCCACCCTATTCACTTAAACGGCGCATCTTTTTTGTCGTTTTATTTTATTGGATTCTATATTTTTTCTGTTTTTTAAATCATTTGAATTGAAAAAAATCTTGAATTGTTATGTTTGTTTTATGCTCAAAATCACTTAAATTGGATATTTTTGGTCTAAAAACTAAAATTAATTTATCTTAATATAAGAATTTTTAGATATTAACAAAATACTAAGAATTTTTTTCTTGAAAATCTGTACACTGCAAAGAAATTACTTTCTTACTAATTATTATTGTCTTGTTTTCAGTATAAATATCTAAAAAATTTTAAATCAAGATGTAGGGCACTATTTTAACAATCTAAGCGCAGTGTCTAAAGCGCACAGCGCAACGTCTAAATGGGCGTGTCCGAATCCACTTTTGCTAATTTAACGACGGGAAAAATGGTTTGTGCGCCGAGCGCATGGTCGAAAAGGGTTGGTCCTATTGTAATGGGAGTATTTTGGGCGTAACGTGCAGTAAACCAATGAGAGTCTCAGCTCTCATCCCCTTTAAAGGCAAGTTGCGCTGGCGCTATGTCTTATCCCTATTACTTTGTAAACTGAAAAACTAAGCGGAGGAAGAAGATCCCCAGTTTAACTCTTTCACCGCCAGCGTTTTTAAAAAAAGTTGCCAGCCAGCGCCAGCGTTTTTCATGATTTTCACCAAAGTTTAATGCCTTCCAGAAAATGTTCTTCTTTAAATAAATAAACATACAATATACCAAATGAAAGAACAGACCCTCTGCTTTCAAACTAAAAAAAACGTTTCATCCTACCCTTAGTGATTCTTTTGCAATCAGCTTTTGAATATGGGTAGCCTAGGTTTTTGCAAAAACACCATATTTTGAGCAAAAAGCAAAAATAATTCAATTTTTGTGACGGACCTTTTATAGAGATCCCATCCAGAGCGATCTTTAAAACAGACACGGACGTGCAGCAGCTTGCCATAGGGCAATACTTCCGGTTTTATAAAGTTGCGGAAGGGTGGATAATAGCGGTATTGCGGAAAGACGGAAAATCTCGTCATTGGCGCGGAAGCGTTTTCTCTTAATTGACGAGATATCTCGTCAATGGCGGGGAATGAGTTAAGATTAATGTTAAATAATTGTGTTGTTTTTCTTTTGTATTGAAATATTTATTTTTTAAAACCCGTTTTCTTTTAGTCATGGAAGCAGGCTTTTAATTGCTTTAAATGTATGGCTATCCAATATCATCAAAACATAATTTACAAGTATGTAAGATAAGGTTTGTACTCTAAAAATACTTTATTTGCAACAAACAGGAGATAAAGAATTTACAAACGGCTCTCCTCACGTTTCAGCACTTTGGACAGCGTTTTTTTTTTAGCAAAGAGTTTTTTAAGCATTACTTAAAAATGTTTCTCATCTTACCATATCCACAGGTACAGAGTCATCATATACAATAAATCCGTGAGGTAGCATTAAAAAAACATTTAAAAACAGATGCATTTGTTTAAAGCAAACATTTATTTACTTACCAGGCTGCAGGTGAAGCAGCTCTTTATGCCTTCTAACGTCTCATAATCGGTCCTCATTTATGTCTAAGAGACTCAATAATAATCTTTTACATTCAATCCTTTAATATTTCATATTTAAAGTCGCCATGAAACGGAAGTAGCGATTGCCTTATTTTCCCCGTGGTGACGTATATCCGAATGAAACGGCTTTTGAGATTAAATAAGGGAGGGCTGGATTTGAATTTGTCCATCGAGATCTGATTGGATCGTTTGAAGTTGGGTCGTGTTGCTAATTGCTAATAGCTGCGATCTTCTCCCTGACCCCGCCCACCTGCCATACTTTTGACCGGAAGTGAGAAGAGATCGTTTTGAGGAGGGGAGGAGATTTGCATTTTTGATTAAAGATTATGAGGACACACAAATTTTTAAAAAATAATGAAGCTCACAAATAAGTCATTTGTTAATAATACCACAATATTAAAAATATATATATAGTTTTTCATTTCAATTTCATTGCGACTTTAAAAGCATTTTTGTGCTGCTGCGCATTCATGTACTTTGTGATAAGCAAACCTGCGTTGTCCTCCCGTTTATAGGCGCATTTTACTAATGCACTCTTTAAATAACATAAAACATATTGCGCCATTGACTTTAGACTTTAGACCAGGTTTTTGTTGGTCAATGGCGTAATCTCTTTTATTTGCCTCAAAATAGCAACGCGCCAACAAAGAGTATAGAAGCCCAAGAGGCGAAGCTCTGTTATGTTATGGGTAACAGTCTGTAGATGGCGCTGCAGAGCCATGGCCGCCATTATGGACTGAAAGCTGCTGAAATCGTTAGCGCGCCTCACAACTGTTCCACACTCTTCCATTCTCTGTCATTGCCTCTTCTCTCAAAAAAAGAAAAAAATACAACAAAACTTCTCATACACAAATGCTCACACAATAGATGGCGGTGTCTGATTAATTACTGAGTTCTTATGGCTCCATTTTAGTACTGTTTATAGTTCATGTGTGCACTTGCTTGCACATCTTTTTTTAAGCTTTCCGCCTGTAATAGGACATTCACAGATTGTTTTTGTTCTTGCCATTGAAACGTTCACTGTGTGCACTTTCACTGAATATGTTGAAAAAACTTGTTAATATTTTTGTGATATTCTATGTAAAAGATTAACTCTTAAGAAATGTTCATTTATAATTTTATTTATTTATTTATTTTTCCAAATCATATATATGGTGATGTTCACTCATTTCAAAATCAACATTTGAATAAATATCTTATTACTGTGTGTCTGCCTATATTATTTCATGAATTTCTGTTATATAACAAGGAAAATGCATAATAGAACATAATAGATAGATTAAAGGTTTGCAGTAATTTTATAATTGTATCTTTGCAAACCGTAAGTGGTAGGCTAATGAAGCCGATTCGGTGGGGGACATACCCTTACGAAAAAGTATTATAGGAATCTTATAGTATTTTGGGACAAAATAGTATAGTAATCTTATAGGAATACTATAGTAATTTGGGACATACTATAGAAGTACAATAAGACTACTATAGAAATACTATAGCAGCTTTAAAATATTATAGAGGTATTCGAACATCACAGAAGTATGTAATGTTCTGTAATACCTCTATAATATCCAGAGCCGCTGTATTTCTATAGTAGTCTTATCGTACTTTTAAAGTAATATTTTGTCCCAAAATACTATTTTCCTAAGGATAATTGGGCCATGCATAACCACGTTGTTGTCGTATTTAGATATGACGACCAGAAAAAAAAATAAGTTATGCCAAGTTTTTGTTATATTAAGTTGGTTCAGTGCCATTGACTCTCATTATTTTTCGGCGTTTTCCTTCAGTTTTCAGGCCATAATGGCGGCCGCGCCGTCACGTCATGGGGGCAACTGTTGCTATGGAGCGTTCTATTGAGTTTCGCCTCTTGGGCTTCTATACTCTTTGGCGCCAACAATGTGCCTGAACACACCTCGTTTTTAGACCAGAACGCCCATGGGCGCAAAAGGGGGCGCAAATGCATTTGCTATTTAAACAACGCGGCGCTAAACGTGAAAATTAGGGTGGAAACTAGCGAAAGACACTTGCGTCGCGCATTGCGCCGGGTGTAAGATAGAGCCCTAAGTGTTTAAGAAAAAAGAAATCTTATCACCCCATTGGCAGATATTTTTGCTTGTTTTAATCACAAATTCACCTAAATTGTCTAAAAACTATTCTTAGGTCATTTTGCTCATCAAG
The DNA here is from genome assembly GCA_025389145.1 of Misgurnus mizolepis. Classification (NCBI taxonomy): domain Eukaryota; kingdom Metazoa; phylum Chordata; class Actinopteri; order Cypriniformes; family Cobitidae; genus Misgurnus; species Misgurnus mizolepis. The sequence goes on along the minus strand of JAIFKI010000004.1, from coordinate 31,858,680 downwards.
AAAAAGCATCTTGATTTAAGAATTTTTAGATATTTCTACTGAAAACAAGACAAAAATACTAAGTTAGAAAGTCATTTTTGCAGTGTAGGTCGCACAGGTATTGCTTGATTTTCAGAACATTTTAACCAAATGCTTTCAAAAAGTGGTGGGGACAAAATCAGCCATTTCAAAAAGTGGTGGGGACATGTCCCCAGCGTCCCCAGTGTAAATGACACCTATGCTTTTACGGCATTTAATGCGTACATACACTACATGCGTAATCACGCAGGTGTACCAACAGTCTTATGTAATATGCGCAGTAACACTACAACAATAATAAAAAAACGATATGAATAGCAGCACATAGTGTGTCACCTGTTCTACAGTTGTTTAAGTTTAATGTGTGTATGATCTAATGTGTGGTATTGTCAGGATCCTGAATGTCATTATGTGTTTAGTCTTGTTTCTAGTACCAGGATCCTGACACCCTCATATAAGTGTTCTGTGTTTGTCTGGAGAGTCACGTGACCTATGTGTGGCACGTGCTCTCCTGTCTTTAGTCTTAACCTTACCCTCCTGTTTCCTAATTATGTATGATTAGTTTCCTCACCTGTTGTTGTCCCCTAATTAGTTCCCCTATTTAAATGCCATTGTGTCTCTTGTCTTTGTGGTATCATTGTATGTGTTGGAATATGTCATTGTCAGGAGTCTTTTTAGTTTTGTCATGTTTGCTATTATTTCATTCTTGCCTTGTTTACCCCCTCGAGGGAGTTTTTGTTCAATAATTAAAGTCTTTTGAGTTGAGAGCTGTCTGCACTTGGGTTCTTTACCAGCAATCCCTGACAGATGATACCACCATTCCTGAACCCAGCAGACAGCTCTGTTTTGGTTTTGTTAACCTGTTCAGTTCGGCCCTGTCGAGTGTTCCTGTCCGTCCAGTCCTGCCATGTCCTGATGTCTGTCCAGTCCTGCCCCGTCCTGCCGTTGTCTGGAGTTGTGTTCCTGTGGCCGTGCAGTGAGCCCCGCGGGTGTGTTCCTGATCGGTGGGGTCTTCGGTAGGGCTACTGGCCGACGAGCTTCGCGGGAGTGTTCCTGTTCGGGGAGCTCCGCGGGACAGATCCGGATCGACGAGCCCCACGGGAGTGTGCTGGTCGGTGAGCCCCGCGGATAAGTGCCAGGATGGTGAGATTCGCGGGAAGTTCCTGGTCGGCGGATCCCGTGGGAGTGTTTGTACGTCGGACTGTCGCCGCGATGGAGCTCTGTTCAGCGAGCCCCGCGACAGAGGATCGGCCAGCAAGCTCCGAGATTCTCACTGGTCAGTGAGCCCCGCGAGCGTTCCTGTACGGCATGTCCAGTGTCCTGTTCGAGGTCGGCGGGCCGAGCGGTGCTGGGTTCCGGGCCCACTTCCTGGGCGGAGACGTCTGTCCCGCCTTCTGTTTTCGGGGGTCCGGACATTGGGCACTGTCGGCCTTCTGGCCGTTGGACTTTGTTTACTGTTTTGTTATGTACTGTTGTGTTGTGTTGGGATGCCGTGTGGCATCCCTTAAGAGAGGGGTAGTGTCAGGATCCTGAATGTCATTATGTGTTTAGTCTTGTTTCTAGTACCAGGATCCTGACACCCTCATATAAGTGTTCTGTGTTTGTCTGGAGAGTCACGTGACCTATGTGTGGCACGTGCTCTCCTGTCTTTAGTCTTAACCTTACCCTCCTGTTTCCTAATTATGTATGATTAGTTTCCTCACCTGTTGTTGTCCCCTAATTAGTTCCCCTATTTAAATGCCATTGTGTCTCTTGTCTTTGTGGTATCATTGTATGTGTTGGAATATGTCATTGTCAGGAGTCTTTTTAGTTTTGTCATGTTTGCTATTATTTCATTCTTGCCTTGTTTACCCCCTCGAGGGAGTTTTTGTTCAATAATTAAAGTCTTTTGAGTTGAGAGCTGTCTGCACTTGGGTTCTTTACCAGCAATCCCTGACAGGTATGTGTTAAACATTACGTGTAAAAGTTCCTCGAGCGCGCGCTGTCATGACTGTTACCTCGGCAACGCTCAGTGGAATGCGCGCGGAAACCTCGCGACACGAACTGCAAAAAGAGCAGCATTCTTTACTGTGTCCTTCATGAGAAGATGTTATATATCACAGCCACTATAAACATAAACAGTGTCCATCTCAAAGCATGGCATTGTGGTTTACATTTATCCTTATTTCATTGTACGTTGTATAGCAAAACAAATTGAATGTGATACTAGTTTGATTTTCCATAAAGAAGATAATTTACATTTTTAACTTTGGAGCTGAGCAGAGATAAGAAAAATATTAATAGACTGAATCTGAAGCATTTATAATGAAAGCAGACCAAACACATATCACAAAACCTGATCCTGGACTCGAGGGTGACTGTTGCGTTAAAAATAATAATAAATAACAATAAAAATATATTTAAAAATCTATGCCCAAACATTCACGGTTGTCTACATTAGGATACCTTGATTTAAAGCAACACTATGTAGTTTTTTACCTTTAAATAATGTCTCTAAAATTATTTCAGTGATAGAACAACTTTCAACTGGACAAATTGTACTGTTGCTGCAACCTGAGCAGCCTCCTAGCTGCTACAAGCACACTCTAAAAGTGGCGGTGGAGGGTAGGAAACACAGCCCCGCCCCTCCCCCTGCCTGCAGAAGAGTGTCTGATACCAGGCACTGTTGCGCTTTTCAACCACATGGGGGAGCTGTAAGTAATTTTTACATGGAAACTACACAGTGTTGCTTTAACAGAATCAAGGCTTTATTGCAGGAACACATGGGCTCTTCACGCGCACCACTGGTTAAGTTTGCTGGGGCAAGCTGATATGAGCCAGACACATTTTTGAGCATCATGTGAGCAAAACAGCACGATCTTAAAATTCTCAAGGTCACTTACCCTTTCCGTCCAAAGAATCCGTGTCTCTAGAGCTGATCTGAAACCAAAATCTCGACGAATAAATGTTATGAATGGTCCAAAGAGAGATGCACGCTCTCTTTGTCAACTTCTACCACAGGACGATATTTTAATTACAGTCAGTCACTTATGTGCTTGGTAGTGAATTTACGCCACCCTGCGATCTGTGCTGGTATTACATTCAGCAACAGGTGCATTTCTGATGCATATTGGAGCGAAACAGAATTACTAGCATTGATCCTACAAGTAAAAAAAAATAGTATTTTACCCTATTTTCTACATAAACACACCCTATTTGACACCGAATATGATTGCTTGTTTGTTTTTTTAAATTAGGGGCTCGCGTACAGGGTTTTAGTGGGCATTGTAGTAGTTTTTATGTGAACAATTTTTTTAGAAAGTCACCAAATGCCATTGTTATACAGACAATAATCTGAATACAATGCTATAAGGAGCGTGATATCACTGAATTAATCTGAATTTTGGTGCAGTCAATAATAATGAGGTCTCTTGTGACAACAAATTACCGCGAGAGCAGACAGCTTCTTTAAACGTTATCGAATCTCGCGGTACTTTGATGTCATACACCGAACAGTCTGCGCTGCGCAACGCCGTGTGACATTGAATACAGTTTTTTATGGCACATTCAGTAATTCAGTGTTTAAAAAATCTCGTTGACAGTAGCGATGTTTTACCCAAATTCTATAAAACATCACGTTAATAAACTTGTACTTGATTTGACAGCGGCTTAAAAAAGTTTAAGAACCACTGCCCAACAGCCAGAGGGCTCTCTCGTTCAGAAACTCGATGCGCTGCAGACGAAGAACCATTACACACGCAGCTCCAGAAAATGGCTAAAGCATATGTTTATATTTTGCTGTTCTTCAAACCTTTTATTTTGTTGATAATAAAGACTATGTGTAACTAGATATTAAAGTTTGAGGACAAACTTAATGTTGGCTTGAAAAAGCGTAGCTGGAACATTTAAAACGGTTTGACAGAAGTTTATTTTAGTAGGCTATCTGGCTGTTAGTATGTTTAAGTTTGAAACTAGCATGATTTAGCATGATGCTAGCATGATTTAGCATGATGCTAGCATGAAGCTAACATTTATTCCGTTGCTAGGGTACTAAGTTTGGTTGCTAGGGAGAAAATTGGCATCCCATAATGATTACACTTCAAGCCACAAGTCAAACGGTCCAACCCCCGTGTCTCTATGATGTTCTGAAGCGGAGATATAAGGCTTTGTTTATTCCGTTGCTAGGGTACTAAGTTTGGTTGCTAGGCAGAAAATTGGCATCCCATAATGATTACACTTCAAGCCACAAGTAAAACGGTCCAACCCTCGAGTCTCTATGATGTTCTGAAGCGGAGATATAAGGCTTTGTTTATTCCGTTGCTAGGGTACTAAGTTTGGTTGCTAGGGAGAAAATTGGCATCCCATAATGATCACACTTCAAGCCACAAGTAAAACGATCCAACCCCCGTGTCTCTATGATGTTCTGTTGTGGAGATATAAGGCTTTGTTTGTTCAGTTGCTAGGGTACTAAGTTTGGTTGCTAGGGAGAAAATTGGCATCCCATAATGATCACACTTCAAGCCACAAGTAAAACGGTCCAACCCCGTGTCTCTAAGATGTTCTGAAGCGAAGATATAAGGCTTTGTTTATTCCGTTGCTAGGGTACTAAGTTTGGTTGCTAGGGAGAAAATTGGCATCCCATAATGATCAACCTTCAAGCCACAAGTAAAACGGTCCAACCCCCGTGTCTCTATGATGTTCCGAAGCGGAGATATAAGGCTTTGTTTATTCCGTTGCTTGGGTACTAAGTTTGGTTGCTAGGGAGAAAATTGGCATCCCATAATGATCAACCTTCATGCCACAAGTAAAACGGTCCAACCCCCGTGTCTCTATGATGTTCTGAAGCGGAGATATAAGGCTTTGTTTATTCCGTTGCTAGGGTACTAAGTTTGGTTGCTAGGGAGAAAAATGGCATCCCATAATGATCACACTTAAAGCCACAAGTAAAACGGTCCAACCCCCGTGTCTCTACAATGTTCTGATGCTGAGATATAAGGCTTTGTTTATTCCGTTGCTAGGGTACTAAGTTTGGTTGCTAGGGAGGAAATTGGCATCCCATAATAATCAACCTTCAAGCCACAAGTAAAACGGTCCAACCCCCGTGTCTCTATGATGTTCTGAAGCGGAGATATAAGGCTTTGTTTATTCCGTTGCTAGGGTACTAAGTTTGGTTGCTAGGGAGAAAAATGGCATCCCATAATGATCACACTTAAAGCCACAAGTAAAACGGTCCAACCCCCGTGTCTCTACAATGTTCTGATGCTGAGATATAAGGCTTTGTTTATTCCGTTGCTAGGGTACTAAGTTTGGTTGCTAGGGAGAAAAATGGCATCCCATAATGATCACACTTAAAGCCACAAGTAAAACGGTCCAACCCCCGTGTCTCTACAATGTTCTGATGCTGAGATATAAGGCTTTGTTACTCTGTTGCTAGGGTACTAAGTTTGGTTGCTAGGGAGAAAATTGGCATCCCATAATGATCAACCTTCAAGCCACAAGTAAAACGGTCCAACCCCCGTGTCTCTACAATGTTCTGATGCTGAGATATAAGGCTTTGTTTATTCCGTTGCTAGGGTACTAAGTTTGGTTGCTAGGGAGAAAAATGGCATCCCATAATGATCACACTTAAAGCCACAAGTAAAACGGTCCAACCCCCGTGTCTCTACAATGTTCTGATGCTGAGATATAAGGCTTTGTTTATTCCGTTGCTAGGGTACTAAGTTTGGTTGCTAGGGAGGAAATTGGCATCCCATAATAATCAACCTTCAAGCCACAAGTAAAACGGTCCAACCCCCGTGTCTCTATGATGTTCTGAAGCGGAGATATAAGGCTTTGTTTATTCCGTTGCTAGGGTACTAAGTTTGGTTGCTAGGGAGAAAAATGGCATCCCATAATGATCACACTTAAAGCCACAAGTAAAACGGTCCAACCCCCGTGTCTCTACAATGTTCTGATGCTGAGATATAAGGCTTTGTTTATTCCGTTGCTAGGGTACTAAGTTTGGTTGCTAGGGAGAAAAATGGCATCCCATAATGATCACACTTAAAGCCACAAGTAAAACGGTCCAACCCCCGTGTCTCTACAATGTTCTGATGCTGAGATATAAGGCTTTGTTTACTCTGTTGCTAGGGTACTAAGTTTGGTTGCTAGGGAGAAAATTGGCATCCCATAATGATCAACCTTCAAGCCACAAGTAAAACGGTCCAACCCCCGTGTCTCTACGACACTCTAAAGTGAAGATATTCCATCCGGGACGCTTTTATTCCTTTATATGGGCATGTTTCCTGCCCCATTATAAGTCAATGGGAAATTTTGGGGGCCTCTTACACCCCAGGGGTACAGCTTACACCCCATTGTGATGTATGTTCTTACAGAGCCTGTCAGCCTCCTTAAATGTGGTAACCCACAAGTTTCTACAAGTTTCTTACTCGTAGCTATGACTCGTCAAAGTTTGTCTCAATGTTAAGTCAATGGAAATTTTGAGGTGTTTGAGCGCCCCGTTTAGGAATTCGGTAGGTCCCATCAGTTAGAAAAGATATAGCATAAATCTACGTACCAGTCTTAAAAGTTTTGTAAAGTTTTGTGGGTGTAGCTTGAAAGCTCTAGGAGGAGTTACAGTTAGAAAAAGTGTGGACCAGAAGAATAATAATAACTAGATATTAAAGTTTGAGGACAAACTTTATGTTGGCTTGAAAAAGCGTAGCCTGAACATTTAAAATGGTTTGACAGAAGTTTATTTTAGTAGGCTATCTGGCTGTTAGCATGATTAGCATGAAGCTAGCATGATTAGCATGAAGCTAGCATGATTAGCATGAAGCTAGCATGATGTTAGCATGATCAGTATGAAGCTAGCATGAAGCTAACATGATTAGCATGAAGCTAACATGAAGCTAACATGATTAGCATGAAGCTAGCATGAAGCTAACATGATTAGCATGAAGCTAGAATGAAGCTAACATTTATTCCGTTGCTAGGGTACTAAGTTTGGTTGCTAGGGAGAAAAATGGCATCCCATAATGATCAACCTTCAAGCCACAAGTAAAACGGTCCAACCCCCGTGTCTCTATGATGTTCTGAAGCGGAGATATAAGGCTTTGTTTATTCCGTTGCTAGGGTACTAAGTTTGGTTGCTAGGGAGAAAATTGGCATCCCATAATGATCAACCTTCAAGCCACAAGTAAAACGGTCCAACCCCCGTGTCTCTATGATGTTCTGAAGCGGAGATATAAGGCTTTGTTTATTCCGTTGCTAGGGTACTAAGTTTGGTTGCTAGGGAGAAAATTGGCATCCCATAATGATAAACCTTCAAGCCACAAGTAAAACGGTCCAACCCCCGTGTCTCTATGATGTTCTGAAGCGGAGATATAAGGCTTTGTTTATTCCGTTGCTAGGGTACTTAGTTTGGTTGCTAGGGAGAAAATTGGCATCCCATAATGATCAACCTTCAAGCCACAAGTAAAACGGTCCAACCCCCGTGTCTCTATGATGTTCTGAAGCGAAGATATAAGGCTTTGTTTATTCCGTTGCTAGGGTACTAAGTTTGGTTGCTAGGGAGAAAATTGGCATCCCATAATGATCAACCTTCAAGCCACAAGTAAAACGGTCCAACCCCCGTGTCCCTATGATGTACTGAAGCAGAGATATAAGGCTTTGTTTATTCCGTTGCTAGGGTACTTAGTTTGGTTGCTAGGGAGAAAATTGGCATCCCATAATGATCAACCTTCAAGCCACAAGTAAAACGGTCCAACCCCCGTGTCTCTATGATGTTCTGAAGCGGAGATATAAGGCATTGTTTATTCCGTTGCTAGGGTACTAAGTTTGGTTGCTAGGGAGAAAATTGGCATCCCATAATGATCACACTTAAAGCCACAAGTAAAACGGTCCAACCCCCGTGTCTCTATGATGTTCTAAAGCGGAGATATAAGGCTTTGTTTATTCCGTTGCTAGGGTACTAAGTTTGGTTGCTAGGGAGAAAAATGGCATCCCATAATGATCACACTTAAAGCCACAAGTAAAACGGTCCAACCCCCGTGTCTCTACAATGTTCTGATGCTGAGATATAAGGCTTTGTTTATTCCGTTGCTAGGGTACTAAGTTTGGTTGCTAGGGAGGAAATTGGCATCCCATAATAATCAACCTTCAAGCCACAAGTAAAACGGTCCAACCCCCGTGTCTCTAAGATGTTCTGAAGCGGAGAAATAAGGCTTTGTTTATTCCGTTGCTAGGGTACTAAGTTTGGTTGCTAGGGAGAAAATTGGCATCCCATAATGATCAACCTTCAAGCCACAAGTAAAACGGTCCAACCCCCGTGTCTCTATGATGTTCTGAAGCGGAGATATAAGGCTTTGTTTATTCCGTTGCTAGGGTACTTAGTTTGGTTGCTAGGGAGAAAATTGGCATCCCATAATGATCAACCTTCAAGCCACAAGTAAAACGGTCAAACCCCCGTGTCTCTATGATGTTCTGAAGCGGAGATATAAGGCTTTGTTTATTCCGTTGCTAGGGTACTAAGTTTGGTTGCTAGGGAGAAAATTGGCATCCCATAATGATCAACCTTCAAGCCACAAGTAAAACGGTCCAACCCCCGTGTCTCTATGATGTTCTGAAGCGGAGATATAAGGCTTTGTTTATTCCGTTGCTAGGGTACTAAGTTTGGTTGCTAGGGAGGAAATTGGCATCCCATAATGATCAACCTTCAAGCCACAAGTAAAACGGTCCAACCCCCGTGTCTCTATGATGTTCTGAAGCGGAGATATAAGGCTTTGTTTATTCCGTTGCTAGGGTACTAAGTTTGGTTGCTAGGGAGAAAAATGGCATCCCATAATGATCACACTTAAAGCCACAAGTAAAACGGTCCAACCCCCGTGTCTCTATGATGTTCTGATGCTGAGATATAAGGCTTTGTTTATTCCGTTGCTAGGGTACTAAGTTTGGTTGCTAGGGAGAAAATTGGCATCCCATAATGATCAACCCTCAAGCCACAAGTAAAACGGTCCAACCCCCGTGTCTCTATGATGTTCTGATGCTGAGATATAAGGCTTTGTTTATTCCGTTGCTAGGGTACTAAGTTTGGTTGCTAGGGAGAAAATTGGCATCCCATAATGATCAACCTTCAAGCCACAAGTAAAACGGTCCAACCCCCATGTCTCTACAATGTTCTGATGCTGAGATATAAGGCTTTGTTTATTCCGTTGCTAGGGTACTAAGTTTGGTTGCTAGGGAGGAAATTGGCATCCCATAATAATCAACCTTCAAGCCACAAGTAAAACGGTCCAACCCCCGTGTCTCTAAGATGTTCTGAAGCGGAGAAATAAGGCTTTGTTTATTCCGTTGCTAGGGTACTAAGTTTGGTTGCTAGGGAGAAAAATGGCATCCCATAATGATCAACCTTCAAGCCACAAGTAAAACGGTCCAACCCCCATGTCCCTATGATGTTCTGAAGCGGAGATATAAGGCTTTGTTTATTCCGTTGCTAGGGTACTAAGTTTGGTTGCTAAGGAGAAAATTGGCATCCCATAATGATCAACCTTCAAGCCACAAGTAAAACGGTCCAACCCCCGTGTCTCTATGATGTTCTGAAGCGGAGATATAAGGCTTTGTTTATTCCGTTGCTAGGGTACTAAGTTTGGTTGCTAGGGAGAAAATTGGCATCCCATAATGATCAACCTTCAAGCCACAAGTAAAACGGTCCAACCCCCATGTCTCTACAATGTTCTGATGCTGAGATATAAGGCTTTGTTTATTCCGTTGCTAGGGTACTAAGTTTGGTTGCTAGGGAGAAAAATGGCATCCCATAATGATCAACCTTCAAGCCACAAGTGAAACGGTCCAACCCCCATGTCTCTACGACACTCTAAAGTGAAGATATTCCATCTGGGACGCTTTTATTCCTTTATATGGGCATGTTTCCTGCCCCATTATAAGTCAATGGGAAATTTTGGGGGCCTCTTACACCCCAGGGGTACAGCTTACACCCCATTGTGATGTATGTTCTTACAGAGTCTGTCAGCCTCCTTAAATGTGGTAACCCACAAGTTTCTACAAGTTTCTCACTCGCAGCTATGACTCGTCAAAGTTTGTCTCAATGTTAAGTCAATGGAAATTTTGGGGTGTTTGAGCCCCCCGTTTAGGAATTCGGAAGGTCCCATCAGTTAGAAAAGTCATAGCATAAATCTACGGACCAGTCTTAAAAGTTTTGTAGGGATCAGAAGAAGAATAATAACTAGATAGGTACATTTCCTGAAGAAAATGTGAGTGGTGCTTGCCGTGGCAAGTTTCGTGGGACAATTTATGATTATACTCCAAGCCAAAGTCAAACGATCCAACCCCCGTGTCTCTACGATGTTCTGATGCGGAGATATAAGGCTTTGTTTACTCTGTTGCTAGGGTACTGTATTTGGTTGCTAGGGAAAAAAATGGCATCCACTAGTGATTACCCTCCGAGTCACGAGTCAAACGGTCCAACCCCCGTGTCTCTACGATGTTCTGATGCGGAGATATAAGGCTTTGTTTACTCTGTTGCTAGGGTACTGTATTTGGTTACTAGGGAAAAAAATTGCATCCACTAGTGATTACCCTCCGAGTCATGAGTCAAACGGTCCAACCCCCGTGTCTCTACGATGTTCTGATGCGGAGATATAAGGCTTTGTTTACTCTGTTGCTAGGGTACTGTATTTGGTTGCTAGGGGCGTGGCTTGGGAGTGGCCAATGATGAGCCCAGTGATTACACTCCGAGTCACAAGTAAAACGGTCCAACCCCCGTGTCTCTACGATGTTCTGATGCGGAGATATAAGGCTTTGTTTACTCTGTTGCTAGGGTACTGTATTTGGTTGCTAGGGGCGTGGCTTGGGAGTGGCCAATGATGTGCCCAGTGATTACACTACGAGTCACAAGTAAAACGGTCCAACCCCCGTGTCTCTACGATGTTCTGATGTGGAGATATAAGGCTTTGTTTACTCTGTTGCTAGGGTACTGTATTTGGTTGCTAGGGGCGTGGCTTGGGAGTGGCCAATGATGTGCCCAGTGATTACACTCCGAGTCACAAGTAAAACGGTCCAAACCCCGTGTCTCTACGATGTTCTGATGCGGAGATATAAGGCTTTGTTTATTCGGTTGCTAGGGTGCTCAAAAGTGGTTGCTAGGGGCGTGGCTTAGTAAGTCTGTAAGGATCCTGAGAGACTGATTGGATGCCTGAGTAAAATGAGCTCACCCCCATGTCTCTATGACACTGTGGTGCAAAGATATCCATCCGGGCATTTTATAATGGCAGTCTATGGTATAGGTTGCTAGGGTGCCCAAAATGGTTGCTATGGTAACCTTACACCCCATTGTGGGGGACGTCCTGACAGAGTCTAGCACCCTCTTCAAATTTAGTAACCCACATGTTTCTATGAAATCCTGGCTCGGACCTATGACCCGTCAAAATTTTTGCAATGGTAAGTCTATGGGATTTTGCCCCATTGACTTTTCATTGGGGCACTTTTGGGCACCTCTTACACCCCAGGGGTACAACTTACACCCCATTGTGATCCATGTTCTTACAGAGCCTACCACCCTCTTCAAATGTTGTAACCCACATGTTTCTACAAAATCCTCCAGCGGAGCTATGACTCGTCAAAGTTGGGCGCAATGTTAAGTCAATGGGATTTTTTGGGTGGTTTTTCGCCCCCCTTTCGGAAATCCTGCACCCGATCGCTTATAAAAGTCATAGCACACCTCTCCTCAATAAGCCGGTCGATTTGAGCCCTAATTTATGGGTCTACGACAAAGCGTGCGGGACGAGTTACGCGCCGAAAAAGTGTCCAGAAAAAGAATAATAATAATAATAATAACTAGATAGGTACATTTCCTGAAGAAAATGTGAAGTGGTGCTTGCCGTGGCAAAATTCTCGGAACAATATATGATTATACTCCAACCCAAAAGTAAAACGTTCCAACCCCCGTGTCTCTATGAGGTTTTGATGCAGAGATATAAGGCTTTGTTTATGCGGTTGCTAGGGTACTGTATTTGGTTGCTATGGAAAAATTTGGCATCCACTAGTGATTACACTCAGAGTCACTAGTTAAACGGTCCAACCCCCATGTCTCTACGATGTTCTGATGTGGAGATATAAGGCTTTGTTTACTCTGTTGCTAGGGTACTGTATTTGGTTGCTAGGGAAAAAATTGGCATCCCATAATGATTACACTCTGAGTCACTAGTCAAACGGTCCAACCCCGTGTCTCTACGATGTTCTGGTGCGGAGATATAAGGCTTTGTTTACTCTGTTGCTAGGGTACTGTATTTGGTTGCTAGGGAAAAAATTGGCACCCCATAATGATTACACTCCGAGTCACGAGTCAAACGGTCCAACCCCCGTGTCTCTACGATGTTCTGATGCGGAGATATAAGGATTTGTTTACACTGTTGCTAGGGTACTGTATTTGGTTGCTAGGGAAAAAATTGGCATCCCATAATGATTACACTCTGAGTCAGGAGTCAAACGGTCCAACCCCCGTGTCTCTACGATGTTCTGATGCGGAGATATAACTGTTTGAATTTTATGTTGCTAGGGTGCTCAAAAGTGGTTGCTAGGGGCGTGGCTTAAAAGCTTTGGGAATATCCTGATAGACTGATTGGATGTCTGAGTAAAATGAGCCCACCCCCTTGTCTTTACGACATTGTAAAGCAAAGATATCCCATCTGGAACTTTTTTATTCCCTTATATGGGCATGTTTCCTGCCCCATTATAAGTCAATGGGAAAATTCGGGTGCCTTCTACACCCCAGGGGTACAACTTACACCCCATTGTGATCCATGTTCTTACAGAGTCTACCACCGTCTTCAAATAATGTAACCCACATGTTTTTACAAAATCCTCGCTCGTACCTATGACCCGTCAAAGTTTTTGCAATGTTAAGTCTATGGGATTTTCCCCCATTGACTTTTCATTGGGGCACTTTTGGGCGCCTCTTACACCCCAGGGGTACAACTTACACCCCAATGTGATGTATGTTCTTACAGAGTCTACCACCCTCTTCAAATGTTGTAACCCACATGTTTCTACAAAATCCTCGAGCGGAGCTATGACTCGTCAAAGTTGGGCGCAATGTTAAGTCAATGGGATTTTTCGGGTGGTTTTTCGCCCCCCTTTCGGAAATCCTGCACCCGATCGCTTATAAAAGTCATAGCACACCTCTCCTCAATAAGCCGGTCGATTTGAGCCCTCTTTCATGGGTCTACGACAAACCGTGCGGGACAAGTTAGGTGCCGAAAAAACGTGCAGATGTAAGAATAAAATATAATAATATCCCTGAGGAATAGTAATAGTGATGCCTTGCATAAATGCAAGCACCACTAATAATAATAATAATAATAAGTATGCAAGATAGTAATAGTGATGCTTTGCATAAATGCAAGCACCACTAATAACTAGATAGGTACATTTCCTGAAGAAAATGTGAAGTGGTGCTTGCCGTGGCAAAATTCTCGGGACAATATATGATTATACTCCAACCCAAAAGTAAAACGTTCCAACCCCTGTGTCTCTACGATGTTCTGATGCGGAGATATAAGGCTTTGTTTACACTGTTGCTAGAGTACTGTATTTGGTTGCTAGGGAAAAAATTGGCATCCACTAGTGATTACACTCTGATTCACGAGTCAAACGGTCCAACCCCCGTGTCTCTACGATGTTCTGATGCGGAGATATAAGGCTTTGTTTACACTGTTGCTAGGGTACTGTATTTGGTTGCTAGGGAAAAAATTGGCATCCACTAGTGATTACACTCTGATTCACGAGTCAAACGGTCCAACCCCCGTGTCTCTACGATGTTCTGATGCGGAGATATAAGGCTTTGTTTACTCTGTTGCTAGGGTACTGTATTTGGCTGCTAGGGAAAAAAATGGCATCACATAATGATTACACTCTGAGTCACGAGTCAAACGGTCCAACCCCCGTGTCTCTACGATGTTCTGATGCGGAGATATAAGGCTTTGTTTACTCTGTTGCTAGGGTACTGTATTTGGTTGCTAGGGAAAAAATTGGCATCCCATAATGATTACACTCCGAGTCACGAGTCAAACGGTCCAACCCCCGTGTCTCTACGATGTTCTGATGCGGAGATATAAGGCTTTGTTTACTCTGTTGCTAGGGTACTGTATTTGGTTGCTAGGGAAAAAATTGGCATCCCATAATGATTACACTCTGAGTCACTAGTCAAACGGTCCAACCCCGTGTCTCTACGATGTTCTGGTGCGGAGATATAAGGCTTTGTTTACTCTGTTGCTAGGGTACTGTATTTGGTTGCTAGGGAAAAAATTGGTACCCCATAATGATTACACTCCGAGTCACGAGTCAAACGGTCCAACCCCCGTGTCTCTACGATGTTCTGATGCGGAGATATAAGGCTTTGTTTACACTGTTGCTAGGGTACTGTATTTGGTTGCTAGGGAAAAAATTGGCATCCACTAGTGATTACATGCCGAGTCACGGGTAAAACGGTCCAACCCCCGTGTCTCTACGATGTTCTGATGCGGAGATATAAGGCTTTGTTTACTCTGTTGCTAGGGTACTGTATTTGGTTGCTAGGGAAAAAATGGCATCCCATAATGGTTACACTCTGAGTCACGAGTCAAACGGTCCAACCCCCGTGTCTCTAGGATGTTCTGATGCGGAGATATAAGGCTTTGTTTATTCTGTTGCTAGGGTACTGTATTTGGTTGCTAGGGAAAAAATTGGCATCCCATAATGATTACACTCCGAGTCACGAGTCAAACGGTCCAACCCCCGTGTCTCTACGATGTTCTGATGCGGAGATATAAGGCTTTGTTTACTCTGTTGCTATGGTACTGTATTTGGTTGCTAGGGAAAAAATTGGCATCCCATAATGATTACACTCTGAGTCACGAGTCAAACGGTCCAACCCCCGTGTCTGTATGATGTTCTGATGTGGAGATATAAGGCTTTGTTTACTCTGTTGCTAGGGTACTGTATTTGGTTGCTAGGGAAAAAATTGGCACCCACTAGTGATTACATGCCGAGTCACAAGTAAAATGGTCCAACCCCCGTGTCTCTACGATGTTCTGATGAGGAGATATAAGGCTTTGTTTACTCTGTTGCTAGGGTACTGTATTTGGTTGCTAGGGAAAAAATGGCATCCACTAGTGATTACACTCCGAGTCACGAGTCAAACGGTCCAACCCCCGTGTCTCTACGATGTTCTGATGCGGAGATATAACTGTTTGAATTTTATGTTGCTAGGGTGCTCAAAAGTGGTTGCTAGGGGCGTGGCTTAATACCTATGTAAGGATCCTGAGAGACTGATTGGATGCCTGAGTAAAATGAGCCCACCCCTATGTCTCTTTGACACTGTGGTGCAAAGATAGCCATCTGGGCATTTTATAATGGCAGTCTATGGGAGATGTTGCTAGGGTGCCCAAAATTGTTGCTAGGGGCGTGGCTTAATAGCTCTGGGATGATCCTGAGAGACTGATTGGATGCTTGAGTAAATTGAGCCCACCCACTTATCTCTACGACACTGTAAACCAAAGATATCCCATCTGAAACTGTTTTATTCCCTTATATGGGCATGTTTCCTGCCCCATTATAAGTCAACGGGAATTTTCGGGTGCCTCTTATACCCCAGGGGTACAACTTACACCCCAATGTGATGTATGTTCTTACAGAGCCTACCACCCTCTTCAAATTTAGTAACCCACATGTTTCTAAGGAATCCTCACTCGTACCTATGACCCGTCAAAATTTTTGCAATGTTAAGTCTATGGGATTTTGCCCCATTGACTTTTCATTAGGCATTTTTGGGCACCTCTTACCCCCCAGGGGTACAACTTACACCCCATTATGATGTATGTTCTTAGAGAGCCTACCACCCTCTTCAAATGTTGTAACCCACATGTTTCTATAAAATCCTCGAGCGGAGCTATGACTCGTCAAAGTTGGGCGCAATGTTAAGTCAATGGGATTTTTCGGGTGGTTTTTCGCCCCCCTTTCAGAAATCCTGCACCCGATCGCTTATAAAAGTCATAGCACACCTCTCCTCAATAATCCGGTCGATTTGAGCCCTCTTTCATGGGACTACGTTAAACCGTGCGGGACGAGTTACGCGCCGAAAAAGTGTCCAGAAAAAGAAGAATAATAACTAGATAGGTACATTTCCTGAAGAAAATGTGAGTGGTGCTTGCCGTGGCAAATTTCAGGGGACAATATATGATTATACTCCAAGCCAAAAGTAAAACAATTTAACCCACATGTCTCTACGATATTCTGATGCGAAGATATAAGGCTTTGTTTATTCGGTTGCTAGGGTACTGTATTTGGTTGCTAGGGAGAAAATTGGCATCCACTAGTGATTACACTCCGAGTCACGAGTCAAACGGTCAAACCCCTGTGTCTCTACGATGTTCTGATGCGGAGATATAAGGCTTTGTTTACTCTGTTGCTAGGGTACTGTATTTGGTTGCTAGGGAAAAAATTGGCATCCACTAGTGATTACACTCCGAGATACGAGTCAAACGGTCCAACCCCCGTGTCTCTGCGATGTTCTGATGTGGAGATAAAAGGCTTTGTTTACTCTGTTGCTAGGGTAATGTATTTGGTTGCTAGGGAGAAAATTGGCATCCACTAGTGATTACACTCCGAGTCACGAGTCAAACGGTCCAAACCCCGTGTCTCTACGATGTTCTGATGCGGAGATATAAGGGTTTGTTTACTCTGTTGCTAGGGTACTGTATTTGGTTGCTAGGGAAAAAATGGCATCCACTAGTGATTACCCTCCGAGTCATGAGTCAAACGGTCCAACCCCCGTGTCTCTACGATGTTCTGATGCGGAGATATAAGGCTTTGTTTACTCTGTTGCTAGGGTACTGTATTTGGTTGCTAAGGAAAAAACTGGCATCCACTACTGATTACCCTCCGAGTCACGAGTCAAACGATCCAACCCCCGTGTCTCTACGATGTTCTGATGCGGAGATATAAGGCTTTGTTTACTCTGTTGCTAGGGTACTGTATTTGGTTGCTAGGGAAAAAAATGGCATCCACTAGTGATTACCCTCCGAGTCACGAGTCAAACGGTCCAAACCCCGTGTCTCTACGATGTTCTGATGCGGAGATATAAGGGTTTGTTTACTCTGTTGCTAGGGTACTGTATTTGGTTGCTAGGGAAAAAATGGCATCCACTAGTGATTACCCTCCGAGTCATGAGTCAAACGGTCCAACCCCCGTGTCTCTACGATGTTCTGATGCGGAGATATAAGGCTTTGTTTACTCTGTTGCTAGGGTACTGTATTTGGTTGCTAAGGAAAAAACTGGCATCCACTAGTGATTACCCTCCGAGTCACGAGTCAAACGATCCAACCCCCGTGTCTCTACGATGTTCTGATGCGGAGATATAAGGCTTTGTTTACTCTGTTGCTAGGGTACTGTATTTGGTTGCTAGGGAAAAAAATGGCATCCACTAGTGATTACACTCCGAGTCACGAGTCAAACGGTCCAACCCCCGTGTCTCTACGATGTTCTGATGCTGAGATATAACTGTTTGAATTTTATGTTGCTAGGGTGCTCAAAAGTGGTTGCTAGGGGCGTGGCTTAATACCTATGTAAGGATCCTGAGAGACTGATTGGATGCCTGAGTAAAATGAGCCCACCCCTATGTCTCTTTGACACTGTGGTGCAAAGATAGCCATCTGGGCATTTTATAATGGCAGTCTATGGGAGATGTTGCTAGGGTGCCCAAAATTGTTGCTAGGGGCGTGGCTTAATAGCTCTGGGATGATCCTGAGAGACTGATTGGATGCTTGAGTAAATTGAGCCCACCCACTTATCTCTACGACACTGTAAACCAAAGATATCCCATCTGAAACTGTTTTATTCCCTTATATGGGCATGTTTCCTGCCCCATTATAAGTCAACGGGAATTTTCGGGTGCCTCTTATACCCCAGGGGTACAACTTACACCCCAATGTGATGTATGTTCTTACAGAGCCTACCACCCTCTTCAAATTTAGTAACCCACATGTTTCTAAGGAATCCTCACTCGTACCTATGACCCGTCAAAATTTTTGCAATGTTAAGTCTATGGGATTTTGCCCCATTGACTTTTCATTAGGCATTTTTGGGCACCTCTTACCCCCCAGGGGTACAACTTACACCCCATTATGATGTATGTTCTTAGAGAGCCTACCACCCTCTTCAAATGTTGTAACCCACATGTTTCTATAAAATCCTCGAGCGGAGCTATGACTCGTCAAAGTTGGGCGCAATGTTAAGTCAATGGGATTTTTCGGGTGGTTTTTCGCCCCCCTTTCAGAAATCCTGCACCCGATCGCTTATAAAAGTCATAGCACACCTCTCCTCAATAATCCGGTCGATTTGAGCCCTCTTTCATGGGACTACGTTAAACCGTGCGGGACGAGTTACGCGCCGAAAAAGTGTCCAGAAAAAGAAGAATAATAACTAGATAGGTACATTTCCTGAAGAAAATGTGAGTGGTGCTTGCCGTGGCAAATTTCAGGGGACAATATATGATTATACTCCAAGCCAAAAGTAAAACAATTTAACCCACATGTCTCTACGATATTCTGATGCGAAGATATAAGGCTTTGTTTATTCGGTTGCTAGGGTACTGTATTTGGTTGCTAGGGAGAAAATTGGCATCCACTAGTGATTACACTCCGAGTCACGAGTCAAACGGTCAAACCCCCGTGTCTCTACGATGTTCTGATGCGGAGATATAAGGCTTTGTTTACTCTGTTGCTAGGGTACTGTATTTGGTTGCTAGGGAAAAAATTGGCATCCACTAGTGATTACACTCCGAGATACGAGTCAAACGGTCCAACCCCCGTGTCTCTGCGATGTTCTGATGTGGAGATAAAAGGCTTTGTTTACTCTGTTGCTAGGGTAATGTATTTGGTTGCTAGGGAGAAAATTGGCATCCACTAGTGATTACACTCCGAGTCACGAGTCAAACGGTCCAAACCCCGTGTCTCTACGATGTTCTGATGCGGAGATATAAGGGTTTGTTTACTCTGTTGCTAGGGTACTGTATTTGGTTGCTAGGGAAAAAATGGCATCCACTAGTGATTACCCTCCGAGTCATGAGTCAAACGGTCCAACCCCCGTGTCTCTACGATGTTCTGATGCGGAGATATAAGGCTTTGTTTACTCTGTTGCTAGGGTACTGTATTTGGTTGCTAAGGAAAAAACTGGCATCCACTACTGATTACCCTCCGAGTCACGAGTCAAACGATCCAACCCCCGTGTCTCTACGATGTTCTGATGCGGAGATATAAGGCTTTGTTTACTCTGTTGCTAGGGTACTGTATTTGGTTGCTAGGGAAAAAAATGGCATCCACTAGTGATTACCCTCCGAGTCACGAGTCAAACGGTCCAAACCCCGTGTCTCTACGATGTTCTGATGCGGAGATATAAGGGTTTGTTTACTCTGTTGCTAGGGTACTGTATTTGGTTGCTAGGGAAAAAATGGCATCCACTAGTGATTACCCTCCGAGTCATGAGTCAAACGGTCCAACCCCCGTGTCTCTACGATGTTCTGATGCGGAGATATAAGGCTTTGTTTACTCTGTTGCTAGGGTACTGTATTTGGTTGCTAAGGAAAAAACTGGCATCCACTAGTGATTACCCTCCGAGTCACGAGTCAAACGATCCAACCCCCGTGTCTCTACGATGTTCTGATGCGGAGATATAAGGCTTTGTTTACTCTGTTGCTAGGGTACTGTATTTGGTTGCTAGGGAAAAAAATGGCATCCACTAGTGATTACCCTCCGAGTCACGAGTCAAACGGTCCAAACCCCGTGTCTCTACAATGTTTTGATGCGGAGATATAAGGCTTTGTTTACTCTGTTGCTAGGGTACTGTATTTGGTTGCTAGGGAAAAAAATGGCATCCACTAGTGATTACCCTCCGAGTCACGAGTCAAACGGTCCAACCCCCGTGTCTCTACGATGTTCTGATGCGGAGATATAAGGCTTTGTTTACTCTGTTGCTAGGGTACTGTATTTGGTTGCTAGGGAAAAAAATTGCATCTACTAGTGATATCCCTCCGAGTCATGAGTCAAACGGTCCAAACCCCATGTCTCTACGATGTTCTGATGCGGAGATATAAGGCTTTGTTTACTCTGTTGCTAGGGTACTGTATTTGGTTGCTAGGGAAAAAAATGGCATCCACTAGTGATTACCCTCCGAGTCATAAGTCAAACTGTCCAACCCCCATGTCTCTACGATGTTCTGATGTGGAGATATAAGGCTTTGTTTACTCTGTTGCTAGGGTACTGTATTTGGTTGCTAGGGGCGTGGCTTGGGAGTGGCCAATGATGTGCCCAGTGATTACACTCCGAGTCACAAGTAAAACGGTCCAACCCCCGTGTCTCTACGATGTTCTGATGCGGAGACATAAGGCTTTGTTTACTCTGTTGCTAGGGTACTGTATTTGGTTGCTAGGGGCGTGGCTTGGGAGTGGCCAATTATGTGCCCAGTGATTACACTCCGAGTCACAAGTAAAACGGTCCAACCCCCGTGTCTCTACGATGTTCTGATGCGGAGATATAAGGCTTTGTTTACTCTGTTGCTAGGGTACTGTATTTGGTTGCTAGGGGCGTGGCTTGGGAGTGGCCAATGATGTGCCCAGTGATTACACTCCGAGTCACAAGTAAAACGGTCCAACCCCCGTGTCTCTACGATGTTCTGATGCGGAGATATAAGGCTTTGTTTACTCTGTTGCTAGGGTACTGTATTTGGTTGCTAGGGGCGTGGCTTGGGAGTGGCCAATGATGTGCCCAGTGATTACACTCCGAGTCACAAGTAAAACGGTCCAAACCCCGTGTCTCTACGATGTTCTGATGCGGAGATATAAGGCTTTGTTTATTCGGTTGCTAGGGTGCTCAAATTTGGTTGCTAGGGGCGTGGCTTGGGAGTGGCCAATGATGTGCCCAATTGTTACACCCCTAGTCACAAGTAAAACGGTCCAACCCCCGTGTCTCTACGATGTTCTGATGCCGAGATATAACTGTTTGTATTTTATGTTGCTAGGGTGCTCAAAAGTGGTTGCTAGGGGCGTGGCTTAGTAAGTCTGTAAGGATCCTGAGAGACTGATTGGATGCCTGAGTAAAATGAGCCCACCCCCATGTCTCTATGACACTGTGGTGCAAAGATATCCATCCGGGCATTTTATAATGGCAGTCTATGGTATAGGTTGCTAGGGTGCCCAAAATGGTTGCTATGGTAACCTTACACCCCATTGTGGGGGACGTCCTGACAGAGTCTAGCACCCTCTTCAAATTTAGTAACCCACATGTTTCTATGAAATCCTGGCTCGGACCTATGACCCGTCAAAATTTTTGCAATGGTAAGTCTATGGGATTTTGCCCCATTGACTTTTCATTGGGGCACTTTTGGGCACCTCTTACACCCCAGGGGTACAACTTACACCCCATTGTGATCCATGTTCTTACAGAGCCTACCACCCTCTTCAAATGTTGTAACCCACATGTTTCTACAAAATCCTCGAGCGGAGCTATGACTCGTCAAAGTTGGGCGCAATGTTAAGTCAATGGGATTTTTTGGGTGGTTTTTCGCCCCCCTTTCGGAAATCCTGCACCCGATCGCTTATAAAAGTCATAGCACACCTCTCCTCAATAAGCCGGTCGATTTGAGCCCTAATTTATGGGTCTACGACAAAGCGTGCGGGACGAGTTACGCGCCGAAAAAGTGTCCAGAAAAAGAATAATAATAATAATAATAACTAGATAAATACATTTCCTGAAGAAAATGTGAGTGGTGCTTGCCGTGGCAAAATTCAAGGGACAATTTATGATTATACTCCATGCCAAAAGTAAAACGGTCCAACCCCAGTGTCTCTACGATGTTCTGATGCAGAGATATAAGGCTTTGTTTACTCTGTTGCTAGGGTACTGTATTTGGTTGCTAGGGAAAAAAATGGCATCCACTAGTGATTACCCTCCGAGTCACGAGTCAAACGGTCCAAACCCCGTGTCTCTACGATGTTCTGATGCGGAGATATAAGGCTTTGTTTACTCTGTTGCTAGGGTCCTGCATTTGGTTGCTAGGGGCGTGGCTTAACACCTCTTGGCATTAACTAGTGATTACCCTCCGAGTCATGAGTCAAACGGTCCAACCCCCGTGTCTCTACGATGTTCTGATGCGGAGATATAAGGCTTTGTTTACTCTGTTGCTAGGGTACTGTATTTGGTTGCTAAGGAAAAAATGGCATCCACTAGTGATTACCCTCCGAGTCACGAGTCAAACGGTCCAAACCCCGTGTCTCTACGATGTTCTGATGCGGAGATATAAGGCTTTGTTTACTTTGTTGCTAGGGTACTGTATTTGGTTGCTAGGGAAAAAAATGGCATCCACTAGTGATTACCCTCCGAGTCACGAGTCAAACGGTCCAACCCCCGTGTCTCTACGATGTTCTGATGCGGAGATATAAGGCTTTGTTTACTCTGTTGCTAGGGTACTGTATTTGGTTGCTAGGGAAAAAAATGGCATCCACTAGTGATTACCCTCCGAGTCACGAGTCAAACGGTCCAAACCCCGTGTCTCTACGATGTTCTGATGCGGAGATATAAGGCTTTGTTTACTCTGTTGCTAGGGTACTGTATTTGGTTGCTAGGGAAAAAAATGGCATCCACTAGTGATTACCCTCTGAGTCACGAGTCAAACGGTCCAACCCCCGTGTCTCTACGATGTTCTGATGCGGAGATATAAGGCTTTGTTTACTCTGTTGCTAGGGTACTGTATTTGGTTGCTAGGGAAAAAAATTGCATCCACTAGTGATTACCCTCCGAGTCATGAGTCAAACGGTCCAACCCCCGTGTCTCTACGATGTTCTGATGCGGAGATATAAGGCTTTGTTTACTCTGTTGCTAGGGTACTGTATTTGGTTGCTAGGGAAAAAAATGGCATCCACTAGTGATTACCCTCCGAGTCACGAGTCAAACGGTCCAACCCCCGTGTCTCTACGATGTTCTGATGCGGAGATATAAGGCTTTGTTTACTCTGTTGCTAGGGTACTGTATTTGGTTGCTAGGGAAAAAAATTGCATCCACTAGTGATTACCCTCCGAGTCATGAGTCAAACGGTCCAACCCCCGTGTCTCTACGATGTTCTGATGCGGAGATATAAGGCTTTGTTTACTCTGTTGCTAGGGTACTGTATTTGGTTGCTAGGGAAAAAAATGGCATCCACTAGTGATTACCCTCCGAGTCACGAGTCAAACGGTCCAAACCCCGTGTCTCTACGATGTTCTGATGCGGAGATATAAGGCTTTGTTTACTCTGTTGCTAGGGTACTGTATTTGGTTGCTAGGGAAAAAAATGGCATCCACTAGTGATTACCCTCCGAGTCATGAGTTAAACGGTCCAACCCCCATGTCTCTACGATGTTCTGATGCGGAGATATAAGGCTTTGTTTATTCGGTTGCTAGGGTACTGTATTTGGTTGCTAGGGATAAAATTGGCATCCACTAGTGATTACACTCCGAGTCACGAGTCAAACGGTCAAACCAACGTGTCTCTACGATGTTCTGATGCGGAGATATAAGGCTTTGTTTACTCTGTTGCTAGGGTACTGTATTTGGTTGCTAGGGAAAAAATTGGCATCCACTAGTGATTACACTCCGAGATACGAGTCAAACGGTCCAACCCCCGTGTCTCTGCGATGTTCTGATGTGGAGATAAAAGGCTTTGTTTACTCTGTTGCTAGGGTAATGTATTTGGTTGCTAGGGAGAAAATTGGCATCCACTAGTGATTACACTCCGAGTCACGAGTCAAACGGTCCAAACCCCGTGTCTCTACGATGTTCTGATGCGGAGATAAAAGGCTCTGTTGCTAGGGTACTGTATTTGGTTGCTAGGGAAAAAATTGGCATCCACTAGTGATTACACTCCGAGATACGAGTCAAACGGTCCAACCCCCGTGTCTCTACGATGTTCTGATGCGAAGATATAAGGCTTTGTTTATTCGGTTGCTAGGGTACTGTATTTGGTTGCTAGGGAAAAAATTGGCATCCACTAGTGATTACACTCCGAGATACGAGTCAAACGGTCCAACCCCCGTGTCTCTGCGATGTTCTGATGTGGAGATAAAAGGCTTTGTTTACTCTGTTGCTAGGGTAATGAATTTGGTTGCTAGGGAGAAAATTGGCATCCACTAGTGATTACACTCCGAGTCACGAGTCAAACGGTCCAAACCCCGTGTCTCTACGATGTTCTGATGCGGAGATATAAGGCTTTGTTTACTCTGTTGCTAGGGTACTGTATTTGGTTGCTAAGGAAAAAAATGGCATCCACTAGTGATTACCCTCCGAGTCACGAGTCAAACGGTCCAAACCCTGTGTCTCTACGATGTTCTGATGCGAAGATATAAGGCTTTGTTTATTCGGTTGCTAGGGTACTGTATTTGGTTGCTAGGGAGAAAATTGGCATCCACTAGTGATTACACTCCGAGTCACGAGTCAAACGGTCAAACCCCCGTGTCTCTACGATGTTCTGATGCGGAGATATAAGGCTTTGTTTACTCTGTTGCTAGGGTACTGTATTTGGTTGCTAGGGAAAAAATTGGCATCCACTAGTGATTACACTCCGAGATACGAGTCAAACGGTCCAACCCCCGTGTCTCTGCGATGTTCTGATGTGGAGATAAAAGGCTTTGTTTACTCTGTTGCTAGGGTAATGTATTTGGTTGCTAGGGAGAAAATTGGCATCCACTAGTGATTACACTCCGAGTCACGAGTCAAACGGTCCAAACCCCGTGTCTCTACGATGTTCTGATGCGGAGATATAAGGCTTTGTTTACTCTGTTGCTAGGGTACTGTATTTGGTTGCTAAGGAAAAAAATGGCATCCACTAGTGATTACCCTCCGAGTCACGAGTCAAACGATCCAACCCCCGTGTCTCTACGATGTTCTGATGCGGAGATATAAGGCTTTGTTTACTCTGTTGCTAGGGTACTGTATTTGGTTGCTAGGGAAAAAAATGGCATCCACTAGTGATTACCCTCCGAGTCACGAGTCAAACGGTCCAAACCCCGTGTCTCTACGATGTTCTGATGCGGAGATATAAGGCTTTGTTTACTCTGTTGCTAGGGTACTGTATTTGGTTGCTAGGGAAAAAAATGGCATCCACTAGTGATTACCCTCCGAGTCACGAGTCAAACGGTCCAACCCCCGTGTCTCTACGATGTTCTGATGC
Source organism: Misgurnus mizolepis (assembly GCA_025389145.1). NCBI lineage: Eukaryota > Metazoa > Chordata > Actinopteri > Cypriniformes > Cobitidae > Misgurnus > Misgurnus mizolepis. Next base: position 31,833,457 of record JAIFKI010000004.1, on the reverse strand, counting down.
GGAGATATAAGGCTTTGTTTACTCTGTTGCTAGGGTACTGTATTTGGTTGCTAGGGAAAAAAATTGCATCCACTAGTGATTACCCTCCGAGTCATGAGTCAAACGGTCCAACCCCCGTGTCTCTACGATGTTCTGATGCGGAGATATAAGGCTTTGTTTACTCTGTTGCTAGGGTACTGTATTTGGTTGCTAGGGGCGTGGCTTGGGAGTGGCCAATGATGTGCCCAGTGATTACACTCCGAGTCACAAGTAAAACGGTCCAGCCCCCGTGTCTCTACGATGTTCTGATGCGGAGATATAAGGCTTTGTTAACTCTGTTGCTAGGGTACTGTATTTGGTTGCTAGGGGCGTGGCTTGGGAGTGGCCAATGATGTGCCCAGTGATTACACTCCGAGTCACAAGTAAAACGGTCCAACCCCCGTGTCTCTACGATGTTCTGATGCGGAGATATAAGGCTTTGTTTACTCTGTTGCTAGGGTACTGTATTTGGTTGCTAGGGGCGTGGCTTGGGAGTGGCCAATGATGTGCCCAGTGATTACACTCCGAGTCACAAGTAAAACGGTCCAAACCCCGTGTCTCTACGATGTTCTGATGCGGAGATATAAGGCTTTGTTTATTCGGTTGCTAGGGTGCTCAAATTTGGTTGCTAGGGGCGTGGCTTGGGAGTGGCCAATGATGTGCCCAATTGTTACACCCCTAGTCACAAGTAAAACGGTCCAACCCCCGTGTCTCTACGATGTTCTGATGCCGAGATATAACTGTTTGTATTTTATGTTGCTAGGGTGCTCAAAAGTGGTTGCTAGGGGCGTGGCTTAGTAAGTCTGTAAGGATCCTGAGAGACTGATTGGATGCCTGAGTAAAATGAGCCCACCCCCATGTCTCTATGACACTGTGGTGCAAAGATATCCATCCGGGCATTTTATAATGGCAGTCTATGGTATAGGTTGCTAGGGTGCCCAAAATGGTTGCTATGGTAACCTTACACCCCATTGTGGGGGACGTCCTGACAGAGTCTAGCACCCTCTTCAAATTTAGTAACCCACATGTTTCTATGAAATCCTGGCTCGGACCTATGACCCGTCAAAATTTTTGCAATGGTAAGTCTATGGGATTTTGCCCCATTGACTTTTCATTGGGGCACTTTTGGACACCTCTTACACCCCAGGGGTACAACTTACACCCCATTGTGATCCATGTTCTTACAGAGCCTACCACCCTCTTCAAATGTTGTAACCCACATGTTTCTACAAAATCCTCGAGCGGAGCTATGACTCGTCAAAGTTGGGCGCAATGTAAAGTCAATGGGACGTTTTCGGGAGGTTTTTCGCGCCCCTTTCGGAAATCATGCACCCGATCGCTTATAAAAGTCATAGCACACCTCTCCTCAATAATCCGGTCGATTTGAGCCCTAATTTATGGGTCTACGACAAAGCGTGCGGGACGAGTTACGCGCCGAAAAAGTGTCCAGAAAAAGAAGAATAATAATAATAATATCTTTGAGGAATAGTAATAGTGATGCTTTGCATAAATGCAAGCACCACTAATAATAATAATAATAAGTATGCAAGATAGTAATAGTGATGCTTTGCATAAATGCAAGCACCACTAATAATAAGTATGGGGAATAATAATAGTGATGCCTTGCATAAATGCAAGCACCACTAACTAGATAGGTACATTTCCTGAAGAAAATGTGAGTGGTGCTTGCCGTGGCAAGTTTCGGGGACAATTTATGATTATACTCCAAGCCAAAAGTAAAGCAATTCAACCCACATGTCTCTACGATATTCTGATGCGAAGATATAAGGCTTTGTTTATTCGGTTGCTAGGGTACTGTATTTGGTTGCTAGGGAGAAAATTGGCATCTACTAGTGATTACACTCCGAGTCACGAGTCAAACGGTCAAACCCCCGTGTCTCTACGATGTTCTGATGCGGAGATATAAGGCTTTGTTTACTCTGTTGCTAGGGTACTGTATTTGGTTGCTAGGGAAAAAAATGGCATCCACTAGTGATTACACTCCGAGATACGAGTCAAACGGTCCAACCCCCGTGTCTCTGCGATGTTCTGATGTGGAGATAAAAGGCTTTGTTTACTCTGTTGCTAGGGTGATGTATTTGGTTGCTAGGGAAAAAAATGGCATCCACTAGTGATTACCCTCCGAGTCATGAGTCAAACGGTCCAACCCCCGTGTCTCTACGATGTTCTGATGCGGAGATATAAGGCTTTGTTTACTCTGTTGCTAGGGTACTGTATTTGGTTGCTAGGGGCGTGGCTTGGGAGTGGCCAATGATGTGCCCAGTGATAACACTCCGAGTCACAAGTAAAACGGTCCAAACCCCGTGTCTCTACGATGTTCTGATGCGGAGATATAAGGCTTTGTTTATTCGGTTGCTAGGGTGCTCAAATTTGGTTGCTAGGGGCGTGGCTTGGGAGTGGCCAATGATGTGCCCAGTGATTACCCTTCGAGTCACAAGTAAAACGGTCCAACCCCCGTGTCTCTACGATGTTCTGATGCAGAGATATAAGGCTTTGTTTATTCCGTTGCTAGGGTGTTCAAATTTGGTTGCTAGGGGCGGTGCTTAACACCTCTTGGCATTCACTAGTGATTAGCCTTCAAGTCCTGAGTAAAACGGTCCAACCCCCGTGTCTCTACGATGTTCTGATGCAGAGATATAAGGCTTTGTTTATTCCGTTGCTAGGGTGCTCAAATTTGGTTGCTAGGGGCGTGGCTTGGGAGTGGCCAATGATGTGGCAAGTGATTACACTCCGAGTCACAAGTAAAACGGTCTAACCCCCGTGTCGCTACGATGTTCTGATGCAGAGATATAACTGTTTGAATTTTATGTTGCTAGGGTGCTCAAAAGTGGTTGCTAGGGGCGTGGCTTAGTAACTCTGCAAGGGTCCTGAGAGGCTGATTGGATGCCTGAGTAAAATGAGCCCACCCCCATGTCTCTGTGACACTGTGGTGCAAAGATATCCCTCTGGGCATTTTGTAATTGCAGTCTATGGGATAGGTTGCTAGGGTGCCCAAAATGGTTGCTAGGGTAACATTACAACCCCATTGCGGGGGACGTCCTGACAGAGTCTAGCACCCTCTTCAAATTCAGTAACCCACATGTTTCTATGAAATCCTGGCTCGGACCTATGACCCGTCAAAGTTTTTGCAATGTTAAGTCTATGGGATTTTCCCCCATTGACTTTTCATTGGGCATTTTTGGGCACCTCTTACACCCCAGGGGTACAACTTACACCCCATTGTGATATATGTTCTTACAGAGCCTACCACCCTCTTCAAATGTTATAACCCACATGTTTCTACAAAATCCTCGAGCGGAGCTATGACTTGTCAAAGTTTGGCGTAATGTTAAGTCAATGGGATTTTTCGGGTGTTTTTTTGCCCCCCTTTCGGAAATTCTGCACCCGACCGCTTATAAAAGATGTTCTGATGCGGAGATATAAGGCTTTGTTTACTCTGTTGCTAGGGTACTGTATTTGGTTGCTAGGGAAAAAAATGGCATCCACTAGTGATTAGTTTCTTAAAAGCAGACTATTTCGGGGGGAGAGGACGCTGGCGCTGTTTGTTCGCCGCTTCTCCGTCACGGATTTTATCATTTTAAATATTTTAAATGAACTTTTTACATAGTGTGCACTTTTATCTTTTGATCTCAATTCAAAAGATTATTAGACTAGTTTTTTAAACCTCTGAAAGAAGTCTTGCAACTTGCCTACCGTTTGCGGTCTGCTGCCATCTTGCTGTCATCGCTTCCAGTGCCTGCAAATCATCTCTGTCCCGCTGTTTGTGAGCCAACGTCTTGGAATATAAAGTTACTACTGTCTCTACCGACTGGTGTGCTTAGGCTGCCTGAAATTGTCGGAGGATTGGCCGCGCTTAGCAACGCGCTAATGTCACAAGTGTCCGGCATGATGTTGAAATATTCCACCTCTCAACTGCTGAGTCTCAATAGGATCACTGCTCCACCTTGTATTACAACCATCAGACAGCTTGGACTTCTGCGTCGATCACGTTATATCCACAGAAGTACACAGAGAAAGTTTGTTTATTCCCCGAGTGACACCATAAACATTCCCACCATCTGCTATTCACCTGCACGTGTCGCATCCTTGCGACGTCATCAGTACACTGTCGGATCTGGAATACGTAGTTGCCCTCTATCCCTCCCCCACCCTCTGAGAGCCTCTAGTGCTGGGAGAAATGTAAAACATGGAGTGGATCACAGTGTATTACGAAGTTTACAGAGACTTCCAGAGACTTCAGCTATGTCTCCTGCTACTATGGAATTATTTAATTCACAATCTCTTAACAATAAATCCTTTCTCATCCATGATCACATTTTGAATAAAAAAGTAGATTTCATGTGTTTAGTTGAAACTTGGCACAAAATTGGGGACTACTCAGTCCTCAATGAAGCCTGCCCCCAGGGCTATACCTACATGGAGAAAGCCCGCAGTACTGGACGCGGGGGTGGTCTGGCCGTTATCCATCGGGCTGAACTAAAACTATCTCCCCTGTCATTACCTGACCTTACTTCCATGGAATGTTTAGCCTTTAAATGTAAACCTCCCTACTCCATGACAGTGCTTCTCATATACCGCCCCCCCAAACCTCACGCCTCATTTCTTCATGAAATACATGACTTACTCACATCATTTTGCTCTATGTCAACCAGAATTGTCATTCTTGGTGATTTTAACATCCATATTGACAACCCTTCCTGTCACTTAGCAACAGAGTTCCTGAGCTTGCTTGACTGCCTTGGTCTCCAGCAACATGTTAAGGCTCCCACACACACCAAGGGCCACACTCTAGATCTGGTCATTTCTGACGCCCCTATAAACAACCTGGAGATAGATGACCTGGGTGTATCTGACCACAAGTCGGTCTCTATGGCCTTATCTTGTATGCTGCCAACAAACAGACCCAAACGCCAAATATCATTCAGGAACTGGCAACATATTGATCCTACCTCTATCATTGAAGACCTTCAACAAATCAGCTGCCCAGCCTCTGCAACTGTAGATGAACTGACAACATACTACAATACAGCACTGAGTAGTGTCTTCGACCTCCATGCCCCTATCAGGACACGAGAAGTCAACTTTAAACATTCTGCTCCCTGGTTCACACAGGATTTACGGAAAATGAAAACTGAGGGCCGTATCCTAGAACGCCGCAGTAAACAGTCCAGTTTAACTGTCCACAAGCTTGCATTCCGTGATCATCAAAAGACTTATTTTAAGTCTTTGAAGGATGCACGCTCTAAATTCTACTCAAATCTTATAAATACAAACTCTGGTAACTCAAAGCAGCTTTTTTCCACAATAAACCATCTTCTGAAACCTCATACATCCTTATCCACTGACCCCACAGAGGAGCGATGCAATAGCTTTATGGACTTTTTTAGATCCAAAGTTAATAAAATACGCTGTTCAGTTTCTGGCTCATCTCTCTTGTCTCCTTTGGTTTTAAACTCTTCGCCAATGAGATTACCATCCCTCACAGACTTCGCTGAGGTTCAGCAGAGTAACATTGAGGAAACCATAAGAAAAATGAAGTCATCTACCTGTTCCTTAGATCCCATCCCAACTGTTCTACTCAAGTCAATTATTCCTGCTGTTAGCCCAATCATCACCAACCTTGTGAATCTCTCCTTTAAAACTGGTCATGTCCCATCTACCCTTAAATCTGCTATCATTTGCCCAGTACTAAAGAAACCAACCTCTGATCCAGAGGTCCTTGCAAATTACAGGCCAATCTCCAACCTCACCTTCCTGTCAAAGGTTCTGGAGAAGGTAGCCGCCTCTCAGCTCAATAACTATCTCAAACACAACAACCTTTTTGAGACATTTCAATCAGGCTTCCGCTCAGGCCACAGTACTGAAACAGCTTTACTCCGGGTGGTAAATGACCTTTTGATGGCAGCTGATTCAGGATCACCATCACTGCTTATTCTTCTCGACCTAACAGCGGCCTTTGACACCGTAGACCATAACATCCTCCTGGGCCGCCTCCAAGACACCGCAGGATTATCGGGCACAGCATTACGGTGGTTCCAGTCTTATCTTTCTGGCAGGACTGAAAGTGTTATTCTGGGAGGATGTAAGTCCAGACGGCTCCCTGTCACATGTGGTGTTCCACAGGGGTCGGTTCTTGGCCCCATCTTATTCATCCTATACATGCTTCCCCTCGGTCGTGTCATCAGCAGACATGGAATGTCCTTTCACTGCTACGCTGACGACACGCAACTTTATATTAAAACTGCCCCAAGTCCCTCCATAGCCTTGTCAAGACTCACCACGTGCCTTGAGGAGATAAAGTCATGGATGAACAGCAACTTCCTCCAGCTAAATCCCAGTAAAACAGAGGCACTACTTGTTGGTACTTCACACCAAATCCGCTCTTCACCTATATCCCAGTTCACTTTTGATGGCCAGATCATTACCCTTTCCTCCACGATTACAAACCTAGGTGTCAGGTTTGATCCACAACTAACATTTACTGACCACGTAAAATACATCTGTAAGACTTCTTTTCATCACCTTCGTAACATTTCAAAACTCCGTCCCCTTTTAACCCTTCCGGATGCAGAGAAACTTGTCCATGCCTTTATCTCCTCAAGGCTGGACTACTGCAATGGACTCCTCACAGGGATTTCTGGCAGGAACATCCAAAAGCTGCAATACATTCAAAACAGCGCTGCCAGAGTCCTTATGAGAGTCTGTAAATATGAACATATAACCCCTATCCTATACTCACTCCACTGGCTTCCTGTTTCATCCCGGATCGATTACAAAATTCTTCTGCTCACACATCAGTGCATCACCGGACAAGCACCACTATATCTGCAAGAGCTTATCACTGTGAAATCCTCTACTCGTACCCTCAGATCATCTGGGTGCCAACTTCTTCAAACTCCCACTACTAGGCTCCGAACCATGGGCGACAGAGCTTTCTGCTCAGCTGCGCCTCGGCTATGGAACAACCTCCCCATTTCACTGAGAACAGTACAGAGCCTGGACTCTTTTAAAGCAGATCTGAAGACATATCTTTTTAGAAAGGCTTTTTTTTTAAGTTGATTATTCTATTACTTGTATTGTGGTTCTAATTTTTAATTGTAGCACTTTATTGTTAGACTTTATTTGCATTGTGGTATATATTTTTAACTGTAGCACTTTGAGATTCCTTGGAATGAAAAGCGCTTTATAAATAAAATCTATTATTATTATTATTATTATTACCCTCCGAGTCATGAGTCAAACGGTCCAACCCCCATGTCTCTACGATGTTCTGATGCGGAGATATAAGGCTTTGTTTACTCTGTTGCTAGGGTACTGTATTTGGTTGCTAGGGGCGTGGCTTGGGAGTGGCCAATGATGAGCCCAGTGATTACACTCTGAGTCACAAGTAAAACGGTCCAACCCCCGTGTCTCTACGATGTTCTGATGCGGAGATATAAGGCTTTGTTTACTCTGTTGCTAGGGCACTGTATTTGGTTGCTAGGGGCGTGGCTTGGGAGTGGCCAATGATGTGCCCAGTGATTACACTCCGAGTCACAAGTAAAACGGTCCAACCCCCGTGTCTCTACGATGTTCTGATGCGGAGATATAAGGCTTTGTTTACTCTGTTGCTAGGGTACTGTATTTGGTTGCTAGGGGCGTGGCTTGGGAGTGGCCAATGATGTGCCCAGTGATTACACTCCGAGTCACAAGTAAAACGGTCCAAACCCCGTGTCTCTACGATGTTCTGATGCGGAGATATAAGGCTTTGTTTATTCGGTTGCTAGGGTGCTCAAATTTGGTTGCTAGGGTCGTGGCTTGGGAGTGGCCAATGATGTGCCCAATTGTTACACCCCTAGTCACAAGTAAAACGGTCCAAACCCCGTGTCTCTACGATGTTCTGATGCGGAGATATAAGGCTTTGTTTATTCGGTTGCTAGGGTGCTCAAATTTGGTTGCTAGGGGCGTGGCTTGGGAGTGGCCAATGATGTGCCCAATTGTTACACCCCTAGTCACAAGTAAAACTGTCCAACCCCCGTGTCTCTACGATGTTCTGATGCCGAGATATAACTGTTTGAATTTTATGTTGCTAGGGTGCTCAAAAGTGGTTGCTAGGGGCGTGGCTTAATACCTATGTAAGGATCCTGAGAGACTGATTGGATGTCTGAGTAAAATGAGCCCACCCCCATGTCTCTATGACACTGTGGCGCAAAGATATCCATCTGGGCATTTTATAATGGCAGTCTATGGGAGATGTTGCTAGGGTGCCCAAAATTGTTGCTAGGGGCGTGGCTTAATAGCTCTGGGATGATCCTAAGAGACTGATTGGATGCCCGAGTAAAATGAGCCCACCCACTTATCTCTACGACACTGTAAAGCAAAGATATCTCATCTGGAACTGTTTTATTCCCTTATATGGGCATGTTTCCTGCCCCATTATAAGTCAAAGGGGATTTTCGGGTGTCGCTTACACCCCAGGGGTACAACTTACACCCCATTGTGATCCATGTTCTTACAGAGTCTACCACCCTCTTCAAATGTTGTAACCCACATGTTTCTACAAAATCCTTGAGCGGAGTTATGACCCATCAAAGTTGGGCGTAATGTTAAGTCAATGGGATTTTTTGGGTGGTTTTTCGCCCCCCTTTCGAAAACCTTGCACCCGATCGCTTATAAAAGTCATAGCAGACGTGTCCTCAATTAGCCGGTCGTTTTGAGCACTGTTTCATTGGTCTACGACAAACCGTGCGGGACGAGTTTCGCGCCGAAAAAGTGTCCAGATATAAGAATAATAAATAAACTAGATAGGTACATTTCCTGAAGAAAATGTGAAGTGGTGCTTGCCGTGGCAAATTTCGGGGGACAATATATGATTATACTCCAAGCCAAAAGTAAAACAATTCAACCCACATGTCTCTACGATATTCTGATGCGAAGATATAAGGCTTTGTTTATTCGGTTGCTAGGGTACTGTATTTGGTTGCTAGGGAGAAAATTGGCATCCACTAGTGATTACACTCCGAGTCACGAGTCAAACGGTCAAACCCCCGTGTCTCTACGATGTTCTGATGCGGAGATATAAGGCTTTGTTTACTCTGTTGCTAGGGTACTGTATTTGGTTGCTAGGGGAAAAAATGGCATCCACTAGTGATTACCCTCCGAGTCACGAGTCAAACGGTCCAACCCCCGTGTCTCTACGATGTTCTGATGCGGAGATATAAGGCTTTGTTTACTCTGTTGCTAGGGTACTGTATTTGGTTGCTAGGGAAAAAAATGGCATCCACTAGTGATTACCCTCCGAGTCACGAGTCAAACGGTCCAACCCCCGTGTCTCTACGATGTTCTGATGCGGAGATATAAGGCTTTGTTTACTCTGTTGCTAGGGTACTGTATTTGGTTGCTAGGGAAAAAAATTGCATCCACTAGTGATTACCCTCCGAGTCACGAGTCAAACGGTCCAACCCCCGTGTCTCTACGATGTTCTGATGCGGAGATATAAGGCTTTGTTTACTCTGTTGCTAGGGTACTGTATTTGGTTGCTAGGGGAAAAAATGGCATCCACTAGTGATTACCCTCCGAGTCACGAGTCAAACGGTCCAAACCCCATGTCTCTACGATGTTCTGATGCGGAGATATAAGGCTTTGTTTACTCTGTTGCTAGGGTACTGTATTTGGTTGCTAGGGAAAAAAATGGCATCCCATAATGATTACACTCTGAGTCACGAGTCAAACGGTCCAACCCCCGTGTCTCTACGATGTTCTGATGCGGAGATATAAGGCTTTGTTTACTCTGTTGCTAGGGTACTGTATTTGGTTGCTAGGGAAAAAATTGGCATCCCATAATGATTACACTCTGAGTCACTAGTCAAACGGTCCAACCCCCGTGTCTCTACGATGTTCTGGTGCGGAGATATAAGGCTTTGTTTACTCTGTTGCTAGGGTACTGTATTTGGTTGCTAGGGAAAAAAATGGCATCCCATAATGATTACACTCCGAGTCACAAGTCAAAAGGTCCAACCCCCGTGTCTCTACGATGTTCTGGTGCGGAGATATAAGGCTTTGTTTACTCTGTTGCTAGGGTCCTGTATTTGGTTGCTAGGGAAAAAATTGGCATCCCATAATGATTACACTCTGAGTCATGAGTAAAACGGTCCAACCCCCGTGTCTCTACGACATTGTAAAGCGAAGATATCCCATCTGGAACTTTTTTATTCCCTTATATGGGCATGTTTCCTGTAGCCTGGTAGAACCATCCTCTGCTATTTTGCTTCGCTTCATAGACAGAGTCTGGCTGGGCATAATTGACAATCGTTTTCCTTCTCATGGGAGGGGCTTGTCTGAAGTTTAAAATCATTGGTCTAAACGTAAGCCAATCACATAACGTTTGGATATGATGTGCGTTATGCGCCAGCTCAGCCGCATCAAATTTCTGCTGTAAAACACACGCATGATGTGAAAACAAACCCATCGAGCGAAATACCGAAGTTAACATGGGACGACTTATGCAGATTATGTAAAGTAAATCGGGCCAGAGCTAGTTGAACACTATCCTTACGGTGTCTTTCCACTCACGTCTAAGTGGAGGAACGCCCCTCTCTCCTCTCAAACTCTTCCACCAGACAGCCATAACCATATGTAAATTAAATCTTCCTACCTTTTTTTCTGGTTAATCAGGAACGTCACCAAAGAATGTTTGCCCACGCGTCCTCCACCATTAACTGTGAACAATGAAATTTCCTTCCATGATATCGATTGTTGTGCACGTCAAGCTGTGCTGCACACAGTTTCTCGCTGACGATCGATAATAGTTGATAAATTAAACTTTTCCCAAAACCTGTCGGGAGTAGGGCAACAACATAATCTCCATTCAAAATGTTTAACAAACACTTTTCTTGTTCGGGATTAAGTTGGCAAGTGCCGGTTCTCCACAACAGAGCAAAATAGCTTTCTGTGCCTCCATGTCCACTACAAACTACAACCGTACATTCGGCGCTTAGCGTCTACGTCACGGCTCTCAGCCCGCCCTCTGTTCATTGATTCGCCGGTTGTTTTGAAACCTGAGGAAAACGGTTTGAATGGGAGGTATCTCAGACTGAGTACAGAAGCGTAATGAAATTTAGCGGAAGTACAAAGTCTGACGTAGTCAGGCTATGTTTCCTGCCCCATTATAAGTCAATGGGAATTTTCGGGTGTCGCTTACACCCCAGGGGTACAACTTACACCCCATTGTGATCCATGTTCTTACAGAGTCTACCACCCTCTTCAAATGTTGTAACCCACATGTTTCTACAAAATCCTTGAGCGGAGCTATGACCCATCAAAGTTGGGCGTAATGTTAAGTCAATGGGATTTTTTGGGTGGTTTTTCGCCCCCCTTTCGAAAACCTTGCACCCGATCGCTTATAAAAGTCATAGCAGACGTGTCCTCAATTAGCCGGTCGTTTTGAGCACTGTTTCATTGGTCTACGACAAACCGTGCGGGACGAGTTACGCGCCGAAAAAGTGTCCAGATATAAGAATAAATAAATAAATAATAAGTATGAGCAATAATAATAGTGATGCCTTGCATAAATGCAAGCACCACTAATAAATAATAAGTATGAGCAATAATAATAGTGATGCCTTGCATAAATGCAAGCACCACTAATAATAAGTATGAGCAATAGTAATAGTGATGCCTTGCATAAATGCAAGCACCACTAATAAGCTTAGATCGAAGAACAGTATGTTGGCTTTGTCAAGCCAACATAATGATTATGTTTGACCAGTGTTGCTTTTTCAAATGCATAACGACTCCCTACTTAAATGATGCATGTAAATGTACACATATACCTCAATGACATTGTTTTTTATTGCGTTTATTCTTTTTATATTGATTGAATATGAAAACGTTAATTAATCTGACTGAAATTTGTGTTTAATACTGATTTATGTTGTTTTCTGTTTAGTGTGTCCTGTTAAACTTGTTCAGAAACATGAAGGTTACAGTTTCTACAGAGCCTAAGACTCTGAGGCTATTTTTTTGCATGGCATCCACTGATGGATAATCTGCTCACCTAAACAGCTAATGTATAAATATTATAAACACAATGAATTCATTTATAAATATTAATTTCATAATTATTAAATATTATTAGCAATTATTATTAATAACTTGCATATTAAATTGCATTATACATGTTCAGTTGTTCTGTTAAGTTCTTTGAAGGATATGAATGGCAGATCACATAGATTATCTTTCACACTATCTATAAGCTTCATGCTATATAAATGTTTCATATAATATTTAATGCTCTTTTACCTTCCCTTATGCAACAAACATATATTTCTCAATATATTACATGACAATATATTTAATGTGTCTCCATATATTGTGAAATTTACAAAGTAATATATATCATGATATATTATATAAAAATATATTATATATATGTAAGTGATATATTGCAATATATTATACAATACTGCAATTATTGCCGTTTTCATATATTGATTAAATACATCTCATTATACTATTTAATATATCCCATAATATATTGGAAATATATGAAGTAATATATTGATGCATATATTCTAAATGCATGTAATATATTGAAGTATATATTGGCAATATATGTAGTAATATGTTGATTAATATATTCTAAATGTATGTAATATATTGCAGTATATATTGGCAATATATGTAGTAATATGTTGATAAATATAATCTTAATGTATGTAATATATTGCAGTATATATTGGCAATATATGGAGTAATATGTTGATAAATATACTCTTAATGTATGTAATATATTGCAGTATATATTGGCAATATATGGAGTAATATGTTGATAAATATACTCTTAATGTATGTAATATATTGCAGTATATATTGGCAATATATGGAGTAATATGTTGATACATATATTCTTTATGTATGTAATATATTGCAGTATATATTGACAATATATGGAGTAATATGTTGATACATATATTTTTTATGTATGTAATATATTGCAGTATATATTGACAATATATGGAGTAATATGTTGATACATATATTCTATATGTATGTAATATATTGCAGTATATATTGACAATATATGGAGTAATATGTTGATAAATATACTCTTAATGTATGTAATATATTGCAGTATATATTGACAATATATGGAGTAATATGTTGATAAATATATTCTTTATCTATGTAATATATTGCAGTATATATTGGCAATGTATGGAGTAATATGTTGATGCATATATTCTTTATGTATGCAATATATTGCAGTATATTGTAAAATACATGAGTAATATGTTGATACATATATTCTATATATATGTAATTTATTGCAGTATATTGATAAATATAAATAATTGTCGCTTTTAATATATTGCACGTGAATATAATATATGTGTTTATATATCTCAAAATATGCAATATTATATTTACAAATATCCACCATATTGTATTCCGATTGATATGCAAAAATGTATTAACAATATATGTACAGATATAGTGTCACATGTATGTTTACTATATTGTAGAATATATTTTAAATAATATGTAAAATTATATAGAAATATATACATAAAAATATGTACACACATTTATACCACATATTAACACAGACTAATGGATAATCTATCAAAAGCCACCTTTATTTTCTTTTAATCAGGCACACATACTAAAACTAATTTGAGGTAGAGAGCTAAACAGACCTATTACAACCACAAGAGATTTTGCACATGGTCAGACAATGTGGTTTGCTTTACATTACATAAATGTCTTGCATTACATTAACATAAATTACATTTTAAAAGAGTGACATAAAACAGAAAATATACAAAATATAAATGAAAGCAATTTAAATTACAAAGGTCTATTTATTTCAAACTTTCAGCAGTGCCGTTATACAGTTAAAAATACAATATAAACAAAATGCACAGACAATAAAAGATAAATAAATAATAAACAAACTTTCAAGGAGCTTTGGCAATGTGAAAAAGCAAAGAAATAAATTACCAAAAGAACAGGCCTTTATCCTGGCTAGGAGTCCATCTTGGCTCTTCACTGGTTTAAATTACTTATATACCCATGCTTTTGCACTTCACCTGGTGTCTTAGCTCGCATATTCTACTGTTGATGGATTTTCTAACATCAGCTTTGGCCGTGGAAACTGGTTTAAAACAGCATCTGTGGAACAAAACAACAACGATTACTCTCTCCCTTCTCACTCCTTCCCCTCTGGTTCACAAAAATCTCTCCTGGAAGAGATGCAATCAAAACTGGAAAGCACCACCTCTGAAAACTATGTACCTTGTAAAGCTTGAAGTTTTTCCTGGGTTGAGAGCATGCCAACGATCAGTCTCCTTCTCAAGTTTTACTGGTGGTTAGCAAACAACTTTTAGGTGCATTACCGCCACCTACTGATTAGGAGTATGAGTTAGGACTATAGGTCAGGACCAGAGATGTATAAAGTACTAGGGACCCAGACTTGAGTAAAAGTACAAGTGCTCTTTCAAAAAAGTGACTTGAGTAGAAGTTGAAGTGCTCTTTAAGCACAGCACTTAAGTGGAAGTACTAAAGTATTAAACATGTTTTGTACTTAAGTATTGCAAGTAGTTTATTTTAAAATATACTACTCAAGTACTGAAAGTAAAAGTACAAGTATTGTGTAATGTAGTTATTAAAGAAAACAGTCAAAAGTTTGAATATAATATTGTTTATATTATTTCAAATGTTTTAGCTAAAGGACACTCACAATTCCTTTGGCTGTAGCAGGAGTACAAATACAGGACTGTTCAGATAATTTAGATTAATTTAACCAAATAATTAAATATTAGTCGATATAATGGTAATAGGTACAGTAAAGGTACAAGGTGTTTCAATGAACTTAAGTTTCCTTCTTTCACGCACACTCGCCCTTTCTCACGCATTCTCTCTCTCTCTGTCTTTCTCGCGCACTTTGGTTCTCTATTTGCTTCACTTTGTCCACAACCCCGGCTCATATTTGGGAGTGAGAGGGAGGGAGGGGTCCGCCCTTCACTATCTCCGATTGGTTTAGAACACGATCTGTGTGTGTTTCTAATGTGTATCACCGCTCTGGCAGTGATAATGTGGGTTTGGAATGATTCGTAACATTTGAGTGTAACGAGTAACTATGCAGCACATAAAAAATGTATCGGAGTAAAAGTATTAAACTCATCGAAAATATGTACTGAAGTAAAAGTGGAAGTAGGAGAAAAAATATATACTTCAGTAGAGTACAGATACTGTCTTTTAGTACTTAAGTACAGTAGTGAAGTAGTTCTACTTCGTTACTATACATCTCTGGTCAGGACCTATCAGCCTCATTGTTGCTAGTCACAGGTATGTGTCCTTGTCCTCTCCTCGCGCCTGAATCTCAGCTTCCTACTCAAGCATTATGCTCCATCGCCTTTGGCACGCATTCTGGTTGAAGCAGTCGGTGCTGAGTAGAGTACTGACAAACGTAGAAAATGAAAGAAAGGTCTCTGCTGTTTCAATAAAACTGTTATTTGTGTAATGCAGATTTTTGTCTTTAATATTTTCTTTAGGCTATATGCCATGCATATTCATGAATATGCTGTAGTTGTTTATTTGGAAAGTAAAAATTGTTAAATCATATATACATACATACATACATAGCACATCCATATATTCATGGGCATTGCTAGATATAAAGCTCTACTGGGGCACAGGCCCCCCATTTTTTGCTGACTTTTTTGAAAGCCTGCTGTGTGCAAGAAGTGTGCAACACTTCTATACAATGTCCTTTGCTCAACCCACTATTCTACAGTTCAACAGTTACTGCAAAAGATACATATATACAAGTATAATCTTCGTTATACCTAACATTATTACACATTTCTTGAAACTATGCCTCATATTCTCAAAACAGTAAAGACAATTCCATAAAGTCTCACACAATACTCCAAACATCATATTTCAGGTCAAAATGAAGCTCTACACTCAAAACCATTCACTCTTACTGAAATACCAAACTTTTCCCTCAGACAACACACACAAGCTTTCAAAAACACACACACTACAATATAGTATTACACACATCATGTCCCCTCCCTCCTCCTTTACCATGTCCTCTTCCTCCTCCTTCACCATGTCCTCCTTCTTTCCCTACTCTTCTGCCTCTTCCTCTCCCTCCTCCTCTTCCTACTCCTCCTCGACCTATTTCTTCATCATGTCCTCTCCCTCCTCCTTTACCATGTCCTCTTTCTCCTCCTTCACCATGTCCTTCTTCTTGCCCTCCTCCTCTTCCTCCTCCTCTTCCTCGACCTATTCCTTCATTTCTCTGTGGATCCATTGTTTCAAAGCTCAATGAACAGATTCAGGCCCTTTTATGTATCTATTGAAGGATCTGATTGCTGTGTGTTCAATTTTGACTTTTAGTGTTTCCAGCTTGGTAATTGTTTGCTAAGCTGTGCTGACTTGAGTGAACAGTATTGAATGCTAGTGCTTTCCATATGACCAGATGGTGTAAGCACTGAGAAATGTAAGGATTTGTGTGTAGAGTTTTGAAGTAACAGTTCACCAAAACTGACTCATGTGTTAACCAAGGTGAAAAAGTAGTACACTTCCATAGTGTATTTTAAGTGCTTTATTTTCGCACACTAATTTTGTACTTAAGAAGTACTAAAGACAAATTTTTAGTATATTAAGATGTTCTTAAGATCATCTTAGTGTACTTCACTGTGCTATTTTGAGACACCATAAATATGAACTAAAATGTACTAAAAATGTATTTAAAAAATGTATTTATGTACCACTTGTAGTAAACTTGAACCCATCTTTGTATAAAAGTTGTGTTCAAGATTAATACAAGTGTTAACTAAATAAGTTTTTTTATACAGAGATAGTATGTTAAAAGTGCATGTTAGTTCATATTCATGGTGCCTCAAAATAGCACAGTGAAGTACACTTAGATAATCTTAAGAACATCTTACATCTGTCTCAGCAACAATTCAATTCTACAGACTTGACATGGTTTTCCTGAGATTTTTCCTCTAATGTTTCAGACCTGATCGGGTGAGGATGTAGTTTGTCTTACCTCCTTAAAACTCATCATCTCTCTTGTCTGCTTCGCTTTCCCTGCTTTGCACAAAACATGTTCATCTAAAGAAGCCAATAATGATCGAGTCAAAATAAGATTATTATTATTATTTAGAAACTTACTTTAGTCTAGTCATGTTTTCATAAGCTAACTCGCTTGGCGTCACCTTTTGAATGCGGTTGTGTGCAGATGAACGCAAAGACTTGCATGGACATGGATACGTGTGTGCACGAGTCAATGCGACTGCTTCGTCGCTTTTACAAGCGTAAATTGGGTAACTACATTGCATATAGATCCGTTTTTGCCGCGATTATCTTTGTATAGGAATACACTAGTTAACTGCTAAAATTTAAACTTGAGATTTACACCGGGACACAAAAGATTTACACTGGGGCATGTGCCCCAGTAAAAGGGATCTAGCGACGCCCCTGCATATATTGCAGTATATTAAATCATATAAAGACAAGCTATTACATGGAAAAACATAGTGCCCTTTTTGGTCTTGGTTACAATATATTTTGTATCAATATATACATGTATGGTCTATTCATATACTGCAATATAATGGAAAATATACATATTAAATCCTATATATGGGAATATACTGCCTAATATATTACATGATATTTTCTATGCATATATTACAATATATTGGGAAATATAAATATTAAATCCGATATATGGTAATATATTGCCTAATATATTACATGATATTTTCCAATATACTGCAGTATATGTTTGTTGCATAAGGGTTGATTGTTAGGGTTGTGTTCATACCAAGCATTTGATTGCTCATCTGCTTTGGAGAAAGTTGGGGCTTTCCTGCTGAGATTATCTGAAAGGTCTTAATTCTGAAAGATGAAAGCCGTGAGTCATAGGAAGTCTGTTTTAATAATGTTTATTTGCAGTGTATTTTATTCTGCTTACCTGAATTGTGCAGAATTCTGCTTGATGTTTAGTCCACCTGTTGGCTGGCACTGGCGCCTGACAGTTTTCTCCATCCTTTGAATGAAGGCCACCACGAGTGGTCATGTTAACCAAATATTTTGAATCTTAGTAAGTCTGTCTACATCTAAACATTTAATAAACTGACAATGTGTTAGGCCATTTAAACACATAATTTTTCTTTTATAGGGTAACGCCTATAAATGGCAAAAACTGATCTGCACATTTTTTGCCTTTTGCACAGATTTTTATGTTGCATGTTAACGCTTTAACCATTGTTTTGTTTATGTGCACATGTCTCCGCCTGTAAAAGATAAACGTCACAAATGGAAGTAAATAAAAAAGCTTGAAAAGTGTTTTTGTTATAAGCTGATTTTTGATAGTTTTCCTCTTATCATGTGCATGTAAACATACTCAATGTCTTTGTTTAGCCTGGCTGTGTCTCAAATCACAGTTAGCGCGAGAAGTCGTTTGTCCAGAACAGTTGTGAAATCTAATAACAACTGCAACTCCAACAGTCTAACATGATGGTTGAATTAAACACAGATAAACACACACTTTATGTCCATATAGACCACAAGATTTGAGTTCAAGCAGATTAAGAGAGTTAAGTTGATTGAGTTAAGTTGTAATTGTTTGGCTCATATTAATTATTGTATTATAATTGATAATGACAATTTTCTTACATCCCTTGTCTGTCAAAATGACAAACATTAAGAAAGTTTAATGCAACCTTTGGTTGTAAAGCAGATTTTAAACTGATGATCTTCATTCTGTCACTAGGCCACCATAATCCATGGGCACCAGCTGTGAAAAGTGCAGGACTAACATCTTCCTCCACCTGTGAGTCTCTTCCCACATCATGTAGATAAGGTAATGAATTATTTGAAAATATGCTGAATGAAAGCTTTGTTTTATTGGGGTGCATTATTTTAATTATTAAATTATTTTGCAGATGAGTCACATTTGATTTTACATATATATGAAAAACAACTTGTTCCACATCCAATGTTTATCATACAATGTGAATTGAAGACTATGAGAACAAACAGATATGTTTGAATGTAGGCAATGCAACAAATGAAAGAGGATTTAAAATGAATGCTAAATACCTTATTACTCATTGATTATTGACTTTATACTATGGTCACTTGCATTTGTTTATATGCACCATGAAATAGGACTGGGATGATTAGAGAACCATTATTTGCATTATTATTTTATATACAGTTTTAGAACTGTGTTTGATTGTTTTTATGCCAGCGGTTTTAAGACCATGACATATGATAAAACTTTTGTGAAGAATTCCTATTCCAAAATAATAATATATCCCCCGTCTATATATCTGTGTTTATAAAGAAATATTTAAACTGTGGTGCATAACTATTCTTATGGAAATAAGTTAGCAAATATTAATGTTAATGAAAAGTTGATTTCTGTCACTGGTGTAAAATATTTGCCATACAGAACATGAAGAATAGCCAAAACTGTGGTATTGAGCTAGTGTCACGACACGGTACACGGGGAAGACAGGAAAACCCAAACGCAGACTTAAATAAAGAATAATTTAATATACAAAACCAAAACACCCACGAGGGGGTAAAACATACAATGACAGACACAAGAACTAAACTGATTAACATAAACACTGGAAACACTAAACTACATAAACTTACATAAGACTAGGAACAGGAATAAACACTAGGAACTTTGGCAAGGAACAGAGAATAATACCAACGCACGGAGGACAGGACAGAAGGACATTAAATAGGGATTTCTAAACAACAAACACCTGAAGCTAATCAAACATAAGGGAGCGGGAAACAATTCACGAACCCTAAGAGAAACGTGGACTGCGGAAGGGCATGTCACACAACTCTCTCAGGGCAGACACGTACTGTCACCACCTAATCTCTCAAACTCGGATAAGACAAGAAATGGAGAGACCAGGTCGTGACAGTACCCTCCCCCTAAGGGCGGATACTAGACGCCCTCAGGAGGAGACACTAAACACAGGACCTAAAATGAGACAAAAACCAAGAAAACAGAGAAACCAAAATTAATGGTAAAACAGATAACATGATAACAGGGTTGGGATGGGTTAACAAAAACAATATACATGGAAGCGGAGGGGGAGTAACGGTAAAGTTTGAGTAATGAGAGTCAGTTTGTGTCCTTACAGTTTTATGAGTCTTTTTGGTGGTGACTGTAACAGATGGAGAAGTCCGGGGGGAAGAACAAGAGTTCACAACAACGGAAGGGGACTGACGAGGGAACACCGGGGGCACAGGAAGTACAGGGGGCTCAGGAGTCACAGGAGGAACAGGGAGCACAGGGGGCACAGGAAGTACGAAGGACTCAGGAATCACAGAAGGAACAGGGAGAACAGGGAGCACAGGGGTCACAGGAAAAGCAGACTGACCCGAACAAAACGGTTCTGCTCCGCAGGAAAAGGCGGATTCCTCAAAGTCCATCGGACGCAGAGGTGACTTAAGACGCGCCGGCGACTCTGGACGCGCCGGCGACTCTGGACGCGCCGGCGACTCTGGACGCGCCGGCGACTCTGGACGCGCCGGCGACTCTGGACGCGCCGGCGACTCTGGACGCGCCGGCGACTCTGGAGATTTGGGGGAAGTAGCTGGTACAGGCGACGCGGGAGAGGTGTTCTTCCTCCTCGTCTTCCGTCTGGGACGAGGAGCGGAAAGCGCCGGAGGAGTGGGAGACAGCACGGCCGGACCACCCAACTCCGAAGATGAGCCACCCGACGCCGAGTCCCAGGAGGCATGTCTTTCACGTTTCCCCCTGAGACTGTCGGGTGGACAGGACACTAGTGGCAGAGACGAGAAAGGCCTGTCTAAAGCAAACACTCCCACTCGCCGACGCTCCGGGATGGTTGCCAGAGGGGCCGGAAAAGAGGTCCTTCCTCCCTGGAATGCCCCTCTGGCCGTGGCACCTCTCCACGCATTACTTCCCCCGCGTCGAACCAGTCTGGTCCCACTAAACGCCGCGTAGTCAAACTTGGGGTTGAGGTCCATAGTCTGCTGGGTTTAGTTTTGGCGTTGGTATTCTGTCACGACACGGTACACGGGGAAGACAGGAAAACCCAAACGCAGACTTAAATAAAGAATAATTTAATATACAAAACCAAAACACCCACGAGGGGGTAAAACATACAATGACAGACACAAGAACTAAACTGATTAACATAAACACTGGAAACACTAAACTACATAAACTTACATAAGACTAGGAACAGGAATAAACACTAGGAACTTTGGCAAGGAACAGAGAATAATACCAACGCACGGAGGACAGGACAGAAGGACATTAAATAGGGATTTCTAAACAACAAACACCTGAAGCTAATCAAACATAAGGGAGCGGGAAACAATTCACGAACCCTAAGAGAAACGTGGACTGCGGAAGGGCATGTCACACAACTCTCTCAGGGCAGACACGTACTGTCACCACCTAATCTCTCAAACTCGGATAAGACAAGAAATGGAGAGACCAGGTCGTGACAGCTAGACCTAAAACATTGTGAGAATCTTGATGTATCACGGTGGGTAGCATCTATTATTTAGGTGGTTGACAGGTCTGTTTGCATGTAATTGCATTGTTAATAACTTGAAGTTCATAGTCCAATATTGATTGTGAGGTTTATTAAAATTTTCCTTAATGTTCTAACATCTTTTTCCTTTCTTTTCTTCATGCAGCACTTCAGGATAAACCAGGCTGTAATCGGCTGAGATGCACAGATTCAACTCTGGCCCATTGTCATCCCAACACCTCATCTGCCCATCAGTTTCATTTAGTGTCGGTCTATTGCAAAAGTTCTTATAAACTTTAAATGAGACTTTGTGTAAAGCAGGGGTTTCCAAACCTTTAATTCCACAACCTTTTAAGCCCGGGATACACTGCAGGATTTTTGCAATCCTATGAGATCATTACCTTATCACACTGTGTAACATGGATCTTAAACTTGGGTACGACAAGCATGTGGAAGACTGTACGATGAAGACACCTATTAATTCGGAAGCTGTGACACATGTTAGCGCAACGTCATCAGCATGCGCTGGGTAACAAATACCGGTCTGCAGCAGTGGCGGCTGATGACTTCTTTTTTTGAAGCTCACGATGCGAAGTTCGTCACAACATGTATGTAGCTTGTCATGTGTGTGGTTCGTCATTTCAAAATATGTGTTCTGCGCTATGAGAGATCGTGTGTGCATCATGTGTCATGCCAAAATAAGTGCCTGCTGCCTTGAACTTGAACTTGAAAGGAGACGCTCGCGTATTTAATATACAGGTTTCTCCATGTTTTTGTCTATTTTTAAGCCATGGTCGCTTGGAGTTGGGGTTAGAATTGGGGTTAGGTCATTTTTATGTAACAAAAAGTTGTTCTAACCCTAAACCCAAGCGACAATGGTAAAAAAGCAAAAAAATTGAGAAACCAATAAATAAAACGACAAAAAAAGATGCGCCGTTTAAGTGAATGGGGAGGACTGGCGTATCATATGCACGCCGAATTGGAATTGGAACATACGCAGGTCCGTGAGACTGGGTTGGACTTTCAGTTACTCACTTACATGGATGAACCTCAGACTTCCAACCAATATAGATTATAAACATTTCTGCTGATGCTTTCCCATTTATTTCATCCTTGATGTGTTTGTGTGTGTCATTTTTAGGCAGCAGAGGGAAATTTACTGATAAGTTCCTCTTCTGATCACACATTGACCGTTTGGAAAGATGTGGAGCAGAAGCCACTGCACCTGTACAGAACCCCGTCCGACCCCATCCATGCGTTTGGTCTTTATGGTTCTGAAATTGTGGCTGGCACTGTTGCCAACAAGATTGGGGTATACTCTATTCTGGACAACACGGCCAGCCTGGCAGGATCCACCAACAGAGAACTTTCGTGGTACACTCACATGTCTGTCTGTACTGCCCACCAAGAGGCTTTTGCTGCTCGGCTCAGATAACGGTTCCATCAGGCTGCTGGCTTAAACAAACTTTTAAGACACTGGTATTGTGTTGATTTTTCAGAGGAATAATTCTCCCAGTGCCACCATTGGCTCCTTACCCAGAATGAAACAATCTTGCCAACCATGCACAATGAAACCTGTTTCAGTCAAAGAGGGAGCAAGAGTGATATTTCCATTTTAACTTTGCTAAAAGAGTACTTAAAACCTCACTTTTGTAAGTGAATATTGCCTATAATTCATACAATCAATTAATTATTATTATTTTTACAATTTTTAGGGTTTATGCATAACCACACTCGCTGCTGTATGTAATAATCAACTGTAAATTCTCTTTAAATAGACTAACAAATGAGTTGCTCAGGATCTAAGTGTGAGTCTATAGTGTAGTGTTTACACTTCCCATATTGAGTGAAATTTACAAAAAACATCAACACTGTGAGAATGACAGGTCGTACCATGTTAATATGATTCGTCATATATGATTCAATTCATCAGTGCTCAGCAACTACGCAGTGTTCATGGTAGACATTTGTAGTGCTCCATGTTTGGCACCTTTTTCTATACAATGCAGTAAATTTCTACATCCACATCAATAGACAGTTTTGATCAAAATGTTACCCTGGCCAAGTCCAATATGACTTGCTATACACGGAGTCTGAACTTTAGATATGCAATGGGGACAGTCCAGAATCCTGTCGGGACCCTCTGACTTCAAAATGTATCTACTACTAGAATATATACAGTATATATAGATAAATTTGAAGCTGTATTAACCTTGAATAATGTAGTAATTCACCACTGTTTGTCTGTCCCTTGTCAAATGACATGTTACATTTTACACACCAATATCTTTGTATATACAGCACAACACAACATTATATATGTGTATATATTTATATATCTTTCTTGAGCCTAATGCTTGTCTATAACTTATATACTTTTATGCAGCATTTACTAGATAAGCTACTAGAGATGCAGCGATACCGATACTGGTATCGGGTATCGGCCTCGATACCACATTTTCTAAAGTACTCGTACTCGTTAAAAGTCCCCCGATACCAGGGATCGATACCACGGTCTGAGAAATGTCTCTGTTTGAGCGGCGTGTAAGGGGTTAATGCCTCTTGTGTTGTCCAAAGAGGCAGAGTTTACAACAAACTGGAAAACTAGTCCCTTGTTTTTTTGTTAAATTATATGACTAAAGCTGTTACCTGTAAATTTAAATCATGTTTTTTATTAAGTACTCGGTATCGGTATCGGCAAGTACTGAAATGCAAGTACTCGTACTCGTACTCGTATTCCAAAAAAGTGGTATCGGCGCATCCCTATAAGCTACAGTTGACATGACCTAGTAATTAGCCAGTTTAATTTATTTAAGTTTTCAGACATTCCAGTTCTATAATGTTAGAATATCTTAAAAGACTTATTGGCCACTGCAACACATTTATTTATTTATTATTTAGTTTACTACTAAGCCGTCTGTAACCAAGTAATGGGCAATCTTGGGTTTTAATTTGAGTACTCATACCATTACTGTTAAATTATTAGTGATCAGTTAAAACAGAAACCTACAAATATTCTGTAAAGTATCCCTTCACATTATGTACCATTTTTCAAAATCCATTTAGTTAAATTTTACTTGCTGTTTCACAATTTTGATATCCAACAATATATTCTCTGAAAATATATTTTTTTGTTTTTGAAAGATCATTTAATATTGACAGACATCTATCTTTGGAACACACAACACATTATCTGTAATAACATTGGCCATTGCTTTTTTTGTATTCCAATGCAAATATTTTTTCTTTTTTACTTTTAAAGTGACTTTTTCTTTATACTCACTAAAATGAAAATTTTCAGTGACTTAAAGATATGTGATCAGAAATGCTTCTGTTTTTTTACACAATGACAAGCTATGAAAGACTAGTTGATTGGCTCTATTTGTTGATGAAAGGTTTAAATGTTTGTGTTTAGAACCAGGGCACCATGTTACTCTAAAAGGCCAAAGTCCATGTGAGTGTTTGCAATGTAATGCCTTTCAACAGCTCTCAATTTTGAAATTTTGGCAGATGCCTCCGGACAACCCAAGGCAATGGTGAAACCATTACTGGTTTAAGTTTCTGGCATGTATGATCACCAATAAAAGTCTATTTAATAAAATCGTGTGACAGTATTGGCAATATTAGGTTGTCATCTCCTTCTCATTAATTCTTGCTTATCTCATTTTTTTTTAACAAACTGCTTTTTTGTTTGCTCCTATCAGTATCCACTGTCAGTGAGTTTATTTAGCTCAACATAATAGTTTATAACTATTAGAAAAAAAGAAATACACTGATCTACACATTCATTTGCTATGACCCTATAAGATATTTTTGTTTTTACTTCTATAAAGAGGTACGTACCAGGAGCTATATGAGGTAAAGATCAATAAAAGTTGAAATGTAACTGCCCACTTTCAGGCTGTCGACCCCTACAGCAAAGAATTTTCCAATAGCGTATTTGATGCGTTTCTTTCCCATCAGGGCTGGATCCCACAACTGGAAATTTGTACGGTAAGCTCAGAGTTTTATTCTGTTAAATACATTTCACGCTTGTGATTATCATTGTGTATAATAAGGTAATGTGTTGGATTAAACATTATGTAAATCTGCATTCAGATTTTTGTTTGTAAATGGGTACAGTTGATTTAATTTTGACTTGAATCCCAATGATTTAAGATTGTCAATTTTCTAGTTTTTATTTGATCATCAGATTGCTTTTTTAAGAAAGTTTAGACCATTTTACAAACATGCATACAGGGCAGTGTTATTACAAGTACTGTAAGAGCCATTTATGGTGTTGTTCTTATTTTGTACACTAGGTGGACTATTGAGTTTTGGAATTGGATAAAATTTGATTACAATTAGTTGACATTAAAGTAGACTAATTTAATACATTAAGGGGCGGTTTCTCGGACAGGGATTAACTAAAATAAATACAAGAGCTGCCCAAACTGAAAACAACTTGCACTTACATGTCTTAAAATACATCAGTGGCTATTGCTTGGTCTCAAAATGTACACAAGTAGCCTAATGTTTTTAATAAGGCATGTTTGATCAAACTAGTTATATTTTCTAATTAAACTAAGGCCTACCCTGCTGAAAGAAAACAGCATACCAGCAAGACCAGCATATGTTGTGTTTTGGTGCTGGTATGCTGGTGACCACCAGCTAAAGCAGCATACCAGCATAATTCCCATGCTGGTCCATGCTGGTTTGATGCTGTTTTTTTTCAGCAGGGTAGTGACTAGTAGTCCTGTCTTAAACTAATCCCTGTTCGGGAAACAACCCCAAAGTGTGTTGATATCAAAGAATGTCACCATTAATTATTTAATCAGATTTACAGTTTGACCTTTTTTAATTACCTTTTCTCCTAAAACTATAAATGTATTTAATTAATGCAGGAGTAACTATTTTACTTTATATAATTTATGTAGACTACTTAAATGAGTTCTTAAAAAAGTAAGTATTAAAATGAATCAATATCAATTTAACTGTGACATAAATTTGTTGCCAGCTATTTATACAATTATACAGCTCATACAATTGACTAATAATCAAATTTACTATGCCTACACTATTTATTAACCAGCCTATGGTATTATTATGTGAGCTAGAATGTGTCATTTGGCCTTTTGTTTGGGTTCTTTTAAAGGACTCTGTGGGGTGGTCTTAAAATTTGAATTTGACTCTTTCTTTCTTTTTTAAAGGTGGATATAACAATTCAAAGGGGGAATTCACTTCCATAAATGTCACAAATGCTGCAGTGATTTTGATTACCATCAAAGTGGTCCCCCCTAAAGCCATGTGTGCCATGGACATTGAGCAGCAGTGTGCTATTCTTTTTCAATACCTCAAAGCTCTGGTTTATAAATCTAAACTCAACTGAACTTCAAGAATGAAGTGGAGTTTATTTGTAGTTTTCTTTATCCTGAAGTAGGCCCAAACATGTGTGTCAATTGGATTGTTTCTATTGTTGTCATATATGCAATGTTTTTATATTAATTAATTGATGCATTATATGGACAGGCCATCATCCATGGCCTATGTGAAATGCAAGCATTATCCTGGCAGGAAGCTGAAGAGGTGTTCCTCCGTGGCCCTTCTAGGTATGCTTGTAATTTGCATTTGCAAATGGTATTTGTTATTACACAACATTTTTGACAATGGCATTCATCATTTATTGTAGTGAAGTCAAGGAATTTGACAGAGCAGTTTCCAAAAGACTGAAAAAAGAAGGAAAAAAATCACCTGCAGGAAGTAATTACTTATGCATTTACATTATTTTATATTTATTCATTTAGCAGACGCTTTTATCCAAAGTGACTTATAAATAAAAAGTTATTTTTAATGCAATTGAAGATGAAAAGTAAAGTCACTATAACACAATTCTTTCTTCCTTTTTTCTTCGGTTTCTCCTTGTAGGAGCCATTATTATTGTATTATGTATTGTGCATGTATTTTGGGCTGTCACCAGTGGGGGGCAGTATGTGCACAAAGGGTTTTTAAACGGGTGTTTCAATCACATGAGGAAGACTCGGTGGAGGGAACGCAAACAGTTTTTACCACACTCACACACGCTAGCACCCGTGGTTGGCTCATCATTTCATCAAGTATGTAATGTTTCATCTTTCAATAAATTATCAACGTGTTTATACAAGACTGATTTTGTGTGCGTAAAGCTCAAGTTAAACTCCAATGAGTCCACAGCAAATTGGTTGCTGCAACAAAAGTAAAAACTGAGTTTCCGCTGGATGGTGAGCAGACGCTGACCAGCTAGCTCAAGTTTTCAGCGTGGGATTCGGCCGTTATGCATAGTACTGCAGTCTAATGCCATCTCTCTCCATTCCGCCTGCCATGGACGGGCAAAGCTACTCGCATTCAGAGGGATCTCACATGGACAAGGGAGGATTCGTCATGGCGCCCCACGTGTTCCCCAACAACCATTGGAGCTTCGCACATCAGAGGCACGTTCAATCTCACACCGGTGCACAACGTTTTGCTACGGTTTCCGGGTTGAACGACATGTTTCCTTGAAACGGTGTGCAACGGAATTCAACAGGTTTTAGAAGCGTTTTCTCTTGTTTGGTGGGTGTGTCAGAAATGTCAGCCCAATCAGCGGCAAGATGTATAAAACCACGCGATAGTAAAGAGACAGCTCTCTCTCAATGGGTTCAAGTTGGTATGTTGTCTTTCATTCTGGACGGCAAGGTCAGTGACTGTAACATCGAGGGTATTTTACAGTATTAAACACACATTTATAACGATTTCATCAGGCTTCAGAAACATTTAAAAAAGAACACAAAGAATGGCCTCTCAGCTACCGTAGTTGCAACTCTTGCGTCATCACAACAGGGTGTTCAATGCATCACCGTTTCTGTTTAATAAACATTGTGCAACGTTTTGTCGGGGCTGAACGCAGCCCAGGCTTACGTCATGCCCTGTCCTGTGCAATCTGATAACCAAGTGAAGTGAGAGAGAACTGAAAGTGAGTGTCACATGACACAGGCATGACTTGTAAGACCACTGCTCAACGGCACATCAGACATGCTGACAGATTTTTACATTCCTGACTTTGACTTCTCCAGCTTGGGTTTTCCTCGGATCGGAGACCACCTTCAGGACCTCAGTCTGGAGGATCTGTCAATCCTCTCATCTCCAAAAGATTCTTTGTCTGAATATCTTCCTCAAGATTCTTCCTTCCTCACAGACAACATGGCATCAACACACCAGCAACAGACCAGGAGATGAATTCTAACCGGTTTCAAGTCTTTGGACGACATCACCGCCGCTATTAATTCACCACTCATAGGGAGTTATCAGAGACCCCAAACACAGCCAGAAGAGGAAGTAGAGGTGGAGGAGTCTGAAGAGCTGGGTCACGTTGATACCTATGCAGACTACAGGCCCTCTAAATCCAAGATAGGAATATCCCATCCAGACCGTGTGGTTTGAAGGATCCTACCTTCGATCCTCACGTGCAGAATGTTTTTATTATTGTGTTTTTTTATGTTTAATCATTTATTTACATAATCATCATAATCATTTTATAATCATTAGTTTTTATCCATTTAATTATTGTATTTGATTATTTAATATTATTTTATATCATTATCAATTTCATTATTATCATTTTTATTACTACATTATTGTTTATTAATTCATTTATTAATTATTGTTTTTATTCATTATTCATTTATTCATTCATTATTATATTTCTATATTTTATTATATCATTCATTAATTCATTGTATTTCTATATTTTATATGTATCTTTGTGGTTCAGTTTCACATTTGGGAAGTTTCATAGAACTGTTCTGTCTGTGTGTAAACAAGATGGATAAAGAGAATGTTTATGGAAGCCCAAGGTCTAAGGGATGATGCAGCTGAGCAATTTTGGATATAACCGTGCATGCTGTATTCCTGGGTTAGACGAGGTTTGAACATTGAGGCATATGCAACTGAAACTAACTGTCCATCAATAAAACTCTGTTCTATTTTTATCATCTAAAACCTCAGTCTCACGCCTCTGCTTATGCTCTCCTCTAGCAACGATTGATCAGTTCTGTATCTGACAGATGCTTTAACAAAGTAAACGTATATTTTCTGACGTGATCTGGTGTCCGGGTATGGATCGTTTTTTATTTTGTCTGTGGTGTGGAGACCAGATCTAACAGGTTGAAACCAACACTTTATCCAGTGTTCCTCCTCCAGATATCACCTACACCCTGTCTATCCCAGAGGACATCATAAACAACGGCCAACTCTCTGCTTTGCAGCTGGAGGCCATAATTTACGCCTGCCAGCAACATGAAGTGATTTTGCAGAACAAACAGCGAGCCGGTTTCCTCATAGGTGACGGCGCAGGAGTGGGGAAGGGCCGGACGGTGGCCGGGATCATTTTAGAAAACTTTTCTGATTGGAAGAAATTGAAGAGTGCAGTGGCACGCCTAATCATATTCTGAAGCTAAGATCAAAACCACTTCTTCCACCAGGACTTTTTGAGAAAAGTGATTTGTATATCAGACGTAGATGGCGACAAGTTTTGCAATATTTGTCTGATATTTTTTGGAAAAGATGGATAAGAGAGGATCTTCCACTGCTTCAAGAACGACAAAAATGGATGAAACCACAGAGAAACTTTGCTGTTGGTGATGTAATCATCATAATGGATCCAAGTGCTCCACGTGGTTCCTGGTCGTTAGGCAGGATCATTCAAACATATTCTGACCATCGAGGACTGGTTCGTTCTGTATGACTGGAGACAAAAACAGGATTATTGGATAGGCCAGTTTCTAAAATTTGTCTGTTATTGGAGGATAAAAAGGACTAATTTCAAAGTAAATTGCACATACACATCTTGTTTGGCTCCTTTGATTAATTTAAGAGATAATTGTAGTTACACACCAACAATTATGGGGCCGGTGTGTAGGAGCCATTATTATTGTATTATGTATTGTGCATGTATTTTGGGCTGTCACCAGTGGGGGGCAGTATGTGCACAAAGGGTTTTTGAACGGGTGTTTCAATCACATGAGGAAGACTCGGTGGAGGGAACGCAAACAGTTTTTACCACACTCACACACGCTAGCACCCGTGGTTGGCTCATCATTTCATCAAGTATGTAATGTTTCATCTTTCAATAAATTATCAACGTGTTTATACAAGACTGATTTTGTGTGCGTAAAGCTCAAGTTAAACTCCAATGAGTCCACAGCAAATTGGTTGCTGCAACACTCCTGTTTACAGCAAGATGATGTTTAGGTAATTGTTCAATAAAGTACAGCATTGTTTATTATTGTTGTTTTGTCTATTCTTATTTAAGTTTTGATTCGCATTCAAAATATAAAAAAACAGATTTTGTAATGTTAGTGTGATATAATGTTAATAAGACCATTATATAATATCACATAATATTTTTCTGAATATAGTTCTATCTGTAATTGTGTCCCTTCCATCAGTAATTTTCTTTCAATTACACTCACGCTCAAAAAATACTGCAGACTATTGGGTAATTTGTTAGTCAGAGAAAACAGAGTTTTTTGGCACATGCATTAAGCAGGGAACTCAAATATTTATTTGGATAACTTTAAATAAAACGAGACCGTAATATTGCATCCTACAGTATTGTTTTCAATGCCATTTGGATAAGGGTGTTATACGATCTTCCAAACAGCAGGGGGCGCTGTCTCGAAAAACGAGGGGACTGCGATTGCGGGTCTCTGGGCGGGGGTCTGTAGCTGCCGTTTCCGAGTCTGCAGCTTTATACTACTCGATAAAATGGGTAAAGAAGTAATACTGCACAGGTGCGGGTAAGCATACCAGTTTTGACCGTGATTGGAATGGCATTGGAAAGCCATATGTCAGATCTATAAGAATTTGTATACTTTGTAAACTCTTTTTAATATTTAAACCATATGTAAATAAATCAATATAGAACGTGAAGATAGGACATTGTTATTCGTACACGAGTCAAACAGCATTCGCCAGAAACCTCTGTGAGTGACTGATTGGCAGTCACAGCAACAAGTACAATGCAGAATTACTTCAAATAAGGATTTGGACATATTATATATTGTATTTTTTTTCTTTGACTAAATGTTTTAACCTGTAGTTTTAAACAAATTCAGAATGTTTAACCACAGAATTGAGCAAGAACTTGCAGACCTTTAGTCATGTTAAGTATTGATTATTTGAATATATTTTGCTCAGTGTGTTAAAAACTCCTTAAAAGCTGGGCTGTTAACCAGATCACCTTAATATCTATTTTGTGAAACATTGATATACAATCTAAACTCAAATGTGCAAGTACACGCTATTCATTGATACACTGTAAAAAATACTTTGCTGCCTTAAAATTTTTTGTTGAGTCAACTCGGATTTACAAGTCATTTCAACTTACTATTATTTATCTTGACTAGAGATGAGTTGTTATAACTACTGGTGTGTTGTTATAACTTATAAAATTAAGTTGACTTTTCTCAGCTATATTTTATAAGTTGTGACAACTCATCTCTGTTGACATGACTTGTAAATCTGAGTTGATTTAACAAAAGTTTTTTATACAGTTGTTTCAAGTAATTAAATATAGTTGAATGTAAGATAGACCTGCAGGTATTTTTAAAATATCATTTAAAACACCAATTACCTTTTGATCTGACACAATACACTCATAATTTGTTATCATAGTACAATATGAGGTATGCCTATAAAAAATGACTAGTCGTTTTAAATTTATTCAGTGCTTTTTTCTCCTTACTTTTTAGACAAACTGCTAGAACATGAACTTTGGCTTTCTGATATTACTCTTCCTTTGTTATTCCAAGCAAGGCTGGACGGTAAAGCACCAAAACTAATTTTATTTGTTATTTTAAATGCACTGTATTTCACATTTCATCAAACTGCCCTGAATTGCCCTTTTTGTTTGTTTATTTGTTGTTGTTGTCCAGCTTTTGCTGAAAATTGGTCTTTGGTCTCACCATACAATCAACATACAAACAACAATACCAAAGCACAACATTTCCTTTACATAATTAAACTGATCACATTTCATACCTCTTATTCAGAAAACCTATTGCATTTAGCACAAACAATTGCATTGTTAACCACAGGAAGATGCAGTTGAACCCGCGGATGGACCGGCGGAGACTGTAATGTTGACCCCGCTGATCCCTAGTAAACCAAGATCAGTAAGATCTAACAATGCACAGTGTCATATCATTGAAGCCATTGAACACATGCTAAGACCTTTGACTCTTTCATCACATTGTCCTTCTCAGGATCTGGAAGACTCACTTACCCCCGTCATAACAGAAGCACTCACAGATGCTTCACATGTCCTGGAAGCAGATGCCCCCTCTTCTGGACAGAAAGAAGGCTCGTCGGAGGAAGATCTTGATATGATTTGTGATGGTGAAATGACCAGCCAACATATTAAGCGGGCCGTAGGCAATGCCATTATGAAGCTTGGACTCTCATACTTAGAAAAGTTGAGGCCTGGCTCAGAGCAGCCCAATGTCATAATCTCTCCTCTAAGTTTGTCTGTGGCATTATCACAGCTAATGCTGGGTAAGTCTGAAATAAGAAATATTTGGGTTTCAGTCTGGTTTACATTCATTTACAAGTATGTAAGTGTTGATATAAAAGCAGGTCAAGTTCCTTAAACGTTACATTGTTGCTCTGAATCACAGGAGCAATAAATGAGACCGAGGAACTGCTTCTTCACCACCTGAATGCAGATGCACTGCCCTGCTACCATACTGCCCTCAGCAGCCTCCTACGTAACTTCCACAAACAGAGCCTGCCCATTGCCAGTCGCATCTATCTCCAAACCGGTGGGAGTCACACACACATAAATACACATAATGAAGTCTACAAGCATTTTCATTTAACCAAGATCATGATTTTAGGTTAAACATTGTAAGAATTGTTTAATCGGTCGTACTAAAATAATGTAGTTTCTCAGTTAATGGGCCCTATTTTAACGATCTAAGCGCACGGTCTAAATGGGCGTGTCCGAATCCACTTTTGCTAATTTAACGATGGGAAAAATGATTTGTGCACCGAGCGCACGGTCGAAAAGGGTTGTTCCTATTCTTTTAATGGGTAAGGGGAGTGTTTTGGGCGTAACGTGCAATAAACCAATGAGAATCTCTCATCCCCTTTAATAGCCAGTTGTGCTGGCGCTGTCTAATCCCTGTTTAGATGATGGACTTTGTAAACTGAAAAACTAAGCGGAGGAAGAAAACCCCCAGTTTAAGATTAATGTTAAAGAATTGTGTTGTTTTTCACTTGTATTGAAATTGTTATTTTTTTATTAAAACCAATAAAACCTGTTTTCTTTTAGTCATGGAAGTAAACAAAGCAGGCTTTTAATGTATATATGTATAAATGTATGGCTATCCAATATCATCAAAAAATAATTTACAAGTATGTAAGAAAAGGTTTGTACTCTAAAAATACTTTATTTGTAACAAACAGGAGAATTTAGCACCGTTTCAGCACCCGGACAGCGGCATGAGTTTTTTAAGCATTACTTAAAAATGTTACGTTTCTCATCTCACCATATCCACAGGTACAGAGTCATCATATACAATAAATCCGTGGGGTAGCATTTCAAAAACATTTAAAAACAGATGCATTTGTTTAAAGCAAAGCATTTAATTACTTACCAGGCTACATGTGAAGCAGCTCTTTACGCCTTCTAACGTCTCATAATCGGTCCTCATTTATGTCCAAGAGACTCAATAATAATATTTTACATTTGAATGCTTTACTTTTTCATATTTAAAAGCTTTTTTGTGCAGCTGCGCATCCATGTGTGTGATAAGCAAACCCGGGTTGTTGTCCCGTTCATAGGCACACATATTTCAAACGCGCTCATTAAAAAACAAAAACACTATTGCGCCATTGACTTTAGACCAGGTTTTAGTTGGTCAATGGCGTAGTCTATATTAGTTGCCTCAAAATAGCAATGCCCCAACAATGCGCGTGAACACACCTCGTTTTAAAATCAGAACGCCCATGGGCACAAAAATGGGCGCAAATGCATTTGCTATTTAAAAAACGTGACGATAAACTTGAAAATTATAATTGCGCCGGGTTGAAACTAGCAAAAGACACTTGCGTCCCGCATTGCGCTGGGTGTATGAAAGAGCCCAATGTGGTTATGAAAATGGAATGAATAATATAAAATGAGTGATATGGTGTACATCATGCCCATATACCATAAAACAGATATATAAACAGATTTATATATTGATGGATCACATTAACCAATCATTGTAGTTAATTTTTAAAAATAAAGGTGCTACAAGAGGTTCTTCACTGCAATGTCATAGAAAAACCATGTTTGGTTCCCCTCCAAAACATTTGTTTCTTACCTTTATAAAATCTAAAATGCCCTAAAGTTCCCTTTAAAATGGTTCTTCAGATATTTAAGGTTTTTCTATGACATTGTGTAGCACCTTTATTTGTTGCACATTTTTTTAAATGATCATTTCTTAATATTAGTGTAATAAGTGTAATCCTTCATTTGTGAACATTTATTAAACAGTTTCTTATTTTTAGGATTTGAACCAAAACAGGGCTTTATGGAGGATTCTCAGAAGCTCTATGATTCAGAACCAGCCACTCTGACCACAGTTAATGAGGTCAATGAATGGGTTAGACAAGCCACAAATGGGCACATCATGGAGTTTTTGACCAGCCTTCCTATGAACACTGTTATGATGCTCATCAATGCTATGCACTACAAAGGTCAGAATAAACACCTGTTAACAGTACTGTGCAATTTCCTCTAACAGTCCAGTGAATCAGAGGTCTTGCATTAGTCACATCTGTTGCATTACTTTTTGTTATTTTACTAAATCAAATAAGATACTGGATATCAATGTTTTTTCTTTGACAGGTGAATGCTCACCCGCTTCGATCCTAGATTCACGTCTACTGAGCACTTTTACATAGATGAAAATCAATTTGTTGATGTGGACATGATGCTTGGCACAAAGTACCCTCTTAGCCTTTTCACCCATGTTGAGCTGGATGCCCAGGTTCGCTTTGCCTCACAGCCCCATCACTTGCTTATATAAGTGGGACTGTTTAAATCTTGATTAATTATTTTTTCTCTTTTGCCCCATCTGCAGGTTGCTCGATTCCCCTTCAAAGGTGACAAGAGTCTTTTGGTGGTAATGCCGACATCAGGATACGTGAATATGTCAGCCATCATGGCTAGGCTCAGTATCTCAGATCTGTACGCTCGCTTTCCACAAGAGAGAAACATGCAGGTCAAACTACCCAAATTTAAGCTAGAATTCAACCAGGACCTTCAAGAGGCCATGGCAAGAATGGGTAAGATGACTTGTGTCAAAACCTCATGACACATTAGTGGTAAATAATATGTTTAAAAATGCTATGTATTTTCAATAACACAAGGTTCTTCTTTAGATTTACAACTGTTTATTACTACATGTTTACATATTCTAACAAATATATAATTCTACTTTAATCCAGGTCTAGGAAATCTATTCAGTGAACCAAAGCTGGGCCGTATCTCAGATGGTCCCTTGTTTGTGTCCAGCGTGCAACACACGTCCAGTGTTGAGATAAATGAAGAGGGGGCAGAGGCTGCTGCTGCAACCAGTGTGGTCATATCACGTTCCAACCCTTCATTTGCGGTCAATCAGCCATTTTTCTTTGCCATAATGGATGATTTAAGTCAAACACCATTGTTCCTGGGAGTCATTTCTAACCCCAATCCCGGAGCAGCCATTACTGTGGTCACAAGTCCAGGCAATTCGGATAAAACAGGGTTTACTGATGACAAGCCTTTCGAGGGTGCCCCAAAGTAGAATCTTTTTACACATTTAGCGGAGTGAGTTCATACGTGATTTTGTCTGTGCAGTTGGTCTCCAATAGGAGGCAAATAAAGGACAATATCTTCAGTATAGTGAAATGAACAGATCATTTGAAATGTATCCCCCCATATTGCTGTTTTGAATGATCTAATCTTGTTTAAAAAGCCATGATTTATTTCATTTTTTTCTGTTTTTTAAATTAAAGAGATTTGATCATACACTTTAGGTTTCTCTGTCTCAAAAGTGTCTTTTAACTGAATGTATTGTTGTTAAATACCATTTAATATACCTTGTTTTTAAACTTTGTTTATCAGAGAGCGAGAGAATCATTCTTTTTTATTGCTAGTCATATTATATAAAATTAAACCAATCAGAGGATGACTTCCACATCTGCTGAAGTTTTTTTTTATTCTTTGATGCTCAAAAACAATGAACAGGTAACAAATACCAGGGGAAAAGATTCAGATTTATGTATTGTCATTGAAAATACATCCAACTAAATTAATGGGTTCTGACATATCCAGTTATAAATGTAATTAATATTATTAATAATTACATGAACAATGCTGTGCTTCAACTAACTGTTTTTTCTGTCAGTTGAAGCAAACTGAGCCTTCAGTGATCAATGCTCAATGTACATGACTTTTCCAAGAAGTTTTAGTTTAGTTTTAATGGACCTGTATTGTTTGTCGGATGGCAATAATTCAAATAGATTATGTGCTGAATGATAAACGTCATCCAGATTATTGTGTATAAAGATATCAATTAAATGTGTTGACCATAAATGGAAGATTTATTACAATAGCCACCTACATGTTAATTAACAGTTTGTTGAACAAATGTATAACACTAGGAAAAATAAACAAAAAATAAAAAAAATTACTTTCATGAGATCATCTCAAGTAACTTTAAGCGTCACACAGGGATCTAGTGTGTGCAGTTACTTTGTAACTGTTTTTTTAGCAAGATGTAACTGTTTAACAGGGTTTTCGGCAGCTGCCCAAGTGAGCTATCGCGGTACCTTGATGTCATATTCCGATCAGTTTGCGCAGCGCCGCATTCAAAACATTTCTAATTTCTCTTCAACCTACAAAAGCACGTCTAGTTTCTATAATTTCAGAATTAATTTTAGTGAAAGTGCTTTAACGGGATACGCAAGACGGAGTGTTTTAAAATGTAAGTCTCTAACAATATACAATATAGTAATTATACAATATTTGTTTGTCTGAGCTATATAATCTAATTTCTCAAAAAGTGATTTTCCATGTATGTATTTTGACATCTGGCGGAAACAGGAAACACATCATCGCGTGGCGCACTTTTGCGCGTTTGGAGCAGTTGGTAGTGATCATAGATATGTATATAAAGGCTAGATGGCTCGTCCGCGCTGATGGCCAATTGAGTTGAACGTCCGCATTTTGGCGGCCATCTTAGGACAGGATGCTCGCTCACTCGTAGCATTGAGTTTTAATGATGCAGGTACTTTTAAATGACCATAACTTGCTTAATTTTTACCGATTTTCAAACGGATTGGTTTGTTATAAACGTCAAAGATGTACCTATGACACTGAATACGTATACTAAAAATAAATAAAAAAATTCATGAAACATGTTAAAGCATCCATAATTATAGCCACGTTAATAACGTTTGTAAAAAACCAAACCGTTTGTAAATCCGTCAAGAATTCAGCAAGTTACGAGCATTTTAGTTGGCGCCAGCAGGGAGCAGCACTATGGCAGCACTGACCTAAGATGGCCGCCAAGTGACGACACAGCTGACTCCGCCTTGAGCCATCTAGCCTTTATATACATATCTATGGTAGTGATGCAAAGTCCGATTCATTTTCGCGAACCGGCTCTTTTCGGACAGTTCGGTTCATTGAACCGGTTCAAAAACCGGTTCCTGACGTCATCAAGAAATTACATTACTACGCATTTATTGTATCAATGAAACATTCAAATAAAGTCGTTTGTGTCAACACATTAAAACATTTAAATAAAAAGTTGTTTTTGTGAAGGCATAGCTGCCCAGGTAGCAGTGCATTCGGGCCAGATCCGGCTGAGTGTCGGCGCACACGGCTGTGTTCTGGCTGCGGCTTACCAGCATTAAGCCAGCACTGGCCCAGCAAAAGTTGCCAGATTCGGCTAGGCTGTGGATATGCGGATTTGGTCCGATTTTGGCTGACAAATGGCATATTTTCCACATATTGGCTTTCACATTTCACGTTTGTTTTAATAAAAATATATTAATTTAACAATTGATATGCATATAATTGTTTCTATTTAATGTTTTGATAATTGTTCTTAGTTTTCCTGATTAATGGTAGCCTATGTCAATAAGTGAAAAGTAGTGTGAGGAAAAGTTAAGCTTAGAAATTTTTCCCTAATAAAATAAGGGAAGGGGACAAGCATATTTTAATATTAAGAATAGGTTTGTAGAGGCATAAAGTGCCATTAGCCTATTGAATGTAAGTATCTGGGCTATTAAGTTTATACTGAAATATTTTCTATGTATGTAATATTTCAACAAACACATATTGTATTAATTAATGGTCAAATACTAAATTGAGATTTTATAAAAAAAATTTAATAAGCTGTAAAGCTTGTCAATTTGTTTACTTTATTACAACTACAATTTTTCAGCCCTTTTCCAGAATTTGAACTAATTTGATCATAAAGATTGATCTATTTATAATTGATCGATTACAATTTTTAGACAATTAAAGCTGGTTAAAGGAACTTTTATTTTGGAAAAAGAACTGCTGCTGTTTCAAGACATGCGCACTAGCTGCGACATCTAGTGACGACATTTACCGGTGTCGTGAGCAATCCAGTCCCCCTGTCAGTAGCGGCGGGCCAAGATGGCGGCGTGAATAGATGCACATGTTATAGCGCTTACAAACAATATAGGGTATATCTTACAAAAGTTTATGTAAGAAGAAAGTCACATTTGTT
The DNA here is from genome assembly GCA_025389145.1 of Misgurnus mizolepis. Lineage (NCBI taxonomy): Eukaryota > Metazoa > Chordata > Actinopteri > Cypriniformes > Cobitidae > Misgurnus > Misgurnus mizolepis. The sequence goes on along the minus strand of JAIFKI010000004.1, from coordinate 31,794,087 downwards.
ACGGCTTAGTGATAAATAATTGCAGGTAATTAATACAAATTTCGCGGTTTCTTACTTGAATAGAAGAGGAATTATCATGGATACGAGGCTGAATCTAGCTTCTTATTCGCAGCTTCTTATTGACGCTTTTCGTTCCACCTTAAAAGACGCGACACTTCCGCGTTAGCAGTTTCTTTTTCATGCACAGCTTAGGGACCGTAGCGCATTATCTCTTATTCGTGCTGTTTTGAGTGATTATGTTTATTTTGTTACTGTGAGAGTAATATACATTTGCAAATAAACAGAATAACAGAGTTATGAAAGTAAACTGAGTGTCAGAATGTAAAGATACACGAAATATGTTAATGTAAAATTAAATTGTTAAACGTGTCATCTTTGGATTGCATTTATGAATGATCCCGATTTATATGTCTTTGTGATGTTTGTGTGGGTGCGTGCCTGCTTGCGTGTGTGTGTGTGTGTGTGTGTGTGTGTGTGTGTGTGCGCGTGCGCGTGCGTGCTTGCGTGTGTGTGCGCGCTCAAGCGCGAGTGTGTGTGTGTGTGTGTGTGTGTGTGTGTGTGCGCGCGCGCGCGCGGGTGCGTGTGTGCTTGCGAGTGTGTGTGTGTGTGTGTGTGTGTGTGTGTGTGTGTGTGTGTGTGTGTGTGTGTGTGTGTGTGTGTGTGTGTGTGTGTGTGTGTGTGTGTGTGTTTATGTGCGCGCGAGTGTGTGTGTTTGTTTGAAGTTTGCAGATGACTCTAGAAATGATGAATCTACATACAGAAGAGAGGCTGGCTGCTTCAAACTGTCGACATGAGAGAAGATTTCTTGAAGAGCCCCTTTCACTCCCTCTCACCATTCTCAAATTTACTGTGCCAGAAAATTCGTCCCACAAGACATCTTCACCTTAAGCAGTTACATAGTAGCATATTTGCTCCGACCTTGCAGTTTTAAAGTGCAGTATTGCATATTGCAATATCCCACACTAGGGTTTAACAGGCTTAACTGTGTAAATACATTTGTGCAATGTACATTATATGCATTTTTATATACAGTACTTGTAGATATTTGTAAATAACTCTCTCACTTGCTTCTTATCTATGTTATTTGTTTTAATTTTCAATTTTACATTAAATGTCGCTTTTTGCTGTTTATGTATACTGTATGTCTGTAAGTACCAAACTAAAATTAATTTCTTGTGCATGTGTGCACAATTCGCAAATAAAGCTAATTTTGATTCTGGTTCTGATTCTTATTGTAGCTGTTTACACTTTACAAGATATAATGACAAAACAACAAATTCAATGTCCATTTATTATACAAATTATTCCTTATTACATAACACTCTCAAATCATTTTAAAGACCAATTGCATTGTCAGCTCAGTTGTAGGCACTATATCTGAGCTGCTTTTTGGGGTGCGTTTAAACTTTCACTGCAGGGTCACACTCATTGCTCTTGTCTATCCTCATGAAAAAAGCAGACTTACTTACAGAAGCATTCTAAACTTATGATCCCATAAACTTGGCATTTTTGACAATACAGTTACAGACACTGCATTTCTAACCAAATTTGAAGTGCTATATCTCAGTTGCCCTCTGGGGTGCGTTTAAACTTTCACTGCAGGGTCACATTAAGTGCTCCTATCTATCACCATCCATATATCTCAGTTACCCTCTGGGGTGCGTTTAATATTTCACTACACAGCAGCATTTTAAAGTTATGGTCCCATAAACTTGGCCTTTTTGACAGTAAAGTTACAGACATTGCATAGTTTACCTGTTATATCTCAGTTGCCCTCTGGGGTGCGTTTAATTTTGCACTGCAGGGTCACAGTCAGTGCTCCTGTCTATCACCATACCAAAAACCAGACTTATTTTCAGCAGAATTTTAAAGTTATGGTCCCATAAACTTGGCATTTTTGAGAATACAGTTACAAACACTGCATTTTAACCGGATTTGAGGTGCTATATCTCAGTTGCCCTCTGGGGTGCGTTTAATTGTGCACTGCAGAGTCACAGTCAGTGCTCCTGTCTATCACCATACCAAAAACCAGACTTATTTACAGCAGCATTTTATAGTTATGGTCCCATAAACATGGCATTTTTGACAATACAGTTACAGATATTGCATATTAAACCTGCTATATCTCAGTTGCCCTCTGGGGTGCGTTTATTATTGCACTGCAGGGTCACAGTCAGTGCTCCTGTCTATCACCATACCAAAAACCAGACTTATTTACAGCAGCGTTTAACAGTTATGGTCCCAGAAACGTGTCATTTTTTACAATACAGTTAGTAGACATTGCATATTTAACCATATTTGAGGTGCTATATCTCTGTTGCCCTCTGGGGTGCGTTTAATATTTCAATGCAGGGTCACACTCAGTGCTCCTGTCTATCACCATACCAAAAACCAGACTTATTTACAGCAGCATTTTATAGTTATGGTCCCATAAACATGGCATTTTTGACAATACAGTTAGTAGACATTGCATATTTAACCATATTTGAGGTGCTATATCTCTGTTGCCCTCTAGGGTGCGTTTAATATTTCAATGCAGGGTCACACTCAGTGCTCCTGTCTATCACCATACCAAAAACCAGACTTATTTACAGCAGAATTTTATAGTTATGGTCCCATAAACATGGCATTTTTGACAATACAGTTAATAGACATTGCATATTTAACCATGTTTGAGGTGCTATATCTCAGTTGCCCTCTGGGGTGCGTTTAATATTGCAATTCAGGGTCACAGTCAGTGCTCCTGTCTATCACTATACCAAAAATCTGACTTATTTACAGCAGCATTTTAAAGTTATGGTCCCAGAAACATGGTATTTTTGACAATACAGTTAGTAGACATTGCATATTTAACCATATTTGAGGTGCTATATCTCTGTTGCCCTCTAGGGTGCGTTTAATATTTCAATGCAGGGTCACACTCAGTGCTCCTGTCTATCACCATACCAAAAACCAGACTTATTTACAGCAGAATTTTATAGTTATGGTCCCATAAACATGGCATTTTTGACAATACAGTTAATAGACATTGCATATTTAACCATGTTTGAGGTGCTATATCTCAGTTGCCCTCTGGGGTGCGTTTAATATTGCACTTCAGGGTCACAGTCAGTGCTCCTGTCTATCACTATACCAAAAATCAGACTTATTTACAGCAGCATTTTAAAGTTATGGTCCCAGAAACATGGTATTTTTGACAATACAGTTACAGATATTGCATATTTAACCTGCTATATCTCAGTTGCCCTCTGGGGTGCGTTTATTATTGCACTGCAGGGTCACAGTCAGTGCTCCTGTCTATCACCATACCAAAAACCAGACTTATTTACAGCAGCATTTTAAAGTTATGGTCCCAGAAACTTGCCATTTTTGACAAAACAGTTAGTAGACATTGCATATTTAACCATATTTGAGGTACTATATCTCAGTTGTCCTCTGGGGTGCGTTTATTATTGCACTGCAGGGTCACAGTCAGTGCTCCTGTCTATCACCATACCAAAAACCAGACTTATTTACAGCAGCATTTTAAAGTTATGGTCCCATAAACATGGCATTTTTGACAATACAGTTAGTAGACATTGCATATTTTACTATGTTTGAGGTGCTATATCTCAGTTGCCCTCTGGGGTGCGTTTAATATTTTAATGCAGGGTCACAGTCAGTGTCCCTGTCTATCACCATACCAAAAACCAGACTTATTTACGGCAGCATTTTAAAGTTATGGTCCCAGAAACTTGCCATTTTTGACAATACAGTTAGTAGACATTGCATATTTAACCATATTTGAGGTGCTATATCTCTGTTTCCCTCTGGGGTGCGTTTAATATTTCAATGCAGGGTCACACTCAGTGCTCCTTTCTATCACCATACCAAAAACCAGACTTATTTACAGCAGCATTTTATAGTTATGGTCCCATAAACATGGAATTTTTGACAATACAGTTAGTAGACATTGCATATTTAACCATATTTGAGGTGCTATATCTCTGTTGCCCTCTGGGGTGCATTTATTATTGCACTGCAGGGTCACAGTCAGTGCTCCTGTCTATCACCATACCAAAAATCAGACTTATTTACAGCAGCAATTTAAAGTTATGGTCCCATAAACATGGCATTTTTGACAATACAGTTAATAGACATTGCATATTTAACCATGTTTGAGGTGCTATATCTCAGTTGCCATCTGGGGTGGGTTTAATATTGCACTGCAGGGTCACAGTCAGTGCTCCTGTCTATCATCATACCAAAAATCAGACTTATTTACAGCAGCATTTTATAGTTATGGTCCCATAAACATGGAATTTTTGACAATACAGTTAATAGACATTGCATATTTAACCATGTTTGAGGTGCTATATCTCAGTTGCCCTCTGGGGTGCGTTTAATATTTCAATGCAGGGTCACACTCAGTGCTCCTTTCTATCACCATGTAAAAAATCAGACTTATATTCAGCAGCATTTTAAAGTTGTGGTCCCATAAACTTGGCATTTTTGACAATAAAGTTACAGATATTGCATATTTAACCTGCTATATCTCATTTGCCCTCTGGGGTGCATTTATTATTGCACTGCAGGGTCACAGTCAGTGCTCCTGTCTATCACCATACCAAAAATCAGACTTATTTACAGCAGCAATTTAAAGTTATGGTCCCATAAACATGGCATTTTTGACAATACAGTTAATAGACATTGCATATTTAACCATGTTTGAGGTGCTATATCTCAGTTGCCATCTGGGGTGGGTTTAATATTGCACTGCAGGGTCACAGTCAGTGCTCCTGTCTATCATCATACCAAAAATCAGACTTATTTACAGCAGCATTTTAAAGTTATGGTCCCATAAACATGGCATTTTTGACAATACAGTTATTAGACATTGCATATTTAAAGATATTTGAAGTGCTATATCTCTGTTGCCCTCTGGGGTGCGTTTATTATTGCACTGCAGGGTCACAGTCAGTGCTCCTGTCTATCACCATACCAAAAACCAGACTTATTTACAGCAGCGTTTAACAGTTATGGTCCCAGAAACGTGTCATTTTTTACAATACACTTAGTAGACATTGCATATTTAACCATATTTGAGGTGCTATATCCCTGTTGCCCTCTGGGGTGCGTTTAATATTGCATTGCAGGGTCACAGTCAGTGCTCCTGTCTATCACCATACCAAAAATCAGACTTATTTACAGCAGCATTTTAAACTTATGATCCCATAAACATGGCATTTTTGACAATACAGTTACAGATATTGTATATTTAACCTGCTATATCTCAGTTGCCCTCTGGGGTGCGTTTAATATTGCACTGCAGGGTAACAGTCAGTGCCCCTGTCTATCACCATACCAAAAACCAGACTTATTTACAGCAGCATTTTAAAGGTATGGTCCCAGAAACTTGCCATTTTTGACAATACAGTTAGTAGACATTGCATATTTAACCATATTTGAGGTGCTATATCTCTGTTGCCCTCTGGGGTGCGTTTAAAATTTCAATGCAGGGTCACACTCAGTGCCCTTGTCTATCACCATGTAAAAAATCAGACTTATTTACAGCAGCATTTTAAAGGTATGGTCCCAGAAACTTGGCATTTTTGACAATAAAGTTACAGATATTGCATATTTAACCTGCTATATCTCATTTGCCCTCTGGGGTGCGTTAATTATTGCACTGCAGGGTCACAGTCAGTGCTCCTGTCTATCACCATACCAAAAATCAGACTTATTTACAGCAGCAATTTAAAGTTATGGTCCCATAAACATGGCATTTTTGACAATACAGTTAATAGACATTGCATATTTAACCATGTTTGAGGTGCTATATCTCAGTTGCCCTCTGGGGTGCGTTTAATATTGCACTGCAGGGTCACAGCCAGTGCTCCTGTCTATCACCATACGAAAAATCTGACTTATTTACAGCAGCATTTTAAAGTTATGGTCCCATAAACATGGAATTTTTGACAATACAGTTAATAGACATTGCATATTTAACCATGTTTGAGGTGCTATATCTCAGTTGCCCTCTGGGGTGCGTTTAATATTTCAATGCAGGGTCACACTCAGTGCTCCTTTCTATCACCATACCAAAAACCAGACTTATTTACAGCAGCATTTTATAGTTATGGTCCCATAAACATGGAATTTTTGACAATACAGTTAATAGACATTGCATATTTAACCTTATTTGAGGTGCTATATCTCAGTTGCCCTCTGGGGTGCGTTTAATATTGCATTGCAGGGTCACAGTCAGTGCTCCTGTCTATCACCATACCAAAAATCAGACTTATTTACAGCAGCATTTTAAACTTATGGTCCCATAAACATGGCATTTTTGACAATACAGTTACAGATATTGTATATTTAACCTGCTATATCTCAGTTGCCCTCTGGGGTGCGTTTAATATTGCACTGCAGGGTAACAGTCAGTTCCCCTGTCTATCACCATACCAAAAACCAGACTTATTTACAGCAGAATTTTAAAGGTATGGTCCCAGAAACTTGCCATTTTTGACAATACAGTTAGTAGACATTGCATATTTAACAATATTTGAGGTGCTATATCTCTGTTGCCCTCTGGGGTGCGTTTAAAATTTCAATGCAGGGTCACACTCAGTGCCCTTGTCTATCACCATGTAAAAAATCAGACTTATATTCAGCAGCATTTTAAAGTTGTGGTCCCATAAACTTGGCATTTTTGACAATAAAGTTACAGATATTGCATATTTAACCTGCTATATCTCATTTGCCCTCTGGGGTGCGTTTATTATTTCACTGCAGGGTCACAGTCAGTGCTCCTGTCTATCACCATACCAAAAACCAGACTTATTTACAGCAGAATTTTAAAGGTATGGTCCCAGAAACTTGCCATTTTTGACAATACAGTTAGTAGACATTGCATATTTAACAATATTTGAGGTGCTATATCTCTGTTGCCCTCTGGGGTGCGTTTAAAATTTCAATGCAGGGTCACACTCAGTGCCCTTGTCTATCACCATGTAAAAAATCAGACTTATTTACAGCAGCAATTTAAAGTTATGGTCCCATAAACATGGCATTTTTGACAATACAGTTAATAGACATTGCATATTTAACCATGTTTGAGGTGCTATATCTCAGTTGCCCTCTGGGGTGCGTTTAATTTTGCACTGCAGGGTCACAGTCAGTGCTCCTGTCTATCATCATACCAAAAATCAGACTTATTTACAGCAGCATTTTAATGTTATGGTCCCATAAACATGGCATTTTTGACAATACAGTTATTAGACATTGCATATTTAAAGATATTTGAAGTGCTATATCTCTGTTGCCCTCTGGGGTGCGTTTATTATTGCACTGCAGGGTCACAGTCAGTGCTCCTGTCTATCACCATACCAAAAACCAGACTTATTTACAGCAGTATTTTAAAGTTATGGTCCCATAAACATGGCATTTTTGACAATACAATTAGTAGACATTGCATATTTAACCTGCTATATCTCAGTTGCCCTCTGGGGTGCGTTTATTATTGCACTGCAGGGTCACAGTCAGTGCTCCTGTCTATCACCATACCAAAAACCAGACTTATTTACAGCAGCATTTTATAGTTATGGTCCCATAAACATGGCATTTTTTGACAATACAGTTACAGATATTGCATATTAAACCTGCTATATCTCAGTTGCCCTCTGGGGTGCGTTTATTATTGCACTGCAGGGTCACAGTCAGTGCTCCTGTCTATCACCATACCAAAAACCAGACTTATTTACAGCAGCGTTTAACAGTTATGGTCCCAGAAACGTGTCATTTTTTACAATACAGTTAGTAGACATTGCATATTTAACCATATTTGAGGTGCTATATCTCTGTTGCCCTCTGGGGTGCGTTTAATATTTTAATGCAGGGTCACAGTCAGTGTCCCTGTCTATCACCATACCAAAAACCAGACTTATTTACGGCAGCATTTTAAAGTTATGGTCCCAGAAACTTGCCATTTTTGACAATACAGTTAGTAGACATTGCATATTTAACCATATTTGAGGTGCTATATCTCTGTTGCCCTCTGGGGTGCGTTTAAAATTTCAATGCAGGGTCACACTCAGTGCTCCTGTCTATCACCATACCAAAAACCAGACTTATATTCAGCAGCATTTTAAAGTTGTGGTCCCATAAACTTGGCATTTTTGACAATAAAGTTACAGATATTGCATATTTAACCTGCTATATCTCATTTGCCCTCTGGGGTGCGTTAATTATTGCACTGCAGGGTCACAGTCAGTGCTCCTGTCTATCACCATACCAAAAATCAGACTTATTTACAGCAGCAATTTAAAGTTATGGTCCCATAAACATGGCATTTTTGACAATACAGTTAGTAGACATTGCATATTTAACCATGTTTGAGGTGCTATATCTCAGTTGCCCTCTGGGGTGCGTTTAATATTGCACTGCAGGGTCACAGCCAGTGCTCCTGTCTATCACCATACGAAAAATCTGACTTATTTACAGCAGCATTTTAAAGTTATGGTCCCAGAAACTTGGCATTTGTGTTAAAAATGCAAATTCTTTAACTGTATTGTCAAAAATGCCAAGTTTATAGGACTATAACTTAAAAATGCTGCTGTAAATATTTCTGCTGTTTGGTATGGTGATAGATAGGAGCACTGACTGTGACCCTGCAGTGCAAAATTAAACGCACCCCAGAGGGCAACAGAGATATAGCACCTCAAACATGGTTATATATGCAATGTCTATTAACTTTATGGTCAAAAATGCCATGTTTATGGGACCATAACTTTAAAATGCTGCTGTAAATAAGTCTGATTTTTGGTATGATGATAGACAGGAGCACTGACTGTGACCCTGTAGTGCAATATTGAACGCACCCCAGAGGGCAACTGAGATAAAGCACCTCAAACATGGTTAAATATGCAATGTCTACTAATTGTATTGTCAAAAATGCCATGTTTATGGGACCATAACTTTAAAATACTGCTGTAAATAAGTCTGGTTTTTGGTATGGTGATAGACAGGAGCACTGACTGTGACCCTGCAGTGCAATAATAAACGCACCCCAGAGGGCAACAGAGATATAGCACTTCAAATATCTTTAAATATGCAATGTCTAATAACTGTATTGTCAAAAATGCCATGTTTATGGGACCATAACTTTAAAATGCTGCTGTAAATAAGTCTGATTTTTGGTATGATGATAGACAGGAGCACTCACTGTGACCCTGCAGTGCAATCTTAAACGCACCCCAGAGGGCAACTGAGATATAGCACCTCAAACATGGTTAAATATGCAATGTCTACTAACTGTATTGTCAAAAATGCCATGTTTATGGGACCATAACTTTAAAATACTGCTATAAATAAGTCTGGTTTTTGGTATGGTGATAGACAGAAGCACTGACTGTGACTCTGCAGTGCAAAATTAAACGCACCCCAGAGGAGAACTGAAATATAGCAGATTAAATATGCAATATATGTAACTGTATTGTCAAAAATGCCATGTTTATGGGACCATAAGTTTAAAATGCTGCTGTAAATAAGTCTGATTGTTGGTATAGTGATAGACAGGAGCACTGACTGTGACCCTGCAGTGCAATAATAAACGCACCCCAGAGGGCAACAGAGATATAGCACTTCAAATATCTTTAAATATGCAATGTCTAATAACTGTATTGTCAAAAATGCCATGTTTATGGGACCATAACTTTAAAATACTGCTGTAAATAAGTCTGGTTTTTGGTATGATGATAGACCAGAGCACTGACTGTGACCCTGCAGTGCAATATTGAACGCACCCCAGAGGGCAACAGAGATATAGCACTTCAAATATCTTTAAATATGCAATGTCTAATAACTGTATTGTCAAAAATGCCATGTTTATGGGACCATAACTTTAAAAATGCTGCTGTAAATAAGTCTGATTTTTGGTATGATGATAGACAGGAGCACTGACTGTGACCCTGCAGTGCAATATTGAACGCACCCCAGAGGGCAACTGAGATATAGCACCTCAAACATAGTAAAATATGCAATGTCTACTAACTGTATTGTCAAAAATGCCATGTTTATGGGACCATAACTTTAAAATGCTGCTGTAAATAAGTCTGGTTTTTGGTATGGTGATAGACAGAAGCACTGACTGTGACTCTGCACTGCAAAATTAAACGCACCCCAGAGGAGAACTGAAATATAGCAGGTTAAATATGCAATATCTGTAACTGTATTGTCAAAAATGCCATGTTTATGGGACCATAAGTTTAAAATGCTGCTGTAAATAAGTCTGATTGTTGGTATAGTGATAGACAGGAGCACTGACTGTGACCCTGCAGTGCAATATTGAACGCACCCCAGAGGGCAACTGAGATATAGCACCTCAAACATAGTTAAATATGCAATGTCTACTAACTGTATTGTCAAAAATTCCATGTTTATGGGACCATAAGTTTAAAATGATGCTGTAAATAAGTCTGATTTTTGGTATAGTGATAGACAGGAGCACTGACTGTGACCCTGCAGTGCAATCTTAAACGCACCCCAGAGGGCAACTGAGATATAGCACCTCAAACATGGTTAAATATGCAATGTCTACTAACTGTATTGTCAAAAATGCCATGTTTATGGGACCATAACTTTAAAATACTGCTATAAATAAGTCTGGTTTTTGGTATGGTGATAGACAGAAGCACTGACTGTGACTCTGCAGTGCAAAATTAAACGCACCCCAGAGGAGAACTGAAATATAGCAGATTAAATATGCAATATATGTAACTGTATTGTCAAAAATGCCATGTTTATGGGACCATAAGTTTAAAATGCTGCTGTAAATAAGTCTGATTGTTGGTATAGTGATAGACAGGAGCACTGACTGTGACCCTGCAGTGCAATAATAAACGCACCCCAGAGGGCAACAGAGATATAGCACTTCAAATATCTTTAAATATGCAATGTCTAATAACTGTATTGTCAAAAATGCCATGTTTATGGGACCATAACTTTAAAATACTGCTGTAAATAAGTCTGGTTTTTGGTATGATAATAGACCAGAGCACTGACTGTGACCCTGCAGTGCAATATTGAACGCACCCCAGAGGGCAACAGAGATATAGCACTTCAAATATCTTTAAATATGCAATGTCTAATAACTGTATTGTCAAAAATGCCATGTTTATGGGACCATAACTTTAAAAATGCTGCTGTAAATAAGTCTGATTTTTGGTATGATGATAGACAGGAGCACTGACTGTGACCCTGCAGTGCAATATTGAACGCACCCCAGAGGGCAACTGAGATATAGCACCTCAAACATAGTAAAATATGCAATGTCTACTAACTGTATTGTCAAAAATGCCATGTTTATGGGACCATAACTTTAAAATGCTGCTGTAAATAAGTCTGGTTTTTGGTATGGTGATAGACAGAAGCACTGACTGTGACTCTGCACTGCAAAATTAAACGCACCCCAGAGGAGAACTGAAATATAGCAGGTTAAATATGCAATATCTGTAACTGTATTGTCAAAAATGCCATGTTTATGGGACCATAAGTTTAAAATGCTGCTGTAAATAAGTCTGATTGTTGGTATAGTGATAGACAGGAGCACTGACTGTGACCCTGCAGTGCAATATTGAACGCACCCCAGAGGGCAACTGAGATATAGCACCTCAAACATAGTTAAATATGCAATGTCTACTAACTGTATTGTCAAAAATTCCATGTTTATGGGACCATAAGTTTAAAATGATGCTGTAAATAAGTCTGATTTTTGGTATAGTGATAGACAGGAGCACTGACTGTGACCCTGCAGTGCAATATTAAACGCACCCCAGAGGGCAACTGAGATATAGCACCTCAAATATGGTTAAATATGCAATGTCTACTAACTGTTTTATCAAAAATGGCAAGTTTCTGGGACCATAACTTTAAAATGCTGCTGTAAATAAGTCTGGTTTTTGGTATGGTGATAGACAGAAGCACTGACTGTGACTCTGCACTGCAAAATTAAACGCACCGCAGAGGAGAACTGAAATATAGCAGGTTAAATATGCAACATCTGTAACTGTATTGTCAAAAATGCCATGTTTATGGGACCATAAGTTTAAAATGCTGCTGTAAATAAGTCTGATTGTTGGTATAGTGATAGACAGGAGCACTGACTGTGACCCTGCAGTGCAATATTAAACGCACCCCAGAGGGCAACAGAGATATAGCACCTCAAATATCTTTAAATATGCAATGTCTAATAACTGTATTGTCAAAAATGCCATGTTTATGGGACCATAACTTTAAAATGCTGCTGTAAATAAGTCTGGTTTTTGGTATGGTGATAGACAGGAGCACTGACTGTGACCCTGCAGTGCAATATTGAACGCACCCCAGAGGGCAACTGAGATATAGCACCTCAAACATAGTAAAATATGCAATGTCTACTAACTGTATTGTCAAAAATTCCATGTTTATGGGACTATAACTTTAAAATACTGCTGTAAATAAGTCTGGTTTTTGGTATGGTGATAGACAGAAGCACTGACTGTGACTCTGCAGTGAAAATTAAACGCACCCCAGAGGAGAACTGAAATATAGCAGGTTAAATATGCAATATCTGTAACTGTATTGTCAAAAATGCCATGTTTATGGGACCATAAGTTTAAAATGCTGCTGTAAATAAGTCTGATTGTTGGTATATTGATAGACAGGAGCACTGACTGTGACCCTGCAGTGCAATATTAAACGCACCCCAGAGGGCAACTGAGATATAGCACCTCATATATGGTTAAATATGCAATGTCTGTAACTGTATTGTCAAAAATGGCAAGTTTCTGGGACCATAACTTTAAAATGCTGCTGTAAATAAGTCTGGTTTTTGGTATGGTGATAGACAGGAGCACTGACTGTGACCCTGCCGTGCAATAATAAACGCACCCCAGAGGGCAACTGAGATATAGCAGGTTAAATATGCAATATCTGTAACTGTATTGTCAAAAATACCATGTTTCTGGGACCATAACTTTAAAATGCTGCTGTAAATAAGTCTGATTTTTGGTATAGTGATAGACAGGAGCACTGACTGTGACCCTGAAGTGCAATATTAAACGCACCCCAGAGGGCAACTGAGATATAGCACCTCAAACATGGTTAAATATGCAATGTCTATTAACTGTATTGTCAAAAATGCCATGTTTATGTGACCATAACTATAAAATTCTGCTGTAAATAAGTCTGGTTTTTGGTATGGTGATAGACAGAAGCACTGACTGTGACTCTGCACTGCAAAATTAAACGCACCCCAGAGGAGAACTGAAATATAGCAGGTTAAATATGCAACATCTGTAACTGTATTGTCAAAAATGCCATGTTTATGGGACCATAAGTTTAAAATGCTGCTGTAAATAAGTCTGATTGTTGGTATAGTGATAGACAGGAGCACTGACTGTGACCCTGCAGTGCAATATTAAACGCACCCCAGAGGGCAACAGAGATATAGCACCTCAAATATCTTTAAATATGCAATGTCTAATAACTGTATTGTCAAAAATACCATGTTTATGGGACCATAAGTTTAAAATGCTGCTGTAAATAAGTCTGATTGTTGGTATATTGATAGACAGGAGCACTGACTGTGACCCTGCAGTGCAATATTAAACGCACCCCAGAGGGCAACTGAGATATTGCACCTCATATATGGTTAAATATGCAATGTCTATTAACTGTATTGTAAAAAATGACACGTTTCTGGGACCATAACTGTTAAACGCTGCTGTAAATAAGTCTGGTTTTTGGTATGGTGATAGACAGGAGCACTGACTGTGACCCTGCAGTGCAATAATAAACGCACCTCAGAGGGCAACTGAGATATAGCAGGTTAAATATGCAATATCTGTAACTGTATTGTCAAAAATACCATGTTTCTGGGACCATAACTTTAAAATGCTGCTGTAAATAAGTCTGATTTTTGGTATAGTGATAGACAGGAGCACTGAGTGTGACCCTGCATTGAAATATTAAACGCACCCCAGAGGGCAACAGAGATATAGCACCTCAAATATGGTTAAATATGCAATGTCTACTAACTGTATTGTAAAAAATGACACGTTTCTGGGACCATAACTGTTAAACGCTGCTGTAAATAAGTCTGGTTTTTGGTATGGTGATAGACAGGCTGTGACTCTGACTGTGACTCTGCACTGCAAAATTAAACGCACCCCAGAGGAGAACTGAAATATAGCAGGTTAAATATGCAACATCTGTAACTGTATTGTCAAAAATGCCATGTTTATGGGACCATAAGTTTAAAATGCTGCTGTAAATAAGTCTGATTGTTGGTATAGTGATAGACAGGAGCACTGACTGTGACCCTGCAGTGCAATATTAAACGCACCCCAGAGGGCAACAGAGATATAGCACCTCAAATATCTTTAAATATGCAATGTCTAATAACTGTATTGTCAAAAATGCCATGTTTAAGGGACCATAAGTTTAAAATGCTGCTGTAAATAAGTCTGATTGTTGGTATATTGATAGACAGGAGCACTGACTGTGACCCTGCAGTGCAATATTAAACGCACCCCAGAGGGCAACTGAGATATAGCACCTCATATATGGTTAAATATGCAATGTCTATTAACTGTATTGTAAAAAATGACACGTTTCTGGGACCATAACTGTTAAACGCTGCTGTAAATAAGTCTGGTTTTTGGTATGGTGATAGACAGGAGCACTGACTGTGACCCTGCAGTGCAATAATAAACGCACCTCAGAGGGCAACTGAGATATAGCAGGTTAAATATGCAATATCTGTAACTGTATTGTCAAAAATACCATGTTTCTGGGACCATAACTTTAAAATGCTGCTGTAAATAAGTCTGATTTTTGGTATAGTGATAGACAGGAGCACTGAGTGTGACCCTGCATTGAAATATTAAACGCACCCCAGAGGGCAACAGAGATATAGCACCTCAAATATGGTTAAATATGCAATGTCTACTAACTGTATTGTAAAAAATGACACGTTTCTGGGACCATAACTGTTAAACGCTGCTGTAAATAAGTCTGGTTTTTGGTATGGTGATAGACAGGAGCACTGACTGTGACCCTGCAGTGCAATAATAAACGCACCCCAGAGGACAACTGAGATATAGTACCTCAAATATGGTTAAATATGCAATGTCTACTAACTGTTTTGTCAAAAATGGCAAGTTTCTGGGACCATAACTTTAAAATGCTGCTGTAAATAAGTCTGGTTTTTGGTATGGTGATAGACAGGAGCACTGACTGTGACCCTGCAGTGCAATAATAAACGCACCCCAGAGGGCAACTGAGATATAGCAGGTTAAATATGCAATATCTGTAACTGTATTGTCAAAAATACCATGTTTCTGGGACCATAACTTTAAAATGCTGCTGTAAATAAGTCTGATTTTTGGTATAGTGATAGACAGGAGCACTGACTGTGACCCTGAAGTGCAATATTAAACGCACCCCAGAGGGCAACTGAGATATAGCACCTCAAACATGGTTAAATATGCAATGTCTATTAACTGTATTGTCAAAAATGCCATGTTTATGGGACCATAACTATAAAATTCTGCTGTAAATAAGTCTGGTTTTTGGTATGGTGATAGACAGGAGCACTGAGTGTGACCCTGCATTGAAATATTAAACGCACCCTAGAGGGCAACAGAGATATAGCACCTCAAATATGGTTAAATATGCAATGTCTACTAACTGTATTGTCAAAAATACCATGTTTCTGGGACCATAACTTTAAAATGCTGCTGTAAATAAGTCAGATTTTTGGTATAGTGATAGACAGGAGCACTGACTGTGACCCTGAATTGCAATATTAAACGCACCCCAGAGGGCAACTGAGATATAGCACCTCAAACATGGTTAAATATGCAATGTCTATTAACTGTTTTGTCAAAAATGCCATGTTTATGGGACCATAACTATAAAATTCTGCTGTAAATAAGTCTGGTTTTTGGTATGGTGATAGACAGGAGCACTGAGTGTGACCCTGCATTGAAATATTAAACGCACCCTAGAGGGCAACAGAGATATAGCACCTCAAATATGGTTAAATATGCAATGTCTACTAACTGTATTGTCAAAAATGCCATGTTTATGGGACCATAACTATAAAATGCTGCTGTAAATAAGTCTGGTTTTTGGTATGGTGATAGACAGGAGCACTGAGTGTGACCCTGCATTGAAATATTAAACGCACCCCAGAGGGCAACAGAGATATAGCACCTCAAATATGGTTAAATATGCAATGTCTACTAACTGTATTGTAAAAAATGACACGTTTCTGGGACCATAACTGTTAAACGCTGCTGTAAATAAGTCTGGTTTTTGGTATGGTGATAGACAGGAGCACTGACTGTGACCCTGCAGTGCAATAATAAACGCACCCCAGAGGGCAACTGAGATATAGCAGGTTTAATATGCAATATCTGTAACTGTATTGTCAAAAATGCCATGTTTATGGGACCATAACTATAAAATGCTGCTGTAAATAAGTCTGGGTTTTGGTATGGTGATAGACAGGAGCACTGACTGTGACTCTGCAGTGCACAATTAAACGCACCCCAGAGGGCAACTGAGATATAGCACCTCAAATCCGGTTAAAATGCAGTGTTTGTAACTGTATTATCAAAAATGCCAAGTTTATGGGACCATAACTTTAAAATTCTGCTGAAAATAAGTCTGGTTTTTGGTATGGTGATAGACAGGAGCACTGACTGTGACCCTGCAGTGCAAAATTAAACGCACCCCAGAGGGCAACTGAGATATAACAGGTAAACTATGCAATGTCTGTAACTTTACTGTCAAAAAGGCCAAGTTTATGGGACCATAACTTTAAAATGCTGCTGTGTAGTGAAATATTAAACGCACCCCAGAGGGTAACTGAGATATATGGATGGTGATAGATAGGAGCACTTAATGTGACCCTGCAGTGAAAGTTTAAACGCACCCCAGAGGGCAACTGAGATATAGCACTTCAAATTTGGTTAGAAATGCAGTGTCTGTAACTGTATTGTAAAAAATGCCAAGTTTATGGGATCATAAGTTTAGAATGCTTCTGTAAGTAAGTCTGCTTTTTTCATGAGGATAGACAAGAGCAATGAGTGTGACCCTGCAGTGAAAGTTTAAACGCACCC
Source organism: Misgurnus mizolepis (assembly GCA_025389145.1). Classification (NCBI taxonomy): domain Eukaryota; kingdom Metazoa; phylum Chordata; class Actinopteri; order Cypriniformes; family Cobitidae; genus Misgurnus; species Misgurnus mizolepis. The sequence continues at coordinate 31,776,940 of JAIFKI010000004.1, read as the reverse complement.
CAAAAAGCAGCTCAGATATAGTGCCTACAACTGAGCTGACAATGCAATTGGTCTTTAAAATGATTTGAGAGTGTTATGTAATAAGGAATAATTTGTATAATAAATGGACATTGAATTTGTTGTTTTGTCATTATATCTTGTAAAGTGTAAACAGCTACAATAAGAATCAGAACCAGAATCAAAATTAGCTTTATTTGCGAATTGTGCACACATGCACAAGAAATTAATTTTAGTTTGGTACTTACAGACATACAGTATACATAAACAGCAAAAAGCGACATTTAATGTAAAATTGAAAATTAAAACAAATAACATAGATAAGAAGCAAGTGAGAGAGTTATTTACAAATATCTACAAGTACTGTATATAAAAATGCATATAATGTACATTGCACAAATGTATTTACACAGTTAAGCCTGTTAAACCCTAGTGTGGGATATTGCAATATGCAATACTGCACTTTAAAACTGCAAGGTCGGAGCAAATATGCTACTGTGTAACTGCTTAAGGTGAAGATGTCTTGTGGGAAGAATTTTCTGGCACAGTAAATTTGAGAATGGTGAGAGGGAGTGAAAGGGGCTCTTCAAGAAATCTTCTCTCATGTCCACAGTTTGAAGCAGCCAGCCTCTCTTCTGTATGTAGATTCATCATTTCTAGAGTCATCTGCAAACTTCAAACAAACACACACACTCGCGCGCACACACTCGCGCGCACACACACACACACACATACACACACACACACACACACACACACACACACACACACACTCGCACACACGCACCCGCGCGCGCGCACACACACACACGCACGCACGCACGCACGCACACACACACACACACACACACACACGCAAGCAGGCACGCACCCACACAAACATCACAAAGACATATAAATCGGGATCATTCATAAATGCAATCCAAAGATGACACGTTTAACAATTTAATTTTACATTAACATATTTCGTGTATCTTTACATTCTGACACTCAGTTTACTTTCATAACTCTGTTATTCTGTTTATTTGCAAATGTATATTACTCTCACAGTAATAAAATAAACATAATCACTCAAAACAGCACGAATAAGAGATAATGCGCTACGGTCCCTAAGCTGTGCGTGAAAAAGAAACTGCTAACGCGGAAGTGTCGCGTCTTTTAAGGTGGAACGAAAAGCGTCAATAAGAAGCTGCGAATAAGAAGCTAGATTCAGCCTCGTGATTCGTCAGCCCATGAGATGGATACCGAACTTCAGAGATCAACAGAGAAAAGACTTATTAGCCAAACTCACTCTTACACTTGTCAACAGGAAAAGGAAGATGAGTGGGATTCGACTCCAAATACGCCAACCAAAGCACCTCCGTCGAAAAAGCATGCAAAACGTGTTGCCTCGGATGATCTAACCTTAAGTCAGGTGCAGCAAAGTATCATACAAATAATCAGACAGTCATCCGAGGAAATAAAAGACATGGTGAAAGAAAATTCGAACAGCATCAATCTCTTGAAAGAAGCTTTAGAAGTGGTGCATTCTGAAATTTTCGACATTCGAAAGGAGAATGATCTTAAAAACAAAACCGAAGAAAACATGAAGCGCATCTCTGAGTTGGAGGACAGATTAAATGATCAGGATCGTTACTGTCGAAGGTGGAATCTTCGATTAGAGGGGCTGTCCGAACAGGCAGAGGATAGTGTCAAAACTCGAGTAATGGAAATCTGCAAAGCGGTGGTTGTCGAAGAAGATCGTAACTTCGTGGCAAACAACGTGGACATTGCTCATCGAGTTGGAAGACCCAGTCCAAATAGTGGCAAGGAAAAGAAACCAAGGCCGGTAATAATAAGATTCACTTCCAGAACAGCGAGGGACCTCACATGGAAAGGTGCAAAGGGAAATGACTTTCTTAAAAGGAACAAGATGTACTTCAAAGAGGATCTCACGTTTAAAGACAGGGCTACGCGGAATCTCCTTTGGCCTTCGATCGACAGAGCACGGAAAGAGGGTAAAAAGTAGGGGTGGGCAAAAAAATCGATTCTTAGATGAATCGCGATTCGGACGTGGGCCGATTCTGAATCGATTCACAAATGTCAAGAATCGATTCTTAAATGTTAGTTTACAAAATAACGCCACGTTATCAGAACCAAAAGGCGGAACTCAAAGCGGTGATGCACACGGACAACTAAAGAGAGCGCGCCCTGCAAGAGCGCATAGCGGAGCTTACAAGAGCAGAAGAGAAAGAACACTTTAAATGCTTGTAGGACTATACTGCATATATCTCTACATTGAATTTAGGGCTGTCACCATTACTCTATTCTTTTTGAGGAGTTTTAAAAAAAAATCCTTGAGTACACGTCGAGTACTCCTTAAAATAGCGGAGATGCGGTTTAGTGAAACAAACAGAAGCATACAAATCAGCGCTACGCTGCCTCTCTCTCTCCCTCTCGTTTGCTCGCTCACACACACCGTGCGTGTGAATCAGCAAGTGTGTGAGGCAAGAATGCGCATCCATGTGAATTTTGGAAGTTAAAGACGACTGAGCTGCAGTGGCATGGCAAAACACATTTGAGAAGAAAGGCGCAGCAACTCAAAAAGACCTGCATGTTTCACAATTACTCCAAAAGACCATAATGACAATTTTGCGCGTGGAGCAGCAGTTGTGCGATCTACCGGCATTGCCTTTGCGATCGACGTATTGGACACCCCTGCCCTAAACCATCCGCAGACTGTTTAGATATAACATGAATATACTTCTGAAAAAATATGCACATAGTTTGTTATTCAGTCGCTGGGTGCGCTGCATTATATAAATACAGTAATACTGCCAATCACTGTGTATAATGATGATGATTAGACGCTTAACGTTCGTGGAAGTTAATGCGGGTAATATAAAGAATTAATATGTCACTCTAATTTAATATTTTTACTGGTTTTAATGTCTTACAACAGAAACAGGACATGTATGTATATAAGAATGACATTATTTATCCCTAGTTGCATTAAAGTACAGTATATGACAGTTCAGAGACTAGCAAAAGCGCAAACATTAACCTGGCTTTGAAAGCAAATGCGACGTAATGACGTCACATATATGCAAATTAGTACGTCAAGAATCGATTCTGAATCGAATCGGGACCCTAAGAATCGATTCTGAATCGATTCATGAGGGTCCAAGCGATTCCCACCCCTAGTAAAAAGGCCTTCTTTGTGGGAGTCAAGGCAATCGTAGATGGTAAAGAAATTAAAATGTAAACCTGCACTACTCTCTTTACTTTGTGATCTGAATCTTAAATAACTATGAAACGGAAAATGGGTTGGCTTTAGGCTTTTATTCTTTAAAGACTAAAACTAACTGTGCGTTTATTTATATTGCTTCTATTGATTAGTAATGTGAAGTTACAATTTCACAAGGTTTCTTTCTTTTTATTTTATTCAAATTGAAGCAAGCAGGATTTCATAAATGACTACGAAAGTGACTGATTTTCGAAAAGATGAGAGTAAGATTATACCCTTTATTATACACTCTCAACACTTTCAACCTTAATTTGGTTATCGTTCACCTAATTGTTCTATTAAGGTGTTCTTTCATTCTTGTTCGAATTCATGTCAATAACAATATTTTCCGTTAATGCCAGGGGAATACGAGATATGTTAAAAAGAAAAGCTCTGTTCTTGTTTTGTAAGGGTAAAGAAGCAGATTTTTGTTTTATTCAAGAAACTCATGCCTGCAAAGATGACGTTCTTTTTTGGAAGAATCAATGGGGTTCTGACATTTGGTTTTCTTTTGGTGCCTCAAACAGAACAGCAGGTGTCGCTATTTTAAAAGACAAATTTTCAGGGAAGGTTCTAAGTCACAAAACAGATGATCAAGGTCATTGGGTTGCTTTACTTATTGATATTAACCAAGTTAAAGTTATTATTATAAATATATATGCCACCAATAATAAAAAAATAAACGAGTTGATTTTTCAGGATATTGAAGGCCATATTAATAATTTACATTCGAAGTTCCCCTCTGCTGAGATCATTTGGGGTGGTGACTTTAACACAGTGTTTGATGGACAACTAGATCGATGGCCACCCAGAGTTGACAATATGGCAAATGAATTAAGCAATGTTTGTTTACGGCTGAACATGATCGACATATGGAGATATAAAAATCCACAATCACTTATGTATACATGGAGTAATAGGGACAGATCTCAACAGTCACGTATTGATTTTTGGCTAATTTCAGAACATATAAAAGAGAGAGTTGAATTTGTTACTATTGAACCATCAGTTTTAACAGATCACAAAGGCTTATCAATTAAAATAAATGTGTTAGTATGTCAGTCAAGCAGAATTAAGCGAGGATATTGGAAGTTAAATAATAGTTTACTGGATTACAATGATTTTTGTGACCAAATTAAGAAGTTAATAGTTAAATATTGGCAACAGGCTTCTTTGATTCAAACTTATGGGGAATTATGGGAACAAACTAAATTTGAAATAAGGAGATTTGCAATATCATATGGAAAATCAATTAAGAAAAAGAAAAAAGAAAATGAAAATAAAATAATTAATGAAATAATATCCATCACTTGTAAAAAGAACCAAAATATGACAAACACTGAATTATTAAAACTTGCTACATTGCAGAATGATCTGGATAAGATTTATGAAGAGAAAGCGAAGGGTGCTTTTGTTAGGTCTAGAAGAAAATGGATGGAAGCAGGAGAAAAAAACACAAAATACTTTTTTGGTTTAGAAAAAAGAAATGGAGAAATAACATCTGTAAATAAATTAATAATTAATGGATTTACTAATGATAATCCCAGGGATATTTCTTGTTTTGTTCATCAATTTTATAGTAAATTGTATAGTTCAAATAATCAACTAAATGATGCAGATTTTTTTCTTGATAATGTGTCCAACAGCATTAATAAAATTTCATCAGATTACAAACTGTTATGTGATAAAGAATTAAATATTGAGGAAATTACTAATTGTATAACTAATCTTAAAGACAACAAGGCACCTGGGAATGATGGATTGACAGGGGAATTTTTTAAAAAGTTTTGTGATGACCTTGCACCTTTTTTACTTGCTGTTTTTAAAGAAGCAATTGATTTGGGAGAAATGCCTGCATCATTAAAACAAGGGGTAATTACACTTATACCAAAGCCTAACAAAGATCAACTATTCTTAGACAATTGGAGACCAATTAGTTTGTTAAACAATGATACCAAAATTTTTTCTTTAATCTTTGCAAAACGTCTCAAAAAATATCTGAATACAATAATTGACGAAGAGCAGTCGGGTTTTCTGAAAGGACGTTTTATTGGAAATAATATTAGATTAATTTTAGATTTAATTGATTATAGATTCCTTATTCCAGATGATTCCTTTATATTATTCATTGATTTCTATAAAGCGTTCGATACTATTGAACATTCGTTTATGTTCAAAGTTATCGACTTTTTTGGTTTTGGATTTTTTTTTCAAAAAGCAATTCGTACACTTTATAATGGATGTAATAGTTCAGTCCAGCTGTCCCACGGTACTTGTCAGAGATTTGATATAGGCCGTGGGATAAGACAAGGATGTCCTATATCACCTTTTCTCTTTATTTTGGTTACTCAGGTCATGGCTGCACATATCAAAAAAGCAAGTTTTCAAGGAATATCAGTGTTTGGGAAAGAGATTAAACTTAGTCAATTAGCAGATGATACCACAATTTTTATCAAAAACAGTGATGATGTGGGCGAAGTTATTAATTGTATTGAAACATTTTCTGGTATATCTGGATTAGTGATGAATAAGAATAAGTCCATTTTATTTTCTCTTAAAGAATGTGGCTTGAAGGAAATTTGTGGAATACCAATTAAAGATAATCTCAAATACCTTGGGATAATGGTATGTAAAGATTTGAATCAAAGAAGCAAGTTAAACTTTGAGCCTATTATAGAGAAAATTAAGAATCGATTTAATGTGTGGCTTATGCGAGATCTGTCCCTAAATGGTCGTGTTCTGCTTTCAAAAGCAGAAGGGATTTCAAGGTCTGTTTATATATCAATGTCAGCAGATGTACCAAACATTGTTGTCAAAGAACTGGATAAGATTCTTTATGATTTTATTTGGAGGAAGAAAATACACTATTTACGGAAAGATATTCTAAATAATAATAGAGCTTTTGGTGGCCTTGAAGTCTTAAACTTTACAGATCTTAATAACGTGTTTAAGATAAAATGGATAATTGAATTTATTAAAAATAAAGACAGTATTTGGAATATTTTCCCTAATTACATATTTAATTCTTTGGGTGGCATTAATTTTCTTTTAAAATGTAACTTTTCGGTTGACAAAATCCCAATTAAATTGGCAAACTTTCATAAGCAGGCATTGCTGGCTTGGCAATTAATTTATAAACATAACTTTTCTCCGCATCGATACTTTATATGGAATAACAAAGATATCCTGTACAAAAAAAAATCTATATTTAATCAGACTTGGTACGACAATGGAATTCTTACTGTTAATCAATTGCTTAATGAACAAGGTTTACTCTTAACATATTCTGAATTTCTTAACAAATTTATGATTCCTGTGAGACCAAAAGAATATGCTATTATCTTTGATGCAATCTCTGATAAAATTGTACTACTATTACGAAGTCCTGGATTCTATCCTGTAAATGTTGATCTTCAAACCAGTTTTTGTAGTGATACAATGTTTATTGGGGATGTTGATATACTGAAAGATAAATGTAATAATAAATATATAAGAAATATTTTAAAAACAAATTATTTACCATCTTCAACAGTGTTTTGGTCCACAATATTTAAAGATATTAATTGGAAAAAAGTATGGTCAATAACAAATAAATTTTTTATTAGTAATAAAATTAAAGAAGTTTCTTATAAAATTTTACATAGAATTTATCCTGTCAAAGAGGTGATTGAACGTTTCCATTTAAATATTGAAAACTTGTGTGAATTTTGTGGTGTTGCCAAAGAATCTATCACTCATCTTTTTTTTGATTGTGTATACTCAAAAATGTTTTGGATAGATTTGTCTAACTTCATTTCTAGGATGTGTGAAATATGTATACAAATTGATCTATATGATGTAGTTTTTTTCTTTGTGCAGGACATTGTTGATTCCAAAAGTAAGATGTTTTTCCTTATTCAACTTTTTATTTTACTTGGAAAATACCATATTCATGTAAAAAGATGGACAAAAGCTAAGCCAAACTTTGAACAATATTTAAAAGAAATTAAACAATATGGTATTACACTGGACAAAATCAAAAACAAAAAGGCAAGAAAAACCCATGAAATTCTTTGTTATTTTAAATTGTTGTAACTTACCACTGGCATTTTTTTTCTCTTTCTTTTTCTTATTATTTATTTTTTAACTACTCTATAATCTATGTTTACTTGATTTTCTATTGTTGCGAGCTGTATATTTTTTTTATAACTCCTTGTATATTCTTTGAATTTCTGAAATAAACTTTCTGTTAAAAAAAAAAAAAAAAAAAAAAAAAAAAAGTCCCCCTGTCAGTACCCGATCCGTGCCGCCTGCCCGAACTGTTTTGAGTTATGCGCATGCGCAGAAGCTCTACGTGTTTTACGACAGTTTACGACCCTACCTGATATGTTCTACGCATGCGCGACAACCGGAGTTCAAAAATAGTGAAGAAATGCGTCATATAACAACACCGGCGAACATATGGAGGCTAAGGTAAGTGACGGAAATGTTCGTTCAAAAGTTTTTAATGCAGATATACAGGCTTCTTTATGCATAAACAAGAAGGACACTAAGACATAATATACAGTATTTCATATCAGCATGTAGTTAGCTAGCCTAGGTGGCTGGTTAGGCTTACAATGAAATGCAGTGTGTCCGGTTACCTGAAAACTTCGAGTGTTTAAACTTACATTTATTTGATGGTGTATTGGCCCTGACTAGATTCATGTGACATGTAAACCACAATCCTTGTTGATACCAGAGGTGGACACTTGTTGGTTTACTTTCTACATAAAAGTATTCCTTTTTTAATCAGTGTTTTACTTTGGAAAACATACATTCCAAAGCATATTATCATATTTTTACTCCACTACATTTCATAATTTCAAGTTTTTGGTTTCCCTACTGAAAATCCAGCTAAAACCAGCATAAGCTGGTAGCTGTTTTTGCTGGTTTAAGCTGGTCAGGCTGTTAGACAGCTGACCCACCAGCTTTGCCATGCTGGGAGGACCAGCTTAAACCAGCTACTGCCACCTTAAAGCTTATGCTGGTTTTAGCTGGATTTTCCAGTAGGGTTGTGTTTTAATCTCTATCTTTTTATGTTTATCTAATTTATTTTTATTGTTTCGTCATGTCATCTTTGTTTTAATACCTTTCATTGTCTGTGCATTTCACATTAAAAATGTACAATGTAAATAAAGTTGATTTAATTTGATTTAGTCTTTCATCATTATATCTATATGTGTTAACATTGTAGCAGCATATGGTGAGTCAAGATATCTTTTTTTTTTTAGTAATTTGTATAAAGGACCAACATGGACCAGTATTTATTTCATGCTGCCCTTCGGCAGTACCTACTAGGGGTGCAACGGGTCACAAAACTCACGGTTCGGATCACATTACGGATTTTGAGGCACGGATCGGATCATTTTTCGGATCAGCAAAAAAAAAAGTATGGGAAAATTCTAATAACAAATCAAGAAATTACAAACATTTATAAAAAGAACAAGGTTGCACATTAAGTAAGGTCTAAAATCATTAGTTACAGAAATCAAATGAATAATAACACTGCATTTATTGTATTAATTAAATGTAATTATTATTTTTTAAAGCTTCAGAAGTGATTTTCTCTTTGTCTTGGGCTGTTTGATTAACATTAATGACACAGACTTAAGTAGGTCAATTGAGCTTACTGTCTCTTTAAGACCAAATGTGCACAGACTGCATCTCTCTGTTTGTGCACTACCGAGTCCCCTTAAACGAGCGCACAGACACAGACAAAGGGTGAATTACAGACGGCGCAGCATTACAGTCGTCCCACATAAAAACGTTACGTTGTTTTTCATTGCTCTATTAGCCAAATGTATTTTAATACACTACAGTATGAGAGAGAGTAGCGCAACTCTCTGAAATTTAAACATCAAGAGTTCTGATCTTTGAAGGATGATTACGTCTTACTCGAGCTGGACCGGACGCATTCAACCGCACGCGTGCGTTTGTGCGTAAAGTAAACTGATCACTTTAGCGCCGTTTTGCAGTTAAACTGTTTAAAATCACTTGAATGTTAACATTTGCAAACCTTTATAACACTTACAAATTATAAACTTTCCCTATTTAAATTTGCATATTAATCCGCGAATCACATGCGAGCCGAACCGTGGGTCGTGATCCGTTGCACCACTAGTACCTACTAAGTGGGATGTCGATGTCGCGGTTGACTGGAAGAGAGTCATGCGGGTGGCCAACCACTTCGTTGTAGATGGTAAGTTAGTTGAGATAACATTTGGACAGACAGACAAACAGACCAGTAAATCAATAAATTAATCAATCATCTCTTTTTCAGACAATCATCTTTTGTATACTATTATTTTCTTTTCAGTGTTTTACATCTGCTCTTGGTTGTTTCCATTTAATGAATCTCGCACTGCATACTATTGTTTGCTTTGTGACAAATTAAATGTTGTGTTTGTAGATTTGTCCATGCTGATGGCCATGCAGCATAGTTGAAGCAGACCTGTCAGAAAACATCTCTAAGGTGCTATGAATCCTATGACTAGTAAGTAGAACCTCAAACTAATACATTGCTATTCAAAGGTTTATGGTTGTGGTTTTATTTATTTAAAATGCACCCATTTCATTGCTGAAAACAACGTTATCTTGTGTATATGGTATAATACAATGTGTTTGCGTGGTTTCTGGTAAAAAAAAAAAACATTATTTTCCACATTCCGTACATTTTTGTAGGTTTAGATTTCCCTCCTTCCTCAAACGCATTGATTTTGTACAGAACTCAGTGATTTAAAAAGCTCTGTGTCCCTAATTGACCAGCTAATCTGTACATTGTGACGCTCCTTACCATGTTTAAAAGATTCGCTCACAATGCAATGCTAACAGGAGTAAACTTACAGGCCAAAGTGGGAGGAATTATGATATTGTCAGTCTTGTCTACATCACCAATCCCAGGAAGTAAACTGTTGCCTACAATCCGTGTGTTTGTTGTTGTCCAAGAAAAGAGATTTACATTGGAGACGATAACTTGTGTCATCTTTTACTTTGGGGTTTGTACCTTTCGCATATCGTTAACACTTACTAATACACACTTACACACCAGGAAATGCAAAAAAGTGAATCAGACCATAGTTGCACTTTACATAAACAGTTAAACTCTACCAGTCTTAATCAAGAAAAACACCTCTTCTAAGCCAAGCATTCGCATACACATCTTATGACCTTGTTCTCCAGTGATGAAATGATAAGGAGTGCACATAAACTTTTGCTTGAAATAATATGAACCGCAGCAATCCTAATCCTTCTAATTTTGCTTTCCTGTTTTTTTCCCATCAGGATACGCATCCTAAAATTACTAGAGGTTACGGAAGCTCCTTTTTGGATCCAGCTTCATTTGTGAATACTTCAGATGATGCCAACACTCACAGAGACTTAAGACGATGGCAACAATAGATGAAGCAACACTCACAAAGACTTTAGATGATGGCAACTATAGATGGACATAGAAAATTGCCAAATATAATATTGTAATTACTGCCCCAAAGCGCAAGTTTGCAGATTTTTAACCCACTTTATATTGTTACAAATACAATAGATGCTAACATTTGAACAGAATATGTTTCCTCTTTATTCTTGAGTTAATTGTGCTGATTTATTCCCTTTTTTTTTATCCACAGTACTTTGCCAAAATTATGTTTTGCATCATCCAAATGGTTCATTTACAAATTACAGACATTGTAACAACACAAAGTGGGTTATAATTCTGCCAACTTACCCTATAATAATAATAATAATTGTCTTTTAACTGAACATGACTTTAAACACATGACTTGTATTATCTTAGAGCTATTGTGATATTAATATTGTTTTGTTTCCAGAATATTTTCCTCAGTGAGTCACTGTTACCTCGGACTGATTAAGGGATTTTTTGTAACCTTGAAACATGCATTGGTTTTACTATGGTCAAACTGCAGATCTTATTTCAAGGTTTTGTTACCATGGTTCTACTACAGTAACAATATTGAAATGCTGGAATGAAACTGTGGTAACCATATTATTTTAAATCATGGTAAATTTGTGGTTACTAAAATGCACTACTATATGTTGGTTTAAGAGCATGATTATTTTTTATGTATTAATAAACCATGGTTGATTTTATATTTACCGTGGTTTTACTGCAAATTATGGTAAAAAATTATAGAAAACTTTTGCATGGAGACAGAAAAAAAGTGTAAACTGAATGTTTCTATTCGTAAGTCACGTTGGTTAAATGCATCTGATAAATGTAAATGGATTTGTATATTTATTCTGTTTACTGAAACTAATAAATTTACAGTTGCTATTGTATATTGTTTATTATTGTGTTGAAAGACATTTAGGTTAGAGTGATTAAACGATTATGAACCATGAGCCGCTGTGTATTAGCTGGGACGCGGTTTTGGATAATTGCCAATAAGTCTTCATTTAAATATGTTTAAAAAGAGTCTTTATTAACTACACAAACGTGTAGCCTACAAAAATACGCTGCCAGTTGTTATGCTTAGCCGTAAAGTGTTTCACACATGCGGTACCAATCGCACAGTGAAATGGTGACGTTCTCTACTACGCAATTATGCGCATGCGCAATACAGATCGGGCAGGCGGCACGCATCGGGTACTGACAGGGACTTCATTTGGCGCTGCGCAGAGCAATCGTATGAAATCAAAGTACTGCGAGAGCGAATCAAATGCATATGGAGAAGTCTGGTCTCGCGGTACTTTGATATCAAACGCTGAATGGCTTGCGTTGAGCCACCGTAGCGGGACATCTGCGTGCTGCGTATGTCATAAACTGTAGAGAAAAGTTCGCGTCTGGACTGAAAGAAGAGATAAAGAGCAAACATATGGATGCATATCACATTTGCTTCAGTCAAGGGACCCTTTTTTAAACATGCGATGCTACAATCAAAACAAAAGTGATGCGCGGTTGCAGGAGGGTCATCCCGCAACTCAAAGGCAAGCACAAATGTTTATATACTCTGATGCTACTTTATCAGCTAACCTGAGTTACATAACTTGATATAACTAACTATATAAGCCAAAATAAACCAGCGAGGTCCTGTACTGATTGCCCAAGTAACTTAAGTACATTATAAGATTGATAATAAGTGTACAATTTCACTGTCCTCACATTTAATCAAGTATGCTGTAATGTATTTAATGTAAAGAGGGATGCATGACGGAAGAAATGTAGTGCACTTAATGTGAGAGAGTGGTGTTACGTACTACATGTGTTTACAATTAATGTTTCAAATGAACAACTTCACGTTTTTAATATGCATTATCATATTTCTGTTGGTGTAATTTTAGTTTACTGGATTTTTTTAAAATATTAAAATTATATCTTTTTTAGGATAGGCCTATATAAGAATATTTGGTAACACTATACAATAAGGTTCATTAGTTAACAGTAGTTGTCATATATTATGTGTTGTATGTTGCAACCCCTAGAGGGCGCTTGACACCTTAAGTAGGATGCTGTACTTGACAATAAACAAGAGTAAAGTTTCCGCTTGGTTGAGCTCACATGTTGTCCGTGTTGTTCATACATTACATGGTGTCAGAAGACAGAATACGACAAAATAAACCATGGCACAACTACAACCACCGTCTGCATTAAGTTTTGAAGGCAACCTTGCAGAAAACTGGAAGTTATGGGAGCAGAAATTCGACTTGTTTCTGATTGCAGCGGGTTTGCCAGAAAAGCGGAGGATGTTCAATGCGCCATGTTTCTGCACGTCGCGGGAGAGGAGGCGGTAAAAGTATACAATACATTTGTGTTTACTCCAGATGAGGTTAACAAGATGTCTGAATTAAAGAAAAAATTCAAAGACTACTGTGAGCCAAGAAAGAACCTACCGTATATCTGTCATTTGTTCTTCACGAGAGCTCAGGGCCCGACAGAGAACATTGATGCATACGTGACCGACCTAAAAAACAAAGCGAAAGACTGCGAATTTGGTGATCTGCATGATTCGTTAGTAAGGGACAGGATCGTCTGTGGTGTTCGCGAGGACCAGGTACGTGCAAGACTGTTAAGAGAAACAGATCTCACGTTGAAAAGAGCCATTGATATCTGCCGTGCTAATGAAATCACTTTAAATCAAGTAAAAGTACTTAATGAAGAAATTGAGGTGAACAAGATAAGAAGTGTTAAGCATTCAGGAAAAGCAGACAGAACTAAGGCAAAAATGAGTCCATTTGAACACAAAAGCAGAACGAAAACAACTGAAAATGACCAGACAGCACATTCAACATGTTCCAGATGTGGTTACAAACATGGACCAAAACAATGTCCAGCTTATGGTCAGACATGCAACGCGTGTAATAAGAAAAATCACTTCGCGGAAAAAATGCAGACTAACAAAAAATCAAAACAGCGGAACGAGGAAACTACACGTTGTTGAAACAGAGGAAGATTTTTTCATAGGAACTATTGAACTGAACAAGACTAAACAACAAAGTAAAGTCAACACGGTAACAACTGAAAGTCAGTGCAAGAAAGCCATTTGGACTGAAAAGCTAAAAATAAACGGAAAGGATGTGAGCTTTAAGCTAGACACGGGTGCAGAATGCAATGTTCTTGCAGAAAAAAGCTACAGATCACTTGAAACCAGAGCAAAGCTACAAGTTTCGTCCTGCAAGCTGCTGACCTATTCAGGCCACCAGATGTCGCCAGTTGGCAAAGCAACTCTTATCTGTAAATACAAAGGTAAAAGCCATGAAGTTGATTTCCAAATCATAGACGCCAATGCACCAGCGATACTTGGACGTGAAACATGTGAAAAATTAGGCATGGTAAAAAGAATTCATGAAGTCAAAGCAGAAGATGATCCACTAAAAGACTTTGAGGACCTGTTTGTCGGTCTTGGTTGTTTGCCAGGGCATCACCACATTCAGATTAATCCAGAAATTTCACCAGTCATACATCCACCAAGACGAGTTCCTGTTGCACTTAAAGACAAGATTGTGGAGAAACTACACAGAATGGAAAAACTCGGTGTGATAACCAGACAACACGATCCAACTGACTGGGTGAACAGTATGGTCACCATTGTGAAGCCTAACAAAATAAGGATTTGCATCGACCCGCAAGATCTCAACGAAGCCATCAAACGTGAGCACTATCCGCTACGTACTGTGGAAGAAGTCGTATCCAGTATGCCTAAAGCTAAAGTGTTTTCTGTGCTGGATGCAAACCACGGATTCTGGCAAATTAAACTAGACGAGGAAAGCTCCAAGCTTTGTACTTTCAACACACCCATCGGAAGATACAGATTTCTTTGTCTTCCCTTTGGCGTTTCATCTGCCTCAGAGGTCTTCCAACGCGCCATTGCTCAGATGATTGAAGGTCTTGATGGTGTGGTCAATGTGATCGATGACATCCTGGTATGGGGTGAAACCGTCGAGGAGCACGACAGACGACTTGTACAGCTGCTGAAAAAAGCAAGAGAGCAAAATCTCAAACTGAATAAAAGCAAGTGCAAAATAAGAACATCTGAAATCAGATACATTGGTCACATACTGTCAGCAGATGGCCTTAAACCTGATCCAGAGAAGGTGAGAGCTGTAGCACAGTTACCCCCACCCGAAAACAAACAAGCTCTCATGCGGTTCATGGGCATGGTTCAGTACCTAGCCAAATTTATTCCCAACCTGTCTGAGGTGAGTGCTCCGCTTAGAAAGTTGCTGGAAACTGACATTGAATGGCACTGGGAAGACAGCCAGATCAAAAGTTTCGAAAAAATGAAATCACTTCTGATCAATGCACCGACACTGAAGTACTTTGATGTGCAAAAGCCTGTGACTTTGTCTGTTGATGCCAGCTCTGAAGGCATTGGAGCTGTAATACTTCAAGATGGAAAGCCTGTAGCATATGGATCGCGAGCGCTCTCAGATGCCCAACGACGATATGCTCAGATTGAAAAGGAATTACTCGCCATTGTTTACGGATGTGAGAAGTTCCATCAGTATGTATTTGTCAAAGAAATTCTTGTTGAGAGTGATCACAAACCGCTTGAGACCATTTTCAAAAAAGCTCTGCACAAAGCCCCACCTAGATTACAGAGGATGCTACTTAGACTTCAGCGATACAGTCTCAAAGTGACATACAAGCCAGGTAATGAGATGCACATTGCAGAGGCACTCAGTCGTGCATACCTGAACGAACAGACTGAAGATTTGCTAGGTGAAGAGCTTGAAGTGAACTGGATCACTCCTCAGCTGCCAATATCTGATGAGAAACTGGCTATGTTCCAAGAGGCAACAGCAGAGGATCAAGAGATGCAACTGCTGCGCTCAATGGTTATGAATGGATGGCCTAAGGATAAGAATGACGCACACAAGGATGTTCAGCCTTATTGGACATTCAAGGAAGAATTAAGCTACTCATCAGGATTGCTGTTCAAGGCTGCAAAGCTTATTGTTCCAAATCAGTTGCGACAAGAAATGTTGAAAAGGATCCACAAGTCACATCTTGGTGTAGTAAAGTGCAAAGAGAGGGCGAGGGACATTCTCTATTGGCCAGGCATGTCAGTGCAAATTGAAAACACTGTGTCACAATGTGCTGTGTGCAATGCCAACAAAAACAACAACCCCAGAGAGCCTCTCATACCACACACATTACCTGATAGGCCGTGGTCCAAGGTTGGAACAGACCTATTTCACTTCAATGGGTCAGAATACTTTCTGTGTGTCGACTACTACTCAAAGTATCCAGAGATTAACAAACTGGCAGACATCACAGCGCAGAGTATCATTAAGTCAATGAAGTCTGTTTTTGCCAGACATGGCATACCAGACATCTTAGTTTCTGACAACGGACCCCAATACGCTTGTGCTGAATTCAGTAAGTTTGCAAAAGACTGGGAATTCTCACATGTTACCTCGAGTCCTGGTCATGCGCAGTCCAATGGGCAGGCCGAGAGGACTGTCCAAACAGTGAAAAACCTGCTCAAGAAAGCTCAGGATGGGAAAGGAGATCCTTACATTGCACTGTTGGAATATCGCAACACTCCACTAGAGGGCATAGGTCACTCACCTGCTCAGCTCCTAATGGGTCGACGTCTGAAGTCCAAAATTCCCACTACCACCACACTGCTAACACCTGAAAGCAACATCTCGATCAAAAGAAAGCTGGAAGGGAAACAACTTATTCAGAAAAGCTACTATGATCGACAAACGAGATGTCTTCCTGAGATACACAGAGGTGAAAGAGTGAGAATTCAGAGAGGAAATGAATGGCAACCAGCAGTCATCGTCAGCAGACATGAACAACCAAGGTCATTCATAGTTCAGACTCCAGATGGAAGGACCTACAGGAGAAACCGGAAACACCTTTTGAAAACAGGAGAGAAAGAGTTTGCAACACCTACAGCTGACACAAACATCTATGTTCAGCCAGATGCCACTCACTCAAAACCACCTAATGCTGAGTCCACAGAACAACATGTCCAAGATGATGATGCACTCATAGCACAAACTGAATCAGAAAAGACTGAGGTGCTGGAGGAACACTTCACTCGTTCTGGCAGGCTGGTGAAGATGCCAGCAAGATACAGAAACTGACCTCACTTTACAACATATAGACCCTTTTACAGCTCACGTGATCAAATAGCCTGCGCGCGCATTTGGGCAACGGAAGTAGTGTTATTCCCCATTGGTTCTAACGTGGTAGCAACTCAGAACCTTTATTAAAACGGTTTCCCAGCATCAAATTGTCTGGCTGTTGCGTTTGGTTGCTCAAATATAATATACTAATATACGTATATATGTATCTGGCAACTTTATTTTTGGCCATCTGCTAACGTCTTCTATCCACTCCACTATAGTACACGGATCTGGTAGCTGTGTTGAAAATGTTGATAAAGTCAACTTTTTTAAAATAACTTACTGTTTGTGTTGCTTCACTGCTGATTCTTACGATACTTCCGTTGCCTAAATGCGCGCGCATACGCTGCCACGTCATCATTGTGTACAAACAGTAAAAGGGTCTATACATGCATGCATTAACAATATCTCATAATGCACACACAAAAGGACATGAAACCTCAATGCAGTTTTAAATGCATTTAAGGCAGTGTTCTTACATGCCTCCAAACAAATAAATATATATTTTTTTTTCATGTCAAAACACTGTGTTTATTCTACTACCTGATGTTTTGCCGTAGCCTCAGCATTAAAAGTTGCACTTAATTGCTGCTAGACTTTAGTTCACTTGTGATGTGGCTGAGTCAGTTAACTAATTCTGTTACTTAATTGTTTTATATGTTGTTCAGAGTTTTATGTGAAACAAAAAACTTTAAGAAGGGGGATGTCATATATTATGTGTTGTATGTTGCAACCCCTAGAGGGCGCTTGACACCTTAAGTAGGATGCTGTACTTGACAATAAACAAGAGTAAAGTTTCCGCTTGGTTGAGCTCACATGTTGTCCGTGTTGTTCATACATTACAGTAGTTAATGTATTAACCAACTTGAACAAACCATGAGCAATACATTTGTTACATTATTTATTCATCTTTGTTAATGTTAGTTAATAAAAATTTAAGCTTTAATTGTTTGTTCATGTTAGTTCAGAGTGCATTAACTAATGTTAACAAGATTTAAATAAAGTATTAGTAATTGTTGAAATTAACATTAACAAAGATGAATAAATGCTGTATAAGTGCAGTTCATTATTAGTTCATGTTAACTAATGAACCTTATTGTAAAGTGTTGCCATATATTTATATCACAAAGTTAGGCTATATATTTTTCAGCATGGCACATTTAAATTTTATGTAGATTTCTAGACCAAAATCTCATGGCATTTAGTTAAATAAAATTAGACTAAAGCTAAATCAATTCAGATGACAAAAATATGACTAAAACTAAATTACATTTTAGTCAAAAGACTATGACTATGTTTAATCTGTGTTTGTTCTGCCAGGTCAAAATTTTGAGGTGTTTGATTTCTTTTCTATATTAGGAAATAAAACCTCATAAATAAACTTTCTTAGTTTTCACTGCCCAGACCTACAATGTCTCTTTGTGTTGAAGACTAGTGCATCTTTGAGCCAACATTCAGTACGAGTAAAAATACTTGAGTACTTTTAAATTGTGTTACTTTAATACTTTTACTCAAGTCATATTTAAATTGGTGACTTGTAACTTGTAGTGGAGTAATTTTTACAGTAAGGAATTTGTACTTTTACTCAAGTATGGCTTTCAGCTACTCTTTACACCTCTGGAGGTTATCCACCAGAAAAGTGGACCTGTAAAACACTTCCTCATCCATTGCAAAGAGATTCAACTTCATGTGGAGGGTTTTCCCTGAAAGTATGTGTTACTGTTTATAGATACCAGTGGCGGCTGGTGTTTGTTTTTCCGAGGGGCACAGATTCAAAATGTGTGTTCAGAGTGTCATGTGTGTTGCTCGTGTTTCCAAAATATGG
Organism: Misgurnus mizolepis; assembly: GCA_025389145.1. Classification (NCBI taxonomy): domain Eukaryota; kingdom Metazoa; phylum Chordata; class Actinopteri; order Cypriniformes; family Cobitidae; genus Misgurnus; species Misgurnus mizolepis. Next base: position 31,758,239 of record JAIFKI010000004.1, on the reverse strand, counting down.
GTTTGTTGCGCCATGTGAACCATGTTCATCATGTGTTTTGTCAAAATAAGTGCCTGATGCTTACGTGTCAAAACCGTTTATGATAAAAGAGACGCTCACGTTCACAAAATACATGCAAGATTCTCCCTTAACAGTAAACTTTGATTACGCATGAGATCATGCCAGTATCTGGCAAACACGAGCATCAATTTTTATCATAAACTATAGACGTGTCTGCAGCAGGCACTCATTTTGACAAAACACGTAATGCACATAGGTTCACTCAACGTGCCGAACACATGTTGTGATGAACTTTGCATTGTGCGCCCTCGAAAAAGAAGTCACCGGCCGCCACTGATAGATAGAATGACTGATAGACAGAAAGATATGTAGGCAGGCAATCAATCATATAGATAAACAGAAACAGACAGACAGATACACATTAAAACAGAGACAGACTCATAGACAGGTAAATAAAGATGGACGGCTAGACAACACAGATTTCAATATGTGTGTTTGTGTTAATAAATATATTTACTTTTTTATTAGTTTGCTGAAAAGATCCTTTGTGATGAGACAGTTGACCGAATTTAATTCCCTTCAAGTCAAGATGACATTGAAAAGTACAAGAAGGAGATAGCTCGCACAGTTCTTGAAGAGTCAGGTATTATACTTTGGTTTTCTTTACGAATATTCTTAAATAAGGTTAAAAATGCTAATAAATTCTAATTTTCCTCACTTGTTGTTATCAATATATTTAATCAATAAAGGAAACACAATACACATACCTTAAAAAAGTGTTTAAAATATAAAATAACTGTTATGTATAAGTGAAAGAGTATCTAAACGATGCATGTTGTCTCATCTGATGCTATTATAAAAATCTGCATTTCTTTTAGATGATCTGTCAAAGATGTGTCACTACTGCGGCTTGCAAGATGAATTACCACCTAAAAGTTCGACAAACAAACATGACTCCACTATCAACTGGGTGAGACTGCAATTTGGGTCTAAATAGTTTTCCTTTTTTCAGACAAATTGTTTAAACAAAATATCTATTATCACCACTGATACACATTGTCTTTTTCCAGTTTTGTAGACAAAAATGGGTACTTTAACAAAATGACTCTATCTACAATAAAAAAAACACAAACTAAATAAAAACAAGTATATTTTATAATATTTTATAAAATTAATATATATATATTATAAAATATACTTGTTTTTATTTAGTTTGTGTTTTTATTATTGTATATATATATATAATTTTGTTGTTATTTACACTATACATGTCTTAAAATTAACCTGTACACGAGACGGCAGAACATTGCTATCTCTGCGTCAATCAATTTTCGGGAGTGAGTCTTGTTCCATATAGACATGTAACGAACATTTAGGGGATTCAGTCCAGGGTTTCCCGCAGCAGATTTCAGTTAAGGCGGCCTGCCTAAGCTTGGAAACCCTACCGCCTTAATTAAGTCGTCCAAAAAAAAAATCGCTGCACAAAAGGCCGTCAAGTGCATCTCTGAGAATAGCACGTACACACATTACACCACAAGCGGGGACGCCCGCTACACAGCCGAAATGAGAAAGACGTGGTCCGTACCGTCACTGTCTGGAGGATAACTAGCCAGTTGATAAAACATCTTGCTTTTTTACAACATCTGCTTTAGTTTGTGCTTATTAACCCTTTAGTTTCACCACACAGCTATTCCCGTTAGAGGTAAAAACATTTAATTCATTAATAATCTAGTATGTGTTCATTTTTTTTCATAGTTTCTTCAAAATTAAGTTTTATTTTAGTGTTTAAAATAAAAATATTTTAATTTTCATCATTACGCATACACCCCGCCCCTTTGATTGCATCCCCTCGGCCCCGCCCACCCGCCCAGACCTACCACCTTAACTAACAAATTTTCAGCAGGAAACCCTTCACTCCCACATTTAAATGCGGTTGTTACTCCCGAAAGTTTGCAGTGTGTACAAGGCCTTTGTTGCCCTTTGCAGAAGAGGAAATGACCCTAAAATGGGTATTTCACCAAGACAACAACCTTAGCTCAATTCCCAATTATTAAAAGATTTCTTCAGTTTTATCTGTCTACACAGAAAAATGTTGACACTGCTATTTTTTTAACAGTTTAATATTCATTTTCTTTGCTTCCCTTTAAAATCACAAGACAGACTTATAAACTGTGTTAATGCTTTGATTTGAAATTCACTTTTATTAGTACACAGCTAATATTTTCAACACAACTGGATGTGATATCAATAGAAATTGAATAACATAAATGTTGTGGCTTTCAGTCATTTACTTTTTTTACAGATTGAGTGTGAAAACTGCGGCAGATGGTTTCATCAGGACTGTGTTGGAAATGTGAATACCTTCCTTTGCACAGAATGCATTTAAACTTGCGTTAACTTTTACCTCTAGCCTTTTAATCTATCATCATCTTAGTCTTGCACATAGTATACAATTTAATGTTGTGCTCTAGTCTGAATTAGTATTATATAGTTATTTAATGATTCTTTGTACTAGTGTGTAAATATATTACATTGTCTGTAAATCTTCTTGTGATAAAGCATTTTGACCTGATGTTAACACTTACAAACATACAGCAGGGTCACACAATCTGACAGACAGTAACAACAGCCTACCGAAATCTGTGACCTCTCTCTGTTTCATTCAGAATTGCAATAATGTTTCCCAAATTCCAACCTGATCTCACAGAATTCCGTGTAATGTGCACGGACCCTTAACTCAGAATCTGTGGTGGCATCACGGAATCGACGAAAATTCCGTGATGGGTTCACGGAAGTGATACCAATGTAAGTAAATGACAGGCATCACCCGTGATCCACCCACGGATAACCGGATTCAATTATAACTGCACCGCAGTCGCTCTTTTTACGTGATCCCCACACGGATCGACTGATTCACCCGCTGCCTCACGTCGGTTTCTGATTTGGAAACGTAAGCCTATCACTTTAAATATTCTTAGACCTACTTAAAAATACTTCAGGTAAAATACTTTTTCACCATGCCTGAAGCATTTTTCTGTGGTCGTTTGAGCGCTGATCCGTGATGGTGTCACGAAATCTCCCGTGATGGTGGCACGTATGTATCTTTCATGATCACCACAGCACAGTTTCACCCATTAGGCTATATTGGCTACAGTAGTTTGTTCGTGTTGACACTAGACGTCTTCAGGACTGTGTATACAATGGCAATTAACCTGTCAACCTCTCATCTATCAATGCTTTCATATAATTCAGTTTGTTGCCTTTTGCTTATTGTGAATTTATGTGGTGGCACCACGGATTCTTCCGTGGTAGACAGACACACGGACAAACTCGGGTGTCTATCACGAAAAGTGGCAAAGATTAGTGGAGTTCAAGAATTACATTTTAAGCATTTAATTGAATGGTCAAGTGAAATAAATAGTAAAGCTTTCTTTGATTTTATTAGGGAGACGGGACTGATAAATAGAATATAAATCTGTCTGTTCCGAACTCCGGAGCAGAAGGTGGCGGTAATACACATATTACGATGGTTACCAGTCGCCGTTAAAACCCTAGACGAAAGGTGTGTTCGAGATCATCCGGCGCTGCGCAGAACGATCGGCGAGGTTTGCCGCTTGCAGTCGAGGGAGGAACTGAAGACGGAGCCGTCAAGCCGGACACCTGCTGCTTGCCGTAGTCATAGATATGTATATAAAGGCTAGATGGCTCGTCCGCGCTGATGGCCAATTGAGTGGAACGTCCGCATTTTGGCGGCCATCTTAGGACAGGGCGCTCGCTCACTCGTAGCATTGAGTTTTAAAGCTAGCGTAGGTAATCCTGTTCAGATACATTTTTTATTATACTGGGTGAAATGGTCCTTCTATCCTGAGAGTAGTTAATACATTATGTGTTCAGAAAACGGAATGAAAACAATCAGACCTCTGTAGCAGCTGCAGGACAGTAAAAACTCACACCAATCACTGCCATTCGGTGCGTGTGTAAAGAACCAATCAGATGCCTTCATGTCTCGTGGCCCAGCCCCACTGCGCGCGCTGTCCTGCGTGCACTAATCACGTCATCGTCACCCTGAACACTACACCGAGTAAGCAGGAGTTTGCGGCACCGGCACAATGGAAGATAAAAAGCAGCCAAAACTACCACTGCCAGCTTTGCTGGTAACTGCTCGCCCTAATAAAAAACCTAGAAAAAGAAAATCTGAGGCAGAAAAGGCTGCAACTAAACAGGTACTGGATAAAGCCAGAGGACAAACTCGCGTAAACATCGGTGGAGCATTTGAACGGTGGAGACAACTGAGGGAGCTGAAGGGCCTGAAAAGCGATGCCGAGGTTGCGGTCTTTCTGCTGAACAGGTAATAATTTGTTTTGCTTCGGGGGGATTTGTTTTTCCATGATAAATGTTACGTTAGGCAACGTAGCTATTTTTGTAGCTAGTATTAGCCCAATGCTAACATTAGATTCTCTGTCGGTGTAAATCAGTTGAGTTACAGGTGAATGAGACATGGAGTCGTTTGGTTGATGCCTATAATGTGTTGAAATACTCGGTTTTCCTGTGACCTGCAGCTGACTCCGACTGTGGATGCGCGTTCATGTTTGTGGGGGCGTAGCTTTGGACGGAGTGCTAACGAGAGGGGGTGTAGCTTAGAAGAGGTGCCATTTTCTAATTTTGCTAGCTCTCAAACATTACCTATCCTAGCTTTAATGATGCAGGTACTTTTAAATGACCATAACTTGCTTAATTTTTTACCGATTTTCAAACGGATTGGTTTGTTATAAACGTCAAAGATGTACATATGACACTGAATACGTATACTAAAAATAAATAAAAAATTCATGAAACATGTTAAAGCATCCAGAATTATAGCCACGTTAATAACGTTTGTAAAAAACCAAACCGTTTGTAAATCCGTCAAGAATTCAGCAAGTTACGAGCATTTTAGTTGGCGTATGTCACTCACCTTCCGTCCACAGCAGCAGGGAGCAGCACTATGGCAGCACTGACCTAAGATGGCCGCCAAGTGACGACACAGCTGACTCCGCCTTGAGCCATCTAGCCTTTATATACATATCTATGGCCGTAGTGACGTGTGCGCCGTGTTTCCTTGTTTTTAATCGCAAATGAAGTGAATTAGATGCTGAATTTCATAAAAACTAACCTTTTAATAAAAAGTTGCAACCAGAAACATTTTATATCGAATATGTTAATTGCTGCTTATACTGTATACCCGAAAATAACGGGAAACAAGCCTATATTATTAAAATACCAATAGAGTTTGTTATTTTCATTTTTATTTTATTACACGACACAATATAACATATTTAGGCATATTAAAGTGTTTTTTTCCTGTTTTAAAACATGAATTTATAATGTTTATAAGTGGAACTAAAGGTTGGATTAAACTTGAAACGCACGTGATCGTTGTCATCACTGAGGCGACCAATCACGTAAAGCTGTTACGTCATCACAACTCCGGGCAGCCGAGTCGGGTCTGTCTGCGTCCTGCAAGACGGAGGCGTCAGTTGTAGTAGGGGTGACTTGTAGTAGGAGCCGTGTCTTGTACTTTTCTAAATCACGGTCCACCACGCGAGATCTTCCTCTTTCACGGTAAAAAGCTCTTCTAAATCCTCTATTACACACTGCAAACTTTCGGGAGTGACAACCGCATTTAAATGCGGGAGTGAATCCCTTAAATGTTCGTTACATGTCTGTACGGAACAAGACTCACTCCCGAAAATGTGATGATTGACCCAGAGATAACCATAGCAACGTTCTGCCGTCTCGCGTCTCAAAGCTTTGACCAAAATAATTTAACAGCATTATGTTTTGCAATAAACCACCGTCTTGGAGTTGTGCATTGCACGCATTTGTAAAACAGCGCGCTGTCATGCACTGTTGCCAGGTCCTCGGGTTTTTTGTACGTACTGTTTTGGCGCTTAACCGTTTATGGCTTGGTTTTTGCTCATGAAGCGAACAAGTTTTTGGTGTTATTAAAGTGTAAAGGTACCGGGACCCAATATTTTGATATAAGCACTTGGATTTATTTCGGTTTATTATTGGAATTTTCCTGTTCGCTTTTTTTAGTGCAATATGGCAACACTAGTCAGCAAACGCTCTCTGTCAATTTCTGCACCGCACGCAAAAGACTTTTCCCCTTCTAGGAATTTAGTTTTTCAGAAGAGAGACCTGTCATATCCATGATCCACATTTAAACACTTTAGTTGTAATGTACACACTATGCAGAGTTTTTATAAATGCGGTTGTCCCCTGCATTTTGCGGAAGTTAATTCGGTTGTATTATGCGGTTGTCAGAACAGGATTAAGCATTAAAAGGTGAAGTGACAACCGAATTAATAAGTGACAACCATATTAGTGACAACCCAATTAATATGCAGTGTGTACGGTACATCGCGGTTCACGGATCACGCAAGCTCTCCTATACATCTCGAAAGTTAAGATGATAATCTTTTCCCAAAATTGCCTAATTTGGAGGCTTCAGATGTAATGCAGAGGTCAGGGTGTTATTATTAAAACGGGAGAGAGTTTGTAGTAGGCCTGCAGTATAAGCTTGTTTATAATGTACTTGACTGTGTGCTGTGTATGTATCTCATACGTTTATAAATATACAAAGGATAACATAAAAAATATTCATAAGGCACTTCTTTAATTTATTATAAATTATAATAAAACCCCTGGCTTAGTGTCGTTTTCTTTTTGTTGTAAATATAAACATCTGATGAAAAATGCCATTGTCATCACTTTCAATTATTATTAATCCCTGAACGTGTTAATTTTATTAATACGAGTAATTAATAAATTAATTCATTGTATTTTATTTAATTAACCAGCAGAATCACAGTGCCAAAAACATTCCACCCATACGTTTTTTGAAATATGCACAAATGTATGCACAAAACGAAATTTACCATTAAAAGGCTTTCATCATATATCCTCAGCCTGTCCTAACCTGACCCGTTTTCAAACAGACTCTAAATCTTATTTAATGACAAATTCACTACAAACACATTGATGCCCAAATTGCTAACATACAAGCTTATTTTTAAAACTAGATAGTAAAGTTTGAAGACAAACTTTATGTTGGCTTGAGAAAGCGTAGCCTGAACGTTTAAAACGGTTTGACATAAGTTTAGTTTAGTAGGCTATCTGGCTGTTAGTATGTTTAAGTATGAAGGTAGCATGATTTACCATGAAGCTAGCATGATGTTAGCATGATTAGCATGAAGCTAGCATGATGCTAGCATGATTTACCATGAAGCTAGCATGATGTTAGCATGATTAGCATGAAGCTAGCATGATGCTAGCATGATTAGCATGAAGCTAGCATGATGCTAGCATGATTAGCATGAAGCTAGCATGATGCTAGCATGATTAGCATGAAGCTAGCATAATGCTAGCATGATTAGCATGAAGCTAGCATGATTAGCATGAAGCTAGTATGATGCTAGCATGATTAGCATGAAGCTAGCATGATGCTAGCCTGATTAGCATGAAGCTAGCATGATGCTAGCATGATTAGCATGAAGCTAGCATGATGTTAGCATGATTAGCATGAAGCTAGCATGAAGCTAGCATGATTAGCATGAAGCTAGCATGATGCTAACATGATTAGCATGAAGCTAGCATGATGCTAGCATGATAAGCATGAAGCTAGCATGATGTTAGCATGATTAGCATGAAGCTAGCATGAAGTTAGCATAATTAGCATGAAGCTAGCATGAAGTTAGCATGATTAGCATGAAGCTAGCATGATGTTAGCATGATTAGCATGAAGCTAGCATGAAGCTAGCATTATTAGCAGGAAGCTAGCATGAAGCTAACATTTATTGCGTTGCTAGGGTACTAAGTTTGGTTGCTAGGGAGAAAATTGGCATCCCATAATGATCACCCTTCAAGCCACAAGTAAAACGGTCCAACCCCCGTGTCTCTACAATGTTCTGATGCGGAGATATAAGGCTTTGTTTATTCCGTTGCTAGGGTACTAAGTTTGGTTGCTAGGGAGAAAATTGGCATCCCATAATGATCACCCTTCAAGCCACAAGTAAAACGGTCCAACCCCCGTGTCTCTACAATGTTCTGATGCGGAGATATAAGGCTTTGTTTATTCCGTTGCTAGGGTACTAAGTTTGGTTGCTAGGGAGAAAATTGGCATCCCATAATGATCACCCTTCAAGCCACAAGTAAAACGGTCCAACCCCCGTGTCTCTACAATGTTCTGATGCGGAGATATAAGGCTTTGTTTATTCCGTTGCTAGGGTACTAAGTTTGGTTGCTAGGGAGAAAATTGGCATCCCATAATGATCACCCTTCAAGCCACAAGTAAAACGGTCCAACCCCCGTGTCTCTACAATGTTCTGATGCGGAGATATAAGGCTTTGTTTATTCCGTTGCTAGGGTACTAAGTTTGGTTGCTAGGGAGAAAATTGGCATCCCATAATGATCACCCTTCAAGCCACAAGTAAAACGGTCCAACCCCCGTGTCTCTACAATGTTCTGATGCGGAGATATAAGGCTTTGTTTATTCCGTTGCTAGGGTACTAAGTTTGGTTGCTAGGGGAGAAAATTGGCATCCCATAATGATCACACTTCAAGCCACAAGTAAAACGGTCCAACCCCCGTGTCTCTATGAAGTTCTGAAGCGGAGATATAAGGCTTTGTTTATTCCGTTGCTAGGGTACTAAGTTTGGTTGCTAGGGAGAAAATTGGCATCCCATAATGATTACACGTCAAACCACAAGAAAAACGGTCCAACCCCCCGTGTCTCTACGATGTTCAGATCCAGAAATATAAGGCTTTGTTTATTATGTTGCTAGGGTCTTCATATTTTGTTGCTAGGGGCGTGGCTTAATACCTCATTAAGAATCCTAAGAGACTGATTGGATGCCTGAGTAAAATGAGCCCACCCCTATGTCTCTATGACACTCTGGTGCAAAGATATCCATCTGGGCTTTTTATAATGGTAGTCTATGGGAGATGTTGCTAGGGTACCCAAAATTGTTGCTAGGGGCGTGGCTTAATAGCTCTGGGGTGATCCTAAGAGACTGATTGGATGCTTGAGTAAAATGAGCCCACCCCCATGTCTCTAAGACCCTCTAAAGTGAAGATATTCCATCTGGGACGCTTTTATTCCCTTTTATGGGCATGTTTCCTGCCCCATTATAAGTCAATGGGAAATTTTGGGGGCCTCTTACACCCCAGGGGTACAGCTTACACCCCATTGTGAGGTATGTTCTTACACAGCCTGTCAGCCTCCTTAAATGTGGTAAGCCACAAGTTTCTACAAGTTTCTCACTCGCAGCTTTGACCCGTCAAAGTTTGTCTCAATGTTAAGTCAATGGAAATTTTGGGGTGTTTCAGCGCCCCGTTTAGGAATTCGGAAGGTCCCATCAGTTAGAAAAGATATAGCACACCTCGTCAGATCAGACCGAAAGTCTGTCCAAAGTTTGATGGCTGTAGCTTGAAAGCTCTAGGACGAGTTAGAGTTAGAAATTTTAGTCTCAGAAGAAAAGAAGAGGGAATAATAATAACTAGATAGAAAAGTTTGAAGACAAACTTTATGTTGGCTTGACAAAGCCTAGCCTGAACGTTTAAAACAGATTGAGAGAAATTTAAAACAAGTTTAGTTTAGTATTATAACTTTCCGTAAACATGATAGCAAAAGTTACCATGTTAGCATGTTTAACACTAAGTTAGCATGATGTTAACATGAATTAGCATGAAGCTAGCATGATGTTAACATGAATTAGCATGAAGCTAGCATGATGCTAACATAAATTAGCATGACGCTAACATGAATTAGCATGAAGCTAACATGATGCTAACATGAATTAGCATGAAGCTAACATGAATTAGCATGAAGCTAACATGATGCTAACATGAATTAGCATGAAGCTAGCATGATGCTATCATGAATTAACATGAAGCTAGCATGATGCTAGCATGATTAGCATGAAGCTAGCATGATGTTAGCATGAAGCTAGCATGATGTTAACATGAATTAGCATGAAGCTAGCATGATGCTAACATGAATTAGCATGAAGCTAGCATGATGCTAACATGAATTAGCATGAAGCTAGCATGATGCTAGCATGATTAGCATGAAGCTAGCATGATGTTAGCATGAAGCTAACATGAATTAGCATGAAGCTATCACGATGCTAACATGAATTAGCATGAAGCTAGCACGATGCTAACATGAATTAGCATGAAGCTAGCACGATGCTAACATGAATTAGCATGAAGCTAGCACGAAGCTAACATAAATTAGCATGAAGCTAGCACAATGCTAACATGAATTAGCATGAAGCTAGCACGATGCTAACAAGAATTAGCATGAAGCTAGCACGATGCTAACATGAATTAGCATGAAGCTAGCACGATGCTAACATGAATTAGCATGAAGCTAGCACGATGCTAACATGAATTAGCATGAAGCTAGCACGATGCTAACATGAATTAGCATGAAGCTAGCACGATGCTAACATGAATTAGCATGAAGCTAGCACGATGCTAACATGAATTAGCATGAAGCTAGCATGAAGCTAACATGAATTAGCATGAAGCTAGCACTATGCTAACATAAATTAGCATGAAGCTAGCATGAAGCTAACATGAATTAGCATGAAGTTAGCATGATGCTAACATGAATTAGTATGAAGCTAGCATGATGCTAACATGATTAGCATGAAGTTAGCAAGATTTATTATGAAATTAGCATAAAGCTAGCACGAAACTAGCATGAAGCTAGTATGACTTAGCATGGAGCTAGCATAAGGCTAACATGACCAAAAGACCCAACCCCCATGTCTCTATGATGTTCGGATCCAGAGATATAAGGCTTTGTTTATTATGTTGCTAGGGTGCTCATATTTGGTTGCTAGGGGCGTGGCTTAATACCTCAATAAGAATCCTCCGAGACTGATTGGATGCCTGAGTAAAATGAGCCCACCCCTATGTCTCTGTGACACTGTGCTGCAAAGATATCCATCTGGGCATTTTATAATGGCAGTCTATGGGATATGTTGCTAGGGTGCCCAAAAATGGTTGCTAGGGGCGTGGCTTAATAGCTATGGGGCGATTCTGAGAGACTGATTGGATGCCTGACTAAATTGAGCCCACCCCCATCTCTCTACGACACTCTAAAGTGAAGATATTCCATCTGGGACGCTTTTATTCCCTTATATGGACATGTTCCCTGCCCCATTATAAGTCAATGGGGAAATTTGGGTGCCCCTTACACCCCAGGGGTGAAACTTACACCCCAATGTGAGGCATGTTCTTACAGAGCCTGCCAGCCTCTTCAAATGTGGTAACCCAGAAGTTTCTACAAATTTCTCGCTCGCAGCTATGACCCGTCAAAGTTTGTCGCAATGTTAAGTCAATGGAAAATTTGGGGTGTTTGAGCGCCCCGTTTAGGAATTCGGTAGGTCCCATCAGTTAGAAAAGTCATAGCACGCTAAGTCAGACCAGTCTGAAGACTTTTGGAAAGTTTGGTGAATGTAGCTTGAAAGCTCTAGGAGGAGTTACAGTCAAAAATTTTGGGGATCAGAAGAATAATAATAACTAGATATTAAAGTTTGAGGACAAACTTTATGTTGGCTTGAAAAAGCGTAGCCTGAACATTTAAAATGGTTTGACAGAAGTTTATTTTAGTAGGCTATCTGGCTGTTAGCATGATTAGCATGAAGTTAGCATGATTAGCATGAAGCTAGCATGATGTTAGCATGATCAGTATGAAGCTAGCATGAAGCTAACATGATTAGCATGAAGCTAACATGAAGCTAACATGATTAGCATGAAGCTAGCATGATGCTAGCATGATTAGCATGAAGCTAGCATGAAGCTAACATTTATTCCGTTGCTAGGGTACTAAGTTTGGTTGCTAGGGAGAAAATTGGCATCCCATAATGATCAACCTTCAAGCCACAAGTAAAACGGTCCAACCCCCGTGTCTCTATGATGTTCTGAAACGGAGATATAAGGCTTTGTTTATTCCGTTGCTAGGGTACTAAGTTTGGTTGCTAGGGAGAAAAATGGCATCCCATAATGATCAACCTTCAAGCCACAAGTAAAACGGTCCAACCCCCGTGTCTCTATGATGTTCTGAAGCGGAGATATAAGGCTTTGTTTATTCCGTTGCTAGGGTACTAAGTTTGGTTGCTAGGGAGAAAATTGGCATCCCATAATGATCAACCTTCAAGCCACAAGTAAAACGGTCAAACCCCCGTGTCTCTAAGATGTTCTGAAGCGGAGATAAAAGGCTTTGTTTATTCCGTTGCTAGGGTACTAAGTTTGGTTGCTAGGGAGAAAATTGGCATCCCATAATGATCAACCTCCAAGCCACAAGTAAAACGGTCCAACCCCCATGTCTCTATGATGTTCTGAAGCGGAGATATAAGGCTTTGTTTATTCCGTTGCTAGGGTACTAAGTTTGGTTGCTAGGGAGAAAATTGGCATCCCATAATGATCAATCTTCAAGCCACAAGTAAAACGGTCCAACCCCCGTGTCTCTACAATGTTCTGATGCTGAGATATAAGGCTTTGTTTATTCCGTTGCTAGGGTACTAAGTTTGGTTGCTAGGGAGGAAATTGGCATCCCATAATAATCAACCTTCAAGCCACAAGTAAAACGGTCCAACCCCCATGTCTCTAAGATGTTCTGAAGCGGAGAAATAAGGCTTTGTTTATTCCGTTGCTAGGGTACTAAGTTTGGTTGCTAGGGAGAAAAATGGCATCCCATAATGATCAACCTTGAAGCCACAAGTAAAACGGTCCAACCCCCGTGTCTCTATGATGTTCTGAAGCGGAGATATAAGGCTTTGTTTATTCCGTTGCTAGGGTACTAAGTTTGGTTGCTAGGGAGGAAATTGGCATCCCATAATAATCAACCTTCAAGCCACAAGTAAAACGGTCCAACCCCCGTGTCTCTAAGATGTTCTGAAGCGGAGAAATAAGGCTTTGTTTATTCCGTTGCTAGGGTACTAAGTTTGGTTGCTAGGGAGAAAAATGGCATCCCATAATGATCAACCTTGAAGCCACAAGTAAAACGGTCCAACCCCCATGTCTCTATGATGTTCTGATGCGGAGATAAAAGGCTTTGTTTATTCCGTTGCTAGGGTACTAAGTTTGGTTGCTAGGGAGAAAATTGGCATCCCATAATGATCAACCTTCAAGCCACAAGTAAAACGGTCCAACCCCCATGTCTCTATGATGTTCTGAAGCGGAGATATAAGGCTTTGTTTATTCCGTTGCTACGGTACTAAGTTTGGTTGCTAGGGAGGAAATTGGCATCCCATAATAATCAACCTTCAAGCCACAAGTAAAACGGTCCAACCCCCATGTCTCTAAGATGTTCTGAAGCGGAGAAATAAGGCTTTGTTTATTCCGTTGCTAGGGTACTAAGTTTGGTTGCTAGGGAGAAAAATGGCATCCCATAATGATCAACCTTGAAGCCACAAGTAAAACGGTCCAACCCCCGTGTCTCTATGATGTTCTGAAGCGGAGATATAAGGCTTTGTTTATTCCGTTGCTAGGGTACTAAGTTTGGTTGCTAGGGAGGAAATTGGCATCCCATAATAATCAACCTTCAAGCCACAAGTAAAACGGTCCAACCCCCGTGTCTCTAAGATGTTCTGAAGCGGAGAAATAAGGCTTTGTTTATTCCGTTGCTAGGGTACTAAGTTTGGTTGCTAGGGAGAAAAATGGCATCCCATAATGATCAACCTTGAAGCCACAAGTAAAACGGTCCAACCCCCATGTCTCTATGATGTTCTGATGCGGAGATATAAGGCTTTGTTTATTCCGTTGCTACGGTACTAAGTTTGGTTGCTAGGGAGAAAATTGGCATCCCATAATGATCAACCTTCAAGCCACAAGTAAAACGGTCCAACCCCTGTGTCTCTACAATGTTCTAATGCTGAGATATAAGACTTTGTTTATTCCGTTGCTAGGGTACTAAGTTTGGTTGCTAGGGAGGAAATTGGCATCCCATAATAATCAACCTTCAAGCCACAAGTAAAACGGTCCAACCCCCGTGTCTCTAAGATGTTCTGAAGCGGAGAAATAAGGCTTTGTTTATTCCGTTGCTAGGGTACTAAGTTTGGTTGCTAGGGAGAAAAATGGCATCCCATAATGATCAACCTTGAAGCCACAAGTAAAACGGTCCAACCCCCGTGTCTCTATGATGTTCTGAAGCGGAGATATAAGGCTTTGTTTATTCCGTTGCTAGGGTACTAAGTTTGGTTGCTAGGGAGGAAATTGGCATCCCATAATAATCAACCTTCAAGCCACAAGTAAAACGGTCCAACCCCCGTGTCTCTAAGATGTTCTGAAGCGGAGAAATAAGGCTTTGTTTATTCCGTTGCTAGGGTACTAAGTTTGGTTGCTAGGGAGAAAAATGGCATCCCATAATGATCAACCTTGAAGCCACAAGTAAAACGGTCCAACCCCCGTGTCTCTATGATGTTCTGAAGCGGAGATATAAGGCTTTGTTTATTCCGTTGCTAGGGTACTAAGTTTGGTTGTTAGGGAGGAAATTGGCATCCCATAATAATCAACCTTCAAGCCACAAGTAAAACGGTCCAACCCCCGTGTCTCTAAGATGTTCTGAAGCGGAGAAATAAGGCTTTGTTTATTCCGTTGCTAGGGTACTAAGTTTGGTTGCTAGGGAGAAAAATGGCATCCCATAATGATCAACCTTGAAGCCACAAGTAAAACGGTCCAACCCCCGTGTCTCTATGATGTTCTGAAGCGGAGATATAAGGCTTTGTTTATTCCGTTGCTAGGGTACTAAGTTTGGTTGCTAGGGAGGAAATTGGCATCCCATAATAATCAACCTTCAAGCCACAAGTAAAACGGTCCAACCCCCGTGTCTCTAAGATGTTCTGAAGCGGAGAAATAAGGCTTTGTTTATTCCGTTGCTAGGGTACTAAGTTTGGTTGCTAGGGAGCAAAATGGCATCCCATAATGATCAACCTTGAAGCCACAAGTAAAACGGTCCAACCCCCGTGTCTCTATGATGTTCTGAAGCGGAGATATAAGGCTTTGTTTATTCCGTTGCTAGGGTACTAAGTTTGGTTGTTAGGGAGGAAATTGGCATCCCATAATAATCAACCTTCAAGCCACAAGTAAAACGGTCCAACCCCCGTGTCTCTAAGATGTTCTGAAGCGGAGAAATAAGGCTTTGTTTATTCCGTTGCAAGGGTACTAAGTTTGGTTGCTAGGGAGAAAAATGGCATCCCATAATGATCAACCTTGAAGCCACAAGTAAAACGGTCCAACCCCCGTGTCTCTATGATGTTCTGAAGCGGAGATATAAGGCTTTGTTTATTCCGTTGCTAGGGTACTAAGTTTGGTTGCTAGGGAGGAAATTGGCATCCCATAATAATCAACCTTCAAGCCACAAGTAAAACGGTCCAACCCCCGTGTCTCTAAGATGTTCTGAAGCGGAGAAATAAGGCTTTGTTTATTCCGTTGCTAGGGTACTAAGTTTGGTTGCTAGGGAGAAAAATGGCATCCCATAATGATCAACCTTGAAGCCACAAGTAAAACGGTCCAACCCCCGTGTCTCTATGATGTTCTGAAGCGGAGATATAAGGCTTTGTTTATTCCGTTGCTAGGGTACTAAGTTTGGTTGCTAGGGAGGAAATTGGCATCCCATAATAATCAACCTTCAAGCCACAAGTAAAACGGTCCAACCCCCGTGTCTCTAAGATGTTCTGAAGCGGAGAAATAAGGCTTTGTTTATTCTGTTGCTAGGGTACTAAGTTTGGTTGCTAGGGAGAAAAATGGCATCCCATAATGATCAACCTTCAAGCCACAAGTAAAACGGTCCAAACCCCATGTCTCTACGACACTCTAAAGTTAAGATATTCCATCTGGGACGCTTTTATTCCTTTATATGGGCATGTTTCCTGCCCCATTATAAGTCAATGGGAAATTTTGGGGGCCTCTTACACCCCAGGGGTACAGCTTACACCCCATTTTGATGTATGTTCTTACAGAGCCTGTCCGCCTCCTTAAATTTGGTAAGCCACAAGTTTCTACAAGTTTCTCACTCGCAGCTATGACCCGTCAAAGTTTGTCTCCATGTTAAGTAAATGGGAGTTTTGGGGTCTTTGAGCGCCCCGTTTAGGAATTTGGAAGGTCCCATCAGTTAGAAAAGATATAGCACACTAAGTCAGACCAGTCTTAAGGTCCGTGGAAAATTTGGTGCATGTAGCTTGAAAGCTCTAGGACGAGTTAGTGTCAGAAATTTTGGGGTGCTAAGAAGAATAATAATAATAAGTTTAAAAGCAATAACAATATGTTGGCTTTTTCAAGCCAACATAATAATAATAACTAGATAGGTACATTTCCTGAAGAAAATGTGAGTGGTGCTTGCCGTGGCAAGTTTCGGGGGACAATTTATGATTATACTCCAAGCCAAAAGTCAAACGATCCAACCCCCGTGTCTCTACGATGTTCTGATGCGAAGATATAAGGCTTTGTTTATTCCGTTGCTAGGTGTTCATATGTGGTTGCTAGGGGCGTGGCTTAACACTTCTTGGCATTAACTAGTGATTACCCTTCGAGTCACGAGTAAAACGGTCCAACCCCCGTGTCTCTACGATGTTCTGATGTGGAGATATTAGGCTTTGTTTATTCGGTTGCTAGGGTACTGTATTTGGTTGCTAGGGAAAAAATGGCATCCACTAGTGATTACACTTCGAGTCATGAGTCAAACGGTCCAATCCCTGTGTCTCTACGATGTTCTGATGTGGAGATATAAGGCTTTGTTTACTCTGTTGCTAGGGTACTGTATTTGGTTGCTAGGGGCGTGGCTTGGGAGTGGCCAATGATGTGCCCAGTGATTACACTCCGAGTCACAAGTAAAACGGTCCAACCCCCGTGTCTCTACGATGTTCTGATGCGGAGATATAAGGCTTTGTTTACTCTGTTGCTAGGGTACTGTATTTGGTTGCTAGGGGCGTGGCTTGGGAGTGGCCAATTATGTGCCCAGTGATTACACTCCGAGTCACAAGTAAAACGGTCCAACCCCCGTGTCTCTACAATGTTCTGATGCGGAGATATATCGATTTGTTTATTCCGTTGCTAGGGTGCTCATATTTGGTTGCTAGGGGCGTGGCCTGGGAGTGGCCAATGATGTGGCTAGTTATTACACTCCCAGTCACAAGTAAAACGGTCCAATCCCCGTTTCTCTACGATGTTCTGATGCCGAGATATAACTGTTTGAATTTTATGTTGCTAGGGTGCTCAAAAGTGGTTGCTAGGGGCGTGGCTTAATACCTATGTAAGGATCCTGAGAGACTGATTGGATGCCTGAGTAAAATGAGCCCACCCCCATGTCTCTATGACACTGTGCTGCAAAGATATCCATCTGGGCATTTTATAATGGCAGTCTATTGGAGATGTTGCTAGGGTGCTCAAAAGTGGTTGCTAGGGGCGTGGCTTAATAGCTCTGAGATGATCCTGAGAGACTGATTGGATGCCTGAGTAAAATGAGCCCACCCACTTATCTCTACGACACTGTAAAGCAAAGATATCCCATCTGGAACGATATTATTCCCTTATATGGGCGTGTTCCCTGCCCCATTATAAGTCAATGGGAAATTTCGGGTGCCTCTTACACCCCAGGGGTACAACTTACACCCCATCGTGATGCATGTTCTTACAGAGTCTACCACCCTCTTCAAATGTTGTAACCCACATGTTTCTACAAAATCCTCGAGCGGAGCTATGACCCATCAAAGTTGGGCCCAATGTTAAGTCAATGGGAATTTTCGGGTGGTTTTTCGCCCCCCTTTCGGAAATCCTGCACCCGATCGCTTATAAAAGTCATAGCACACCATTCCTCAATAATCCGGTCGATTTGAGCCGTCTTTCATGGGACTACGGCAAACCGTGTGGGACGAGTTACGCGCCGAAGTTTTGTCCAGATATAAGAAGAAGAAGAAGAATAATATCCAGGGACAATAATAATAGTGATGCTTTGCATAAATGCAAGCACCACTAATAATAATAAGCTTAGATCGAAGAACAGTATGTTGGCTTTGTCAAGCCAACATAACTAGATAGAAAAGTTCGTCGGAACAAACTTTATGTTGGCTTGAGAAAGCCTAGTCTGAGAGTAGAGTTTGACAACTTAGCATGAAGCTATCATGATTTAAATTAAAGCTAGCATGATTTAACATGAAGCGAACATGATTTAACATGAAGCTAGCATGATTTAGCATGAAGCTAGCATGAAGCTAGCATAATTTAACATGAGGCTAACATGATGATATCATGATTAGCATAAAGCTAGCATAAAGCTAGCATGATGCTAGCATGATTAGCATGAAGCTAGCATGATGCTAGCATGATTAGCATGATGCTAGCATGATTAGCATGATGCTAACATGATTAGCATGAAGCTAGCATGATTAGCATGAAGCTAGCATGATGTTAGCATGATTAGCATGAAGCTAGTATGATTACCATGAAGCTAGCATGATGCTAGCATGATTAGCATGAAGCTAGCATGAAGTTAGCATGATTAGCATGAAGCTAGCATGATGCTAGCATGATTAGCATGAAGCTAGCATGAAGCTAACATGATGCTAGCATGATTAGCCTGAAGCTAGCATGATGTTAGCATGATAAGCATGATGTTAGCATGATTAGCATGAAGCTAACATGAAGCTAGCATGATTAGCATGAAGTTAGCATGATGTTTGCATGATGCTAGCATGATTAGCATGAAGCTAGCATGAAGCTAGCATGATTAGCATAAAGCTAGCATGATGTTAGCATGAAGCTAGCATGATGTTAGCATGATTAGCATGAAGCTAGTATGATAAGCATGAAGCTAGCATGATGCTAGCATAATTAGCATGAAGCTAGCATGAAGCTAGCATGAAGTTAGCATGATTAGCATGAAGCTAGCATGAAGCTAGCATGATGTTAGCATGATTAGCATGATGTTAGCATGATTAGCATGAAGTTAGCATGAAGCTAGCATGATTAGCATGAAGCTAGCATGATTAGCATGAAGCTAGCATGGTGCTAGCATGATTAGCATGAAGCTAGCATGATTAGCAGGAAGCTAGCATGAAGTTAGCATTATTAGCATGAAGGTAGCATGAAGCTAGCATGATGTTAGCATGATTAGCATGAAGCTAGCATGATGTTAGCATGATTAGCATGAAGCTAGCATGATGTTAGCATGATTAGCATGAAGTTAGCATGATGCTAGCATGATTAGCATGAAGCTAGCATGAATTAGCATGAAGCTAACATGATGCTAACATGAATTAGCATGAAGCTAGCATGATGCTAACATGAATTAACATGAAGCTAGCATGATGCTAGCATGATTAGCATGAAGCTAGCATGATGTTAGCATGAAGCTAGCATGATGCTAACATGAATTAGCATGAAGCTAGCATGATGCTAACATGAATTAGCATGAAGCTAGCATGATGCTAACATGAATTAGCATGAAGCTAGCATGATGCTAGCATGATTAGCATGAAGCTAGCATGATGTTAGCATGAAGCTAACATGAATTAGCATGAAGCTAGCACGATGCTAACAAGAATTAGCATGAAGCTAGCACGATGCTAACATGAATTAGCATGAAGCTAGCACGATGCTAACATGAATTAGCATGAAGCTAGCACGATGCTAACATGAATTAGCATGAAGCTAGCACGATGCTAACATGAATTAGCATGAAGCTAGCACGATGCTAACATGAATTAGCATGAAGCTAGCACGATGCTAACATGAATTAGCATGAAGCTAGCATGAAGCTAACATGAATTAGCATGAAGCTAGCACTATGCTAACATAAATTAGCATGAAGCTAGCATGAAGCTAACATGAATTAGCATGAAGTTAGCATGATGCTAACATGAATTAGTATGAAGCTAGCATGATGCTAACATGATTAGCATGAAGTTAGCAAGATTTATTATGAAATTAGCATAAAGCTAGCACGAAACTAGCATGAAGCTAGTATGACTTAGCATGGAGCTAGCATAAGGCTAACATGACCAAAAGACCCAACCCCCATGTCTCTATGATGTTCGGATCCAGAGATATAAGGCTTTGTTTATTATGTTGCTAGGGTGCTCATATTTGGTTGCTAGGGGCGTGGCTTAATACCTCAATAAGAATCCTCCGAGACTGATTGGATGCCTGAGTAAAATGAGCCCACCCCTATGTCTCTGTGACACTGTGCTGCAAAGATATCCATCTGGGCATTTTATAATGGCAGTCTATGGGATATGTTGCTAGGGTGCCCAAAAATGGTTGCTAGGGGCGTGGCTTAATAGCTATGGGGCGATTCTGAGAGACTGATTGGATGCCTGACTAAATTGAGCCCACCCCCATCTCTCTACGACACTCTAAAGTGAAGATATTCCATCTGGGACGCTTTTATTCCCTTATATGGACATGTTCCCTGCCCCATTATAAGTCAATGGGGAAATTTGGGTGCCCCTTACACCCCAGGGGTGAAACTTACACCCCAATGTGAGGCATGTTCTTACAGAGCCTGCCAGCCTCTTCAAATGTGGTAACCCAGAAGTTTCTACAAATTTCTCGCTCGCAGCTATGACCCGTCAAAGTTTGTCGCAATGTTAAGTCAATGGAAAATTTGGGGTGTTTGAGCGCCCCGTTTAGGAATTCGGTAGGTCCCATCAGTTAGAAAAGTCATAGCACGCTAAGTCAGACCAGTCTGAAGACTTTTGGAAAGTTTGGTGAATGTAGCTTGAAAGCTCTAGGAGGAGTTACAGTCAAAAATTTTGGGGATCAGAATAATAATAATAACTAGATAGGTACATTTCCTGAAGAAAATGTGAGTGGTGCTTGCCGTGGCAAAATTCTGGGGAACATATATGATTATACTCCAAGCCAAAAGTAAAACGATCCAACTCCTGTGTCTCTACGATGTTCTGATGCGAAGATATTAGGCTTTGTTTACTCTGTTGCTAGGGTACTGTATTTGGTTGCTAGGGAAAAAATTGGCATCCCATAGTGATTACACTCTGAGTCACGAGTCAAACGGTCCAACCCCCGTGTCTCTACGATGTTCTGATGCTGAGATATAAGGCTTTGTTTACTCTGTTGCTAGGGTACTGTATTTGGTTGCTAGGGAAAAAATTGGCATCCCATAATGATTACACTCTTAGTCACGAGTCAAACGGTCCAACCCCCGTGTCTCTACGATGTTCTGATGCTGAGATATAAGGCTTTGTTTACTCTGTTGCTAGGGTACTGTATTTGGTTGCTAGGGAAAAAAATTGGCATCCCATAATGATTACACTCTGAGTCACGAATCAAACGGTCCAACCCCCGTGTCTCTACGATGTTCTGATGCTGAAATATAAGGCTTTGTTAACTCTGTTGCTAGGGTACTGTATTTGGTTGCTAGGGAAAAAAATGGCATCCCATAGTAATTACACTCTGAGCCACGAATCAAACGGTCCAACCCCCGTGTCTCTACGATGTTCTGATGCGGAGATATAAGGCTTTGTTTACTCTGTTGCTAGGGTACTGTATTTGGTTGCTAGGGAAAAAATGGCATCCACTAGTGATTACCCTCCGAGTCACGAGTCAAACGGTCCAAACCCCGTGTCTCTACGATGTTCTGATGCGGAGATATAAGGCTTTGTTTACTCTGTTGCTAGGGTACTGTATTTGGTTGCTAGGGGCGTGGCTTGGGAGTGGCCAATGATGTGCCCAGTCATAACACTCCGAGTCACAAGTAAAACGGTCCAACCCCCGTGTCTCTACGATGTTCTGATGCCGAGATATAACTGTTTGTATTTTATGTTGCTAGGGTGCTCAAAAGTGGTTGCTAGGGGCGTGGCTTAGTAAGTCTGTAAGGATCCTGAGAGACTGATTGGATGCCTGAGTAAAATGAGCCCACCCCCATGTCTCTATGACACTGTGGTGCGAAGATATCCATCTAGGCATTTTATAATGGCAGTCAATGGTATAGGTTGCTAGGGTGCCCAAAATGGTTGCTATGGTAACCTTACACCCCATTGTGGGGTACGTCCTGACAGAGTCTAGCACCCTTTTCAAATTTAGTAACCCACATGTTTCTATGAAATCCTGGCTCGGACCTATGACCCGTCAAAATTTTTGCAATGGTAAGTCTATGGGATTTTGCCCCATTGACTTTTCATTGGGACACTTTTGGGCACCTCTTACACCCCAGGGGTACAACTTACACCCCATTGTGATCCATGTTTTTACAGAGCCTACCACCCTCTTCAAATGTTGTAACCCACATGTTTCTACAAAATCCACGAGCGGAGCTATGACCCATCAAAGTTGGGCCCAATGTTAAGTCAATGGGATTTTTGGGGTGGTTTTACGCCCCCCTTTCGGAAATCCTGCACCCGATCCCTTATAAAAGTCATAGCACACCTCTCCTCAATAATCCGGTCGATTTGAGCCCTCTTTCATGGGTCTACAACAAAGCGTGCGGGACGAGTTAATCGCCGAAAAAAGTGTCCGGATGTAAGAATAAAATATAATAATAACTAGATAGGTACATTTCCTGAAGAAAATGTGAAGTGGTGCTTGCCGTGGCAAATTTCGGGGGACAATATATGATTATACTCCAAGCC
Organism: Misgurnus mizolepis; assembly: GCA_025389145.1. Classification (NCBI taxonomy): domain Eukaryota; kingdom Metazoa; phylum Chordata; class Actinopteri; order Cypriniformes; family Cobitidae; genus Misgurnus; species Misgurnus mizolepis. The sequence continues at coordinate 31,735,602 of JAIFKI010000004.1, read as the reverse complement.
AAAAGTAAAACAATTCAACCCACATGTCTCTACGATATTCTGATGCGAAGATATAAGGCTTTGTTTATTCGGTTGCTAGGGTACTGTATTTGGTTGCTAGGGAGAAAATTGGCATCCACTAGTGATTACACTCCGAGTCACGAGTTAAACGGTCAAACCCCCGTGTCTCTACGATGTTCTGATGCGGAGATATAAGGCTTTGTTTACTCTGTTGCTAGGGTACTGTATTTGGTTGTTAGGGAAAAAATTGGCATCCCATAATGATTACACTCTGAGTCACTAGTCAAACGGTCCAACCCCCGTGTCTCTACGATGTTCTGATGCTGAGATATAAGGCTTTGTTTACTCTGTTGCTAGGGTACTGTATTTGGTTGCTAGGGAAAAAAATTGGCATCCCATAATGATTACACTCTGAGTCACGAATCAAACGGTCCAACCCCCGTGTCTCTACGATGTTCTGATGCTGAAATATAAGGCTTTGTTAACTCTGTTGCTAGGGTACTGTATTTGGTTGCTAGGGAAAAAAATGGCATCCCATAGTAATTACACTCTGAGCCACGAATCAAACGGTCCAACCCCCGTGTCTCTACGATGTTCTGATGCGGAGATATAAGGCTTTGTTTACTCTGTTGCTAGGGTACTGTATTTGGTTGCTAGGGAAAAAATGGGATCCACTAGTGATTACCCTCCGAGTCACGAGTCAAACGGTCCAAACCCCGTGTCTCTACGATGTTCTGATGCGGAGATATAAGGCTTTGTTTACTCTGTTGCTAGGGTACTGTATTTGGTTGCTAGGGGCGTGGCTTGGGAGTGGCCAATGATGTGCCCAGTCATAACACTCCGAGTCACAAGTAAAACGGTCCAACCCCCGTGTCTCTACGATGTTCTGATGCCGAGATATAACTGTTTGTATTTTATGTTGCTAGGGTGCTCAAAAGTGGTTGCTAGGGGCGTGGCTTAGTAAGTCTGTAAGGATCCTGAGAGACTGATTGGATGCCTGAGTAAAATGAGCCCACCCCCATGTCTCTATGACACTGTGGTGCGAAGATATCCATCTAGGCATTTTATAATGGCAGTCAATGGTATAGGTTGCTAGGGTGCCCAAAATGGTTGCTATGGTAACCTTACACCCCATTGTGGGGTACGTCCTGACAGAGTCTAGCACCCTTTTCAAATTTAGTAACCCACATGTTTCTATGAAATCCTGGCTCGGACCTATGACCCGTCAAAATTTTTGCAATGGTAAGTCTATGGGATTTTGCCCCATTGACTTTTCATTGGGACACTTTTGGGCACCTCTTACACCCCAGGGGTACAACTTACACCCCATTGTGATCCATGTTTTTACAGAGCCTACCACCCTCTTCAAATGTTGTAACCCACATGTTTCTACAAAATCCACGAGCGGAGCTATGACCCATCAAAGTTGGGCCCAATGTTAAGTCAATGGGATTTTTGGGGTGGTTTTACGCCCCCCTTTCGGAAATCCTGCACCCGATCCCTTATAAAAGTCATAGCACACCTCTCCTCAATAATCCGGTCGATTTGAGCCCTCTTTCATGGGTCTACAACAAAGCGTGCGGGACGAGTTAATCGCCGAAAAAAGTGTCCGGATGTAAGAATAAAATATAATAATAACTAGATAGGTACATTTCCTGAAGAAAATGTGAAGTGGTGCTTGCCGTGGCAAATTTCGGGGGACAATATATGATTATACTCCAAGCCAAAAGTAAAACAATTCAACCCACATGTCTCTACGATATTCTGATGCGAAGATATAAGGCTTTGTTTATTCGGTTGCTAGGGTACTGTATTTGGTTGCTAGGGAGAAAATTGGCATCCACTAGTGATTACACTCCGAGTCACGAGTTAAACGGTCAAACCCCCGTGTCTCTACGATGTTCTGATGCGGAGATATAAGGCTTTGTTTACTCTGTTGCTAGGGTACTGTATTTGGTTGTTAGGGAAAAAATTGGCATCCCATAATGATTACACTCTGAGTCACTAGTCAAACGGTCCAACCCCCGTGTCTCTACGATGTTCTGATGCGGAGATATAAGGCTTTTTTACTCTGTTGCTAGGGTACTGTATTTGGTTGCTAGGGAAAAAATTGGCATCCCATAATGATTACACTCTGAGTCACGAGTCAAACGGTCCAACCCCCGTGTCTCTACGATGTTCTGATGCGGAGATATAAGGCTTTGTTTACTCTGTTGCTAGGGTACTGTATTTGGTTGCTAGGGGCGTGGCTTGGGAGTGGCCAATGATGTGCCCAATTGTTACACCCCTAGTCACAAGTAAAACGGTCCAACCCCCTTGTCTCTACGATGTTCTGATGCCGAGATATAACTGTTTGAATTTTATGTTGCTAGGGTGCTCAAAAGTGGTTGCTAGGGGCGTGGCTTAGTAAGTCTTTAAGGATCCCGAGAGACTGATTGGATGCCTGAGTAAAATGAGCCCACCCCCATGTCTCTATGACACTGTGCTGCAAAGATATCCATCTGGGCATTTTATAATGGCAGTCTATGGGAGATGTTGCTAGGGTGCCCAAAATGGTTGCTAGGGGCGTGGCTTAATAGCTCTGGGACTCTCCTGAGAGACTGATTGGATGCCTGAGTAAAATAAGCCCACCCCCTTGATTCTACGACACTGTAATTCGAAGATATCCCATCAGGAAAATTCTTATTCCCTTATATGGGCATGTTCCCTGACCAATTATAAGTCAATGGGGCACTTTTGGGCGCCTCCTACACCCCAGGGGTACAACTTTCACCCCATTGTGATGTATGTTCTTACAGAGTCTACCACCCTCTTCAAATGTTGTAACCCACAAGTTTCTACCAAATCCTCGAGCTGAGCTATGACCCGTCAAAGTTGGGCGCAATGTTAAGTCAATGGGATTTTTCGGGTGGTTTTTCGTCCCCCTTTCGAAAATCCTGCACCCGATCCCTTATAAAAGTCATAGCACACCTCTCCTCAATAAACCGGTCATTTTGAGCCATCTTTCATGGGTCTATGACAAACCGTGCGGGACGAGTTACGCGCCGAAAAAAGTGTCCAGAATAAGAATAATAAGAATAAGTATGAGGAATAGTAATAGTGATGCCTTGCATAAATGCAAGCACCACTAATAATATCCCTGAGCAATAATAATAGTGATGCTTTGCATAAATGCAAGCACCACTAATAATAACTAGATAGGTACATTTCCTGAAGAAAATGTGAAGTGGTGCTTGCCGTGGCAAATTTCGGGGGACAAAATATTCTAAAAGTGATTTTACACGCAGTCAAAAGTAAAATGATCAAACCCCCGTGTCTCTACAATGTTCTGATGCAGAGATATAAGGCTTTGTTTATTCGGTTGCTAGGGTACTGTATTTGGTTGCTAGGGAGAAAATTGTCATCCACTAGTCATTACACTCCGAGTCACAAGTCAAACGGTCCAACCCCCGTGTCTCTACGATGTTCTGATGCGGAGATATAAGGCTTTGTTAATTTGGTTGCTAGGGTACTGTATTTGGTTGCTATAGGGAAAAATGGCATCCATTGGTGATTACACTCCAAGTCGCAAGTCAAACGATCCAACCCCCATGTCTCTACGATGTTCTGATGTGGCGATATAAGGCTTTGTTTATTTCGTTGCTAGTGTACTGTATTTACATAGCACACCACTTTCATGGGTGTATGACAAAGCACGCGGAACGAGTTATGTGCCGAAAAAAGTGTCCAGAGTGTGAAGAATAGTAATATTGATGCTTTGCATAAATGCAAGCACCACTTACAAGTAGAGGTCAGCTTCCCTGATGACGAGGAATCACATTAGCCAATTCCAGTGAGGTGCTAGCAGATTGTGCCGAGAGAGGTTTTTTCCCGCAACTACAAAGCCATATGTTTGCTACATGTGTTGAAATGAATTATATTATTTTTTGGTAAAAATGGCCTCCTTGTGGTACTGCGAAGTCAAATTTAACCACTTTGCCAGAGGACAAACTCAAATGGCAAAAGAGGGCAAAATGGTTTGCAGATATCTGACTAAATTGATCAGTTTTATGGGGAATAATTTGTGGATATTTGTAGCTGTCACTTGTTTCCATTGACCATCTATTGTTTTCTTTGCTAGTAATGATTCATGCCTCCACTCATTCCATCCTCCTGAAGTTCTGCTGCTGTTGTTGCTGCTGATGGTGATGGTTTACAGTCCGCATAAACAGGACTGATTCATTCCATAGACACCTTCATCACACCTTAATTTTCTTTAATATGTGGTTGTTGTTTTTTCAACAAGCTGTTCAGTCACATGAAGCCATTGTGAATATTTTTTGTACTGAAATTCCAATGAATGGATGGTTTTATAAATGTATTTGTTTATATGGTGTCAGTGAAATTGATTTAAAGAAAAAAATGATGTCGGGCCCTTTAAAAATATTATTTATAGATTTATTTTTACTAAAGTGTGGGTGGTTTTTAACAGCATGTTTGATTATCTGTTTGTGTATTGGATGATCATAAATGTATGCCGCTCTCTGTACAAACAGCTAGGACAGCTATTGGTTTTAACAGAAAAGCAGAGACAGAGAGAAAAAAATCTTGCAGATCGACGGGGTGGATGCACATTAATCCAGATCGGATTAAGTTGTTTTTTTATTCTTTACTCTTTGTTTACGACGGTTAGTAATCATTAGCTAAGTATCTTGTAGAGAGTGTGTGACATTTTTTTTCCAGTCACAAATAGGAGACTGACGGACATTAATTTTTTTTATCACGATGACAGAACACGTGAGAGATGGGAGCTCATGTCTCTGTCGGACACGCTGTAACACGCAAGTATCTTCAGATAATACGTTATCTATCCAGACAAAAATGTACTTCGCTACATTTTAAATCACATTTGTTACTGAGTAAAAAAAGGAAGTTGATAAAGGCGCGCCACGTACACCCTAGATTGATTGATGAGTGTGGAACGCGCTAAACTCTCATGGATACGGACGAGGCAGGCGGCAGCTGATGCAGACACTCAATTAAATTCTTATGAAACAACCCCCAGGCCATATTCAAGCGACCACTTTGGATCTTAAAAAACTCGACATCAAACTGGCGCAAACATGTTCAGGTAATTTAATGATACCAGGCACATAGACTAAAGGTCTCGTGCCAGTGTTCCCGCTGGTGCGTCTGGCACTGACGTGAAGCGAGTGTTTAATTCCTATGAATTAGTGGTTCAATTAGAATATTATGTAGCCACGACAACACTTTGTACGCAAAGAAAACAAAAACTTAACATTATTCAACAGTTTTTCTCCGTCAATGGCGTCTCCTGATTTCTGCACGAAGACTGCCTTCGTGCCACATGTGAAGAGTGGGGTTCTATGTCAGCAGAAGAACATGCATGTGCTATGTGCTGATATGAGGGTGAGTAATTAATGACCGAACTTTCCTTTTTGAGTGAACTATCCTTTTCAGTTTTGAGGCATGAGCTTTGCATTTTGCTTTGCTATAAATGTTTTTCATTATTCCTTTTCTTTATGTGTATATTTACAGAACCTACGTTAGATTCAGACCCAGTGCCACACAGTGACCACATAGAGGACTCACCACATGTGTAGTATTCCACTCTTTGTGCAATTCTTTGCCTACATTTTACAGTATTATCTGTAAATGAACCACTGATGAAGAGTAAAATTCTAAAATGCCAAACAAGGTTTTGTCAGCCAAATCTGCAATAGTATTATGAAAGTAATGTTACAAAGACACATGTTAAACAAATCAGTACTGATGTAATGTAATGCTTTTTATATTCATATTACTCACACATTGCTATTTACAATTACTGGCATATACAGTTACTGGCATATACAGTTAATCATTTAAAAAGCTGTTGATTGGAGAGGAGCAATCTTCTGTTTTTGTTCCAGAGATATGTACGATATCATTTTTAAGTTTTAAGTACCTGAGTTATGGTCGGGGAATTTATGCTAAGCCAGTAACTTACTCTGAAATTATTTAACATACTATATATGGTGTTCTGTTATAATTAATAACAAGACACTTGCATACAAGTTAAAATGTACATTTATTTACAAAATATTGGCTACATTCACCATGGGGAAAATGGCTGAGGTAAAACAAAGCATTTGGAGAAAAGGATAGAATCAGAGGAAGAGCTGTGACAGAACTCAGTGTGATGACTTCCTTTGTTAAAACGAAACATTGTTCATCAAACGTCATATGAAGTATAAAAATCCTGGACATTTTTCATGCCAAAAATGTGTGTAGAAAGTTCAAATCCAGCAGTTCAAACACTACTGGATTTGCTCTTTCAAACACTCTGCAATGTTTTTTAAAAATATATCATTTCCCAAAGGGGCTAAATGAACTTGATCACGCAAAAAATGTCCAGGATCTTTATGCTGTATCTGACGATGATGCACAATGCCTCCACCAATAGACAAAACAAAGGAAGCCATCACACTGTTTATAAAGCGCCGGGCTTTGTCCATTTTTGGGGCGGGTGCAGACCTCCACTGGCATCGCTGTGTAATTGAAGAAAAGATGATCTTCATCTTTGGGAACTTCCTGTGGAGGTCTTGCAAGTCCTGCTTGATTCTTGCAACAAGCTCCACACTCCTGATGTTCCCCAGGTCATTTCCCCCACAATGAATCAAGAGGACATCTGGCACAGCTCTTCCTCCAAGGCACTGATAGAAGAAGGGGAGGGTGTTTCTCCAAACCATCCCTCCCCAGCCAAACCACCGGACATGGGCATCCAGCCCAAGGTTGGTCCCAACAGTCTCCCTCGTGCGTTTTTCCCCACGGTGAATGTAGCTGTCACCAATTATGTATATTCTGGGTCCTGTTGAATTGTAAAGTAATAATAAATAAAAGAGTATCACCTTTCTAAGAAACTTTGTTATTGTGAGTTGTTTATACTTAAATGTTTTTTATATATATTTTACAAAGCTGTATATGCTTTACAGTATTTACAATATGCTGTATGTCAGGAATACTCAAAGTCATTTAATTTCCAGCAAAGGATATGAAAGTGTGTTTTTTAATCAGTTTTGGAATAGTCAATATAGTTTTTCTGCTGCAAATTGAGGAGAGAGACACACAGCGTTTGTGCTTTTTCATGGGGAATAAATGCATAATTTTCCATCCACTCATTTTTAAGCACACCGTTTTCGTTGTCAACTTTATTTTGAATTGATTTTGGAACAGCTCTGATGTACATCAAACACTTCCAAGGTTCAAAAGTCTTGTTAAGGTAAGCCGGCATATTTAGCATAAAACACTTTACAAACCTGTGTTTAATCTATATTGGTATGTAGATGTGCTTATTTTTAAATTGACACTTTGTAAGTTTTTAACCTTCATAATATATTTTTCAAGACCCTTGTGATACACCCTTGTGGTTCATCGACTTAAAATAGGTTGAATAACATGTCTACCATAGCCACACCATAACTAAATTTGACTGCTTTACGGTAATGTCACTTCCTACACTTCCTCAAACTCGGACGTGAGAGCGCAACTATTTATTTTCCTTTTTTTTCATGGCCGAAGCAGCAACTAGGAAAAAAACCAAGGTTTTGTCAGAGGAAACCAGAAAGAGAATACGGGAGTGACAGAATAAAAGGAAGGACGTGGATCAATATTGGGCCAGCGTTCGCTGACTTGGCCGTCATGCTTTTTGACTAGTAACTTAATGTTATATTGCTTGCATAAAGAAGTCCCGTCTGGCGCCCGAACACTATTTTTAACATTTTTGACCGTGAATTTCACTGTTGGCTACTTGGATTGTTACGGACCTACAATACGGGCGACCCGGGTTCGATTCCTCTTTAAGGCAATTTTTTAATATAAAATTTAACTAAGCGACCACCGTTAGAATTGGATGTAAACGTGAGCTGCGCGATCTTTTGGTGTTTAAAAAAAGAAATCCCATGAAATTATATTCACATGACATGCTGAAAGGACAACGCGGACTATGTGAACTGAAGAGTTGTCTTCTTTTCCCTTGCGGCCTCTAGAGGCGCGAGACGTGAAAAATACATGTCTAGGGCCCCCTAGTGGTAAAAAAGTTCTGCGGTGTGCCTTTAAATCACAGATTAAACTATAAGAAATTAAACCTTCATAATAATAGAGCTGTGCAGCTTTTGTTGATTTCGGGTGGATTGAATATAGCTAGGACAACAAATAACTAATGAACTTCAGGTTTGCTTATATCATTCTAAAATTAGAAGCTTTATGCTGAAATCACAATATAACATTTATTTTCATATATATATATTTTATGTTATTTATTTTATACGTACTTTTGGACTGTGAGCAGGCTGTAGAAGTTGAGGCCATTTGTAATGTTGATCCTAAAATGAAGATAAAATTAAACCAACAATCCATTAAAATGTATTTATTTTATATTAAAAGAAAATTAAATGCAAGTGCTCGCCATCAACTGTATGACGGTTACTATAATTAAAACAGACACTATAGATGTGCTGCTCTCCAACACATAAGACTAACTTAGTTGTTCAAAAAAAGACATGCTGTTTTTAATATATAGCTTATTATTATGTGTCTTTAAATTTAAGTTGTTATTTATATTCAACGTACCTTATTTTAGCAAGGCAGTCAAGAAATTAGACGTTCAAGTGGAGTGTTTGAATTGGGCGCGCAAGCGTTTGGGCGGAAGCTTGAAGGCTGAATCCCAAACCGCCTACTTCCATACTATATAGTACGCAAAGTAGCGCTTTTTACATACTATATAGTATGGAAGTAGGCGGTTTGGGATTCAGATTTCTTCTGCACATGCCCTGGCTCCAATCTGACATTTTAAGTAACATGGTCGGACATTTAAGTCTTTGCTCTGCATTTCCTTCCATTGTAATGTAATAAAACAACTTTGTTTCCATTCACATCTATTATTTAATACAAGTTATTTTTGTAACTACTAAGTATTTTATCAAATTTCTAGTTTTTTTTTAAACCATTAGCTTTTTGTCATTACATTATTTTCTCTCCCACTTAGTTGCTTTAACAGATTGATAATGTATGATGGAAAACAATGTCTTTCAAACCTTCTAAAAACAAATAGTTTGTGATACATTAGTGCTGTAGTCAGTGTTAACTTATGGATCAGGTTGTAGTATATGAATACTTTGGGTAAATAACAATCAATTTCTCATTATTAATCAAATAAGTAGTTAAACTAAATAAGTCAACTTAAATTATTACATTCTAATTGGTGTTTTATAAATAGGAGGGCATCAATTCATCCAACCTCCAGAGGGAGCCCTCTACGGAATATCGACTCGACGCAAAATCAACGTCATGCAGTTAGTTGTCACACTCCAGTACAGTAGGTGGCGGTATGCACATTTACAGTTAGAAGTTTTACTCGATCACTTCCTATTGTTGCTGCCGTTTAACTTTTTTCAAGTTCGCCTTAACGAAACATTCTTTTGCTCTTTATTGTCCCATATTGTTGTTTCACTTTTACTTCATTGACTGTTTGTTACATCAACCTTTTGCTTGTTTACCTTGTTAGACCGCCTGCTGTTTTTTGATGTCTGCATCTTGTATTTTAATAAACCTGGATGGATTCTAGACATACATTCATACCCTGTAAATAACTATGAATCAACAACGTGTTAACAGACAAAATTACGCCAATACAAATGTTATGTGACCCTGATTGCTATTAATAAAATATGGTAAACGTTAAATGGTCCTTTTACCCATCACCACACTCAAGTTATTTATTAATGATGTATTCAAAATTATTTATATTACCAAATAATTAATGAATTACATTTTATTCTGTTTTCTATTTTAACAGAAAGGAACATAACATCCACGTCCTCATTAAATCACTAGTACCTTACCTCATAAAAATATACAAAATCCATTATTTTCAAAGATATTTCACCATTGCATATTATGAGTCTGGGAGACAAATAGTGAGTATTCATAAATCACGTAACCCATTAGAAATTATTTAAACATTACATCACTGTTCATTAGAATGATAATTAAATCATAACCATGGTGACCATGTGTAATCACATCAGTCTTAAGTAAATATAAGACTTTTCCAGATTATAAGTAAGCTTAAAATCATGGTTACAAGTTAGTTAATAAGTAATGCCAGTGTAAAGAACATTTACTTTAACAATAATTGGAAAAGTGCTGTAATAATTAAGGACAGACATGTTGGATGCAATTTTAAAAAAAATATGTTTATTAAAAAGATTTATTAAGTGCATGTTGTGCCAAATCCTGTCCACCAAACGAAACCCTACCTCAAAACTGTAACTTCATTAAACATTTTAGTTCAGAAAAAAATATTGTACATTGCTGGGTGGAAAAATTTTATCACGGACTAATATTTGTATAAACATGTGCAATGTTTACGATGACACGTGCTTGCAGTTTGTATATGAACTAAAAAGAGAAAACACCACACCATTAGCTGCACACACACAATAACTACAAATATATATTTAGGTTTTTCAGAAGACAACAATTTATACAAATTATAAAAAGGTTTACATACACCTTATTGTATGATGTCAATGTTTTATAATAATTGTGTACGAGTCTCTCAAATGTCCACAGTAAATTTGGATCTCAATATCACACAGTCACTGTTGTACAAGGGTCAAAAATCCAGAAGATGCTGGAAAAGACTGTATAAGACATGAATGATTTTTTGAAGATCAGTGGACAGTTTAATACCTCAGGACAAACAAGAAACTCTTAAACAACTAGCACAAAAGATACCAAGTTGTTGTTTTATGTAACTTAGCACACTATGAATAATCAAGTTTACCTAAGCTTTATTATGTGTGTAGTATAGTTTCTGTTGTTAATTTGATTATCACATTTTATTATTTTGATTTCAAATAATTTGTGCAGCCATATTTACTTTGACATTTTTATGACTTAATTATAAAAAAAATGTAGCAACTCACAAACCCAGTTTTGTAATCCCTAGTCAGAAAGTAATCGAAAGGGAAACAGGAGTTGACACAACACCCCCCAGTGAGCAAGCCAATGGCGACTGTGGCAAGGAAAAAACTCCCAACAAACTAATGTCAGGAGATAAAAAACCTTAAGAGGAACCAGACTCAACAGGGGGAACCCATCCTCCTCTGGCACAGCACATACATTTCACCTTAATTATAAAAAGTTAGTATATATTGAAATGCAAATGTATTACATAATATGATGAAAATATTTATAAACACATTGGGGCGGTTTCCCGGACAGGGATTCCACTAGTCCTAGACTAAAATAAATGTAAGAGCTGTCCAAACTGAAAACAACGTGCACTGACATATCTTAAAATACATCAGTGCCCTTTGTTTTGTCTCAAAATGCATACAAATAATGTTTTTAGTAAGGCATGTTTGTTAAAACTAGTTATATTTCTAATTAAACTAAGGCATAATCCTGGCTTAAGTAAATCCCTGTCCGGGAAACCACCCCATTAAATTTGTATGAATAATTATACTGGAGGAGGTCCAATGAAGCCATCGATCCGACATACAGTGCATGCTGGGTATCCTGAGGTAGAGATGGTAAAACAAACGAGACAATGTTAGTTTATTTATTTGAATTGTTTTCACTCTGTAAGGTTTATGGAACATAACTTTTGAAAAAACGGTTAGATGATTAACGCAAGACACATTTTTGCTCTCTCAATTCTAAAACCATGTTAAAATCTAAAATGTAACATTTCACAAATACAAGCATCTGAAACAACACACTCAGTGTTTCCTATTAATTGTTGATACTGTGTTCCTTTATTTATTTTGAATGTAAAAATGTATTTGACTGTGAATATGTGAACATGAACTCAGTTCAACCGTAAATCAGGTATGTAAATAATAATATCTTTATTGGGGTTTCAGTTGTATTAAAATGGAGTATTTGGCAGTTCAGATCTTAAGTGCAAATATTAGTCTGGACACAAATATGATACTATGAAGACACAAATTTTCAAATGATGATTAGCGTCATCCAGTGCCATAGTCTCACAAAATTAAATGGGAAACACTGACAATGCATGATAAAATAGACTGAAACATTAGATCTTACTAACCCTATTAAAGTACGTAATTTACCTTGTGCTTATTATAGCTTACTATGCTTTGGCATAGTCCTTTCTTTGCTTCTTCAGTCTCCTTGCTCCCTTCCTTCAGGTCATACACATTTTGTCCTGTCCTATGGCTATGAAATGAACAAATTAATAATAGGATCACTTACATACACATCTACTAATACTTCACAACTAAATCTTACAGAATAAAATTACTACAAGTTCAGTCATTAACCAATATTACATAATTTTGTGTTTACCATGTTTTACTTTAATTGTAGTAAAAGCATGGTTAATTTTCAGGTTTGTAGCACACTTGTACAGTGATTGATTCAAAATATTTAAAAAGCTACCCTTAATTGCCATATTGCAGAATTATATTTAGCCGTTGACAGGACTGATAATCTCCAAGGTCCAACTACAAAGTGACAAAAGCGGACATATTAATAACAGAATAAAAGTGGACTGCATAGAAGACATTCAGCACAGATTAGTTACAAATTGTACAGATTAAACAAATTCAGTTACCTTCTATAACCTAAAATCTTAAAACTAAACATACTACAAAAGTCTTTTGTACTATCTCCTTTTACATTGCTGCCCTTATGATAGTGTTGTTATCATTGACTTCTGCTGTTATACTCACTGTCCTCTCTGGAGCTGCCTTACTAATCCTCACTGCATCCTGTCTGCCGCTGCTGCCGTTATTGTCCAGTGTCCTCCCTGAATTTGCCACACTGCTCCATACTTTGTCCTGCTGGTTCCAGTTGCTGCACTACTGTCCTGTTAGCTGAGTGAAACACACAACCATACGAGTCAACCCATTGCCTAAGGCTGTCAGAGCCCTATTGCCACCGTTAATACTTACTCATTGCCCACCGTTCCGTCTGTCGAAACACCACAACCATAACCGCCTAGCCATTGGCTAAGGCTGTTGAAGCCTCACTGGCACCGTTAATGCATGCTCAGTGCCCCTGGGGTCAGCTTGTATGGTTGTGTGTGTCACTGAGCCTGGGGTCGGTATGGCAAAACAACACCACCATAACTTTAGTCTTCTCCTTGCGCCGGTCCTTGGTGTCATACACATTTTGTCCTGTCCTATGGCTATGAAATGGACAAATTAATAATAGGATCACTTTTATACACATGTACTAATAATTCACAACTAAACCTTACAGAATAAAATTACTACAAATTCAGTCATGAACCATTATTACATAATTTTGTGTCAACCATGTTTTACTACAGTTACAATGTGTTTTTTTTTAATTGTAGTAAAAGCATGGTTAATTTTCAGGTTTGTAGCACACTTGTACATTGATTGAATCAAAATGTTTAAATACCTACCCTTAATTGCCATATTGCAGAATTATATTTAGCCGTTGACAGGACTGATAATCTCCAATCTCCAACTACAAAGTGACAAAAGCACACATATTAATAACAGAATAAAAGTGAACTGCATAGAAGACATTCAGCACAGATTATTACAAATTGTACAGATTAAACAAATTCAGTTAACTTCTATAACCTAAAATCTTAAAAATAAATATATTACAACAGTCTTTGTACATCTCCTTTTACATTGCTGCCTTCATGGATAGTGTTGTAATTTACTGACTTCTGCTGTTACACTCACTGTTCTGTGTCCTCTGTGGCACTGCCTCACTAATCCTCACTGCATCCTGTCTGCCGCTGCTGCCGTTATTGCCCAGTGTCCTCTCTGAAGTTGCCACACTGCTCCTTACTTTGTCCTGCTGGTTCCAGTTGCTGCACTACTGTCCTGTTAGCTCAGTGACACACACAACCATACGTGCACAACCATACGAGTCAACCCATTGCCTAAGGCTGTCAGAGCCCTATTGCCACCGTTAATACTTACTCATTGCCCACCGTTCCGTCTGTCGAAACACCACAACCATAACCGCCTACCCGTTGGCTAAGGCTGTCGAAGCCCCACTGGCACCGTTAATGCATGCTCAGTGCCCCCGGGTCGGTATGGCAAGACACCAAACATAACCATATGTGCCAAACCGTTGGCTAAGGCCGTCCTAGACCCGAAGCATGCTTCTTGCCTTCCGCAGCCATCATAGCACCAGAAATCCAACCAGCGCTGCGTCTCCAGCTCCTCCGATTACACGTCCAGCACTACACAGCCTAAAGAAAGTTGATGCATGCTTTCCGACATTTGCTGGCAACTTCTTCATCCATAATAGCACCAGAAACCCAACCAGCGCTGCGTCTCCAGCTCCTCCGATTGCACGTCCAGCACCACATAGCTTGAAGAAAGTTAATGCGTAGTCGGTGCCCACGATTCCATATGGCATAAAACACGACAACATTGGCCAACCACAGATTGTCATTTTCGCAATATACAGTACACAGGATTGTGGTAACTGTAATAGCTCTGTAACACACCTGACTGAAGACACAAGTCCGGATGTGAGATGTATATGTGATCCAGTAGTGTGTGCTTCTCAGTTGTAGCTGATGTGATTAGCTGTGTATATCCCTTGGATTGAAACATCTCCAGTATAGCCTTTCTTCCAGCAGATAAGAGGTCCTCATTAAAGTCTCCACTGATGATTACAGGATGGTTGTCTACGATGTCCAGATAATCAAGTAGGCCCCTTAAATTTGGCAAGAATTTTTCAAGACTGTAGTTTGGTGGCCTGTACACTGCAGCAATTGTTGCACACATTGGGGTGTCGATTTTGATGACAACAAACTCCAGGTCTGTGACACTTTGGATGTACTGTCTGGACTGAGCTTGAATATCTTCTTTGCAAAATATTGCAACTCCACCACCGTCTTTCTTTGCCATTTCTGCATGGGTTGAGTAGGAGACATGTCTATTCCGTGCAAACATCTTGTATCCTTCCAACTGGAGATGTTGTGGAATACATGAGCCAGACAAGTGACTTTCCGTTATGCAAAGAATATCCGATAAAAGTAGCTCATGATGGCATCTGATATCCTCGATGTGAGATGACAGTCCTTCCGTGTTGTGGTGAACTATTTTAAGTGTTTGGTCCTGGTTGATTTCCCTTATGTGTTGCAAAAGTGGCATGATTCCTTCGAATGTCACTTTTCTCATGTTCTGCAACGATGCTGTGATTTCAGGATCAGCATAAATCTTCTTTTCAATGAAGTCTGTAATATGTAATCCAGAAAGCGACGTCGTTCGGCTGAGGGCAACGTAGGCCATTCCAGGTTCGAAAATCTTCTTCAGTGACACTACGGCAGACTGCATTGTCATACCTTGAACTTTGTGAGCTGTGCAGGCATAAGCGAGCTTGATGGGAAATTGACGACGAACTGTTCCTTTCCTCAGACTTTCTTCAGATCTCTCAATATATACAGAGTTGTCAGTCTTCACCTTCCACTCTTCTGCGGTGTTTCAGACCTGCATTTGGATTGTCGAGCTGAAGTCCTAGCATGTGTACAGTGGAGATTCCATCTCTTGTTTTAGTGACAATGTTAACAATCTGACCAAAACATCCATTTACAATTCCATCTTCAACATCCAGATTCCTTGTCACCATTATACGAGCTCCCACTGCAACTTGTATAGAATCCAGCAAGTCATCCTTCTTTCCAGTGACAGGTTTCTTTTGTCTTTTCATCACTCCTGTTCTTGGGTCTTTCCTGTAGTCTTCGGCATCAATGGTTATGATGTCAGTGTGAATAGCCTGTATTGTTTTAGTATTGTGCATGTGAACTTCCTTGTTGGTTGCAAATATGTGCAGAGCATCATGAGGGCAGTCTTCTGGGTTCTTTACAGCTTGGAGTAACAGAACTCGGTCTTCTTCTCTAAGAGCATCAGTCTTCTGCCTCACTCGCAGTCGGTTTAAAAGCTCAGCAAAGGCAAGGTCCTCCTTCTGACGCATGATCTCTGTAAGGGTAATTATTTGAAAACTGTCCTTCCAGAAGTCCAGAACATCATCTTCATACACACAGAGCGGTTTGGCTTTACCGAGAGGTGGTAGTTGGAAAAAGTCTCCTACAGCGAAAACAGAGATTCCTCCAAATGCTTTCTTGCTGCCTCTGATCTGTTGAAGTCTCCAGTTTACATAGGCGAAAAGATCCTTCGAAATCATGGACACTTCATCAATGATGAGAATTTCCACACTGCATAATTCTGCTCGTACTTCATCTAGAGCATTTCCAAGTCCTTGATAAGGTGGCTTTAAGTTCCTTGGCAGTTTTAAAATGGAATGCAGTGTTTTACCAGATATATTGAATGCTGCTGTTCCTGTAAATGCACTCAAAATCACTGTAGGCATAGAGAGATCCCCTTCCTCCTGAAGTCGAGGCAATTGTCTTAGAATCTTGGTTGCTTCCGTATATATGCACTTAATGACATGTGATTTTCCACAACCAGCACCACCTGACACGAAGTAAAAAAACTGTTCCGGATTATGACCCCAGACACGCTTCTGACACCACTGACGGACAATGTAGAATATGGCATGCCTGTGTCTCATTTAGACTTTGAAACATCTTCCTGACAAATTCAACACTCATCTGTGGTGCCTTTATCCGAGGAACGACTCCATCTCCATCTTCAAGAAGAATCTGGTATTCCGGCACATCATCTTGCTCATCCTCTTCATCATGATTGACATCTTCTCGTTCTGCAATGCACTCCAAATTATCCACTTCAGCTTCAGGGGCAAAAGCTGTCCAAGCATTTTCAGATGGGCCTTGTTGCTGCAACTGTTCAATTGCTTTGTCCACTTCTTCACTGTGTTTTTCGAATTTCTCCTGGTGTGCTTTCACTATTGCGCATACAGGCATTCGGACACCAGGGTGGGAAGGAAGTTCCACAAATGCACTTTTGTAAACCTGCTCATACGTTGGAAATGTTGGAGGTTTAAGCTGGGCATTGAAACGATGTGGCACATAAAGTTTCACTAATCTTCCGTAAAACTTTTCCGGTTGTTTCTCCTCTGAAAACCGTGCATATCGAATAACGGCAGCCTTACCAACAGATCTTTTCTGAACAAATCCCATATCATTGAGCAAACGTTGTACATTCTTTCCCTTAGTTTGCTGACCGTATACAATGCGGTAATTTGACACAAAGTCTGCCAGACACATCTTTTCAAACTTCGGTGTTTGAGGCCTTGCTCTGTATTTATCTATTATTCCCGACATCCAAACATCCTCTGAATCTGGATTTTTGTGCAGTAGGACACTAAGGGGCAGACTCATCTTCAGAGCATCGTCATCCGTTGGTATAAACACAACACTTCGCGAACACTTCTTCATTGGTAAGCTGCATGTTCGTGCTACAGACTCCTTGTGAGCTTACTTGTCTGTGTTTCGAGTATGCTTGCATAATGTGCTTCATTTCATCCTCTTCATTCACATTTGTTTCACGCACTGCTTTGATCACGTTCTTCAGCATCTCGTTCATTTCATGCTCTGGCTTAGAGATGTAGGACAACATATACATGATGCAACTGTAAGGGTCAAGTATATACTGAATGTCCATGTTAGCATTCCATGCCCTCAGCAAATCTGGATTGTATCCATTAACCCAAACCTCCTTTGGATCACGTTTGATCAAAATGACACTAGATGTGGACAACTCCCTGGTGTACTTCATGTAATCCTCCATGGACAAATTACATTTTGTCAGTAGCTCAGACAAGTTTTCAAAGGTGACTTGGGGATCATTCAGCAAATCCCACAATGGTTTGAGTTTCATTCCTAGCATCACTCATTGCTTTTTGAACAGCATCTGATCGTGACTTTCTTCTGTCTTGGTGGTTATCCTCTTCGTTTTCCTCTTCTTCAGGTCGCTGTGGTCGTGGACGAGTTATTGTGGTGTCAGACATTGGTAGTTTAGGGAACCCAAACCTACACAACACATTTCCTTTCTTGCATGACTTGGAGTGCTTCCTGCTGTGAAGTTGAACCTCTGTAACAATCTGATGAAGTTCAGGATCAGTCGTGGAATCAGGAAGCCTGCATGTTATGTAGCGGATCAATAAAGCCACAAACAACTTCATCAGAATCGCTTTCAAACTCAGGTGCATCCTTAACCCATGCAAGCAGATGTATATGTGGGCTTCCTCTTGCTTGAAACTCAACTCTGTAAAAGTAATCCTCGACCTTACCAATGGGTTGGGCAGGTGACAAAAGCAGGTGAGTCATTAGCGCAGTCCACTCGTTTCTCAAACATCCGCATGACAGTAACAGGGTTACTTCGAAGAATCTCACATTTTGTCATCCAGTCAAGTTCAGAAAAATCGACCTCTTCACCTTGCTGAGCCTTGATTGCCGTTAATCACTTCAGGCCATCGCATTTCGGCCGCACTGAATGTGCAAAAGAAAGTTGGTGTTCCCAACTGCCTGATCATGGCTTGTAGATCTCTCAGCGTTTTCTCCCAGTAAGATGGCGAACCTCTCAGGGGTTGCATGAACCGTGTGGCATCTCTGTTGTGCACCAGTCTTTCAACCTCACGGTTATCTTGAAGCAACCGGTTGGAAATTCTTCTACCATCTCTTGTGATAGGTTTACCTTTCCGCAACTGGACAGTCATGCTGTTCCTGGCCAGATGTGTTTCTGTCGCAAACTGTGCAAAGAAAAGGTAACTCTGGTCTCTTGCAAAACGTGTGTCCACACAGAACAATCTCGCATTGAAATACATACTTGGTGACAATCCTATTTCTCTTGTCTCATCAATTGTGTTATGTCCAGTAGGGAACTGAACAGGGAACGCCATGGCTTCCAGCTTTGGGATTTTGAAAAATCCAACAGGTTTTTTCCCCTGAGCAGGTGCAATGCTGAATATTCCCTCGCCATATGATAAACTCTCCTGGCCGATGTCAGGTGGCTGCATACATTTGTCCAGAGTGAGGCCAGGTCTAAGTTCATCCTGTTCCTCTACACTCACATGTCGCTCCTCCTCTTCAGCAACACTGAGTTCTTGTTCTTCTTGTTGTTGTTGTTCTATATCATCAACTTCCCCATCAATGTCACTTTCAAACAACGCACTTTCACTTATGGAGATATCTTTGTACTCTGAGTGTATCTCTTTAAGTTTTAATAAAGCTGCTAGCACATTGTGCATATTCACAGTATGGAAGTGCTGGTATCCTTTAAACTTGATGTGTCTTTTAAGCTTTACCTGTAGTAACTGGGACTCACGACTAGGTCTTGGCAGACAGTTGACCGTCTTCTCGATATCAGAAGGCACACACACAACTGCACCTTGCACTGCTCTTTGTTGACCTTTGGGCAGTGCAACAATTTTTGCAAATGGTACAATTTTGGCAATAAGCTGACGTTCAAGCACATTCAATTCCAGTAATTCTGCAGGGATGTGTGCCAATTCAAGTTTGTTTGCCACAGCAACTGAAGGCACATTTCCTCTCTTAAGATGGCGATCACAAGTATGGCAAATCCATTCCTTTCTTCTTTGTTCTGGAACTACACAAGAATCATCTGCAGCTACTGTCACAATGCATGAACATATTGCCCTGGTTAAACAAGATATGGCAATATGTGGATTTTTTATGTAACTACTTCTATTACAGAGCCTGACTTGATTTGGAAACATAGCTCTGTGACAGACTGTGCAGACATGTGTGGGACCATGTTGAATGTTACATCTGAATGCATCTATGGCACTTGCATTACTTTGCTTGACCAAAGGCTGAGGTGTTTCATTTCTGGAACTGATGTATGGTTGATATTTCTTTTTGATGCGAAGTGCACATCGCAACTTATGAAATATGTGGTATGCAACATCATTTACACTTTTCTGTGTTCTGTACAAGGTACAATGTAGCATGTGATGTGCTCTAAACTTTGGGTCATCTCTATATCTCTTGACCATGTACTCTTTCATCTTCTTTTGGAAGACAGTATCCGTGGTGTACCTCCTCACCATGTACTGTTTCATCTTCTTTTGGAAGTCAGTATCCATGCTGTACCTCCTCACCATGTACTGTTTCATCTTCTTTTGGAAGTCAGTATCCGTGCTGTACCTCCCCACCATGTACTGTTTCATCTTCTTTTGGAAGTCAGTATCCATTCTGTACCTCCTCACCATGTACCCTTTCTGCTTTGATTGGATAGATGTATCTGTGGTGTACCTTTTTACCATGTACTCTTTCTGCTTTGACTGGAAAAGAACATTGGTTTGGTACCTCCTGACCATGTACTCTTTCTTCTTTGTCCAAGCAACAGCACATGTGTTATACTTTCTAGTCATGTGCTGTTGGATTTTCTGCCTGAATTGAAGATCTTTATTATATCTCTGTTTTTTGGCTTTGTTTTTCTTTATTTGATATTCTACACAGGCTGCATATCGTTCTTTTTCATATTTCCTTTTCCTTGTTATTCTTTGTCTTTGACATGAAGTTTTGTCTTTTGATTGTTGTTTCTCTTGTGCAGCTATTTTCCTCTTTTCTTTTCTTCTGCGCTTCTTATTTGTTTTTATCACCTGCAGGTTTTTATTTCCTTTAACAACATGGATTTCTGGGGTTTTGGCTTTAACAATTTTTCCTTGTTTTGGAAGAGCCAAATTTATTTGCGAGACTTGTATACAAGCTGATGGTGCTGACTGTTCACCAAATTGCTGCTCCATTTCAAATGCCACAGGCATAAATTCATAGCCAGCATTATCGGCGTGATCCTGGAAGACCCTGAGAATTCTGTCTATCATGTCACTTAGGTCGGTAAAAGTTAACATGACAGCAGTTCCATCGCCAGTTGGATGGCGCAAACCTTCGGCAGTCCTTGAATGTGAATCAAAAAATCCATATCTTCCAGATCTGTCTCTGAACACCGCAACACATTCAGGAGCAACCATGAGCAAAGCATGGCTAACATCTGCTGAGAGACACTGCAGTCTTTCAGCAAGAGGATAAACCATTCTTCTGTGCCAGGGATCCCTCTGGCTCTGAGGTATCCCATCTTGATTGCAGACTTCTGCACACTGTATGTTTCGGGTAAATGTTGAAATGTTCAGTGGTACATCCTCCATAGCAAGATGGTCTTGAAGAAATCTTTGTTCATGCATAAGCTGCATTTTAACACCAACATACAAAGCATCTCCCTCCTCTAAAACTCTATTAAGATCAGACATCCAAACTGAATCCCTTCACTGTGGTTGGCCAAGAATATTAGATCTACACATGTGCACTGATGATTCCTTGAGAAAACATCATACCTTACATCACCCTGGCAATGGGACGCCTGCACAGACAAAACTCTAGGTGCACTGTCTCCTACATGTAGTCTGCCAGATTCCCTGAGCTACAGCAGTAGTGATGCTTGCCTGTTCAACCTGTAAATAATCATTAATGGAATTAGTCTCCTTTTCAAAATTGGTACAGGGTTACTGTTACATGTATTTATAGTTAGATCTTAATTCTACTGACTATAAGCAATTCTTGTCCCAGAATTCACTCCATAATTGCAATGAGCTTTTCCCTAATTTTTATGTAATACATGTATATATCTAGCCCAAACAACACCAATCTTGGTCTTTGACTTATCGAGGTCACTAGGAAACATCTATAAAACATTGGAATAATTGAGACAGGCACCTTAAAGCATTCCACAGCGTGGTATAAGTTGAAAAACGGAGTACACTTTGAACACAATTTTATGTACCCTGTTTGTTTGTATTGGAATACTTTTTAGTATCTTATGTTATAATTTTGTATTCGCAAAGAGGCCAGTTGCACATTTAAGCAGAACAGCTGTTGTTACATTACATAACCTTTGTATTCTTCATTTAAAATTTTATGTTAATGTAGCAATATTATAATGAATTAATTGATTATATTTATACCACATGGCTCTTGAATGCTTTATTCTGATTGGCTGAGAAATGTTTCATGGGTGTTGATTATTTTTCTGTAAACCGCACACCTAACTTTTTTAGATCTTAAAGGAATAGTCTACCCTTTTGCCATATTAAACTATGTTATTACCTCAACTTAGACAAATTAATACATATCTATCTTTTTTCAATGCGTGCACTGTACAGCGCGTCGTGAATGTGTTAGCATTTAGCCTAGACCCATTCATTCCTATGGTACCAAACAGGAAGCCACCAAACACTTCCGTGTTTTCCCTATTTAAAGACTGTTACATGAGGAGTTATACTAGCAAGTATGGTGCCACAAAATAAAACTTTTTTGGTACCATAGGAATGAATGGGGCTAAGCTAAATGCTAACACATTCATAACGCACTGTACAGTGCACGCATTGAAAAAAGATAGGTATGTATTAATTTGTCTAGGTTGAGGTAATAACATAGTTTAATAGGGTAGACTATTCCTTTAAAAATGGGCACCAGAGCAATGTTTGTGGTAACTGTGGTATAACAGGAATAATTGCCTCCGGTCCTTTGAATAATTCTAAAATGCAAATCCATGGTGTAAAGGCACTCCTACAATAAACATGCACATAAGTGCCGATCCCGTGGGCGGTTCGGGGCTAGCTTGAGCACCCGCCAAATGGCCAAGCACATTGCTTGACGATGTGACTAATACCCACCAGTGGAGAAAGAAATTGGCGCCTTCAAACATGCATTTTATTTAAGAAACGTATATCTGATACACGTTTACATTTTTATATTTCAAAATATATGTATTATATGAGACCCATATGCATCAATGTGCGCGTGCACTTACGCGCATGCACCCCTCCACACACACACACACATTCTATAACCACCGCACCACCACAGTGAATTGGTGCATCATTAGGGATGTAACGCTAGTTCGCAGTACAATGGTTTGCGTGCATGATGGGGATATTTTTACGATATGCTGTTCTTTTAATTTTATTCATTAACCGGTCAACACATGACCTGCTCTGCACCAGCGCCACCTGTGCTTAACCGCAGACATCGCCTGAATCACCTGCAGCTTGAACTGAAGGTCAGCAACATGACTTCAGAAGAAACAGAAATTGATATGAATCATCCCCCGTCATCTTTTATGTCCAGCATCTGGCAGCATTTTGGTTTTCGGTTGGAAATCTGGAAGCAATTTGGAATCTTCAAATCAGTTGCGATGACGCGTGCATGCACAAATCCATGTCTACACGCTTTGTACATTCAGTCATGCTCAACCGCATAAAAAAAGTCCAGGTAACGCTACGCGATTGAGATATCTCATTAAAACATGACAAAACAAAACTAAAGTAAGTTTTCTAAATAATCTAATTTTGCCTCCATCACTATTACCTCCTGTGGACATGAGAAATGTTTTGTGCAAAGCACGGACAAGTAAGCAGAAATGAGAGATGATAAGTTTAAGGAAGATGCGACTACTTTCCCAACTACATCCTCACCCCGTCAGATCTCAAACATTAGAGGAAAAATCTCAGGTGAACCTCTGTTAAGTCTATAGAATTGCATTGTTGTATGTTTTATACTGTTCTGTGTTTTCAGATATGAAATTAATATTTAGTTCACTAGCTGTAGGACACATTTGGTAGTAACAGTGACTGGAATTGTTTTATTATAGCAGACATAAAATGACTTTTTTAAATATTGTTATGGTAAAAATATTCTTGTTATCAATGTATAACGTAAAATGCAAATGTGCAAGAAAATATTTTCTCTGCTGTAATTATTTCTAAACTTTTTATGCCATCTATGCCTCCAAACATATTAATAATGTTTGTTAAGTATAATGAGCATGATACTTAAATATTTTTAAATAAATGTTTATCTTTTACCAGTATTTTGTTGCAGTGTAGGAATAGTGAGTTAAGCAAAAGACATTGTATGATAGTGTTAGGCTTTCAAAAAAAGTCCTAGGCCCCAGTAGAGCTTCATGTCAATAGCAATGCCTCTGCTCAGTCCCTTAATTCTAATTTCAAGTAAAATTTCACTTTTTTCAGTGACAGTCCAGCCTTGAAATGTTACAATTCTTTATTAAGTTGTATGTACAACAAAAAAGTTACTGACATTTTTAATATTATAAAAATAAATCTGTCATTTGAATTTCAGTTTCATTTTACGCCGGTAACGCTGAAACCATTACACAGCAACTACACTCCATAGTGTATTGTAATACTAGCAGACACGCTTAACTTATTTTATTTTTTTTTACAAAATTGTGCAGCACTTTGCTGTAGTCGATGCGATTTAAAACTCATGAAACGCTGCCCAGCACCTCTTCGTATATGTACTTTAGCAGCAGTTACAGCTACGATGAACCTCACGTCAAAACTGGGAATGAACTGACAAACATGCACAATAACCCACAAAGACTCTGAACTTGACATTTTCCTTGCCTAAAACATAACCAGTGTTTAATCTGCTCATCTGGTGAACACAAAATTTGAAATGCACTTTGTTGTTGCTTGTGAAATAATAATTCAAATACTTACTTCTGATAGGAAAGCTCAGATGTTTATTTTTTTGACAAAAAAGTTTGTCACTAAATAAAATAATGTTCTGTTGAGTTGGCTGTAGAAAATTTTCTGAACATTGCCTGCACCGAACCATACAGAAACGGCGACCATAAAATCTTAATATGAACCGAACCATGAGAAATGTGACCCGTCCCACCCCTAATGCAGACCCAAGGTGTTAATGCAGCACAATGCAAAGCGGTACATCCCGGATGTGCATTATTTTTAAAGCATTCTAAGGACCGGAGTGAATTAATCTGCTCATAACACGGTTACCACAGACAGTGCTCTGGGTTTTAAGACATTTGACAGGTCAGGTGTGTGTTTGTTTATTTTTTTTGCAAATGCATACCCGTCGAACATTTATCAACCAATTAGAATGAAGTTGAAAATGGTGTATACTTTTAACACTTGAACTTTCTGTACCATGAACTAGCTGTTGTCATGTTTATTTCTGCTGTGTGATGGGCTGATCATTTTAAATTGAAGTGAAAATGTCCAGAGCCTATGATCATTATTGCCATACATTTTATGGTCATGTCAGTATGGTATCATTTTTGTCCAGCCAAAGCAGCATAAAACATGTTATTATCCTAAACAAAGATGTCAATAATACCTTATTAGTCCTGGAGAGTCTGGTCTGTTCATTTACCAGGACCACGTTTCTCCAACGCATCTTCTGAGCCTCAGACCTCTTTCCTTTCCGTGGCATCCTTTAAAATATCAAGAAATAACAAGATATGAGACAAAAAATGAATCATTTTCAAATATATCTAACTAACTCACTAAGCCTTAACTCTAAAAGTAGATAATGTACTATCAAGTCTTAAAAGTAAACCATGGGTCTCTTTCTAATCATCAAAAGTAATTCAACTAAAAGACAGAGAAATACAATTGTTCATTAGTCACATTAATTTCAACAGGACACTCCAATATGCACATACTTTGAAAGTTCCCTTGATGTATGTTCCCTGTTGTTGAGCCTGCAAAGATAAAATCTGTAGAGAAGCTTAAAGAAGAGAAAACAGTTAAACAACAATGCAAGAGAGTATGTGTAAATTTAAATTGTAAAATACAATTGTAAAATACAATAAACAATTTTTAAGAACAATAAAACTATAGTAAATATTTACTGCCCTCTATAGGACGTAAAACAAGGGGAACAAAAAAAGAAAAGTCTATTAGATATCTATAAAATAATCTATATCTAATCTATAATCTAACTAATCTATTTCTATAAGATAAAAAATGCCTTATTAAAAAGAAGGCAGAACACAGAGAAAGTGCAACAACAATAAGTAATAACAATAAGTATTAATATGCAATAAGTATGTATGTATATGAATTGCTCTCTGTAGAAAAGCCCAAACACCAAGAACCTGAAAAACACAGAAACAAAAATATTAAGTCAAAGGAACTACAATCATGATGGTGATGTCATAAAAAATGTATAATACTGCTTAAAAATTCACCAACACTGACCAAGGTAAAAAGCGCAGCAATTGTATTCTGTTCAGTAAAGCTGAAAAACAATGATAACATCATGAAAACAAGGAAACTCAAGTCAACTATGAATAACATGCATGTCAAACATCAATTATATATTTCATTTCTATGTAAACAAAATGTATTGTTTGGAATGTATCTTAAGAATGTCTACTTCTTAGAATAATCAGTCATACAGTATATATAAGGCCTAATATACATTATTAGACCCATTGATCCAGGTCTACAACAAGAAACTGGGGAGAAGATTCAGCATCGCCTTATGTAGTACAAGGGGTTTGAAGAATGGTTGATGAATGTGGTATTTATTATTTGTAGAATAAACAACATAGTTTTTATTTTACCAGTTTCTATAATCCTAATCACTGTCATCACTGTACCAATGTAGTTTTAAACAAGCAAAATATAAAGCTTATTGTATTTCTGGCCACAAATTCATGTCTTACCTCCAAATGCAGGAATGACCGGTCATGTATCAGTATTCTAAAACATAGAAAACAGTGTCACACATGAACTCAACTACAGTCATACAATGTAGAAAAAATATATACAGAAAGTAGCAAAATCATTTAAACACTAAAAATGCAGAAATGGTTTACTATAATTTTTATTAGTAGTATTGCAGTAATTTATTTAAGAACTCACACACTTTTTTGGATAACAAAAATGTTTTTACACTGCAAACAAAATACTACAGATGGGCCTGCTTCCTGGACAGGGTTAGACATTACTGCTGTGCATCTTTTGACAAAACGATAGCATTGAATCAAACAATTTAAACATGCATTTTAGTCTTTGACTACACTTAAAAGGGATAGTTCACCCCAAAATGAAAATTCTGTCATCATTTATGTACTTGGTTACAAACATTTCTCAAAATATCTTCTTTTGTGTTCATCAGAACAAATAAATTTATACAGGTTGGAAACAACATGAGAGTGAATAAATAATGTTAGAATTTTTATTTTTGGGTGAACCATTCCTTTAATTCATGTACTTGTTAATCCAACTGCCCCTTCTTTATTACTTAGAAAAACAAACATCTGTTTCATTTATTATTTTTGTCTAGCTGTAAATAATCAGTATTCAACATCACTGAACTAGTTTACAATATTATCTTTACTGTGGGCTATGGATATATTATGTATTACAATACAGTATATGCAATAGGCTACACAAATCAGCTGCTACTAAAAGTAAAACAGACTAACTGCTATGAAACAGATTAACTGCTAACAAAATACATTATTTATTAAGAAAACTGTAGGGTTCCACAGAACAAGCTCAATTTATTTTCATGATGCATTATAATCGCTTCAGAATACATGCACCACGTGCTGCACCGTCTCTAGCTGTGTCCCAATTCAAAGGCTGCGACCTTCTAAGGACGTATTTTAAGACCGATTGCGTCACAGCAGCGCGACTTAAGGCCAGTAAGGCTGTCCCAATTCAATGGATGCTTAGAATGAAGCCTCAAAATGCGTCCTCATTTCTCCGCGCTGTTAAGGATAGAACGAATGGATCCTTAACAGCCGAGGATATCCCAAGAGTCATTGCGCGTCTGCAACGGCTGCATATAATGGGTGGATATTCTAAAATAAACAATTAAAACCTTTATTAAATAAAAGTGTATTTATCAGAAAATATTTTTTCTTGTCACTGTTTTAGTATTATAAGTTATGTTTTGTGTTAATAATATTTTTTTATGTTGCGTATATTTATAATGTTGATTAATTTGGTATACTGTTGAATAGTTTAATATACATCAATGTGTCATATTTCTAAAATAAATTAATGATTTTTCTGATGTATTTATTTTAATAAGTCAGAAACTTGCAGGTGGGCGCGTGCAGCAGGTGACGCTAATTATGGGTCCTCCGAAGGTTAGACCGTCTCATTTTAGTTTTCTTCGCAAACTTCTGAGGCTTCCACCTTGAAAGACCGAGTGCTCACCTTTTAAGGTCGAATGCTCATAAGGTTGCAGCCCTTGAATTGGGACACAGCCTCTGTGTGCTTGTGGAGCATTTCGCTTAGCAGAAATATGTTTCAAACGGATTTCTACACCGATAACTAATCTGATTGGACAGTGCATTGTTATGCTCAACAAAAACGTGTGTGATTGGCTGTAATGTGCAGCTTAACTCTTGATGAAACCTGAACCTACTTAAATGCAATGCCACGCCACAATCTCCACTTATAATTTTCCCATTTCACTTTAGTCAAGTGTTTGGAACGTAAAATACAAATAACGGCGAATAAACATTATTAATTTAACTCGCACAAGATTAAGTATAACCACTAACGTTAAATAAGCAAGTAATAAGTTATCCGTCAAAATTAATACATGTTCGACGTATCTGATAATCTTACGACACATAACATAAGCGAAACACTGCAAATGGCTGAAACCATTGACATAATGTCAATAAAACACAGAATTTGGTGGCTAGAATGTAGAAACTGGCCATTATTACACATGATCATTACAGATAAGGCTTTAAGTTAATCAAACAAAACTACACGGCAAATGATAATACGATAAATATTGCCTAAATTGACAGAAAAAAATATATCAACTAAGATAAAGACCTACATTTGACATGATAATAACTTGTAATGGAGGATCTTTGAAAAACAACCGTCTGTAACTCACCTCAGGAGGAGAATAATTTCCATTGGAAACCAGTCCGCAACGTCTCTCCACTTACAGCCAATCAGCATAAACTGTGGCTATAATGAGCACATGTTCACTGTGATTTTTGTGTTTTTATTTTAAGTTATAATAATAATTGCACACGTATTTAATCACTTGCAGTATATTACAATATATTCAATTTAAAAATAAATAAAATAAATGTGTGGGCATTTCACTGCAAACGTTAATGGGAACGTTGCGCTAACGTTATTCTAATGTTGCATTAACGTTCTGATAACGTTCCACTATTGCGATATGCCTTAATGCAAATAATCAGACTAAAAATCATGTGTTAAATAGTGTTTATTGTTCAGTATTCACAATGCGTGTTTGCCTATCACACACATGAATGCGCAATAGCACACAATGGTTTTAAAATATAAAAAATTAAAGGATTAAAATGTAAAAGATTATTATTGAGTCTTTAAATGAAGACAGATTATGATACGTTAGAAGGCGTAAAGAGCTGCTTCATCTGTAGCCGTGGTAAGTAATTAAATGTTTGCTTTAAACAAATGCAAATATTGCATCTATTTTTAAATGTGTTTTTTAAATGCAACCCCACAGATTTATTGTATATGATGACTTTGTAGCCTACTTGTGGAATAATTGAGACGAGAACTCACGGCGCTCTCAGTGCTGAAACGTTTCCACACGTTTGTAAATTCTGTATCTCCTGTTTGTTACAAATAAAGTAATTTTACAGTACAAACCTTTTCTGGCATATTTGTAAATTATTATTTTGAGATCACACATAATGTAGGGTGTTCATACATTAACAGCAATTAAATGCCTGTTAATTTTACTTCCATGACTGAAAAAAAAACGACTTTTAAAGGTTTTAATACAAAAAATAAAAATTTTTATATAAATAAAAACAGCACAATTTTTTTAACATCAATCTTTAACTGGCGGCTCTTTTCAGTTTATAAATAACGCCATCTTAACAGGGAATCGGCATTGCTTGAGCAAGTGGCTTTTAAAAGGATGAGAGCTGAGACTCATTGGTTTATTGCACGTTATGCCCAAAACACATTCAAAGGTAAAAGTGGATTCGGACACACCCATACCGTGCGCTGTGCGCTTTAGACAATGCGCTTAGGTAATTGAAATAGGGTCCCTCATCATCACATATTGTATTTAGATAACATAGTATGTAATAAAATATATAAATTAGGACTTCAACACAATTAAAGAGGACTTAAAATAAATATTTATTGACAGATGAATAAACTTTACAGATCATTTAGCTATCCATTTTTACATACAATTATAGCTTCTCCCTTACATCAACTGAAATTTCAAATCGATCGGAAATTATTTAAAAAAATGGTTTACACATATGAAAGTTGATGTTAAGAAAGAGATTTTGTTAAAATAATGGTAGTCTCTGAGCTAAAATTAAACGACCTTTCTAAATGACGCTTGCAAGCGCATGCTGGATAGCGTAGCAGAGAAGAGCGTGCTGCAGCAATGGAGCGCGAACACCAGACTTGCGCACAAGGAATGGATTTAATGATGTTCTCACTTAATTTCCTCAAAAATCGGATGGATAACATAGCAGCAGCATTAAACACATGGAGCAGTGGGCATTCACTGTGCTGCCTTAAAAGCTTAAGTTGCCTTGGTAAATGCCATCCATTTTAAAAGTATTATTCGTTATATCTTAAATAACATAAAACATAATAAACAAACTGGGAACATTATGGAAAAGTTCTCTTAAGGTTATAAACCTAAATCTAAAAATAACCTGCAGGTAACGTTTTGGGAAGGTTCTCTTCAGGTTAATATTAATATAACCTACAAGGAACATTCTTAGAACATACTTATTTTGTTCCAAAAAATAACCAAATAGGAACCATATAGAAAAGTTAGGGGAACTTTTTGTGTTTGCTGTGTTGTAGCCAGGGACAACAATTAGAACTTGCCAAATGTGAGAACATGAAACGGTGTAACATTTTTGAGGTGTTTAGACATGGTTCTAATTGTTGTGTTTGACTTCATGCATTGCTGTGCAGACAGACCGTCGTATAATATCACTGTATTGCGAGAATGAGGCGAATCCAGTGCCTGCTTACGAATCTTTCATGTTTTTTTGTCTTCAAATGCTGTCGAACTGTGCACTCGTATACTGAACCTGAAAAGTTTGCTTGAATGAGAGACTGATGCTTTTATGTATGTGATAGGATAATTGTAAGCATAAATTATTTAAACCAACCCCAGTGTTTCTATGATGTTCTGATGCGGAGATATAAGGCTTTGTTTATTCGGTTTCTAGGGTACTGTATTTGGTTGCTAGGAACAAAAATGACATCCACTAGTGATTACACTCCGAGTCACAAGTCAAACGGTCCAACCCCCGTGTTTCTACAGTGTTTTGATGCAGAGATATAAGTGTTTGTTTATTTGGTTGCTTGGGTACTGTATTTGGTTGCTAGGGAGAAAATTGGCATCCACTAGTGATTACACTCCAAGCTATGAGTAAAACGGTCCAACCATCGTGTCTCTACAATGTTCTGATGCGGAGATATAAGGCTTTGTTTATTTGGTTGCTTGGGTACTGAATTTGGTTGCTAGGGAAAAAATTTGCACCAACTAGTGATTACACTCTGAGCTACGAATCAAACGGTTTAAACTCGGTGTCTCTACGATGTTCTGATGAGGAGATATAAGGCTTTGTTTATTCGGTTGCTAGGGTACTGTATTTGGTTGCTAGGGAGAAAATTGGCATCCACTAGTGATTACACTCCAAGGCACGAGTCAAACTGTCCAACCTCCGTGTCTCTACGATTTTCTGATGCGGAGATATAAGGCTTTGTTTATTCGGTTGCTAGGGCACTGCATTTGGTTGCTAGGGAAAAAGTTACCATCCACTAGTGATTACACTCCCAGTCACGAGTCAAACGGTCCAACCCCCATGTTTCTACGATGTTCTGATGCTGAGATATAAGGCTTTGTTTACTCAGTTGCTAGGGTGTTCATATTTGGTTGCTAGGGGCGGGGCTTAACACTTCTTGGCATCCACTAGTGGTTACCGTCAGAGTTACGAGTAAAACGGTCCAACCGCTGTGTCTCTACGATGTTCTGATGCGGAGATATAAGGTTTTGTTTACTCTGTTGCTAGGGTGTTCATATTTGGTTGCTAGGGGCGGGGCTTAACACCTCTTGGCATCCACTAGTGATTACATGCCGAGTCACAAGTAAAATGGTCCAACCCCCGTGTCTCTACGATGTTCTGAAGCGGAGATATAAGGCTTTGTTTACTCTGTTGCTAGGGTACTGTATTTGGTTGCTAGGGAAAAAATTGGCATCCAGTAGTGATTACACTTCGAGTCACGAGTGAAACGGTCCAACCCCCGTGTCTCTACGATGTTCTGATGTGGAGATATAAGGCTTTGTTTATTCCGTTGCTAGGGTACTGTATTTGGTTGCTAGGGAAAAAATGGCATCCACCAGTCATTACAGTCCGAGTCATGTGTCAAACGGTCCAACCCCCATGTCTCTACGATGTTCTGATGAGGAGATATTAGGCTTTGTTTATTCGGTTGCTAGGGTACTGTATTTGGTTGCTAGGGAAAAAAATGGCATCCACTAGTGATTACACTTCGAGTCACGAGTGAAACGGTCCAACCCCCGTGTCTCTACGATGTTCTGATGCGAAGATGTAAGGCTTTGTTTATTCCGTTGATAGGGTGTTCATATTTGGTTGCTAGGGGCGTGGCTTAACA